>CM035149.1:82506376-83756376 GCA_020205605.1 Panax ginseng
TATGGACTAACATTATCGAGTTATGCCTCGATTGAGCTTGAACGTCCGGAGCGTTTACTTGCTTATATATATATATATATATACACTTAAATATATAAACTGTTGTCGAACTCTGTTCGATGAGCCTGAATTTTACATCCGGTGCATTTACTGCTTATATATATAGCGACAAATCGCTGAAATGATAAACTGAGCCGGGATCGATATATATCATGTGCGTTTACAGCTTATATATATATATATTTATATTTCTATCAGGCCTGGAGTTTACTTTGTGGTCTTTTACTGCTTTATTTACATTTAGTCCCTCCTGGAGTTTACTTCGTGGCGATTGATCGTATTCTTCGCTTTATTTATATTTCGATCCCCATAGAGGTGCTTTGTGGTGGTTGATCATGTCTCAGATATATATATATATATATATATATATATATATATATATATATATATATAACCGCTTATTGCTTTCATATAAATTGCGGCATCATGTGAGCCTAGGAATCATGTGATCACAGATTCAGTCTACTGAATCTAGACTCGATTCCCGTGATGGACATTTTCAGCTGTAAGCAGCTTGTAAATTATTCACGGTGTTTGAATTTCCTTAGATGACTTTTATGCCCATGAGGAGTTCGACACTGCTATATATTATTTTCTCAAAGATGCTTCGCATCTCGAAAATAAAAGCAACCAAGCCGAACATTTAATAAAATAGAAGTATTAAAGGACTCAATTACTATTGAGTACAGGGTTTGAAAAACCTTTTTTATAAAACATCATTGCTATAGCTTGTTTAAAACTGAATTTTTATATAAATTCAAATCCTGTGTATATATGTGCGAACGAGGCATAGCAATACTTCCAAATAACTTCACATTGACCCACACACACACACACATATTCATATAACAGTTTAATTGAAAAGTGGCGGTAACCGTGGTAACACGGATGTTGGGGGGTTCCTAACACCTTCCCTCTGCAAAAGCAAGTCCCCGAACTCTAATAAATCTTGGTTTCACAGACTCGTTTAGCAGTGTCACATCACTGGGTCAATGTGAAAACCTTTTCTCGGTTGTGTTGGTACAACCATTTAAAAAACTAATTGGCGACTCTTATAGTCAAATCGTCGACATATAAATGTCGGACCTTTTCACAACTTATTTTTTCAAACAAATCTCACCTAGCATGAGAACACCAAAAGACAAGAACAAAAAAGGGAATAATAAAAATCCCGACGTTGACAAGAGATATCTTCTCAACCAACTCGTCAGAGTTCTTCATTAACTCTTGTTCCTTAGGAGTTTGGTCATTTGGTTTAGCAAACTTTTACTGAACACCAGATTGGACTCCATGATTCTCATTCTTGGACAATTTTTCAAATGTAGTGTTAATTTGATAGATCATTCAGTGCCAATCACTGTTGGAGGACGAAGGAATATCAGATAATTGTGCTTGGACAGGGTGGAGCTTTTCAAACTGAGCTTGATCTTCTTCAATGGTAGAGTGAAGGGACTCTACGATCATAAACTTGGGTATAATCCTTCTGCCATCTGAATCTACTCTACAATCATAGGGAATGTAGTGGTTACCAGCATGTCGATAGACCTTGAAGTGAGACTGGTCTTTGATCAGCTTTGTTGCAAATTTCTTTACTCTTGGAAAGTTTTAAGACACCAGTTCCAAGCGCAAAAAATATGAGTAACACCAGCTGAAGTAACTTTCGTCTTTACCAGTATATGCCTTTATCCAGGGCATCCATGGGTTGAACCATTTCATCAGAAGATCGTCAGGTTTGTACAGTATTGTGGTGCATTCTAAATTCATGTCTTTCCAGTTGTTAAATAAGTCTTCTGTAGACATCATTACTACTTTAAGTCGTTCTTTTCCATGGTTTATCCATCTTTCTAGTGGTACATTTGGTGGTTCATCAAAAACTTCAACCACTAATCTTCGTTGGACTCTTGCTGGAGAGGGAACATGATAGTCTTCTGATTCCTGATCTGCAGAACTGGAATCTGTCTCCATCTCTTCATTGTTAGTCTTTGAGCTTGAATCATGCTGGATCATTTCATCTGATTCATTAGTGAATCCTTCTTGCTAATTTTCATCACTTGTTCCTTCTTCAGTACCCTTAACATTTTCTTCCTTGGATTCAGACTTATCATCACTTAATTCAATGATTGCAGTAGAAGATTCTCCTTTCTTCTTTAGGAAAGATCTAGCAAGCAATCTGTTGCTTTTTCTTCTCCTTGGAGATTTAGTTCTTTCTTCGTCTTAAGATTTTGAAGCCTTTGAATCACCAAATGAGCTTCTTTGGGATTTAGCCAGAGGGGCATATGATTCCTCTTCAGACTTTGAGTCCTCTATAGTAGCAAAAGAACTCCTTGAGACTTCAGCAGTAGGAGATCTAATTTCTTAAGATTTAGACCCTTCCTTATCAGCAGAATGGCTACTTGAGAATTCATTCATAGGATTTTTAGTTTTCTTTTCTTTTCATGAGTCTACTCTTTTCTCTTTAGCAGATAGACTTCTTTGGTGAACTGATATTGACTTCTTCATCACCTTTGCTTTCTTCTTGGATGACCTTTGGAGCAATCTATTATTCTTTCTCCTTTTTGGGGTTGCTGCAGTTGATGTTTTTTCCTTTCCTGCTCCATGTCTCTTTTTGTCAATGGAGAGACTACTTGGTGGAACCTCTGTATTCTTCACAATCTTAGCTTTCTTCATTGCTTGAGTGGCTACTACAGGTAAAGAGTCATCAGATTAAGACAACTTGCTTTCCATTTCTTTTACTTTCCTCTTTTTTGCAGAGACCTTGCTGCTGCTGCAGATGTTATTAGCCTCTTATTTTCCTTGGTATTTTTCTTCCAGTTTTCAAACGGCTGTGGGGACATCACTTTATGAACATTCGGTGGTTCTCCCTCATCATCATTTATCTTACTCTTCAGTTTCTTCTTCAGTATAATGCTCAAGAGTCTTCCATGAAAAACCTTTGTGAGGGGTTTATCTTAGACATCTTTATCTCAGCTTTTTCCAGCCATTTGGACCACCAATCAATTAGAAGGGCTCCAAAGTTCATCTACTATTTCATGATGATTGCAGTCATAACTCTCAGTTACAGATCACTAACAGTATCATGTGCAGTGTCCTTGCACAAGATGCATTTTCCCGTAATCTCATCCATGAATTCAAATTCTTCAGGAAATTCCTTCTTCTTCATATCTTTCAGAATTACATTACTTTTATGGCGCATTAAATTTTTACCTTCTTCGATGTTGACGGCCTCGAGGTTTATCAGAACTTGGTCAGGAAACCCTAGACATTGGTTGATGTCTGATACTTTTATCCATTGCATTTGAATAGAATTGCTTTACTAGATTAGTATAGACTGGAGTGTTAGCTTCCAAGCATTCTGAAAACCCAGCATTCTTCATAAGCTCAAGTATCTCCTTGAACTTCTTTTCTGATCCTTCAAACTTCTTGAAGCCGAGTTGGATTCCAGTTATAATATGCCACTCTTCCATTTTGAGAGTTTGAAGTATATGGGTATTTAATTTTAGGAATCTTATTAGAGATAGTTGAATTCAATTTGGGCGAACCTCGAGATTTGATGGATTTTGGCCTTGACGAAAATTTTAGGGTTTGAAAAAGGGAGCGAGAGAAAGTTGATAGCTTTTCATAACTGTTTGGAGATTTTGAATTTGTTTTTATGACAGTTCTTTCTGACTCTGTATAAGCTGTGATGTGTCAAAAAGCCATTGGTTGCACGATGCCCGGTAAGAAACTGTAACTCCCCATAAACTGATTAGTTTTTGAGTTTAAATTTTTCTTTTAAGAAAATAAGCATCACTGACGTAGGCTGACCATTGACTTTTTTAGTACGTAGAGTAACTTGATGAGATAGCTATAGACTCTACGATTTTCTTTGTGAACTCAACGATCGTCTTCTGAGAGATACTTCAGTGAGTGATTTGTCACTAATTCTCATCTTGGAGTTACATGGCTTAACCACTGATGCGCCCCACGATAGTTCGTGCACTGAAATTTTGAGGTGAATTTTTAAACCGTCTTTCCAAACTATATTTGTAACTTCCCTTCACACGATTTGAATAGTGGGGCATGTTTCGAGTTCTGTCAAGCTCCATGATTTTAAATGATGTAGAAAATACTGATATGCCCTTAGCTCCCCCTGAGCTAGTGTTTCCTTTGGAAAGACTACGATCGTCGAGGCTGTTCTTCAATTGTTGAGTTTACTGCTGATCATACTCTTCGATCATTGTCTGGCCTGGTTCTTATGATAAGCTCTGACTTAACATTCCATCTGGGTTATTAAGGTAGCTCAGGAAGGGCCAGCCTCTTAGACTGAACTAAGGATCAGGTTTGTCCCTGATGCGCTTATCAGAGGACTATAGATACTTGGTGGTAAGTGTGTCATCACAATAGGCTTTTTGTCAGAGTTTGTTCACCCTCACTGTACATACTTGATGTTGGCAATTTTTAGTGGAAGAGGGTGAAGTGCTTTCAGCTATGTCACTTATATGTTCAGGAGAATGTACTGAGAAGTATTGTAATCGTAGAGTTAGTATGCTTATACTCTACGATTGGAATGTTGATAGTGGGGAATCTCAGATTGAGATGGTGAGGATTGATGATCAGTCTTAGCATTTTAGGGACTCTACGACTAGGTGTAAGAATTCATTTGATACATCAGTCACAGAGTTTTGGGACTCTATTACTGGAAGAGGACTTATTTGGATAATTCAGAGTTTCATTTCAGGAATAATTGAAGCTTCTCTAAATTCCTAAGGACCGATAGGTGGATAGTTTATCATGATCTTCATATCCTCATCATTATTGCCTTTGCATCAGGTTCAACTGTCTTCAGTTTTTGAGAGAATTGAAGGATTTAGCTTCAATGTGTTTCTCCTTAGTTTTGGCATTGCTAGACTTTAGTATTCTATTGCTCCCATAGTTGATACCTCCATCTTGGAAGTAGATGGAATGGCTTCTGCATATAGATCTTTATAAGGTCACCTTTGTATTTCTCCTTTCAGCAGGAATCTTCTGAACTGATCTGGTATTTTTATGTTTAAATTAGTTTTATTGGATTCGTAGATTACTTTCAAACTGGTCACTCCATGGTTTGTTGATCAGTTACTACGAACGTAGGTTCTATCATTCAGACCTCCAGGATGTTCACATTGGAATGATATGATTTACAAGGATATAACCAGTAGATTTCTTTTGTCTTGTTATCAAATAATCATTGCATCATCCACTTCTGATGGGTTGGCAAATCTGAACTCTAGGATCGATAGTGACTCTACGATTGAGATGAGTGAAGACTTCTTTGATTTGTGGCTGCATTTTTTCTTCTTATGCAGCCGACCTTGCAGCTGGTTAAATCCTTTTGACCGAAGCTATCTGCTTTAGTATTTCTTGTGAGATCATATTGGCCAAGTACCTACAGGTTAGGCAAGTTTCTATTTTTGGTACCCATGATTGTTTAGGTCCTGCTAGGTCAGTTTTCTCAAGATCTCAATCCCTTATATTCTTAAATTTATGTCACATTAGCATCAATAATATATTTATGCATATATTGAATTTAGATATGACATTTATGATGCATGATGATGAGTGTGTGAATGATTAAGTATTTTGATGGGACATCCTTTTTCTTTAATTATTTCACTCTTTGCTTGGTTGTGTTCATAGATCTTGAATGTTCTCAGAGTAGGAGTCAAATCTATTGTTTATTTGCATCTGGTTGATTTATGGAGATGATCAGTTTCTAAGAATCTTCAAGATACTCCTCTAGTGTTGATCATACTCTACATTTTATCAAGATCATAGAACATTGATTTTGTATATGTTTACATACCAATCCTTTAACAAGAGTTAATCCACTTAAGCTTTAGGATTTATATTAACTTACGACATACTCTAGACTTCTTTCAAGAAGCTATCTTCAACCTGAACTTTGAGTGGAGAGAGAGTTTGTTGACAATTAAGTATCCAACTTTAATGTACTCTCTCTTCTCCCCTTTTCAGGAAGAGTATGGTCTCCTGATAGAGTATAATTGTAATACATAAGGTGATGCAACATAACATTCCTGCAAGTGTTAATAAGGAACCGTACCTTTACACTGTCAGTTTCTTGACAGTCATTTGTCTTGCTATAATGATGTTAGGCATTGATGCGCAAATCTTTATGTTCATTGCTGATAGCTTGTTGCTCTATTTGACCTTAGATCGATCAGACATCTTCTTGGAGTGGATAACATAGGAAAGTCTTGGCAGTTTTAGTTCTTTGATAATCTTGAATCTCAAGGATCAGATCCAACTTATTAGCCAAGTAAATATTGAACAAGATTTTCTTTCTTCTCTTGAATAGACATTTCTTTGCATGTATAGGCTTTAATTTTTTTTTTTTGAGCAGTGGATGAAAGACTATTCTTTTTTGATTCCCTTCTTGACTTTCCATCACAAGTCTGTAGACTGCTGATGTTGTGTGGACATGGATTGGTCTTATAGCTGCATTAATTTGGAATAGGGACAAATCTGAGCAGCTTCAGGTGAATGTGCACATTTACCTGTATGCATAATTTCCAATGTATGAGTTCATCAGTAATTACAAACAAATTACTACTAAACTAAGTTTAAAACATGGTTTATGCTTCAGATCAGACTCAAAGTGTTAGCTTTTAGAATGTAATATGAGAACCTACTTTGATACCAATTGTTAGTTCCTGGAGGGCACATAATAGATCTAGAAGGGGGGGGGGGGGGTTGAATAAATCCTTTTTTTTTCAAAAACATTTTCCATTTTAGTTTACATTGCTGAGTAAATAGTAAATGACAAACTTGAGAATTATTTCAAAGATAACAGAATAAGTTAAGGTTCCCTTTCATAGATGTTGTGTTGACCATTCTTCTAGAGTTAATTTAGTTGTAAGTACTTATCATGTTAATAGTAGTTATAGCTTCATAATGTAGATGACAAAATGTAAAAGACACAAGGGTTTTTAAGTGGTTCAGAGACTCAAGCTCCTAATCCACTCTTCTACTTCAACAAGCAGGGATTCCACTAAGGAAGTCTTTACATCACCGAATCACTAAGATTCCCTCAAGTCCAGCAGCCTTGGAACTTTAGTTCACTAAAAACTCTTCAAGTCCAGCAGACTTGGAACTTCAATTCACTAAGAACTCTTCAAGGCTTGCAGCCTTGGAACTCAGTTTAGTCCCTTGGACAAGGACCCTTTTAGCCCTGGCTTCTTGTTGTTATTGTTGGTGCTGAGCTGCCAAGATGACTTTAAGCTTGTTCATCCTTAATTCTTGGTATCTTGTTGTGATGCTCTTTGGATTCTGCATTGAAACTGGATCATCATTAGACATACTACTAAGTTGTTCATGAAGCTCAATCTCTTTGAGTACTTAGCAGTTTGTCACTTCTTCCTTGGTGCAGCTGATCTTGTGGTTGGTCCTTTTCTGATCTCAGCTTGTACTTCTTCACCACATGAGGTTTGATAAGTCTTTGCATCTTTAGTAGACTTCGTCTGGCAGTTAGCATCCTCTGAACCTTGGTTTCCTTGTGTACAGATTTGGTTCTGTATCTATTCTTCTTTAGGTTTTGGTGGTCCGTGGTGATTCGTAGACTTGCTCTTTGAATCTTTTTTCTGATTTGCCAATCTCTTGAATGCTATTAACTTGGCCTTCTCGGCTTTCAGCTTGGTTGACATTTTTAATGGCATTCTCATTGTTGTTGAGTAAAGCCTTTTTCTATTAAGGCTCTTCTCTTATTTTGCTTCACTTCTACTTTCGTAGTCTCACTGTGTGACGCCCCTAAATCCGGGTATCTTCTAACCCGACATATGGTGCTACACGGTGCTACAGTTCACACATACATTCAATTGAAATGCCTCAAAAGAATGAATATGTCTTACATATATTCTAAACAATATTACCATTCCCCAGGTTCTGTATAACCATTACATTTGTTCTTGTCATAATATAAAATAATAATAACATTTAACCTATACTATTATAAAAGCAATCTATAGGTTCGCCTTAGCCTTCCCTTTATCTTTACCGAATCCTTCGGTCCATTCGGTCTTAGCTGCGTTCATATGGTTCAAACAAGAGTGAGCATAACTAGTTCAACAAGTATGACAATTCCATTTAAACAATATGCTTGAATCATACAAATCGTATATCTTCAATAACTGAACAATAGTTATGAAGTACTATCGATAATTCAAAATAGCACTTCTATTTTCTTAAAACGTTTTACAATGAACAACATTCAGTAAAACATCAATTCTGGTCCAAGACCTTGAGCATTTCATACTTTCTTTGAAAAGGACAACCCAGTACTAAGTCCATAAGTTTGGCATTACTTACAAGCACGTCTAGGTAATCAACCTATAGTACTCTATGTTGTACAACACTACTTTCTTTAAACATATGTACGTTTAAGTTGTGGAAACCTCACGTGCCTGTCGTTTGATGACAAAACATTTGTTTAGCATGCTCGGTCTTCATTTGAAAATAATACCAACATAGTTTGGCAAAACTTGACAACAGTTCGATATATTATAAGAAATCTAAAGAAACATCTTAAGTTTAGCCGAAGGAATTGGCTTCGACTTTATCATACATCAATTCATGTATAAGATACATGAATCACAAAGCTTTTCTAGATTGAACATAGACAAGGATTAGAACACTTGCCTTTAGCGTCTGCTACGGTTAATATACTTTTCCTTTGAGTCTTTAAGGTCTCTACAATACATAACCATATAATATACCACATTAGGTCATGAACAAGCATGAATGGTTCCTAATGTATCTTACCCTTCTTCTCAATCTAACTGTTCATTAGATTGTTTAACATTGGTTCAATTCTAACGTATTATTTTACATTCACATTTGAGTAACTTATCTTCAACCTTTAGTTGTTAACTTAAGGTTTATAACATCTTAAACAATGTTATTTTAGGTTTATTAAAGATTTAATTCATCTTCAATCAACTCTCATTCTCTTTGCATTTAAAATCTTTTTTCTCTATGTTCTTCCTAGTGATGGCGTTGCGGCGCCAACTTCTCTTCTATAACTCGCGCTGCGGCATGAGTTTCTAGTATGGAATGCTTCAGGTCTTGGCGCTTACTGCCGCCACTCTTTCCTTCTCTGCTGCGTACAATCAAGTGCCATTCTTCAGTGTCTATGGTCCTGGACTGCAAGGTCATTGCATGAGTCCCTTTGTTAACTTCTCGCTACCGTGGCGCGACTTTCACATGAGTGATGGTTGGGTCTGGCGTTGCGGTGCTAACTCTATGCACTAGATAGTGATGATAGTTTTGTTACTTTGATGAACTTCCCAGACTCCTAAATTGCTCATTTTAAGTCTGAATTGGCTCGTTCAAAAGCTACTAGCTCACAAATCACATACTCTAAGTGTTCATACAAGAATTTTACATTTTTGAATCTTTTAACTCAAAATTCACCTTTTAGTTCATTTTAATGAAAACGATAAATGTTCGTGAATGTTCAACGCTCGTTTCTTAGTTCTAAGTCGAAATTTGGTCATTTTCGAGTGTGCAACTCTAGAATGCCAAATGAGACTATTCTCCATCGAAAACCAACATTTTCGAGTTCAATGTCAAAATTTGACTTCCATTCCGAGAATTTCACGATTTCGTTGATTAACATCTAATCTCGTAAATTCTGCAATAATTTCGTTACTTAAGATTTTTACATCATTTCAAATGGATTCATTCCATCATACTAACATCCTAACCAAACATATTTCAACAACTTATACATATAATATGTTTTTACATGTTCTTCTTTAGTTCATAACTTCCATTATTGTGCTTATCTTACAACATGACTTATTAAGGCTTAAGTCCTTTGATTAGTCATTCTCATCACTTCTTAGCATACATGTCTACCAATCAAAACTTCTCTATCAACCTACAATTGAAGAGATGAAAGATTAATAATATAGGATCTTACCCTTGAAGATCAATCTTGGTTCTTCTTGCTTCTTGAATTAATAAAGTCTAGCTTTTCTAACTTTTTCTCTCTAACAAATAAGCACTTATAATGTTGGTGAAAATTAGCAAGTAACAAATGATCTAGCTAGTCTTCTATATATAGAAAATCCTAGATTAGGGTAGTTTGGTCATTAATCAATCCCACCTCCTTAATTAACGTCCTTACTATTCATACCTTGGCCATCAAGTTTACTTGGTCACCAAGATCATAAATGTGCTCATGGGGCCCACATGGGTTGCCCCATGGGTCATCCCTACCCATTGGATCGATCCACGGATCCGGTTCTTACTTTGGGCTTTAAGTTTAATTAATTTAACTTATGCGTTGGGCTTGTATTAATCCTCATTGGGCATGTACATTAATTCCAATTTAGACTAAACCATTCCTACACTTGGGCTTGCATAATTCCTAACAAATCCTACAAGTCCAATACACTTGGCTTAAAACCTTATAACGTATAATCTACATATTATTCTCATATACTAACTTGTATACTTATTAATCATATACGATATACCATCATTCATACATAATCGTATAATACCTCGTATCATACTCATATTCATTACCTCATACAATACTTACATATTATACGATATCATCGTTTAATTCATTAACACTTTACTTTCCTTAATGTTCTCAAATTTAGTCCGCAGGCGAAAAACTGCGTTTTCCATACATGAATTATTATTATATAATCCATCTTCCCTTGATATTCTATCGTTACGTATTTGTCGATCGGAAGTTCAAAAATAATTCCCGAGCAGGAATTAGTGAATAGTGTTTTTTGGAAAATTTCTCGAAAAACTTTTATTTTCGTCTTGGAAATTCAGACACTTTAATTCCTTCACGTAGTCAAAATACTACGACATTCCAACATCTCTAGGTTATAGAATGACATTCATCTTATTAACACATAATAATAATATATAATATAATTTTATTCATTATTTAATTAAATAAAATTATTTTACAATAAATCTGATTTTCTCGGTCGTTACATTCTTCCCCCCTTAAAAAGATTTTGTCCCTAGAATCTCGTCTTACATTAAACAAATAACTGAGGATAATCCTTCCTCATCTTTTTTTCCAGTTCCCACGTTGCTTCTTCGACATCGTGGTTCTTCCATAACACCTTTACTGAAGGTATAACTTTGTTCCACAGAATTTGCTCTTTTCTATCGATGATTTCAATTGGCATCTCTTCATACGTTAAGTCCTGCTCGATATGAATAGGCTCATACTCTATTATGCGCTTATAATCCGGCTTATAAGGACGTAACAAAGAGACATGAAATACATTATGTATTTGTTCTAAGTCTAGAGGTAATGTTATCATATAAGCTACCTCTCCTACCCTTTTTAACACTTAAAAAGGTCCTATAAACCTTGGACTTAACTTTCCCTTCTTTCCAAAGCATATCTTTCCTTTCCAAGGCGATACCTTTAGAAATACATGCGAGCCTACTTTAAACTCTATATTTACTCGATATGAGTCCGCATACTTTTTCTTTCTGTCTTGAGCTGCTACGAGACACATTCGTATCAACTTCACTACATTCATTGTCTATTGTACCAATTCTAGCCCTAGCATTCGGCGTTCTCCCACTTCATCCCAACACAATGGTGTTCTGCACTTCTTTTCATATAAGGATTCGTAAGGCGACATGCCTATGCTTGCATGATAACTATTGTTATATACAAATTCTACTAATGGTAGCTGATCATCCCAACTACCCTTAAAATCCATGACGCAAGATCTCAACATATCTTCTAACGTCTGAATTATTCTCTCACTCTGGCCATCATTTTGTGGATGATAAGCCGTACTCAACTTTAACTACATCCCCATCTATTCTTGCAGACTCCTCCAAAAGTTTGATATGAATCATGGATCACGATCTGACACTATCGAAACTGGTACTCCATGTCTGGAAATAACTTCTTTAACATAAATTTTAGCTAACTGGTCTAAGTTATACTAATCCGTATTAGCAAAAAGTGAGCCGACTTCGTCAACCAATCCACTATTACCCAAATCGCGTCATACCCCTTATAAGACCCCAACTTATTATTAATGAAATTGAATTTTCTCTATTTATTATTTTGAAATAGTAAGGGTTGATTTGATTAATGTGGTTAGTTATGGGTAAAATGCGCAAATATTTCAAATAAGCAAGTGGTTATAAAATATTCATTGTTGTTGGGGAATATTAGTTTGGTCGTGGAATATTCTTACTGTCGGGGAATATTCGTACGACGGCGTAGCCTTGTGTGGGCCCCATAACAGAAAACGATTAGATGAAGGAAAACGACAAATATAAGTTGTTTATAAATAACGGTATAGTTGTTACCGTTAATACTGTTAGAATACCCGGTGGTTAAAACACAGTAGCACACGGTATTGTACCAATTATTGTTTCTTACGTAAGAAGGCACTACTCAATAATTGTTACAATAGTTACTGTTTAATATTTTATTTTATTGATTCAATAATTGCTTCGTTGATGTTTTATATTATTGTTGTTTCAATAATTGTCACTGCACAATATTTTCCTTTATCGAATCAATAATTCATATTATTTGAATAATATTATTAGATAGCATTATTGGCAATGTCTAGAAAGTTCTGTCTAAGGAGAGGTTTGGTCACCTAATTGCGCGCCAGTAAGGAGAAATCCTTATTGGAAAGCCCCCTCTTTCCTGGGAATGGTCTGGTTGTCGATATTGTGATTCTGTAATATTATTTGTGAATAATTAAAATTTTGATTTATATGATAAGGAAAATATTTATTTTATGTGGATATAGATGGAGAAAATTTTAAAGTGTCAATTGTTGAAAAATTGATATTTTATCTTTTCTGATAAAATAATATATTAGTATATTTTAATAATATAATAATGGTGATATTTTTACAATGAATATGTGATATATGAATATATGAGAAGGAAGAGTATTTTTGTTGCAAAAGTTATTTTAAACATGTTAAACATGTCTGTGGACCCCATTTCTTGACTGAAATTTGATTTTAGCTTGTAAAATTGCTCGTTTGTGGATTTCAGTTAATTTTTGTTTGGAATTTGGAAAAACTTAAACTGACAAAGTTGTAGAGAATGAAATTTTCTATGGAAAAGACATAAAGTTCGAATTTTTCTGATAAAAGGCTATTTATTATGAATTATTGAAGTTCCGAAGTTCCAAAATAATTAATTTTTGAAGTTTTAAATATTTTTTTTACAAAAAACATTTTTGGTGAGTTGAGTGGGTCTTGAATGTGATGTAAATGTACTGATATAAGTTTTCCAAGTTTGCGTATGATTTATTTTATAAATATTAATATTATATTAAATTTTCTACTTTGGTGTTTTAAGTATTTTCCTATAAATAGGGTGATTAAGATAGAATTGAAAATCACACCAGAAACTGAAGTTTTCTCTCTCTATATTATCGAGCGTATTCTTGTGAGTATTTTGATACTTTGAGTGTTGCTATACGGTGCAAGTTCCTTCAGCGTTATATCTAATATTCCAGCCAGAAGTACTATTCTTTTCGAGATAAGGGATATTATTTTTTAAAAAAATGATATTATTTCTTTCAATATCATTATGCCGGAATATTGATAGTATTTTTCTTGTGAAATTCTTGTCTTTTAGTGTCGGGGTTACTATTCACGTATACGGCACTATTCACAGAAAAATTAAATTTTCGTTTTTTTGTCCAAAATATCTATTATAGATACTAGCTTTGATTGTATCCATGTTTTGATCATTCTTGAATTTTGCTCCACTATGATTATTTATGAAGTATTTTTGAACTCGGATTGTTTAAAGTACGAATCCTTAATATTTGTTCGTTTGTTTCACTAGATTCATTTTCTTTAAAACATTTTTCATTATCCTCAGTCCTAAATGATGATTTCACTGAATATCTTTGGCCTGTAGTGCAAAGATTAATGATTTTCTGATGAATATCTTTGGCCCGTAGTGCAAAGATGAACATGTGTTGAGATGAACATGACCAACTGATGAATATCTTTGGCCTGTAGTGCAAAGATGAATATTTGATTCAAAATGAATATTGATTGATGTTACATGGATAACATAATGATGATGGACTTTTAAATTCATAGATTATAGTAGATGTCATTCTCTATGTAACTCATCTATAAAATATTATTTTCGCTGCGAATATTGATCTGAAATTTGTTGTCTATTGTATTTTATCATATTTTTCCCTGTTGAAGACTAACGATAATTTGTTCTATATTATCTTAGTCATAATATTCTTTACTGGGCTAGTTGAGCTCACTCTTTTTCTTTTTGTTCCATTTTTCTTCTCAGGAGGCGAGAATGTAGCGAGTTCTAGTCGGGGTGTGGAATGATGGTTATAGAAAGTTATTTTAGTAGTCCTCACCATTTTTGTAAAATAATCTACCAATAATTATAATGAGGACTTATTTGGGTGTGAATATTGTCTAGATGGCAATATTTGTATTTAAACTCACAGTTTTTATGTTGTATTAATAAAGTTGTAGTTGTTTCTGTACCATGTTATTGACGACTCAAAATTGGTGATGTATACCTATTTTGGGGGCGTCACAGTTGGTATCAGAGCTTAGGGATATGGTCTCTGGCAGAGATCGGGGAATAGAACTAGGAGGGGAGAGACGAGTAAAACCTTCACCAGTGTGTCTTACCTAAGTTTATTTGTTGGTTGGTCAGTATATAGGGATATTATGTGATATATTTATTTCTTTAATTAACCCTTGTTTTATGGCAGTATTTGAGAATGTCGACTAAGAATGTTAACAGTAAAGTAAATGAGACTGTGGAGACTCCTTTACTCACCAATGAGGAGAACGTGCAACAAGCCGACAATGTTCCTCCTGTGAACAACACCACGATGGGATGTTTAGAAGCTTTTTGCAGTTTATGCAAAATCAGAAGAGGGAGACTCGTGTTCAAAATACAGGTGGAAATGATAGCAACGCACGATTTGTCACAGCCAAGAAGTTCAAAGAGTTGGGACAACCAGAATTCTGGGGAAAGCCGGATCCAATTAAGGCAGAAACGTGGGTTAAACAAATTACTAAGATATTCGATGTCTTGGGATGCACGGAGGAACAGAAGGTTCCATTTGCCACCTTTATGTTCCGTAATGAGGCAGATTACTGGTGGGAATTTGTGAAGCGTACCCATCTAGCCTCACTTAGCATGTCTTAGGAGACGTTTCGGAAACTGTTCAATGACAAGTACTTTCCTGAAAGTATTCGTCATATGAAGGAAGTGGAGTTTATTAGACTAGAACAAAGCAACATGACGGTGTCCCAGTACGAGGCAAAGTTTGCAGAGTTATCCAGGTTTGCACCTCATTTGGTGGAGAATGAGGAATGTATGACGCGGATGTTTCTAAGAGGTTTGAAACCCGGCATACGTCAATATCTCATTTCTCATAAATTTTCTCTCTATTCAGATGTTGTCAACATGGCTCAATTATTAGAGCGAGATAACGAGTACGTTCAACCGAGGGACCATAACCAGGATCATACCGATGACAGCAGTCATCAGAACAACGATAACTAGTGGAGAAAGAAAAATATGGACAAAGGCGGTAAACCACTCTGGTGGTAATCATGGCCATGAAAATAGAAGAAGCGAGTCGGGGGGAGATTTTAAAAAGAGGAGATTCAACAATGACCATGTGAAGACGTCGGCAAGACCAAAGAAGAATCGGTTCTAAGGGAGGGGAACGACCACCGGTCATATGCTATAAATGCGGGAAAGAGGGACATATCAGCCCAAACTGCCCACAACAGTTCAAGGTATGTTATAATTGTGGAAAGGAAGGACATATCACTCGAGATTGTACAGTAGCGAAACCAAGTCCAGTGGGGATGGTGACTCAAAAGGCTGTCCTAGAAAAGTCAAAGTCAACGGTTCCTGGAAGAGCGTTTGTCGTGACGGGTCAAAATGCGAAGAACCTAAACGAGGTGATCACGGGTAAGCTAATCATAAATTCTTGCGAAGTTTATACCTTACTAGATACCGGTGCTACCCGTTCATTTATCTCTCTTGCTTGTGCTCAACGTTTAAACTTGACTCCGGAGAAATTAGACTTTGATTTATCTGTGGAGACTCCGTTAGGAGAAACTTTCATCACATCCACTGTTTATAAATCTTGTTTGATCCAAGTTGGCACCATCACATTACCTGTTGACCTTATCTCTTTAAAGATACTTGTTTTTGATGTGATTTTAGGGATTGATTGGTTAACTACTCATCATGCCAAAATTGATTATTTTCGTAAGGTTGTTAGTTTTTATATTTCTAACCAACCTGTTGTACGCATTCAAGCAACTAAACCACTAAAATCAATCACTGTTATATCAAGTCATAAAGCTATTCGTTTATTAAAAAACGGATGTCAAGCTTTCTTAGCCCATGTTATGGATTTGAATAAAGACACATCGGATTTGATTAATATTCCAGTTGTTAGTAAATTTTCTGACGTATTTCCTGAAGAACTTCCCGGTCTACCCCCAGAACGTGAAGTTGAATTCTTTATTGACCTTGAACCTAGTACAAATCCCATTTCTAAAACCCCATATCGAATGGCTCCTATTGAACTTCAGGAGTTAAAGGTCCAACTACATGAGTTGTTGGACATCGGTTTCATTCATCCTAGTACCTCTCCATGGGGTGTTCCTGTTTTATTTGTAAAGAAGAAAGATGGAAGTATGTGACTTTGTATTGACTATCGAGAATTAAACCATGTCACTATCAAGAATAGGTATCCGCTACCTCGTATTGATGACCTGTTTGACCAGTTGCAAGGAGCAAAATTCTTTTCAAATATCGATCTTCGTTCCGGATATCATCAGCTGAAGATTAGAACTGAGGATATTCCAAAGACTGCTTTCAGAACTCGGTATGGGCATTATGAATTCTTAGTCATGTCTTTTGGATTGACTAATGCTCCTGCGACTTTCATGGATATGATGAACCGATTATTCAAGGATTATTTGGATCAGTTCGTTGTTGTCTTTATTGATGACATCCTCATATATTCCTAAAGCCGTGAAGATCATGAGCACCATTTGAAGCTGGTAAATGCGAGTTTTGGCTTGAGGAAGTAGCATTCCTTGGGCACGTGGTGTCAAAACATGGAGTATCTGTTGACCCGACGAAGATTGAAGAAATACAAAGTTGGGAACAACCAAGCTCGAGAATCAAGTACGTAGCTTTACGGGCTTAATGGTTATTATTATCGGAGATTTGTGGAATGATTTTCTCGAATCGCTACTCCGTTAACTCAGCTGACTCGAAAAGATACAAAATTCGTATGGAGTGAGGAATGCGAAAAGAGTTTCCAAGAGCATAAGAGGAGACTCATTTCGGCACCTGTTCTGACAATACCATCTGGTTCGGATGGATTTGTTATCTACATCGATGCTTCAGGAAAAGGGTTAGGATGTGTTCTCATGCAGCGTGGGAAAGTCATAGCCTATGACTCGCGACAACTTAAAGAATATGAGAGGAATTATCCTACTCATGATCTAGAGTTGGCAACAGTCCTTTTCGCGCTAAAGATCTGGAGGCACTATCTATATGGGGAGAAAGTGGAGATATATTCAGACCATAAAAGCCTCAAATATTTCTTCACCCAAAAGGAACTCAACATGCGGCAACGACGTTGGCTCGAGCAGTTAAAATGTGGTAGCTGACGCGTTAAGTAGAAGATCATATGCAGGAACTAGTGTGATGATGTCAAGTATATGCATAGAACCAACTTTAATCAATAAAGTTAATGTTGTTCAAGCCACAGTCCCGGAGTTGATGCGTATGAAGAAGAAAGTACAAGAAGGGGCTATTCCGGAAGCGAGAATTGATGAAGAAGGAATACTTCGAGTTCACTCCAGACTTTGTGTTCCTAATGACTCTGATTTGAAGTACAAGATCATGACGGAGGCACATAATACACCATTTGTAATCCAACCTGGAAGTACCAAAATGTATCGTGATCTTCGACATACATTTTGGTGGAACAATATGAAGAGAGAGATCACGAAGTTTATCTCAAGATGTTTAACTTGTCAACGTATAAAAGCGGAGCATCAAGTGCCTAAGGGTCCATTGCAACCACTTGAGATCCCGAAATGGAAGTGGGAACACATTACCATGGATTTTGTTACGGGTCTTCTCAAGGCATAAATGCTATTTGGGTTATTGTTGATAGATTAACCAAGTCTGCTCATTTCTTGCCGATACGGGAGACTTATTCCCTTGAACGTCTTGCTCATATGTATGTAAATGAGATCGTGAGATTGCATGGCATGCTAGTATCCAAAGTTTCGGATCGTGACCCAAGATTCACTTCACAATTTTGGGTTAGCTTACAAAAAGCTATGGGCACAGATTTACGATTCAGTTCGGCATACCATCCTTAAACAGACGGACAATCAGAGAGGACTATTCAAACTCTTGAAGATCTATTAAGACTCTGTGTCCTAGATTTCAAAGGGAGTTGAGATAAGTATTTACCATTAGTGGATTTCTCCTACAACAACAGTTATCAGGCAAATATAGGTGTGGCTCTATTCGAAGCATTGTATGGACGGAAGTGTCGCTCTCCAAATATTGGGATGACGTCGGTGAAGCAACATTGTTGAGACCCGAGTTGGTACGTATGACTACGGAAAAGATCCAAATGATTCGACAACGTATACAAATGGCACAGGTTCGACAAAAGAGTTATGCGGATCTTCATCGAAAGGACGTGGAATTTAGTATTGGAGATCATGTATTGTTGTGTGTTGCTCCATGGAGGGGAGTTACAAGATTTGGGAAAAGAGGAAAGCTCAATCTATGATTTATTGGTCCATTTCAGATTCTTGACCGAGTAAGAAATGTAGCCTATAGACTCGCGTTACCTTCAAGTATGTCTCGTGTTCATATTGTTTTTCATATATCTGTGCTACGTAAATATGTGAAAGACCCGAACCACGTTATTGAGTTAGAACCAGACGAGATAGTGAAGACTTAACGTATGAAGAGGTACCTGTCAAGATCTTGGATAGGAAGGAGCATGTCCCTACGCACAAAGGTCATACCACAAGTCAAAGTTTTGTGGAGGAACCATGCTATTGAGGAAATGACCTGGGAGTTGGAAACGGAAATGAAAGCGAGGTATCCTCACCTTTTCGAAACACCAGGTACGTACGTCAATTTCGAGGATGAAATTTCATAAGGAGGGGAGGTTGTAGGACCCTAACTTATTATTAATGAAATTGAATTTCCTCTATTTATTATTTTGAAATAGTAAGGGTTGATTTGATTAATGTGGTTAGTTATGGGTAAAATGCGCAAATATTTCAAATAAGCAAGTGGTTATAAAATATTCATTGTTGTCGGGGAATATTAGTTTGGTCGTGGAATATTCTTACTGTCGGGGAATATTCATACGACGACACAGCCTTGTGTGGGCCCCATAATGGAAAGCTATTGGATGAAGGAAAACGACAAATATAAGTTGTTTATAAATAATAGCGATTAGTAGTTATTTACTGATTAATCTTGTTAGAATACCCGGTGGTTAAAACACGAATAACACTCAGATTGTACCAATTATTGATTCTTACGTAAAGGCATTACTCAATAATTGTTACACGAGTTATCGCTCAATATTTTATTTTATTGATTCAATAATTCTTTGCGTTGATGTTTTATATTATTGTTGTTTCAATAATTGTCACTGCACAGTATTTTCCTTTATCGAATCAATAATTCATATTATTTGAATAATATTATTAGATAGCATTATTGGCAATGTCTAGAAAGTTCTGTCTAAGGAGATGTTTGGTCACCTAATTGCGCGCCAGTAAGGAGAAATCCTTATTGGAAAACCCCCTCTTTCCTGGGAACGGCATGGTTGTCGATATTTTGATTCTGTAATACTATTTGTGAATAATTAAATTTTTGATTTATTTGATAAGGAAAATATTCATTTTATGTGGATATAGATGGAGAAAATTTTAAAGTGACAATTGTTGAAAAATTGATATTTTATTTTTCTGATAAAATAATATATTATTATATTTTAATAATATAATAATGGTGATATTTTTACAATGAATGTGGGATATATGAATATATGAGAAGGAAGAGTATTTTTGTTGCAAAAGTTGTTTAAAACATGTTAAACATGTCTGTGGACCCCATTTCTTGACTGAAATTTGATTTTAGCTTGTAAAATCGCCCGTTTGTGAATTTTGGTCAATTTCTGTTTGGAATTTGGAAAAACTTAAACTTATAAAGTTGTAGAAAATGAAATTTCCTATGGAAAAGACATAAGGTTCGATTTTTTTTGATAAAAGGGCTATTTATTATGAATTATTAAAGTTTCGAAGTTCCAGAATAATTAATTTTTGAAGTTTTAAATATTTTTTTTACAAAAAACATTTTTGGTGAGTTGAGTGGGTCTTGAATGTGATGTAAATGTGCTGATATAAGTTTTCCAAGTTTGTGTATGATTTATTTTATAAATATTAATATTATATTAAATTTTCTACTTTGGTGTTCTAAGCATTTTCCTATAAATAGGGTGCTTAGGTTAGAATTAAAAATGACACCAGAAATTGAAGTTTTCTCTCTCTATATTATCGAGTTTATTCTTGTGAGTATTTTGATACTTTGAGTGTTGCTATATCTCTTGCAAGTTCCTTCACGTTATATCCGATATTCCACCGTAAGTACTATTCTTTTCGAGGTAAGTGATATTTTTTTTAAAATGATATTATTTCTTTCAATATCAATATGCCGGAATATTGATAGTATTTTTCTTGTGAAATTCTTGTCTTTTAGTGTCGGGGTTACTATTCACGTATACGGTACTATTCACGAATACTACCTTATTCACGTAAAAAATTAAATTTTCATTTTTTTGTCCAAAATATCTATTATGGATACTAGCTTTGATTGTCTCCATGTTTTGATCATTCTTGAATTTTGCTCCACTATGATTATTTATGAAGTATTTTTGAACTCGGATTGTTTAAAGTATGAATCATTAATATTTGTTCTTTTGTTTCACTGGATTCATTTTCTTTAAAATATTTTTCATCATCCTCAGTCCTAAATGATGATTTCACTGAATATCTTTGTCCTGTAGTGCAAAGATTAATGATTTTTTGATGAATATCTTTGGCCCGTAGTGCAAAGATGAACATGTGTTGAGATGAACATGACCGACTGATGAATATCTTTGGCCTGTAGTGCAAAGATGAATATTTGATTCAAGATGAATATTGATTGATATTACAGGGATAAAATAATGATGATGGACTTTTAAATTCATAGATTATAGTAGATTTCATTCTCTACATAACTCATCTATGAATTATTATTTCCGCTGCGAATATTGATCTGAAATTTGTTGTCTATTGTATTTTATCAGATTTTTCGATGTTGAAGACTAACGATAATTTGTTTTATATTATCTTAGTCATAATATTCTTTACTGGGCTAGTTGAGCTCACCCTTTTTCTTTTTATTCCATTTTTCTTCTCAGGAGGCGAGAATGTAGCGAGTTCTAGTCGGGGTGTAGAATGATGGTTCTAGAAAGTTGTTTTAGTAGTCCTCACCATTTTTTGTAAAATAATCTACCAATAATTATAATGAGGACTTATTTGGGTGTGAATATTGTCTAGATGATAATATTTGTATTTAAACTCATAGTTTTTATGTTGTATTAATAAAGTTGTAGTTTTTTCTGTACCATGTTATTGACGACTCAAAATGGGTGATGTATACCTATTTTGGGGGTGTCACACCCCTTCTGAGTAATTGGAAGTCTCACCACAAAGTCCATCGTGATATGCTCCCACTTCCACTCCGGAATCTCCAATGACTGTAACAAGCCACTTGGTCGTTGATGTTTGGCCTTAACTTTTTGACATGTCAAGCACCTACTCACATACTCGGCTATCTCTCTCTTCATGTTCGTACACCAAAAACTCTGTCGAAGGTCTTGATAGATCTTGGTACTACCAGGATGAATCGAGTACCTCGAACTACGAGCTTCTTGTAACACTTGCTCCTTTAATTCCGTCTCATTCAGAACACAAATTCTTCCTTCAAATCTTAATAACCCCTCGTTATCAAGACTATAGTTAATATCTTTTTCATCGGCTATTCGCTTCTTCATCTGGTTACACTCATCGTTTATGAGTTGTACCTCCTTGACTCTCTATAATGGTAGATTGAATCTCTGTCTTAAACAGTCTCTATCCTGATTCACTCGGTAACTTCACCTCTATCTCCATCCTAGCCATCTATATTATTAACTCAGTTTGAATACTATCTAGAAGACAATATTTGTATTAAAACTCACAGCTTATGTGTTGTCGTATTCTACACGACACTTAACAGTTGTATAAATTAAGTTTGTATTTGAATTATATACCATGTATTTGGCGACTCAGAATAGGTGATGTATACCTATTTTGGGGCATCACAGATGCTTTCAATACCCAATGTTTGAATGTCAGTCTTTGTATTGAGACGTTGCCAAGGCTTCAATACTCAGATGACTCAACTCTACGATTCCGAGAATGTTCTTTGAGTTTGCAATATAGAACTTCTCTTCCTTCATTCGTGCAGTGCTTTATCACTTTTGCTTGCCTTGACTTGCATTAGGCACTGACAACTTGTTCGAATGCTCTGGCCCTCCTTAACTTCAAGACTCATCAGATTGGTCATGCTCATCTCTCTTTCTCCTTGTGATCTCCCGTTCACATATCATCCATAGTCTGACCCATGTTTAATCTTCTTTGTCTATTCTGTATAGGTTGGCCAGTATCTTTGTTATAGACCTCATCAGTTCCTGCTTCTAATCTGGCAAAAGCTACGATCATAGGCATACCCAAGATCGTCATCTTGTTTATCTTGATAGTCATTACATTGCTGACTTCCTTTAGTCAGTCACATTATCTGAAGTCTTCTTATTATTAGTTGTGGAAGACTTCCCTTAAATGGCTTCACTACTCAATCAAGATGCTGATTTAATTGCTGCTTCGATCTTCTTATTTTCTTGTAAGCCATTAGGTGAATGCTCTCTGGCTTCCTTCAGGTAGATTACATCTTTTACAGTTCTGACCAGAGGCTTCATTCTTTGGATGCTTTGGGAGTGCTCATGAGAATCGTGTTAACACTACGATTCTTCTTTGGCTTTGTGAGCACTGATAGGCTTTGTCGAAGACTTTGTTCTACAAACTACGATCTAGCTTTGGTTCTGCAGACACTACGACTCCGAGAGTAGATTACACATCAGACTACGATTTCTGCCTTAACACTTGTTATTCTTGTCTGATCTTGCTCGACTACGATTTCTAACTCTGGTATGATCAGTTAACTCTATGACTTCAAGTGTGGTCTACGATTCTTGACTTGGCTTAGCAGGTGCTTGAATCAACTCTATGATTCTAAGTGAGACCCTCCAAGGCAGACTACGATCTATAGCCACTTTCTCGATACTCTACGATTTTTCCTTGGCTTCTGTAGTCCATCGGCTGGCTCGACAGACTACAATTCTGCTTTGATAGTCTCCGAATTCTTTCTCTCTTCTGGCAGACTTCGAAGATTGGTGCAATACTCGACGATTAGGCATGCCTATCTATTACATCATATAACATCAACCTAACAAGCTTGATCTTTCTATATTTAGTCCTTGTACATCATATTCTTTTTAAGGACTTTACACAAGCTGTTTTGTTCATATAGAATCAACCTAACATATTTGATCATTTTAGTCTAAGTCCTTGTACATATATTCATGTTGTCTATTCAAGGACTTTACAGCTTATTTCAATGTAGACATATTTGTATATTCATTCATTAAGATCATAATCAAATCTTATATAAATAGAAATATCATTCACATGCTTATTCCTAACATAAACATCTACCAATTACAATTGAAAAATAATAATATCAATTGTCAATTTATTTATTTACTTATTATTGCATCTTATAATTAGAGAATTGATATTGTAAGACCCTGAATTTTTAATAAAGAGAATTTAATTTTCTTGTGATTATTATTCTTAACAGTAAGGTGTTAAATTGATAAAATGATAATTTAAGAGTGATATGTGCAATTATAAAAAGTATGTCAGGAAATATTCGTTCTGTCGGGAAATGTTCCTTCTGTCGGGGAATATTCCTTCTATAGAAAAATATTCTGTAAAGTACGACGACGTCAAAATAACCAATTAGATACAAAAAAAAGACATAAATAACCTTTTTAATAAAAAAAATAGCCAATGGTATTATCACTTTTAACTGTTTAAAAGGTGAGATTTTAGGAAAAGACCAACATAAATGCCGACTATTTAAAAAGATTGATTTTTTATGATTGAGCCTAATTAGATAGAGCCGTCAGTTGATATAAATTTAAATGGATGTATTAACTCATCCGAATTTTGAAGGTTTTCGCAATATGGCACAATATATTACTCCGTTTAATTGGTCTGAAACCCGAGATTCATAGAGTTTGAGGGCTTTCTTAGGCGAGAGAAAGGTGTTAGGCACCCCCCGACTTCCGTGAAACATGATTACCACTACTTTTTCATTCCATAAGCATGAAGTGTGTGTGAAGCTCCCAAAATAGGTCCACACAATCCATTCTGAGTCGCCAAATACATGTTTACAAAATTCAAATACAAACTTCATTTATACAACTATTAATTGTCGTGTAAAGTATGACAAAACTTAAGATGTGAGTTTCAATATAAATATTGTCTCGTAGAAAAATATCCATACTCAAATAAAGTTCTCATTACAATTATTGTCACACTATTTTAAAAAATAGTGAGGACTACTATAATAACCATCTTGGACCATTACTTTAATCCTCGACTAGTCCCAGCTACATTCTCATCTCCTGAGAAGAAAAATGGAACCAAAAGGAAAAGGGTGTCCTCAACTAGCCCAGTAAAGAATATTATAACTAAGATAATGTAGAACAATTTATCCTTAGTTCTCAACAGGGAAAATCTGCTAGAATACAATGGACAACATGTTTTAGATCAACAACTGCAGCAGAAATAACAATCCATTAGAAGAGTCAAGTAGAGCATGATGTCTGCTATCTTCTATGATTTAAAAGTCCATCATCAATATTCTATCCATGTAATACCAATCAATAAAATTTCAAATCAATGAATTATCCATGCACTACGGGCCAAGGATATTCGTTTGTATTATCAATGATCATGATAATGCCAAATAACTGTCCATCTATGCACTACGGGCCAAAGAGGACTTTCACCACAAACCTTTGTCTGTAACATTACAGGTCATGATTATACTAATACATAATTCCTGGTCATAATCATACCAATCAACAGTCCATCTATGCAGTACAGGCCAAAGATGACTTTCACCACAACATAAGCATGATGATAATGACAATGATATAAAGAAACAATCAAGTGAAATCAAGGATAAATATTGGAGATTTATAATTTAATTTATCTAGAGTTTAAGAATGTCCAAATTGTCAACATGATCACCAATTGTGGAGTAAAATTCAAGAATGATATTTAAGATTCAAATTTCAAAGATAATTTGGACAAAGAAAAGAAACTAAATTCCTTCGTGAATAGTACTCCGGCATGAATAGTACCCCTGATGAATAGTACTCGAATGAAAAGTACCCCGAATGAATAGTACCTCAACATGAATAGTACCCCTACATGAACCCGCCATGAAAAGATTAAAATTTCATAAATAAAGTTCAGACCAATAGTGAAATGATACTACATGAAGCACAGACTATTAAGAATATTTCACTAATTTCAAGGATTTTCACCATTTAATAATAAGGTTATGGAAACAAATAATAAATTCGTACCATAAATGGAGAAATATAAAAGAAGACGATATCCCTTGAGGAGTACAAAAGAAATGATATCTCATACGAGTATGAAAGAATATACGAAACTGCAAATGGATTTTCACCCGTCATGCAGTAATCCACGTAGACAAATCATTTCCACAAATAAAGAATGAATACAAAGGGTTATTTACCAGGCATGCGGTAATCCGTGTAGACAGGTTATACCAATAGATTAAAGGATGAATACAATGGGTTATTCACATGCATGCGGTAATACACGTAGACATGTTATACCAACAGATTAATAAAGGATGAATATGAAAGGTTATTCACCATGCATGCAGTAATTCGCGTAGACAGGACCCAACGATTAATAAAGAATGAATACGAAGGAAAAACCTTATGAGTATGAAGTAATATCACGTACGAATATGAAAAAAAATAACATCCTTTACGAATATGAAAGAAATAATACCCCTTTCCTTAGTAGAAGATTGGATATTGCAATAGTGTAGTAACATAATACTATTCTTCTTTCTATCTTATTATCTCTCTATAGTTTTTCTCTCTATAGTTTTAGTGAATTGGTGAGAAAGAAGAAAGGAATGAGCTTCTATTTATAGGAGAATTGACTAAGTAGTAACTGATTCACGGATGGTCCAGATTAATTTATTATTAAAACAGACGGTCCATATTGATTTTCTATTAAAACTTCAACTGACGATCCATATTAATTTACTATTAAAACTTTAACTGACGGTCCATATTAATTCACTATTAAAACTTCAACCGACGGTCCATATTGATTTACTATTAAAACTTCAACCGATGGTCTGAAAAATTAGCACATCTCCCCATGGAATAATAACCCAAACTTATAACAAACACCTCATGACAAACCCCTCTCTTTATATCAAAAATTGAATAAATATTTACCACAAATCACTTATCTTCAATAAACACATTTTTAATCTTTCAACAATCATTCATCATTTAATATTATAACTCACAATATTGACAACCAGATCGATCTCAAGAAAGAAGGGGCTTTCCGATAAGGATTTTTTCTTACTGGCACGCAATTAAATAACCAAATCCCTTTCCTCGACAGAACATGCTAGACATTGTCAATAATGCAAATAATAATATGAATAAATTTGTCGTCTCAATTATAGATTTAATAATATAAAATATTGTGTAGATGATACTGTGATAATAATTGAATCAATAATATGAGATACTACGTAGCAACTACTGTGGCAATTATTGAATGAAACTAAGTGACTTCTTACATAAGCATCAATAATCAGAGATATTGTGCAATACTGTAACGATTGAGAAATTTATAATTTAATTTAAATATTTATTAAATTAAATTAATATTTTAAATAATTTATTTATTGAGACAGAATCCTTTTAAGGAGGGAAGGATGTAATGATCGAGAAATTTATAATTTAATTTAAATATTTATTGAATTAAATAAATATTTTAAATAATTTATTTATTGAGGAAAATAAATAATTGATGAATTGTGGTGAATTAATTTGATTAGTGTTAATTAAATTGAATAATGATAATTTTATCTAAAGGATTTAATTTAAGGAAATAATTAAATTAAATCAATTGCTTAATATTTAAGAAAATAATTAAAGTAAATGAATTGCTTAATATTAAAGGAAATGAATAAATTAAATAAAGTAGTGTTTCTAATTTATTAATTAAATTAAATATATAATTATTTGTTAATTATAAGTATAATGATAATAAGATTTTTATTATTACTATTATAAGTTATTTAAATTAACTAAAGTGTGACAAGTGGAGACTATATAATATAAGGTTATTAAAATAATCTAGTTTGGGAGTTATGTGCTTAGCCAAACAAGGCCTTGTGGCCTTTGGCTTATTCAACTGACGTCTTTTTATTTTTTTAATGGAAGAGTACGTGGGAGAGACCATTTTATTACTTCGCGTCTTATTTCTTTGTCTAAGGCTAAACTAAGATCAGAGAGTTGGTGAGAAAGGGGAAAAACACATAGATTTTGAGAAGGAAGAATCACAGTGGTTTTGAGAGAGGGTCACTATCTTTTGCTAGCATACAATCAAGGGTTTAAGGTATAAATTTCTTCCTAATTTATATGTTTTGATTTCTTTGTGGTTATTCCCTAAAAGTTTATAGTTATGAGTGGATATATATATATATATATATATATATATATATATATATATATATATATATATACTTGTATATATGGATTGTAAACTGATAATCATCATATATGATTGATACTTGTGTGTCAAATTCGTTAAAATTGGCTTTGTAGGAAAGAAATTGAGATAACAATGTTTTTGTTTGAAAATAACTTTAGAAAGTAAAAATATTTGATGCTCTATATGCGTTATAATCTGTAGTTTGTTATTGGATTATGTTAATATGTTAAGAAACGAAAGCGGCGTAGTTTTCAATTGATTAAGAAACGAATTCGTGGTGATCAAATTCGTTAAAAGTGTAAAAATGAAGAAATTTGGAAAAACTATGGTTTTGATTCCTCAAAATGATGTATATGTAATGTTTTTGTATATAGAATGGTGTATAGCATGTTTAACTATGATATTACAAAGTTTTAGATGTTGAAGTTGTGACAGCCCCAAATCTGGGTTCCAAATCACAACGGATCTGGTACAATCATTCCATAACTATTGCGGAAGATATAAACATAAATTTTTTATATATTAAACTTTACACACTATTTCCCAAGGTCGAAAACCTTCAATTAATACAAAATTCATAAACTATCTAACATAAAACATTATTATCATACATAACTGTTACAAATTTAGCTGCACACAAAAACTAATGTTGTAATTGTCTTTAACCTTTCCTTGTATCCACCGTATTCGCCTTAATCTGCAATATTTATCATGATATAGCAAGGGTGAGCATGAAGGTTGCCCAGCAAGTTTAAATTTATTTAAGGATATATCATGATTGAAAGAGTCTGAATAATAAGCTAGCTATAATTCATCAATATAGTTGTGAATTAGCGCGAACAAATATATCTGGACCGAACAGTAATGAAGGTGATCAGCCTTTCAATCAGCAATGATTAACCATAGGCATATCTAAATGAAACAACTCTAAGTAGAGTTAAGAAAAACTTGCCTATTTTATTGATTATCATTACGCATTTTAATAAGCTTTGTCTGATGACCTAATATATAAATAATATCGATATACAAATTAGAATAATATCATAACAATTTAATACTATTATATATATATACATAGAATAACCTAAACACATAACAAATAACCCTATCAGTTAATTCAACACATATAACTCGGTATCAAGTAATACTATTGCAATTGCATTGAACCCATACAATTTCTAACATCCCGATTTGCCTAGTTTGGACAATTCATAAGTTTAAGTTCAATTAAACTCTGCCTTAACCTTAACAATTATCTTAGATAATCATATTATCAGTCAAAATAATTTTCATAAGCTCGTAATAATTTTCAAGTAATTATTACTATTTAAAATGTTTTTTCAATCATTAAACTCAGTATTTATATGAATTAAATATCGTTGCATAATTCCTTTATCATTAATATTTATTTAATATCAAATATTAATGAAATATATGTCATAATTTATAATATATTTGTAATATATCAAAGTATTTTAATACCTTAAAATCATATTTATATAAT
The DNA here is from genome assembly GCA_020205605.1 of Panax ginseng. Taxonomy (NCBI): domain Eukaryota; kingdom Viridiplantae; phylum Streptophyta; class Magnoliopsida; order Apiales; family Araliaceae; genus Panax; species Panax ginseng. The sequence continues at coordinate 82,536,045 of CM035149.1, forward strand.
TTTTAAACACTTAAATCCATTATCCGATAATTTTTTTTAATATTAAAATATTAATATTTTCATGAAAAATATCAAAAGTTATATTTTATAACTTAAAATATTTTTATAACACTTAAATTATTTTTATATGATTTTTAAAACATTAAATCTAATTTTCCATAATTTATTTAATATATTTATTAAATAAATCCATTACCATTAATATTAATTTATTAATGAATTTCATCACAAAATATGAAAAGTTATTAAAAATAACTTAAAGTATTTTCTTATACCATAATATAATTTTTCATGATTTTTTAAGTATAAAAATCATTTTTAACTAATTTATTTAATATTATAATTAAATAAATTAAATACCATTTATATTCCAAAAATATTAAATATTTATGAAATATACTCAAAATAATTAAAAACTAATTTTTAGGCTTTAAAATTATTTTTAAGAATTTATTTGGTATTTTTAATAATTAAAAACCATTTTTTTCTATTTATTTATTAAATTAATTCATTTTCTAATTAAACTATCGCTAAATGGGCCCTATAGCGACAGAATCGTCGCTATAGGTGTTCTTGGTGTTCTTGAGCAAGAACCCAGAAACTCATAACAGTTTACAGGGTACCACGTTTGACCGTGCATAAATTCTTGGTTTTAATGATTCTGGTCCGTCTAGGGCAATCGTATTGTAGTATTTATGTACTACTACACTCACAAACAAACATTAGGGCTAAACAACATCAGATCAGTGAGATATTAACCCTCAAAAAGTCTGACAACTATGTTCTTCATTTTTGGGTTTTCTAGAAAATGAAGAACAGACATCGGTACTATATTTAACTCCTTATATTTTGCATTCTAGGCTTGCTAATCATGTTTTAAAGGTTCATACTTGTAGTAAACATGACAAAGAACAATTCTATCTCATCTGATCATTATAACATCAACACAATTAAACGATCAAGGCTGGTCAATCTCTGACAGAAAACTCGGCTGATGAAAATCTGGGTTTTCTAGAAAACCTTCACGAGGCAGTTTGGTCAACTTACTTTGACCGTGATTATTTTCCATTATGTTGTTAATCTAGGCGATCTAATAGCATATATATGTAGTTCATATACCGGTCTATAACAACAAACTAACAACATGACCAAAATAACAAAACACAGCCAGATCTAGCGCCTGCAAAACATTGTTAGAGAACTTCTGGGTTTTTGGGTTGCCCAGAAACCCCATTTTGTGCTTGGTCAACGCAGTTTGACTACATATAACAAGAGATCTAGACATGATCCAACCCTGATTCAAGTTCCAAATAAAAGCCTACACGGCATAGAACATATCCAAAACATAAAACACACAAAACATCTAACACATAAAGATTTAAGGCCTCTGACATTCGACTGTCAGGCCACTTTCCAATTTTCTTTTAGATTTCAAAAAGATGCTATTTCGTGCACTTTGATGTTATGGATATGGGATTTAACAAGCTAAATCACTAAATGACACCTTATTACACATTTCTAAACAACAAATCACAACATCAAACATTAGATCTAAGGATTTAAAAATTTAGGATTTTTATACCTTTCTAGCTTGGATTTTGATTTCTGATCCTACTGATTTGATCTTGGCTTGCTAAGTACTGACATTATCTTGACTTAACACTCCCTTTCTCTTTCCATTTTCGAAATCTTAGAGAGAGAAAGCTTTGGTTCAAATGAAAAATAAAGTTAGCATTTTCTCTCTCTTTAATTTATAAAATGAATGATGCAATGAATGTTGGCTATTTAAATTGGCTGAGAGCTGTGATTTAAGTCACATGGAGTTGGTGTAGTTGGTGAAAAACTCACAATTGGCAAGATTTGCACTCAACTTACAAATAATGCACAAATGGTAAAATAGTCATTTTTAATTTTTTTTAATTTAGTGGCATACTTGTCTTTTGCTACAACCCTTAGGGTTTAGGTTTTAACCCTTAGGGTTTAGGGGCGGGCTTATATAGTACTTGAACCCCCTCCGGGGCGGGGGGTGTTGTTTTTGAAGTGTCCTGTTATGTTTGTAATTCTTTTTGCGCACTAATTTTAGCTATTTGTATGGCAATGTAACTCTATGTGATGGAGAATTCGATTGGGACTTGGTTGTTGGATAACATATACTCGATGAACAACAATTAGACAGGGACAAGACATATTACGAAGATCTAAGCTCAGTTTTTGATAACAAACGTGGAGGAGTATTTTTAAGGGATTTTCGAGACGATTGCAGTTTTAGTCTACGTGAAGGGTGTTTTTCAATATTCTTCGTGTTAGATTATTATTTGTAATCTAAGGATGATTTCTATGATTTATTCAGTGTTTATTTTGTTTAGCATGAACTAATTCACTTTTTAGGCTTGTGATGGATCCTTGAGTAAATCAATGATTTTGTAGACTTTGATTTCCAATTTAATAATCTATTTCCAGTTTATCTATATTGATTTGTGCTTGAATCTATGAATTGCCTGATCAACAATTCTTTGTGGAATTGGATGGAATCGAGAGAGGATGTTCAATTCTAGACCTAGTTGATATAGCACGTGTTCAAGATTTTGTGAATAGCTTAATTGTGATGAATGTTAAGGTAGAGATATGCTTGACATCGCATGTAATCAGATAGAGAACTTATTCTTAAACTTTCTTCAATTGTTATTCAAATAGAGATATAGTGGGTTAGTTGATTAAGGTGTTTAACGGATTTCTATCTTGATTGTGGATTGATGTTAATACGGTATTAGTGCATCGAGAGGTGGTTAATAATATGTTCGTGTTCTTGGTTAATAAACTGGGATAGTGCATTGAATTGGAATAAAGCTGTTAAAATCAGAGTGAAGCTTAAGGTGAAATCATAAGTCTAATTCTCCATTAATTGTTTGAAATTCCAGATTTTGATATTTGTGATTATTCTATGTTAGTTTAATTATTATTTAATTTAGATTCTTTAATTACAATTATTGAGTTGATTTGTTTAATAAAATTAGGGTTAATAGGAAATTGATAATTGGAAGTTAAGGATATTGCTAGTTAGTCTCTGTGGGAACGATACTCTACTCATCACTCTATTACTTGTTGACCACGTATACTTGCGTGTTGTGCATATATAGATTTTACCCAACAAGTTTTTGGCACCGTTGCCGGGGACTATTTAGTATAATTCTTAATATTTTTTTTACAATATCAGTTTAATTAATCCAGTTTTACTTAGACATTTTTTTTATTGTGTTTTGATTCTTCTATTTCAGGTGTTGAAAGTAGTTTATGTGAACTCTCGGTCTCAAAATCCGCACTTGCACGCCTTTTTGAGGACGACATTGAGAAAAGGTTCCAGAGGTTGAGTAAGTGGATCAAGGAAACGAGACAAGAATTTGAAACACTTGAGAAAGAAGAGGAAATGGCAGCCGAAGATCGGAAAGCTTAAAGGGACTTCGCAACACCCAAGGTGACTGAACTGCAATCAAGCATCACCAGGCCAGCAATAGCAGCGAATACGTTTGACATTAAGCCTGGGATGATACAAATGATTCAAATTTTAGTTCAGTTTGGGGGATTTGCAAATGAAGATCCGAACGAGCATCTAGTCAGTTTGTTGGAAATGTGCGACACTTTTAGGTTTAATGGGGTTTCGGATGAGGCGGTGAGACTTCAATTGTTCCCATTCTCTTTACGGGATAAGGCGAAGAGTTGGTTGCATTCTGTACCGTCCGGTTCGATAACTACATGAGAGGATTTAGCTCAGAAATTCCTCGCAAAATTCTTTTTTCACCCCATGTAAAATCACGAAGATGAGGAACGAGATAACGATGTTTGAACAACAACATGGGGAGTCATTATATGAGGCCTGGGAAAGATACAAAGAATTGCTCAGAAAATGCCCACATCATGGATTGCCCCAATGGCTATAAATGAACACCTTTTACAATGGACTACTTGGGAATCTCAGGACAAGTATTGACGCAGCATCGAGCGGAGCATTCATGGCTAAGAGTTACGAGGAAGCCTACGAGTTGATTAAAACCATTTCGGCTAATAACTATCAGTGGCCCACAGCGAGAATGACATAGGCGAAGGCAGCTGGAGTGTTAGAAGTAGATGGTATGATAGCTATGCAAGCACATATTTCTGTGCTTTCAAAGAAGTTGGATTCGGTGACAGCTGCACAAGCACAAGCACAAGCACAGCAAGTGGCAGTAATATGCGAGTTGTGCAGAGAGCACCCAACGGATCAATGCGCGATTAATTTAGCATCTGTGCAGTTCATCGACAATTACAACAGAATTCCGCAGAACACATACCAGAACACATACAATCAAGGAAATAGGAATCATCTGAATTTCTCATGGAGCAACAACTAGCAAAATCAAGCTCCACGACAATCATATCCCCCAGGTTTTTAGAACTAGTAACAACCAGCTCAATATCAAGAAAGGAAATCAGATCTAGAGGAGTTGTTGACAAAATACATGACTAGCAATGATGTGGCTATGAAAAATCAAGCAATGGCTATGAAATCATATGAGATGGCTATGAAATCACAAGAGATGGCGATCAAAAATCTAGAGAATCAGATAGGACAAATTTCATTGGCATTAAATAATAGACCACAAGGGACATTACCAAGTGATACAGAGAGAAATCCAAAGGGTGTTATGAACAGTGTCAAGCAATTACATTGCGAAGTGGAAAACATCTCGAAGGCACTAATGCAGAAAATTCAGCAACTCCGGATGAAAAAGTTGATGATAGGGATGTGAGTGTAGAAAGCAAAGGTGAGGATAAACAAGGTAAGGAAACAAAGCTAAACAATAAGCCAATTGTTTATCCACCTCCACCATTTCAGCAGAGGGTCCAAAACAGAAATTAGACAAGAAATTTTCCAAGTTTTTGGAAATTTTCAAGAAACTTCAAATCAACATACCATTTGCAGAGGCCCTAGAACAAATGTCAAGCTACGCAAAATTTATGAAAGGGATTCTGTCAAGAAAGAAGAAATGGGACGATTTTGAAACTGTGGCACTAACAGAGGAGTGTAGTGCAGTATTACAGCAGAAATTACCACCAAAACTCAAGGACCCGGGGAGCTTCACTATTCCATGCACGATCGGGAATATGCACTTTAGCAAGTGTTTATGTGATTTGGGGGAGAGTGTAAACCTTATGCCATTGTCAGTATACTTAGAATTGGGTTTGCTGCACTAAGGCCTCACTTAACATCTCCTTACAACAAGCGATAGGTCACACTATATATCCGAGAGGCATTGTAGAGGACATCTTAGTGAAAGTGGATAAGTTTATATTCCCCATGGACTTTATCATTCTAGATTTTGAGGAGGACAAGAACATCCCAATTATCCTAGGGAGACCATTTTTGGCTACAGGGAGGACACTCATAGATGTACAAAAGGGAGAACTCACTACGAGGGTCCAAGATCAAGAAGTAAAATTCAATGTGTTTAAGGCTATGAAATTCCCTACGGATGAGGAAGAATGTTTTTGAATGGATTTAATTGAGGAAATCATTAGTGATGACATGAGCAAGAGTTTGGTAAACGATCCATTAGAAACAACATTATTGGGGGATGAAGAGGTTGACGATCCGAAATTGGTGGATTACCTACAAATGCTAAACTCATTGCCACTAGTTTCCAGATTTAGAACACCGTTTGAACCACTGCACACGGAGGAGGTAACCGTAGAAAAACTAAAACCATCATTGGAAGAGCCACCAAAGTTGGAACTTAAACCACTCCCTAAACACCTCAGGTATGCATACTTAGGCAAATCAAATTCTTTACCTGTTATTATTTCTGCTGCACTTAACGAATTGCAAGAAGAAAAGTTGTTGAGGGTGCTTAGGGAACACAAGTCAGCGATCGGGTGGACAATCGCGGATATAAAGGGAATCAGCCCTTCATTTTGCATGCACAAGATCCTAATGGAAGACGAGGCAAAACCAACGGTGGAGCAACAACGGTGACTCAATCCAATTATGAAGGAAGTTGTGAAGAAGGAAATTTTGAAGTGGCTAGATGCCGGCATCATCTACCCTATTTTAGACAGCAAATGGGTTAGTCCAGTGCAGTGCATGCTGAAGAAAGGAGGAATGATAGTGGTGTAGAACGAGGACAACGAGTTAATACCAACAAGAACAGTGATAGGTTGGAGGGTTTGCATGGATTACAGAAAATTAAACAAGACAACCCGAAAAGATCATTTCCCGCTGCCCTTTATTGATCAAATGTTAGATAGATTGGCGGGACACCAATATTACTTTTTGTTAGATGGGTACTCTGGCTACAACCAAATAGTCATTGCTCCGGAGGATCAAGAGAAGACCACATTCACATGCCCGTACAACACATTTGCATTAAGGAGGATGGCATTCGGGCTATGCAATGCACCTGCAACTTTCCAACGGTGTATGATGGCCATTTTTTCTGATATGGTGGAGAAAAATGTTGAGGTCTTCATGGATGAATTTTCGGTTTATGGGGAAAACTTCGATATTTGCTTACAGAATCTCGTCATGGTGTTGCAAAGATGTAAGGACACGAATCTCGTACAAAATTAGGAAAAATGCCACTTCATGGTTGAAGAGGGCATAATTTTGGGCGATAAGGTATCGGCTCAAGGATTGGAAGTTGATAAAGCAAAGCTGGAAACGATTGAAAAATTGCCTCCACCAAACTCAGTTAAGGGTATTAGGAGTTTCTTGGGACATGCTGGGTTCTACAGGAGGTTTATAAAAGACTTCTCTAAAATTGCGAAACCTCTATGCAGTCTTTTAGAGAAGGATGCGATGTTCAGCTTTGATGAAGAATGCAAGACGGCTTTTGACTTATTAAAGAGGAAATTGACTACAACCCCCGTTATAGTTGCACTAGATTGGAGCATGCCATTCGAGCTTATGTGTTATGCGAAATGACTTCGCGGTTTGAAATTTTTTGGGCCAATAACGAGAGACAAGGTGTTTCACAAAGATATACTACGCAAGCAAAACACTTACGAACTCAAATGAACTACACAACCACAGAAAAGGAATTGCTTGCAGTGGTGTATGTGTTTGACAAATTTTGGGCTTACTTGATCGGGACTAAGGTGATAGTCTATACATACCATGCAAATGATTCTAAGATTGATAATGAAAAAGGATGCTAAACCACGCCTTATCCAAAGGGATTCTCCTACTTCAAGAGTTCGACTTAGAAATAAAGGATAGAAAGGGGACGGAGAACCAAGTAGCCGATCACTTGTCGAGGTTGGAAAACCACGGGAAAGCAAAAGACGACAGATGTGAGATTAATGAGTCATTCCCAGATGAGCAACTATTTGGGATTTCAGCAGAGATTCCGTGGTATGACGATTATGCAAATTTCGTTGTGAGCAACATTCTACCACCTGACCTCACAAGACAACAGAAAAGGAAATTTCTTCACGACGTGAAATGGTACATGTGGGATAAACCATATTTGTTCAAGCAGTGCGCCGACAAGATGATTCGACGGTGCGTCCCATATAATGAAGTGAAGAATATTCTGCATGAGTGTCACTCATCGGCGTATGGCGGGCATTATGGGAGTGAGAGGACAGTAGCGAAGGTGCTGCAATGTGGTTTTTATTGGCCCACATTATTCAAAGATGCCCGCCAGTTTGTCAAACAATGCGATAGGTGTCAAAGGGTGGGCAACATTTCGAAACGTAATGAGATGCCCTTACAAACGATTTTGGAAGTGGAAATTTTTGACATATGGGGTATCGATTTCATGGGATCATTTCCCTCATCATTGAACAATCAATACATTCTACTTGCAGTGGATTACGTGTCAAAGTGGGTTGAAGCTGCAGCTCTACCAACAAACGATGCCAAGGTGGTCCTCAAATTCCTTCAAAAGAAAATCTTCACGAGGTTTGGCACACCAAGAACAATTATCAGTGACGAAGGTAGTCACTTCTATAATAAGTTGTTTACTACTCTTTTGGCCAAGTATGGGGTCAACCACAAGATAACTACATCGTATCACCCTCAAACCAGTGGACAAGCTGAGGTATCAAATAGAGAAGTCAAAAAGATATTGGAGAAAGTGGTGAATCTGAGTAAGAAAGATTGGTCGCTGAGATTGGATGATGCTTTATGGGCCTACCAGACTGCATACAAGACGCCAATCGGGATGTCACCATATCAACTATTGTACGAGAAGGCATGTCATTTACGGTGGAGCTACAACATAAGGCATATTGGGCTGTTGCAAAAACTCAATTTCGATCAATCTGTAGGTGAAAAGAGACTACTTCAATTGAATAAACTCGACGAATTTCGCCTTCACGCCTATGAGAATGCCAAACTATACAAAGAAAAAGTCAAAAGATGGCACGACTAGAAAATTTTGCGTCAAACATTCGAGCCAGGTCAATCAGTACTCTTGTTCAATTCACGGCTGCGATTGTTCCCCGGAAAGCTTAAATCGAGATGGTCGGGACCATTCACGGTTAAGCGGGTATTCCCTCACGGTGTAGTCGAAATCTACAGTCGCAATCCACTCAAAACATTCAAAGTCAACGGACACCGTCTAAAGCATTACTGGGGTGGCAAAACCAACACCGACGTGATCGCCATCACATTGACCGACACAGCATAAGCAGGAAGTAGTCAGGCTGAACGACTTAAAATCAAGCGCTAATTGGGAGGCAACCCAATCCTTAGTCTTTATCATATTTTATATTGCTTTATCATAGTTTTCATTTCATTATTAGGTAGATGAATAAAAGAAAAATCTCGCTAATCTCTCCACAATACATCACGTATAAACAATTCACTAATATGCATGTGTCAATTCTTGTAGGATGGAAAATGGAGCAACTACATGAAGCAGAACATAGAATCTGACAGTGGCATAGCCCGCCGGGGCGGGCCTTTTTACCCCCACCGGGGCTGGGGTCCTCAAATCTGGGTGACAGAATGGACGCCCACAACATCAGCTGTAGGTGAAAAGAGACTACTTCAATTGAATAAACTCGACGAATTTCGCCTTCACGCCTATGAGAATGCCAAACTATACAAAGAAAAAGTCAAAAGATGGCACGACCAGAAAATTTTGCGTCGAACATTCGAGCCAGGTCAATCGGTACTCTTGTTCAATTCACGGCTGCGATTGTTCTCCGGAAAGCTTAAATCGAGATGGTCGGGACCATTCACGGTCAAGCGGGTATTCCCTCACGGTGCAGTCAAAATCTACAGTCGCAATCCACTCGAAACATTCAAAGTCAACGGACACCGTCTAAAGCATTACTGGGGTGGCAAAACCAACACCGACGTGATCGCCATCACATTGACCGACACAACATAAGCAGGAAGTAGTCAGGCTGAACGACTTAAAATCAAGCGCTAATTGGGAGGCAACCCAATCCTTAGTCTTTATCATATTTTATATTGCTTTATCATAGTTTTCATTTCATTATTAGGTAGATGAATAAAAGAAAAATCTCGCTAATCTCTCCACAATACATCACGTATAAACAATTCACTAATATGCATGTGTCAATTCTTGTAGGATGGAAAATAGAGCAACTACATGAAGCAGAACATAGGATTTGATGATGGCATGGCCAGGGCTGCCGGGCCTTTTAAGTATACAACCCCATCGGTATGGGTCCTCGAATCTGGGTGACAGAATGCACGTCACGGGAAATGCTTTACTAGTAAAATACCTTCACGGAAGTGGGTCTTAGAATCGCATAACTTTGGCGATTATACTGCACTTCTCCCTTTCCCAATAACACTCACTCCACCTTCCAATAACCCACTTTTTCCCACTTCCCCACTACTTCATAACTCTATAACAACCACCCACTACCATTACTTCTTCCCCACATTCCCAATGCTCCATAACTCCTCTCCACCTCTTCACTCTACCAATGATAGCCTTCCCTCTCCCTCTATAAATACCACCACATCTCATCCAAACTCTCCCACCACACTTGATATAAAGCAAAAAGAGAGTATAGTTGTGAGCTAGAGAGATAATATTGAAAAGTTTAGGGGAGAGTTAGGGCAAAACCAACAATTGGGAGAGACATGGCTTCACAATCATCCTCTAAACGCCAAAGGGGAGAAAGTTCACGGCCATCACAACCAACCCGCACCTTCGATCGACGGAAATATGCTAGTGCCCCCGCTGCCGACCGGTATGACTACATGATTACCAAAGCCTTTACACCGTAGCGGGGGTTGGCACCGGATCCTAACGACGGGGAGCTTATACCGTAAATTTACTAAAAGGGATGGACCAAATTCATCGAGGAGCCGGAACCAGCCGTTGTTAACATCGTCAAAGAATTTTACGCAAATGTAGAGGATAAAGAACCATTCCATGCATTTGTACGAGGTCGGTTGGTTCCATTCAGTGTGGACGTAATCAACACTTACTACCAATCTTGCTGTAAACTTTCCAATCATCATAATGATTCTTTCTGACTGCCATAACCTTATCCGATCACAGGGTGATCTCATCATATATATTACGATTCATTTCTATACTATGATCGTTTTGTTTTATGATCTCCTATCCCTGCACTGTTAGTCTTTTAGACTCGATCTATTCATCACACTGTTCACTTTTATTATCAGAGTTAGGGAACTCTGTATCTTTATAACTCGCCAAGATTCATCTTTGAATCTTACCGACCAACTAACTCTATATGAGTTAGATCTTATCCTACTCACCACGATTATTGGTCTCAGTTATTCCTATCTAAGCTTCATAAGCAATAGCTTTGATACCAACTGTGACAACCCCAAATTCGGGTCCCAAATCACCACAGATCTGGTACAATCATTCTATAACTATTGCGGAAGATATAAATATAAATTGTTTATACATTAAACTTTACACACTATTCCCCAAGGTCGAAAACCTTCATTTAATACACAATTCATAAACTATCTAACATAAAACATTATTATCATACATAACTGTTACAAATTTAGCTGCACACAAAAACTAATGTTGTAATTGTCTTTAACCTTTCCTTGTATCCGCCGTATTTGCCTTAATCTGCAATATTTATCATGATATAACAAGGGTGAACATGAAGTTGCCCAGCAAGTTTAAATTTATTTAAGGATATATCATGATTGAAAGAGTCTGAATAATAAGCTAGCTATAATTCATCAATATAGTTGTGAATTAGCGCGAACAAACTTTTAACTAAACAAGTATTAAACATGAACAAATATATCTGGACCGAACGGTAATGAAGGTGATCAGCCTTTCATACCTGACTTATACATACAATATGTATAGAGTACAATTCTACAATGGCAATCAACAATGATTAACCATAAGCATATCTGAATGAAACAACTCTAAGTAGAGTTAAGAAAAACTTGCCTGTTTCGTTGATTATCCTTACACATTTTAATAAGCTTTGTATGAAGACCTAATATATAAATAATATCGATATACAAATTAGAATAATATCATAACAATTTAATACTATTATATATATACATAGAATAACCTAAACACATAACACATAACCCTATCAGTCTATTCAACACATAAAACTCGGTATCAAGTCAAACTATTGCAGTCTGAGTTGAACCCGCAATAATTTCTAACATCCCGACGGTCTAGTCGAACAATTCACGAGTTTAAGTTCAATTAAACTCTGCCTTAACCTTAACAATTATCTTAGATAATAATATTATAAGTCAAAATAATTTTCATAAGCTCGTAATAATTTTCAAGTAATTATTACTATTTAAAATGATTTTCCGATCATTAAACTCGTATTTATATGAATTAAATACCGCATAATTCCTTTATCATTAATATTTATTTAATATCAAATATTAATGAAATATATGTCATAATATTATAATATATATATATATATATATATATATATATATCAAAGTATTTTTAATACCTTAAAATCATATATATATGATTTTAAAACACTTAAAAATCCATTATCCGATAATTGTTTTTAATATTAAAATATTGATATTTTCATGACAAAATATCAAAAGTTATATTTTATAACTTAAAATATTTTTATAACACTTAAATCCTTTTTATATGATTTTTAAACATTAAATCTAATTTTCCATAATTTATTTAATATAATTATTAAATAAATCCATTACCATTAATATTAATTTATTAAAAAATTTCATCACAAAATATCAAAAGTTATTAAAAATAACTTAAAATATTTTCTTATACCATAATATAATTTTTCATGATTTTCAAGTATAAAAATAATTTTAACTAATTTATTTAATATTATAATTAAATAAATTAAATACCATTTATATTCCAAAAATATTAAATATTTATGAAATATACTCAAAATAATTAAAAACTAATTTTTAGCTTTAAAATAATTTTTAAGAATTTATTTAGTATTTTTAATAATTAAAAACTATTTTTTCTATTTATTTATTAAATTAATTCATTTTCTAATTAAACTGTCGCCAAAAGGGCCCTATAGCGTCAGAACCGTCGCTATAGGTGTTCTTGAGCAAGAACCCAGAAACTCATAACAGTTTACAGGGTACCACGTTTGACCTTGCATAAATTCTTGGTTTTAATGATTCTGGTCCGTCTAGGGCAATCGTATTGTAGTATTTATGTACTACTACACTCACAAACAAACATTAGGGCTAAACAACAGCAGATCAGTGAGATATTAACCCTCAAAAAGTCTGACAACTATGTTCTTCATTTCTGGATTTTCCAGAAAATGAAGAACAGACGTAGGTACTATATTTAACTCCTTATATTTTGCATTCTAGGCTTGCTAATCATGTTTTAAAGGTTCATACTTGTAGTAAACATGACAAAGAACAATTCTATCTCATCCGATCATTATAACATCAACACAATTAAACGATCAAGGCTAGTCAATCTCTGACAGAAAACTCGGCTGATGAAAATCTGGGTTTTCTAGAAAACCTTCACGAGGCAGTTTGGTCAACTTACTTTGACCGTGATTATTTTCCATTATGTTGTTAATCTAGGCGATCTAATAACATACATGTGTAGTTCATATATCGGTCTATAACAACAAACTAACAACATGACCAAAATAACAAAACACAACCAGATCTAGCGCCTGCAAAACATTGTTAGAGAACTTCTGGGTTTCTGGGTTGCCCCGAAACCCCATTTCGTTCTTGGTCAACGCAGTTTGACTACATATAACAAGAGATCTAGACATGATCCAACCCTGATTCAAGTTCCAAATAAAAGCCTACATGGCATAGAACATATCCAAAACATAAAACACACAAAACATCTAACACTTAAAGATTTAAGGCCTCTAACATTCGACTGTCAGGCCTCTTTCCAATTTTTTTTTAGATTTCAAAAAATTGCTATTTCGTGCACTATGATGTTATGGATATGGGATTTAACAACCCAGATCACTAAATGACACCTTATTACACATTTCTAAAAAACAAATCACAACATCAAACATCTGATCTAAGGAATTCAAAATTTAGGGTTTTTATACCTTTCTAGCTTGGATTTTGATTTCTGATCCTACTGATTTGATCTTGGCTTGCTAAGTACTGACATTATCTTGACTTAACACTCCCTTTCTCTTTCCATTTTTGAAATCTTAGAGAGAAAGCTTTGGTTCAAATGAAAAATAAAGTTAGCATTTTCTCTCTTTAATTTATAAAATGAATGATGCAATGAATGTTGACTATTTAAATTGGCTGAGAGTTGTGATTTAAGTCACATGGAGTTGGTGTAGTTGGTGAACAACTCACAATTGGCAAGATTGTCTTTTGCTACAACCCTTAGGGTTTAGGTTTTAACCCTTAGGGTTTAGGGTTTAACCCTTTAGGTTTTAAAAAAAATAAATTCTAGAATTTCCAAATTCGGTTTCCAAAATACAAATTTAAAATTTCTAAATTATAATTAGAATTCTATAATTATATAAGAATTTCCTAATCATAAATTCAATCTTGTTATTAGGATTATTATTTCCTAATTAAAATTGCTAATTTAGCAATTAGGGTTATAATTGTACATTAGGGATTATAACCCAAGAATTAGGGTTTTAAAATATTCTTTCTAATTTAGAAATTAGGTTTCCTAATTAGATTAGAGTTTTCTAATTACTTATAACTTGATAATTAGGATTAATGTTTCCCAATTAACATTAAAATTATTAAATTAACAATTAGGTTTTCCCTAATTATAAAATAGGGTTTCTAAACTAAAAATTAGGGTTTTCTAAATCAATTAAGTTTATCCCTAATTAGGTTATCATTAATAACGTTTAAACCTTATACCAATATTTGCATTCCCAAACTAGTGTTTTAAATTTCTGAATTAGGGTTTCAAATTCCCGGAACCAAAATTCGGGTTTTAGAACCGGTTTCTATGGTTTCTTATCCATTGCTAGGGTTTTCTAACAGAACGTTGACGTTCTTAATGCGACACCCCCAAAATAGGTATACATCACCCATCTTGAGTCGCCAAATACATGGTACAAAATTCAAATACAACTTAATTATACAACAGTCGTGTGAAATACGACAAAACATAATCTAAGAGTTTTAATAAGAATATTGTCATCTAGACAATATCCACACTCAATGGAGTCCTTATTATATTTATTATCACACTATTTAACAGAATAGTGAGGACTACTAATGCTATCATCTGGACCGTCACTCCGTTCCCCGACTAGTCCCGGCTATGTTCTCATTTCCTGAAGAGAACAGTGAAAGAAAGGGTGAGCTCAACTAGCCTAGTAAGAAATATTATGACTAAAATAATGCAAAATAAATTATCATTAGTCTTCAACAATGTTAAACTGATAAAATACAATAGACATCAAGTTTAACTGCAGCGGAGTAAGTAATCCATTAGAAGAGTCAAGTAGAAAATGATATGTACTATCTTCTATGATTTAAAATGTTTTCATCAATTTTTATAACTGAGACTCAGCTTAATAAATAAACCACATCATCGAGTCATCCCTGCACTACGGGCCAAGGATATTCATTAAATCATCAATGGTCATGACTATACCTAATAATCCCTGGTCATAATCATACCAAAAACTATCCATCAATGCACTACAGGCTACTGAAGACTTTTACCGCATCATTTATAACATTACAGGTCATGATTATACCGAATAATCCTTGGTCATAATCATACCAAGTCCATCTATGCATGTAAGCCAAAGATGACTTTCATCACGATATAAGCATGAAGATTATGACAATGACATAATAATTCAATAAAACAAGTTCAAGAATAAATTTTAAAGATTTATAAGTTAATTTATCTTGAAATCAATTACGCCCAAATTGTCAACATGATATCTTGCTTTGTGGAGTAAAATTCAAGAATGCTCGTAAGAATATTTCCATGAAAAGATACCTGGATGAAGCGCAAATATCCGTGATATTCTACTAATTTCATGGAGTATAGAAGCCAAAACTTTAACCAAATGAGTATCATAGAATATATGAAACTATAAATGGATTTTCACCCGCTATGCGGTAATCCACCTAGACAGATCATTTCCACAATTTAATAAGGAATGAATACGAAGGATCATTCACCATACATGTGATAATCCACATGTATATGTTATTCCAATGTAATAATAAAGAATGGAACCAAAGTCATGTGTAATCCGCATGCATAAGATATTCCAATGTAATAAATAAGAATGGAATAATGTAAGAATTCACCATGCATGCGATACACTTGCATGCATGTGTTATTCCAAATGTAATAATAAAGAATGGAACCAGTCTAGCGTAATCCGCATGCATGTGATATATCCAAATGTAATAATAAAGAATGGAATAACAGAAGAATTTCACCATGTATGCGGTACTTCGCATAGACAGGTTATTCTAACATAATAATAAAGAATGGAATAACAGAAGCTCTCTTCATGAATACGAAAGAAATAATACCCCTTACCTTAGAAAGAAACTGGATACTGGAGTAGAGAGGTAGCAGACTTCTCTTCTTCTTTCTCTCTATAATTTCTCTCTATAATAATTGCTCTATAGCTTTAGTGAATTGGTGAGAAATGAAGGAAGAATGAGCTTCTATTTATAAGAAAATATAGTTTCGATAATTGCACATTTTGGGCTCGAAATATTACAGTACAATACCTCCAACTTTTCTTTCATTTTTAATTTAGTCCTGCAAGTATTATCAAACTTGCACCACCTCCCCTAATAGTAAATAATGTGAATCAATAGTTCAATCATGTGAATCAATAGTTATAATCATGTGAAAATACGAATTACAGTATAGTACCTCCATCTATACCTCCATTTTTAACTTAGTTTGTGAAAATACAAATTGCAAGTATTATCAATCTTGCACCAACTCCCCTAATAGTACATGAATGTGATTCAAGAGTACACACATGTGAACAAATAGTTATATAAGCATGTGAATTAGTAGCAATTAATTGCTCATTTATCCGATTAATTACCCGATTTATCATTATAACTCCTAGACATCAATTATCATCGGAATAGATGTTGATTTCCACTAACACTAATAATCCCAACACAATGGAACTATCAAATTCATCTTTAATCAACACGAACTTATTCATCATTAATATTATAACTCACAATATTTAACAATCAGGTCGTTCTCAGGAAAGAGGGGGCTTTCCGATAAGGATTTCTCCTTATTGGCGAGCAATTAGATGACCAAACCTCTCCTTGACAGAACTTCTAGACATTGTAAATATTGCAATTTAATAATATAAATAACTTTGTCGTCTCAATTATTGATTTAATAATATAACATATTATGCAGATGATACTGTAACAATAATTGAATCAATAGTATGAGAGATATCATGCAGTAATTATTGTAGCAATATTTGAGTATAACTGAGTGATTTCTCACGTAAGCATCAATAACCAATACCGTGTGTTACTATGCAACCAATGCCAGACATCGTACTTTTCTTTTACTTCTTGGGTAGTTCAACAGCTTTAATTCGGTAACATTTTCGCCAAGTTATTTTTATAAAAAAGATAATTACGCCATTTTCTTATTACGACAATACTTCCGTTATGGGGTCCACTAATGATTGTGTCATTAAAATATTCCCTGTTAAAACGAATATTCCCCGACCAATCAAATATTATATAACCACTTGCTTACTTTGAAAAATTTATAAATATTACCCACAACTATAACATTATATTATATCCACGCCATAATATTCAAAAATATATTTCGAGAGAAATTAATCTTTATTCATAAAAGTTAGGGTCTTACACTTAATATATACTTAGGGTTTGACACTGATAAAATTTATCTGGTCAAACCTTGACCCTTAACCACATTCTGAACACATAAATTACCATATACACAGAACATATTAACGTATACACTTAATCATGAATAATTCACCTAAATCCTTCACAGAATTTTGAAATCCTCAAAATTCCTTCCCAAAAATATCAAACTCATACACTTATTTTCTGTCTAGGTCTATTATTTGACCTTAACTCCGTCATTTAAGATTTTAATAATTTGTCTAATTTCTCGGGTTGTCACAGAAGTTTGGTGAATTTCTGTGGAATTGAGATTTTAGGCCTATATCAGAGTCTAATTTCGTGTTCTATAAAAACTAGAATCAATTAAGCGTAGCAGATCGCGACCTCTCTTAAGCGGGCAAGGCCATAAGATCCGCCAGAAAGCGCAAATAACCTAAGGTAATATCGGCACTACCCGAAGAGTCAATCATAGACTGTGAAGTCTGCTACTTTTGCAGACTTTGGACATTCATTATAACTTGGCTTAATGATTATGTTAGTGTGTCAAATGTGTAATAACAAGGTTAAAACATAAATGTATCATGTGGTTAGTCAGCCTAAAATGTCAAGTTAGTAAGTTGTGAAAATGATATGTATGATTTAAAAAACTTATTGATCAGTGAATAAGTGTTATGGAATGTACACTTGTGATTTTGAAATATGTATGGTAAGGTAAGATTTGCACTAAATTAACAAGTTTAATTAGAAGATGGTGTTATTTTGGAAGTGGATGTTAACATGTCGAATAGATATTTTGATTGCACTAAAATGTGTAGGTGAACGTGAGTTTTAATATTATAGCTTACGCTTGAGGAAAGTTTTCTAACTCTACCTTGTTATCATTGAACAAGTTTCATAGCTATTTTATCTTTAAGTCAAGCAATCTATGTATACCTAAATTTTACATTGAAGTTAAGCAAGCCTATTGATTCTATCTCGTGTATGATTGTACAAGCTCTTGTAACATAATTCGTTACCTTGAGCGAGTTTTACTTTTCTACATCTTGATATTATTATTCAAAGCATATGTTGTTCTAATACATCGATTCAAATGAGATTGTTCTAACTCTTTTGGATATAGCACTTTGCATGGATATCATGATTATTCAATTATACATTGTTGTTATTCGGTCCTGACTTTGATAACCTTGTTCAAATCCTTATTGTTGTATTAAACCTTCAAGTAGTAAGTGAAACTTTATTGATTGAATTAATCTATAATTGAATAGTGTTCTAAAATTCTAGAAACACTAATAAGTTAGTTCTGAGCTAAACTTTCTTTAGTGCGAAAATTCTAAATCTAAACTGAGAAAAACAACCCTAACATAGGGGATTTTGTACGTGTAACGTTTAGATGTTTGTGCACAATACATAGTACAAAGGGCTGATCCCCCTAAGTACGTTAAGAATAGTCTGTATAGTCTAAATGACTGTTAAGGTTGAGGTAATAATACCTAAATACCGGAGACATAGTTCGTGGTCTTAAGACCCTCAGATATTAAAGTTCGAACTTGTTTTCTATTTTTGATTCGTAGAATAAGTTCATTAATGTTCAGCATTCGTTGTTCATTCTCATGTTGTTATCATTACTACTTTCTATATCAGCGAGGAATTGTTTGCTCACACTTGCAATTAACACTGCAGCTAAAGTGGAGAAAGTTGATGAGTCATCTACTAGCAAAGGAAAGGGAAAGATGTCCAAGTGTTGAAGACTTATGAGAATTTTATTTTAATTAATTATGTTAAAGACTTGTTTTATTTTATGATATGTAATAATTTTAAGGTTAGATTACCTAATGGTTTTGGATAGTGAACACCAAATTCTGTGGGAATGGAGTACCTGCATTTGGGGGTGTCACAGGTTCGTATCAAAGCCTTAGGTTATGAACCTTAGGTGGGGAAACCTTAGGAAGTAACTTTTAAGGACACAGAAAACATAGAGGTGTCAAACTCTTATCGAGTTTGTAGGAATGGATTAAGGCATCCATTAAAGCTAAATAATAAAAGACACTATGTGCTATGTGTTAATAACTTATGTGCTCACGAGTATCGAAAAATGTAAAGTAAAACTTAAAATATTTTGTTGTCAGGATGTCTAACGAAGGAGAATCCAGTCCACCTAGGGAAATGATACCTCAGATACCTAGAGACGACGAACCCTAGGATTTTCACGTAGTGCGGGAGCAGTTGATCCAGGAGGATGAGCCTGTGATCGATCCCGAGGAGGATAGTTCTGAGGAGATAGAGGAGGATGATGAGGAAGAGGATCCTGAGGAGTTTCCACCAAACTCCATATCAGCTGAGATGTATGACGCTCTGTACGACCGTAACATAAAATTACAGGACAAGGTTAAGGAGCTGAAAGAGTTAATTGAGATGCATCGCGCTACGATGGATCAGAAGGATGTGGAGATTTAGGAACTCGACTCACGCCTTGGAAACACGGAGTGGGACCTGGTTCATACAAAGGGTCAGAATGAAGACCTGTTGGCAGTAAATGAGAAGATGAAGACTGACATAGAGAAATTAAAAGATGACTTCAAAGAGGAATCGGCTAAGCGTGTAAGGGCAAAGGATGCTTGGATGAAGGCGACTCAACGTGCAGACCGTGCTGAGGCTAAGGTCCAAGTGAAGAAAGCCAAGATGAACGAGATGGATTATGCTTTTAATTCTGCGATTGATAGAGCCCAGGATCGAGTCTTTTATTACCCACCTGAGTTTGAAGACTCGCCGTGGTTTATGATGGATAGTAGAACGGCTTATCGTATCATAGAGAAAGAGCGTCGAGAAGCCTTACGACGACTTAATATGCCTAGATAGAATAAGAGTTATAATAATATATGGTAAATTGTGTGAATAAATAAACTGAGAATCCCTTATTTTGAGATGAATAAAGGGATAGTATGAGTATGTAATCTTGAAACTTGTCTAGTTCAGGAAAGTGAATTTTAATAGCGGTTATGTTATCCTTAATATGTTTTAAAACGTTATGAATGAATAAAATATCAAAGTTTATTTGAAATGTTATGTGTTATAGCTTTAATCTTAGAATGTTTAAGTTAAACTTCAAATAACCAAGAAGTTGAGTAATGAACTAATAAGCATATATTTTAACAGAACATGCCTTCTAGAAGAAGACAACCACGTCAACAAGCACCTCCTGAGGGGTCTACTAATAATAACAACTGTAAGACCCCAACTTATTATAAATGAAATTGAATTTCCTCTATTTATTATTTTGAAATAGTAAGGGTTGATTTGATTAATGTGGTTAGTTATGGGTAAAATATGCAAATATCTTAAATAAGCAAGTAGTTATAAAATATTCATTGTTGTCGGGGAATATTCGTTTGGTCGTAAAATATTCTTACTATCGGGGAATATTAAATGCGACCAGCGCACTTAATGGGGGCCCATAACTTGAAGCGATTGGATTACCAATTAACACTCATTGGAATACCCGATGGTTAAAACACAAGAATACACAATTGTTTGCATACATAAGATGATACGATTGCACCAATTATTGATTCTTACGTAAGAAGGCATTACTCAACAATTGTTACGATAATTATCGCTCAATATTTTATTGATTCAATAATTGCTACGTTGGTATTTTATATTATTGTTGTTTCAATAATTGTCATCGCACAAAAGATTTCCATTATCAGATCAATAATTTATATTATTTAAATAATATTATTAGATAGCATTATTGGCAATGTCTAAGGAAGTTCTGTCTAAGGAGAGATTTGGTCACCTAATTGCACGCCAGTAAGGAGAAATCCTTATTGGAAAGCCCCCTCTTTCCTGGGAACGACCTGATTGTCATTATTGTGATTCTGTAATATTATTTGTAAATAATTAATTATTGATTTATATGATAAGGAAAATATTTATTTATGTGGATATAAATGGAGGAATTTTTAGAAAAGTAACAATTGTTGAAAATTGATATTTTATCTTTTCTGATAAAATAATTCATTTTAATATATTATTATATTATAATAATATAATAATGGTGATATTTTTACAATGAATGTGTGATATATGAATATATGAGGAGGAAGAGTATTTTTGTTACAATAAATGTTAAAAACATGTTAAACATGTTAGTGGGCCCCATTTTGTGACTGAAATTGGATTATAGCCCGTAAAATCGTTCGTATATGAATTTCGGTCAATTTTTGCTTCGAATTTGGAAAAACTTAAACTTACGCAGTTGTAGAGAATTGAATTTCCTATGGAATTGACATAAGATTCGATTTTTTCTGATAAAAGGGCTATTTATTATGAATTATTGAAGTTCCGGAATAATTGATTTTTGAAGTTTTAATTTTTTTTTAAAAAAAATGTTTTTTGCAATTGGGTGGGCCCCACATGTAATATAAATGTGCTGAATTCAGTTTGTCTATGGTTGGCATGAAATTTTTTAACTATATTAATATTTTATTAAATTTTATGCTTTGGTGTTCTAAGCATTTTTCTATAAACAGGGTGCTTTGGTGTTCGAGCGTATTTTATGAGTATTTTGATACTTTGAGTGTTGCTATACGGTGCAAGTTTTCTTCAGCACTATATCCAGTATTCTAGTCAAAAGTACTGTCCTTTTGAGGTAAGGAATGTTATTTTTTTTTTACAAATGATATTATTTCTTTCAATATCATTATGCCGGAATATTGGTAAAATTTATCTTGTGAAATTTTTGTCTTTTTGTGTCGGGGTTACTATTCACGTATACGACACTATTCATAAAAAAATTAAAATTTTCTTTTCTTTATCCAAGTTGTTTATTATGATTACTAGTTTTGATTGTATCCATGTTTTGAACTTCATTCTTGAATTTTGCTTCACAATGGTTTATTATGGAGTATTTTTGAACTTGGATAAACTAAAGCACGAATCCTTAATATTTGTTCTTTTGTCTCACTGGATTCATTTTTTTTAAATATTTTTCATCATCCTCAGTCCTAAATGATTATATAACTGAATATCTTTGGCCTGTAGTGCAAAGATGAATGATTTCTTGATGAATATCTTTGGCCAGTAGTGCAAAGATGAACAGATGTTGAGATGAACATGAACAACTGATGAATATCTTTGGCCTGTAGTTTAAAGATGAATATTTGATTCAAGATGAATATTAATTTATGTTACAGGGATAAAATATTGATGATGGACTTTTAAATTCATAGATGATAGTAGATTTCATTCTCTACTTAACTCTTCTATTGAATTGTTATTTCTGCTGTGAATATTGATCTGAAATTGTTCTCTATTATATTCTATCAGATTTTTTCCTGTTAAGGACTAACGATAATATGTTCTATATTATCTTAGTCATAATATTCTTTACTGGGCTAGTTGAGCTCACCCTTTTCCTTTTTGTTCCATTTTTCTTCTCAGGAGGCGAAAATGTAGTGATTACTAGTCGGGGTATAGAATAATGGTTCTAGAAAGTTATTGTAGTAGTCCTCAGTATTTTTGTAAAACAATGTATCAATAATTGTAATGAAGATTTATTTGAGTGTGGATATTGTCTAGAAGACAATATTTGTATTTAAACTCACAGTTTTAAGTGTTGTCGTATTTTGCACGACAATTGTATTAATAAAGTTGTAGTTGTTTCTGTACCATGTATTTGGCGACTCAGAATGGGTGATGTATACCTATTTTGGGGGCGTCACAACAACGAGGCCAATTCTAATCTAGTTCAGCAGTTGGTAGCTTTGTTGACGGGTGCACTTGCGAATCAACCGCAAGCTTAAGTCACGACCTTTAAGGAATTCAAAATGGTTGGACCGCCAGAGTTTCAAGGGTCTATGAATCCAGTGGAAGCAAAACCTGGATCATGGAAATGGAGAAGGTGTTCGACATTGCTAGAGTTAACGAGGATCAGAAGACTGCGTTCGCAACGTTCATGCTGAAGTCTGAAGCTAGCTACTGGTGGCAGGTAAATAAGGTTCGTGGGGGACAAGGAGTGATAACATGGGATAGATTTAAGGAGATGTTTTTTGAAATGTACTTTCCAACAAGTTCTCGGAATCAGCTGGAAGTGCAATTTCTGGAGCTGAAACAAAGAACTATGACGGTGCCTGAATATGCTGCGAAGTTTAACTAGTTGGAAAGGTTTGATACTTATCAAGTCAATACCAACGAGTGTAAAGTGAGAAGATTCGAACAAGGATTGAAGCCTTGGCTTTACATCAAGGTTTCAATGTTCCAGCTGAACACATTTGCCACCGTACTGGAAAAGGAAATTATCGCGGAAGGTGGAAGAGATGCCTTGACCAAGTACAATTAAGAACAAAAGAAGAGGATGACTGAGAATGAGAATAAGGCTGGTGGAAGTAACATTGGAAGTAACAGTAAGAAGAGGAAGTGGAGTGATAATTCAACTACGGGAGGACAGTAAGGAAATCAGCAAAAGAAGAAATTTGAAGCTTGTGCTATGTGCGGAAAGAACCATACTGGAGTATGTTTGAAGGGAAAGCGGATGTGTTTCAACTGTGGTCAGGAGGGACACATTGCACCAAACTATTTTAGTTCGAAGAAAAGAGCATGCTTTACCTGTGGTTCAAAAGATCACATGGCTCGTGATTGCCCTAAGAAGCCAACGGGAAGTGCAAGTGGTGGAAAAGGAAACAACAACGGTGGTGGTGCATTGACTATCACTGGACCAGCATGTTGGAAGAATGCATATCTTGATTTGATGTTTAAACTAAACATTCATGATTATATGAGAAGTCCTTCAAGGAATATATGTACAAGGACTTAGTGATAGATCAAAATTTTTAGGTTGATCTAAGCTTTCAATGTTCATCATTCTGTAAATGAATGTATAGATAAAGAGATCAAAGATGTTAGGTTGATCTATATCTTGAAATGTAATAGATAGGCTTCAAACAGATTTGTTGTCTAATGAGCTGAGCCAGAATCTGCAGAAGCCAAGGCAAAATCGTAGAGCATCAAGGATCGTAGTATGACTACCTTGAAGGGCCTCTCCAGTGATCGTAGATTGGTCCAGACGTTTGCCGAAGCCAACTCAGAGATCGTAGTGTGATCCAGACATTTTTCGAAGCCAACTCAGAGAACGTAGTGTGCTCTCGAAAACGTAGAGTCTGCAAGACAAGCAAGTGAAGATCGTAGTGTACCAGCCCTTAAGAGAAATCGTAGTGTTCTCGTTTGGTTGCATCAAGCACCAAGGTGGCAAGACACCACGATAAGAATAGTAGAGTATCATCTGGCTGTGTCAGAAGTTGTGGGCCTTGATCATTTGTTCAAAGATAAAATCATAACAAATATGGAATGGGTTATAAACGTTGAAGTAATCACCAGTCCCAATGGCATAAAAATATCTTTCGTATGCAATAAAGAGACATATTAAAGAAGTTGTGACACCCCCAAATCTAGGTACTTCATTCCCACAAGATTTGGTGCTCGCTATCCATACATTCATACTATCTACCCAAATAAATAATATTTAAACCATAATCCTCCCTTTAAATAGGATTACATCATTAAATTCAAAAACATCCCAGGTTGTCTAACCTTTAAGCATCATTCAAGTGTGAAAATAAAATTATTACATTACATCATTATTAAAAACTCCATGACCATCACAATAAGCAAATTACAAGTCTGCATCACTTGTACATTTTTCCCTTCCTTTGCTAGTTGAAGGCTCATCTACCTTCTCAACTTTAGTTGCAATGAGTATATAAATATGCTAGAGTGAGCAAAACAATTGCTCACTGGATATAACAATAAATCAACAGGAGAATAATAATAATAATAACTGCCAACAATAGGCTCATCAAGATTGAATAGTACTTTAACAATGATAATTAGAAACTGAAATCCAAAATATGGAATATATCTAGCTGAGGGTCATAAGACCATGAACTATGTCCACAGTTGCAAGTAATCTTTCAACTCCAACTTTAACAGTCATAAGACTATAAGGACTCATCGTACTTAGGGGGATCAGCCCTTCGTAGAATGTATTGTGCACAAACATTTTAACGCTAAGCGTAAATTATCCCCTATTAATAATAGGGTTGTTCATCTAAGTATTTAGAGTACAAGTTCGCACCAAAGAAAGTTTGGTTTGGATAAGCTTTCAAGGGTAATTTGAAGTTTAACGAACATCAACTAGAGGATTAGTTGAATCAATAGAGTTTGATAACACAATAGTTGATCAATAGTAACATAATGTAAAACAATGAGTAAGTGTAAGCGAACTAACTATATTCCAAACTCATGCTTAGAAACAACTACAATGCATAAGTATTGAATGACAATAAACATTTCTTGAACAATATTAAGCTAGGACTATGAATTTTTGAATATACATTAGGTAATAGCAAACTGAAAATAAAGATTGCTCAATATGAGAATAACTTGTGTCAACTAAACGAAATAAAATAATTCAACACTTGAATTAGAATTCAATAAAATCTCATTCATAATTCGTGAATGATAATAACAAAACTTGTCTAGCAATAAACAAGTTAGAATACATCAATAAATATTGGAATTCAAAGCTTGTATGAATGAAGTTAAAGTATAACTAGCTTGCTTAAATAATGATTAGTAATACAAAAGTACGCTTAAATGAAATTTTAAAATAAAAAACTTGCTTAATGTAAAAAGATAAGGTTTAGAAAGCTAGCCTCGAGCATAAGCTATAAAATTAAACTCACGTTCACCTACACATAGGTTTAGAACCACAATACCTATTAGATATGCTAACATACCATAACATGTACATTTCTAGTTAAACTTACCATTTTAGCACAAGTCTTTCTTTACCATTTACATTTCAGAAATTCTAAGTGTTTACTTCGCAAAACTTGCCTAACATTCATTGTGTATACCAAGTTATCACATAATGCTTTCAAAATTTACTAATCATTTTTACCACTTTGAATTCACTAATCATTTTTATCACATAATGCATTCGAAATTTACTATTCATTTTTAGCCTTGTTGATACATGTTGGACACATTACCATAACCTTAAACTAAGCTACATTGAACGAACAAAGTCTGCAGAATTAGCAGATGTGACACCCCCAAACCCAGGTACTTCATTCCCACAGGATATAGTGTTCACTTAATCCAACATTTATATCTAACTACCCAATCACAATAAAATTGGATAAATAAAACCTTTCCCATTAAAGGGTTACATCATAAAAATATAAAAAATCTCCCAGGTTATCTAACCTTTAGTCATCATTCAAATGTGGAAAACATTACATCACTTCTTCTTTAAAATAAAGTCTAAGATCAACATAATAAAAGTCTAACATCTTAATCAAAGTAAAATTACAAGTCTTCATCACTTGTACACTTTTCCCTTTCCTTTGCTAGTCGAAGGTTCACCTACCTTCTCTTCTTTAGCTGCAATGAGTTTATAAATATGCAAGAGTGAGCAAAACAATTGCTCACTGAATATAATATGGAATCAACAGGAGTATAACAATAATAATTGTCGAGATAGGCTCATCAAAAGTGAATAGTACTCTATCAATAATAATCAGAAACTGAAATCCCAAAATATGGAAAATATACATCACTGAGGGTCGCAAGACCATGAACTACGCCCACGATTGCAAGTAATCTTTCAACTCCAACTTTAATGATCATAAGACTATAAGGACCTCGTCTTGGGGGATCGACCCTTCGCATACAATGTATTGTGCACAAACATTTTAACGCTACGCGTAAGTTAACCCCTAATCATAACAATAGGGTTGTTCATCTCAAAGATTTAGAGTACAAGTCCGCACTAAAGGAAGTTTGGTTTGGATAAGCTTTCAAGGTAATTTGAATTAAATCGAACATCAACTAAGGATTAGTTGAATGAAACCAAGAACATTACACTATAGAATAATCGTGATTGAATTAATCATAGTAAACTCAAGTCATGCTTTAGGAATAATCTAAGAGCATACAATTTGAATAACTATAACCCCTTGCTTGAACAATACTAAGCCAAGGTTAATTAGAATTGAATACTAAGCATGCATAGCAATTTGATCGATAAAAATGTTCTACATTAGAATATATAGATTTGAATGCTAAACAACAAGTTAAATACAAGAATAACTTACATCATTATTACATTACATCATTATTAAAAAGTCTATGACCATCACAATAAACAAAATTACAAGTCTGCATCAGTTGTACATTTTTCGCTTTCCTTTGCTAGTTGAAGGCTCATCTACCTTCTCAACTTTAGCTGCAATGAGTATATAAATATGCAAGAGTGAGCAAAACAATTGCTCACTGGATATAACAATGAATCAACAGAGAATAATAATAATAACCGCCAACAATAATAGCTCATCAAGACCTAATAGTACTTTAACAATGATAATCGAAACTAAAATCCAAAATATGGAATATATCTAATCGAGGGTCATAAGACCATGAACTATGTCCACAGTTTGCAAGTAATCTTTCAACTCCAACTTTAACATTCATAAGACTAAAGGACCTCGTAATTAGGGGGATCAGCCCTTCGTACAATGTATTGTGCACAAACATTTTAACGCTTACTGGCGTAAGTTAACCCTATTCATAACAATAGGTTTGTTCATCTCGATATTTAGAGTACAAGTCCGCACCAATGGAAGTTTGGTTTGGATAAGCTTTCAAGGTAATTTGGAATTCATCGAACATCAACTAAGGATTAGTTGAATAACACCAATAACATTACACTATAGAATAATCGTGATTGAATCAATCATAGTAAACTAAAGTAATGCTTTAGGAATAATCTAATCGCATACAATTTGAATAACTATAACACTCCTTGCTTGAACAATACTAAGCCAAGGTTAATTAGAATTGAATACTAAGCATGCATAGCAATTTGAACGATAGAAATGTTCGACATTAGTATATATAGTTGTACATGCTAAATAATAAGAATAACTTGCTCAAGAATAATTTACATCATTATAAGGTAATCGGATTGGAAACAATAATTAGTTCAACGAGATTGGAAACTTGCCTTGCTCATAGGCTAAACCGAATCAATACGAATCACAATATCCTATAAACATATGTTATCATGACATAGTTAGCAATTACCATTTTATAAACATAACTAAGTATGTTCATCATTTAAAAATTGGATTTTTAATCACATAATCAAGTTACAAAACAATTTAATTGTTAATAACATGTTCATTCTAGGTATAGAAACATTAAAATCAACATTTTACAGTTCTACTATTACCACATAACAATTCTTAAAATTTCATGTACAAAAAGTACGTTGTCAGACCATTCTGCTAACTTAGCCATGCTACTGATTTACACTATGGTCATACGGCGTAGGGGGGATGAGTGATAGCAAGCTAATAAATAAACTAAGAAGCGCTATGTATGATGGCGATAATTACTGGCCCCACTAACGTCATCATTGGTCAAGATTGCACATGAAATCATAGCTGAATTGATTCCGGTTGGCTTGGCAACAACGATCAAGAAAAAGCCAATTTTGGCCTACAAGCTCGTTTCCAATAGACTAATTCACATGCAATTCATACAAAAACTTCATGTAAATATAATTCAAGAATTCCTAACATGTTTCTAACCATACAACAACAAAAACAACAAATTTAACACATTAGATTTCACTATTTTTGCTAAAAACTCACTTTTTGATATTTTAATGAAAATCAATACTGTAAATTTTGTTTTTCAACCAAAACAGTTAATTCAAAGCATCTTTATCAATATTTATACATACTCTATCAATTTAAATAACCAATTTATCAACTACACAACTAATTAGCTCTCAAAAACCTTCTCAATTTCCATGATCCAGGTCTGTGCTTTAACTGGATTCATGGATCCACGGAATTCTTGTGGTCCAACCGCCTTGAAGTCCTTAAACGTAGCTCTTTGGTTCTGAGGTTGATTTTGCAGTGCACACTGTCGAATGCGTCCACCGGTTCTTGAGCGAGTTAGCTTGACATTATCGTTGTTGGTTCCTTCAGCGGTTCTCTAACGGGGTGGTTGACGTCTTGGAGGCATTTTCTGTTAAAAGAAATACATTCATTAGATTATTATCCTACTCTTTCAAGTAATTTCTAATTAACTTGCCCCCATAAAAGTAATCACTTCATAACACATAACACTTTGGATAAAAGAAGATAATAACTTTTATTCAAACTTAATTCTTTGAAAACATCATATTAATAGCATCACTGCTACTTACATTATTTTCCTGAACTACTAAAGTTTCAGGACATCATTATCGTATCCCATAAGTTGCATAACACTTGGGATTTACATAATACCTATCATAACATAAATCATAACTCAAGTACACTTCCTACGATGTCCTATTAAGATACTGCAAAGCCTTACGACGCTCTTCTTCCAAAATTCGGAACCTGGTTCGACAATCTAGTATGTACGAGGGTAACGTCTCGAACTGAATTGGATAACCCATGACCCGGTCTTGAGCTCGATTGATTGCGATGTTGAACACGTTATCCATCTCTTCCATCTTCCATCTCTTTGCTTGTGCATCTCCCTCTGCTATTTTGGCTTGTTGATAAGCTTCACTGTACGCGTCTTCGGCTCTTGCCCTTTTTGCTGATTCTTCTCTCAGCTTGCTCTTCAACTCTGCATTCTCTGCTCTCATTTGGTTGTTCTCTTCTTCAGTGTGAACCAGCTTCTCTTCAATATTGTTTAGTCATTCTTCTCGATCTTGGATCTCATCGTCGTTCTAGGCCATCAAGGTCTGTTGCTTAGCTACTATATCTTGCAATTCCTCGATAGTATCTTGAAGTTCCACGTTGCGATCATACACCTCGTCGTACATACGGGAAGCTATCGAGTTAAGTGGAAGCTCTTCCTCCTTATCCTCCTCATCCGACTGTGGAAGCTCCACGGGATCCTCCTCATCGTCTGTCTCTATCTCATCATCCTCATCAGGTACTCTCTCCTGGTCAACTACTGTGACCAATGAAACTGTTTCCCGTGGCTATTATTGTTCCCAAACTACCTGAATATCTCGAGGCTACTCCTCCCTAGCTTGTCTGGATCCTCTTATATTAGACATCCTGTCAACCAAAGTTTAAGTTTTAATTACTAATTATTACCACTCGACTCTCACAAACACATAAGTTGTAAACACATAAGCACATAAGGGTTTTATTACTTCTTCCTTAAAACTCGATAAGAGTTTATCATTACTATCTTTTCGAAGGTTACTTCCTAAGGCTTTTCCTCCACCTAAGGTTCATAACCTAAGGCTTTGATACCAACTTGTGACACCCCCAAACCAAGGTACTTCATTCCTACAGGATTTGGTGTTCACTTAATCAAACATTTATATCTAACTACCCAATCACAATAAAACTGGATAAATAAAACCTTTCCCATTAAAGGGTTACATCATAAAAATATAAAAAATCTCCCAGGTTATCTAACCTTTAGTCATCATTCAAATGCGAAAAACATTACATCACTTCTTCTTTAAAATAAAGTCTAAGATTAACATAATAAAAGTCTAACATCTTAATCAAAGTAAAAATTTCAAGTCTTCATCACTTGTACACTTTTCCCTTTCCTTTGCTAGTCGAAGGTTCACCTACCTTCTCTTCTTTAGCTGCAATGAGTTTATAAATATGCAAGAGTGAGCAAAACAATTGCTCACTGAATATAATATGGAATCAACAGGAGTATAACAATAATAACTATCGAGATAGGTTCATCAAAAGTGAATAGTACTCTAGCAATAATAATCAGAAACTGAAATCCCAAAATATGGAAAATATACATCACTGAGGGTCGCAAGACCATGAACTACGTCCACAGTTGCAAGTAATCTTTCAACTCCAACTTTAACAGTCATAAGACTATAAGGACCTCGTACTTAGGGGGATCAGCCCTTCGTACAATGTATTGTGCACAAACATTTTAACGCTACGCGTAAGTTAACCCCTAATCATAACAATAGGGTTGTTCATCTCAGTATTTAGAGTACAAGTCCGCACCAAAGGAAGTTTGGTTTGGATAAGCTTTCAAGGTAATTTGGAATTCAACGAACATCAACTAAGGATTAGTTGAATAACACCAATAACATTACACTATAGAATAATCGTGATTGAATCAATTATAGTAAACTAAAGTCATGCTTTAGGAATAATCTAATAGCATACAATTTGAATAACTATAACACTCCTTGCTTGAACAATACTAAGCCAAGGTTAATTAGAATTGAATACTAAGCATGCATAGAAATTTGAACGATAGAAATGTTCGACATTAGTATATATAGTTGTACATGCTAAACAACAAGAATAACTTGCTCAAGAATAATTTACATCATTATAAGGTAATCGGATTGGAAACAATAATTAGTTCAATGAGATAAAGGATTAGAAAACTTGCCTTGCTCGTAGGCTAAAAACAATAATCAATACGAATCATAATATCCTATAAACATATGTTATCATGAAATAGTTAGCCATTACCATTTTATAAACATAACTAAGTATGTTCATCATTTAAAAATTGGATTTTTAATCACATAATCAAGTTACAAAACAATTTAATTGTTAATAACATGTTCATTCTAGGTATAGAAACATTAAAATCAACATTTTACAGTTCTACTATTATCACATAACAATTCTTAAAATTTCGTGTACAAAAGGTACCTTTATCGAGACCGATTCCTTTAACTTTCATGCTTATTTCCATTTACATGGTGGAGTCATGCTGGGTGGATGGGATAACGACGACGGCAGTAAAATAAACTCTGAAGTTGCATTTGTGGCGTGGCGATGGCGCCATTGGCACTACTAACGTCTTTGGGCGGCACACCACTTCATGAAATCGCAGCTTCACCCGACACTTCTTGACGCGATGACAAGAAAAAGCCAATTTTGGCCTACAAGCTCATTTTTAGCAGACTAATTCACATGCAATTCATACAAAAAATTCATGTAAATATAATTCAAGAATTCCTAACATGTTTTTAACCATACAACAACATAAACAACAAATTTAACACATTCAATTTCATTGTTTTTGCTAAAAACTCACTTTTTGATATTTCAATGAAAATCAATACTGTAAATTTTGTCTTTCAACCAAAACAATTAATTCAAAGCATCTTTATCAATATTTATACATACTCTATCAATTTAAATAACCAATTTATCAACTACACAACTAATTAGCTCTCAATTTCTACTTTAAATTAACCCATATTCATTCACAAAACTCTCTGTAAAAAGGTTTTCTTCACAAACTACATACATAACAACAATACATTGATTATAATCATATATAACCTACGAAAATAACTTTACAACACTACTTTATCATATGAACACACATAAAATCAACCATTATCCCACCACAAGAATTTTACAGAGAAATAGGAGAAGAAAAAGCTAAAACTTTTAAAACCAAAAGGGTAGAAGAATACCTTGATATAAGATGATGGTTATCCTTAAGATTATCAAGCCTCTCTCCAACTTCACTCCCAAATTCTCTAGGATTCTCTCTCACTTCTCCACTTTTCTTCTTTTCTTCTTCTCTTCTTCTTCTTCCTTTGAGCTTTTCTTTTCTTTTCTCTAACCTTTCTCCTCTATTCTTACGTATAATAATCTAACGTATATAATATAATAGGTACTAATTATATAATAGTATAACTGATATCAGTTATAATAGATTTAAAAATCAAAAGCCATAAGACTTGTTTGGTTAATTAACTAAAAAAATAACCCATTAATCCTAACACCTTGTTTGGTAAAACACAACTAAATTAAAGACTTAATAGACCTTAGGCCTTGTTTGGCAAAACTGAATTAAAATTCCTTTGAGTTATTTTAATAACTACTTAATAAAAGGTTATTCGTCACACTTTTATTTAATTAAAATAATTCTAATAACAATTTATTAAATTACTACATCACATAAATCAATATCACAAAATAATAATTTTCTATATAATTATAACTTTATTTAATTCAACTAACACATCTTTTTAGTTACAAATTCAAATAAAAGAATAATAATTCAATTAATCAAAACTCTCTAACTTAATAATTAAATTAAATTAGAATATAATAATTAATTTCCTTAATTATTTATTTAACAAATAATTAACCAAATCGAATCAAATTTGAACAATTACAAATTCAACCATAAACACATCCATTAAATATTTAAATAATTCAATAAATATTTAATAAAACAATTAAAATTCTGGAATGTTATAGTATACTTCATTGTTCTGCAATCGAAACCTTTGAGGCGGTGGCCATGATTTTATCTTGGGATGTGGCGCTTGCCCGCCTTGGGGTCATGCTGCTACGCCATTCACACAATCCAATCCAGGTGCGAGCGAACTACGACACTTTTCTTAAGCCAACTAACACGAATTCCACCCACCAAACAGTGATAATAACATGTAAAAATGGTATAGAACTATCACAAACATATTTGTGAACATATTCCACCAATTAAAACAATTTAACAACAATTTAAGCTAGGTTAATTTCTCAAATTTTATGATTTTCATATAAAACTCAAATTTTGATATTCATCCCTAAAATCATCACTGTGAATTCAATACTTGGCCAAATCACTTCGTTCAAATTATATTATGCTTGTTTCTTAATGAACTACCATATACAAGCGTCAATTTATAGTTTCACATACGAATTGGCCACTAAAATTGACAATTACTCAAGCCATATGAAGAACACAAACACTGTCATTATTTCTTCCTACTGTCAAACGAAATTAGCATACAAATTTCTTATTTTAAACATAACTCTAGCATCATAAGCATGTATCATCAGAATTTACCAAGTATATATTCACAATTCACCAATTGATTTTTACAGAACATGAGAAAATTCTTGTCGTCCAACACATATACATATATATTATCAAAGTTATGAACATACCTTCAAGTTAGCTTGCACAACCTTGCAATTTCAGGTAATTTCCTCAGGTTTCACTCTCAAACTCTCCCAATTCTCAATTCTCTAAACTCTCAGTTCTTCTCTTCTCTCTCAGACTTAGCCAATATAGACACATAATGCGTAAAAGAAAAAAACTAACACCTTAATACGCATACTAATTATATTAATAGTTACAACATAAACGTATATAATATAAATATATTATATTTATTATTTTATTTATATTATTTATTTTATTGAAATTCAAAAATTAGAAATTCAAAAGCCATAAGACTTTGTTTGGCAAAACCCTTTAAATTTTAATGAATTTATATATTAAGTCTTGTTTGACAAAAACTAAATTAAACCCTTTTTAATTTATTTTAATAAACACTTTAGTTTATAATTTATAATCACATATTATTTATTTGGATTTCCGTATCCAACATTGACCCATTAAATTAATCACATACTATATTTTAATTAAATATAGCATTTTAGCAAATATCACAAAATTATAATTTTCATTATAACTTTATTTAATAATCTAATATACCATCTAAATTATTAAATCAAAACAACAATATAACATCTCATGTTATACTACAATTCTCTAAATTATAAATTAATTAAATATTATCTAACAAATTTAGATTCATAAATATTACTAACTCCAGCACATCAATAAAATATTTATTTCCTCAATTCAACAATAGACACATCAAATAAATATTTATATTATTCGATAAATATTTTAATATTACAATTTGAAATTTCGGATCGTTACATCCTTCCCTCCTTACAAGGATTCTGTCCCCAGAATCACAATTCAAACAATCAAATCGTCACATTCTCCCCTACTTGCAAAGATTTTGTCCCCAGAATCGAGGACACAGACTAAAAAAATAACTCAAGATAATTCTTCATCATATCAGCTTCGAGTTCCTACGTAGCCTCTTCGACGTTGTGGTTCCTCCATATTACCTTCACAGAAGGTATCACTTTATTCCTGAGCACTTGTTCTTTCCTGTCGACTATCTGGATAGGAATCTATTCGTAAGACAAATCTTTACTGAACTGCAACGGTTCATACTCAATTACATATTTGTAATCAGGTTTATACAGTCGCAACACCGATACATGAAAAACATTGTGCACATGGTCTAATTCTAAAAGTAAAGCTACTTCGTAAGCCACCTCTCCCACTCTTCGTAAAATCTCAAAAGGTCCAATAAACCTTGGGCTGAGCTTTCCTTTCTTGCCAAAATGAATTTTCCCCTTCCAAGGAGAAACTTTCATAAACATGAAATTTCCTGCTTTAAATTCACGACTCTGCCTGTTTTGATCAGCATACTTTTTCTGTCGATCTTGAGAAGCTACCAGTCTTGCTCTTATGAGTTTGACAATTTTAGCAGTCTGATAAACCAGTTCTGGGCCTAACAGTTGCCGTTCTCCAACTTCATCCCAGCATAGTGGAGTTCTGCATTTCCTTCCGTATAACACCTCGTATGGCGGCATACTAATGCTTATGTGGTAACTGTTGTTGTATGCAAATTCCACCAACGGTAGATGATCATCCCAGCTTCCTTAAAATCCATGAGGCACGCTCGGAGCATATCTTCAAGCGTCTGGATCGTTCTTTCGCTTTGCCCATCGGTTTGCGGATGATATGCTGTACTCATTTTTAGTTGTGTTCCCATGCATTCTTGAAGTTTCTTCCAGAAATTTGAAGTGAACCTCAGATTTCTGTTTGATACAATTGACACTGGAACTCCATGTCTTGAGACGATCTCTTTAACGTATAGCTTTGCCAGCTGATCAAGATTAAAACTAATCTTTATTGGCAAAAAGTGTGCAGATTTCGTCAATCTGTCCACTATAACCCATATTGCATCGTATCCTTTCTAAGTCATTGGAAGACCTACCACAAAATCCATTGTGATATGCTCCTACTTCCATTTCAGTATTTCCAACGGTTGAAGTAATCCACTTGGTTGTTGATGCTCGACCTTTACTTTCTGACATGCCAAGCACTGTGCAACGCATTCTACAACGTCTCTTTTCATGTTTGGCCACCAGAAATGACGCCGCAAATCTTGATACATTTTTGTACTTCCCGGATGAATCGAATATCTTGAGCTATGAGCTTCCGTCAAGATTTCTTCTTTAATATTCTGTACTGCTGGAACCCAAATTCGTCCCTCAAATCTTAGCATTCACTCAGTATCGACCTTGTACTTCACTTCTTTACCCTCGCCCACGCTTTCCTTTATTTTCTTGCATTCTTCATCCTGTAGTTGTGTGTTCTTCACTTTGTCCACCAAAGTTGGACTAGCTTCTATTTGGAACAATTTTTCATCGGACTCTTTTGGAAATTTGATTTCCAACTCTAACCTTGCCATTGCTATAATAAGCTCCTCTTTATCAGTAAAGAACATCAACTTTTCTCTGCCTTTCCTACTCAAGGCATCTGCAACCACGTATATTTTGCCTGGATGATAAAAGATCTCACAATCGTAATCCTTTATCAATTCCATCCATCTCCTTTGCCGCATGTTCAGGTCTTTTTATATGAAAATATACTTCAGACTTTTATGGTCTGTGTAGATCTCACATTTCTCTATGTAGAGATAGTGTCTCCATATCTTCAGTGCAAACACAACCGCCGCCAACTCTAAATCATGAATCGGATACCCTTTCTCATAGTCTTTTAATTGCCTTGATGAATACGCAATAACCTTGTCGTTCTTTATAAGGACACATCCCAATCCTTTGTGTGAAGCATCACTATACACCATAAAGTTTCCTATATTATCTGGTAATGACAACACAGGTGCCACACTTAACTTCTTTTTTAGTTCTTAAAAACTTTCCTCACATTTTTCTGTCCAAACAAATTTTACAGATTTTCTCATCAAATTTGTCAATGGAATAGCAATCTTGGAAAAATCTTGAATAAATCATCTGTAATATCCTGTCAACCCCAAGAAACTTCTTACTTATGATGGAGTTCTTGATTATTCCCAATTTATCACAGGTTTGACTTTTGATGGATCCACTGAAATCCCATCTTTATCGATTACATGTCCAAGAAATTGTACACATTCCAGCCAAAATTCACATTTAGATAATTTCGTGTACAACTTTTCCTTTCTTAGCGTCTCCAACGTCAGACGTAAGTGTTCCACATGTTTCTCCTGAGTTTTAGAGTACACCAGAATATCATCGATAAATACCACCATAAACTTGTCTAAAAATGGTTTAAACACCCTGTTCATCAAATCCATGAACGCTGCAGGGGAATTTGTCAAACCAAACGACATCACTAAAAATTCGTAATGTCCATATCGAGTTCGAAATGCCGTCTTCGGTACATCCTCCTTCCTTCCTTTCAATTGGTGATACCCACTTTTCAAATCTATTTTCGAGAAATATCTGGCACCCTTCAACTGATCAAACAAATCATCTATTCTTGGCAATTGATATTTGTTCTTAATAGTGACTTTGTTCAATTCTATATAATCAATGCAAAGACGCATTGACCCATCCTTCTTCTTCACGAATAACACCGGTGCTCCCCACGGTGACACACTCGGTTGAATGTACTTCTTGTCTAATAGCTCTTGCAGTTGCACCATTAGTTCTTTCATCTCTACCAGAGCCATTCTGTACGGGGAGTTCGATATCAGAGCGGTTCCTGGCGATAAGTCGATCACGAACTCGATTTCTCTGTCAGGTGGGAGTCCTGGAAAATCTTCTGGAAACACATCCCCGAATTCCCTAACCACTGGTATTTCCTCCAATTTCACACCCTTCTTCTTTTGAGTATCGACTATGTAAGCTAAATACCCTACACAGCCCTGACTCAACAACTTCTTGGCCTGCATCATCATCAGACATCTCATTTGTCTAGGCAATTTGCTACCATGAAAAACTACCTTTGATGGAGTCATAAGGTTTACACACTTCTTTTGGCAATCAATTATTGCTCCATAATTGAATAGCCAACCCATGCCCAAAATAACATAGAACTCTCCGAGTTTTATCGGGATTAAATCTACTTTCATAACATTCCCTTTAATGTTCACCCTACAATTCTTGTATACGAACCTAACAAGAATCACTTCCCTATTCGCAATTTCTATGTTTAAAGGGAAATTCAACTCTTCACTAGGTATTTCTAACCTCTTAGCAAATTTATCAGATATAAACGAGCAAGTAGCACCCGAATGACATAATACATATGCATTTATATCATTGATTGGGATAATACCTGACATAACATCTTTTGATTGCACCGCGTCCTGCACCTTCATATTGAAGGTTCTTGCTGTAGGCTTATTTGTTGACGTTGGTCCAACATAATAGTCAGCGTACCTCCACTAGCATTTCCCTTGCTTCCATTTGCCTCACCAGATCTCTTCTTAGGGCATTCACGAGCAAAGTGATCCTTGGACCCGCACGTGAAGCAAATGTTATTCTTAGGTTGAGTGCAATTTGGGGCAATGTGACCCTCCTGGCCATAGTTGAAGCAGACTCGTTTCCCCATCAAGCACACACCCTTGTGAAACTCCTCGCATGTAACACATGCTTCGAACTTCTTCTTTTGTTGGTTTCCTTGCTAATTTCCAGCTCCCACATTCGCATTCCACTTCCTCTTCAAATTGTTGTTGCAATTTCCACTGTTACCACCACCACCACCATTCTTAGCTTCACCTTGACTCTTCTTCTTTCTCTACTCTTGGTTATGTTTTATTATAGCCTCGCCTTCGCTCTCAGCAAGAATTGCCTTCTCCATTACCGCTGCAAACGTCTTCAACTGGAACAAGGAGACCCTACTGTACAACTAGGGCTTTAGTCCTTGTTCAAACCTCTTCGCCTTGCATTTGTCTGTGCTGACTTGATATGGCGCAAACCTCACCAACTCGTTGAATCTTGCGGCATACTCAGACACCGACATCGTTCCCTGCTTCAGTTCCAAAAACTGCACTTCTAGCTAACTCTTTGAACTTTTTAGAAAATAGGTCTCAAAGAACATCTCCTTAAACCTTTCCCAAGACATAATCCCTTGACCTCCTTGGGTTTTATTGGCTTGCCACCAACAACTCGCCTATGCTTTCAATATGAATGTTGCAAAAGCAGTCTTCTGATTCTCCTCTACTCCAGCAACATCGAAAACTTTCTCTATTTCCATGATCCAGGTCTGTGCTTCAACCGGATTCATGGACCCACAAAATTCTGCTGGTCCAACCGCCTTGAAATCCTTAAATGTTGTACCTTGGTTCTGAGGTTGATTCTGTAAAGCTCCCGTCAGTAACGTCACTAGCTGCTTAACTGGGTTACCTTCCACATTGTTATTGTTGTTTTCCTCAATGGTTCTCTATCGTGATGGTTGATGTCTTGGAGGCATTTTCTGTTAAAAACATATCTATTAGATTTTATTCAACCTTTTAAGTATTACATACTTAAGTTGCACATCATAAGGGTTTATCATATAACACATAACATTTTGAATAAAATAATAACTTTTATTCATTCATCATCTTTTAAAAAAACATCAAAACAATAACATCACTGGTATTTACATTACTTTCCTGAACTACAACAGTTGCAGGAAAACATCATCAACATCTATCCCATTGGTTATATCATACCCGGGATTTATATTTCATTTATTTTCTAATCATGTATCAATTACATTCTTTACAATGTCCTACTAAGATACTGTGTAGCCTTACGACGCTCTTCCTCCAAAATTTGAGTCATTGTTCGGTGATCTAAAATATACGATGGAAGCATCTCGAACTGTATCGGATAACCCATGACTCGATCTTGAGCTCGATTGATCACGGTGTTGAATACATTGTTCATCTCTTCCATCTTCATCCTCTTTGCTTGTGCGTCTCTCTCTGCCATTCTGGCTCGTTGATAAGCTTCATTGTACGTGTCTTCAGCTCTTGCCCTCTTTGTAGATTCTTCTTTTAACTTGTTCTTCAACTCTGCAATCTCTGCTATCATTCGCTCGTTCTCTCCTTCAGTGTGGACCAACTTCTCTTCAATGTTGTTCAGTCGTTCTTCTCGATACTGGATCTCATCGTCTTTCTATGCCATCGAGGTCTGTTGTTCAGCTACTATCTCTTGAAACTCCTCGACGGTATCTTAAAGTTCTACATTGCTATCATACACCTCGTCGTACATACGGGCAGCTATCGAGTTAAGTGGAATCTCTTCCTCCTCGTCCTCCTCATCCCCCGACTGTGGCAGCTCAACAGGGTCCTCCCCATCCGTCTCTATCTCATCCTCCTCATCAGGTACTCTTTCCTGCTCAACTACTATGACCAACAAAATTATTTCCCGTGGCAGTAGTTGTTCCCAAATCACCTAAATATCTCGAGGCTCCTTCTCTCTAGCCTGACTGGATCCTCCTACATTAGCCATCTTGTCAACCAAATTTGAAGTTTTAATTACTAATCATTACTACTCGACACCCACGAGCACATAAGTTGTAATCACATAATCACATAAGTATTTTATTACTTCTTCCGTAATAACTCGATAAGAGTTTATCATCACTATCTTTTCAAAGATTACTTCCTAAGGCTTTCCCCCACCTAAGGTTCATAACCTAAGGCTTTGATATCAACCTGTGACACCCCCAAATCTAGGTACTTTATTCCCACAAGATTTGGTGCTCACTATCCATACATTCATACTATCTACCCAAATAAATAATATTTAAATCATAATCCTCCCTTTAAATAGGATTACATCATTAAATTCAAAAACATCCCAGGTTGTCTAACCTTTAAGCATCATTCAAGTGCGAAAATAAAATTATTACATTACATCATTATTAAAAAGTCTATGACCATCACAATAAACAAAATTACAAGTCTGCATCAGTTGTACATTTTTCGCTTTCCTTTGCTAGTTGAAGGCTCATCTACCTTCTCAACTTTAGCTGCAATGAGTATATAAATATGCAAGAGTGAGCAAAATAATTGCTCACTGGATATAACAATGAATCAATAGGAGAATAATAATAATAACTGCCAACAATAGGCTCATCAAGACTGAATAGTACTTTAACAATGATAATCAGAAACTAAAATCCAAAATATGGAATATATCTAACTGAGGGTCATAAGACCATGAACTATGTCCACAGTTGCAAGTAATCTTTCAACTCCAACTTTAATAGTCATAAGACTATAAGGACTCCTCGTACTTAGGGGGATCAGCCCTTCGTACATTGTATTATGCACAAACATTTCAACGCTAAGCGTAAATTATCCCCTATTAATAATAGGGTTGTTCATCTAAGTATTTAGAGTACAAGTCCGCACCAAAGAAAGTTTGGTTTGGATAAGCTTTCAAGGGTAATTTGAATTTTAACGAACATCAACTAGAGGATTAGTTGAACCAATAGAGTTTGATAACACAATAGTTGATCAATAGTAACATAATGTAGAACAATGAGTAAGTGTAAGCGAACTAACTATATTCCAAACTCATGCTTAGAAACAACTACAATGCATAAGTATTGAATGACAATAAACATTGCTTGAACAATATTAAGCTAGGACTATGAATTTTTAAATATACATTAGGTAATAGCAAACTGAAAATAAAGCTTGCTCAATATGAGAATAACTTGTGTCAAGTAAACGAAATAAAATAATTTAACACTTGAATTAGAATTCAATAAAATCTCATTCATAATTCACGAATGATAATAACAAAACTTGTCTAGGAATAAACAAGTTAGAATACATCAATAAATATTGGAATTCAAAGCTTGTATGAATGAAGTTAAAGTATAGCTAGCTTGCTTAAATAATGATTAGGAATACAAAAGTACACTTAAATGAAAGTTTAAAATAAGAAACTTGCTTAATGTAAAAAGATAAGGTTTAGAAAGCTTGCCTCGAGCGTAAGCTATAAAATTAAACTCACCTTCACCTACACATAGGTTTAGAACCACAATACCTACTAGATATGCTAACATACCATAACATGTACATTTCTAGTTAAACTTACCATTTTAGCACAAGTCTTTCTTTACCATTTACATTTCAAAAATTCTAAGTGTTTACTTCGTAACACTTGCCTAACATTCATTGTGTATACTAAGTTATCACATAATGCGTTTGAAATTTACTAATCATTTTTACCACTTTGAATTCACTAACCACACAACACCTCTGTTTTATCCTTGTTGTTATATGTTGGACACATTACCATAACCTTAAGCTAAGCTACATTGAATAACCAAAGTCTGCAGAATTAGCAGACTTCATTGTCTGAAACTGGGCACTGGGGCGGCCTCGCCAATTTTATACTGGGATGCGGCCCGGGCGCGCGTTTGTGAATATATTCCACCAATTAAAGACTTTTCTAGGATTGCGACTCCATTAACGAACTTAACTAGGAAGGCGGTTAAGTTTGTTTGGACAGAGAAGTGTGAGGAAAGTTTTCAAGAATTGAAGAAGAGGTTGAGTTCAAAGACACTTGTCTTTGTCGTTTACTGATGATCTGAAAAATTTTATGGTGTATAGTGACGCATCGCATAAAAGACTAGGCTGTGTGCTTATGAAAAATGGCAGAGTTATTGCGTATGTGTTGCCTCTTTTTAAGTCTCACAAAAGAGCTCTAACTCATGCAAGCATACATGTGTCAACAAGCAATACAGAGTAAGTCGAGTATCGATCCACGGAGAAAGATGTCTAAATTAAACTATTATGCATCAACTAAATCACTATTTTTATATGCCTAAACTAATGCTTATAATTGTGAATTACTCTAAATGCAGAGAATAACTAAAATAAGAATAATAATATAATAAATCAAATCTAGAGATAATGGGATCCTAACTTCACTTAATAGTTCATCTAATTACCAGCGTCATGCAAAACTATTCACGTATCACAAGAAACTAGCTAAGAGCACGTATGTAGACATAACCATTTTTTAATGTATTATGACCTACTCACTTAACATCCATTTACAATAGACATCATGTAATGATCAATAAAACCAACTTCACTATATGTCTATGTGAAATTACAACAATATTGAATTTAAGCACAAGCCCTTATATAACTCATACGGTGAAACAGTATATGTCTATCTGGTTCACAAAATACAAAGCTAATCAAAACAGCCCCATATACGTATGCTATCATGATTACAATCCATACTCGCATGTTATTTTTCAATTCCATACGAGCACATAAAACGAATGGTGATCAATCATTCATGCATTCAAATCAACCATGATAGAAATTCCTTACGATACATAAACAGTCCAGCAATTAGGCCGTAAATTAGACTACGTATTAAAATCCGTTAAAATCCCATAATGGAGTTTAGTTCATGACTGAACCAAAAGCCATTATTGGATCAAAGCAACACAGGGAAAATAACTAAATAATTGAAAGAGAGAAGATAGAATTGATCAAACCCAATTGCTGATTATAATTCAAATGTAACGTTCAAATCCTCACAAATATCCAGCAACATAAAAGAAAAGCATCCACAATGATTGAAATCCCAAAGAAGAAGTAAAAAATAATGAGTTTTTGCTTGGCTTCATGTTGGAATTCTCTCAAAGTCTAAACCCTAGTTTTTTATGTGAAAAACACGTAAAAACTAATGAATAATACGTCTGGAACCAACCAGAATAGTTTTAACCAACTCCAACTCTTACAATTTAAAAATTAAAATTAAAGTAATTAGCAGCTGCAGATGTCGTGCGTGAGCGCGCGTGTCCCCTTTGTCATCATCGCGTGGGCGCGCGTGTTTAAAGCCAGGTCAGTTCGGGTGATTGCGCGGGCACGCATGTTGAAGCCTGTATAGTCGCGTTGCTTCTGCAATTTGAATTCTCGAGTTACATTCTTTCTACTACTATACAGTATCCGGATCTTGATTCTTTGACATGCCACTCTTCCTTCATCCATCCTCAATTGCATATCTCCCATTGTTCCTCGCGTCTTGCTTCCATTAGCCTCATGCCATCTACCATCGCCAAGCTATGCCATTTCCTGCACTTGTACACCAAAGGAGTTCTCAGTACATGCAATGCAAAATATCATGAAATGTAACTAAAAACACACTAAAATGTACTTGAGATGGGCATAGTTC
Organism: Panax ginseng; assembly: GCA_020205605.1. Taxonomy (NCBI): domain Eukaryota; kingdom Viridiplantae; phylum Streptophyta; class Magnoliopsida; order Apiales; family Araliaceae; genus Panax; species Panax ginseng. Next base: position 82,580,520 of record CM035149.1, read on the forward strand.
TCTTGAATTGATATCCAATAAGTAGGTATAAAACCCATTTATCAAATACCCCCAAACTTGAACTATTGCTTTCCCTCAAGCAATGCATACCATATAAACACTGAAAATGCAACTACATGCTATGCAACTAAATCATGATGCAGACTAGTCTCACATTGTTCCAGCTATAACAGAATTTCAGTCCAAAATGCCTTAGTGAATTATCCAGATTCAAGAATACAAATTCAAACCAAACTGTAGGCATAATATCATACACTCAAATAATTCATATATGCTATAAAGATGTTGTGTGTGTGTGTGTTGTGTTCACCAAAACTTGATTTAAGCAAAGAATACACATGCTAAACTGCTCAAAATAGAAAATTACAATCTAAATCAAGACTCATGTATACTTATACAACAAAGACTATTCCAACATATCAAAATAAACTAAGGTTCAACATTGGGCTTAACTACTTTATTGCTACTCACGAGGGAAATTTTCGGTCTTTCCCGCGGTGTTTATTGCTATTTTTCTTTTCTTTTCTCTTTTTTTTTCACATGACTATGCAATGCCTCATTCCCTTAGGCAAACACTGCTACCCCTTAGCGAGCTTTCAACCAATAACTCCCAGACCATGAAAGACCTTAGGGCGCTAGGTGTTAAGACACCCCTACGGGCGTACTTACTCAAGTAGCAAGGGCCCCAAAATAAGACTAGCCACGTTATTGCAATTTTATTTTTTAATATAGCATACCCAAGTTTTTCCAAAGTTTGATGATCAATGTTTTGCACAGTCTAAGTCCATTTTCCACATATTTCTCTATTTAAAACCACATTTTCCATTAAGAAATGTAACACATCATTCTTAAGCCTACAAGCAATTGTGAACACAGCCATGCAAACCGAAAGTATCTAAACAGCATCATGAATTACATCGTGTAAAACATTATATCTAAGCTTATGTTATCCAAAATATTCAACAATCTTTCAAAAGTCACTTTCATCATAGGCTATACAAAATTTCCATAGAGCTAGCACTTGTGAGACATGCACTACACATAAATGCAATGAAACATATACTAACACAAGAAATAATGACGAAAAACCAAAAAAATTTCTGCAACTTCTATCTAACCATAAACATGCAAAATTTAAACTAAACATGAAAATACTATATGAAACTACACTACTACCCCAATACCCCAAAACTTATAATATTTATTGCCCCAATGAATGAAGGTATAGGGTTAGAGAAAACTCCCCTAGTGCTCAGCTGCAACACCCTCTTTGGGTGGTGAATCCGGTGGTGGATATGGCACGGCTGTCCCGAACTGTGGCCACTCAAGCATGGTCCCTTGTTGTGCAAATGCCTCCGTCAATGACCTCGTCAGACCCGTAGCAAATGCTGTGAAGTTGTCGTACATTGCGTCGACCTTTCGCTCCAACCTTCGGAGCTGTCAATCCCCAGTGGAAGTAGCTGCTTGAGTTGACGGGCCCACCTCATCTGTCTGCGAGGGCTGCGGTGGTGGCTTTGGGAATGTGGGCTGGATAATGAAGCCTTTTCCTCACAGGTGCGGTGCACCTCCTGCCCAATCCTCGAATTTTGCAATGGTTGTGTGAGTGATATCTTGGCTCGGGTTTTGCATTTGTTCATTATCCCAATGGCAGCCTTGATGGGCACACAACATAGCCACAATCGACGCGTGTTGAATACTCCCTGTAGTACATCCCAACAGATAACATAGCATATTTTGGTGAATCAGGTGGCCCACATCAATGTATTTTCCTATGATTATTCCCTACCGAATGATTGCCCTTTCTGCTGTGATTTCATGCTGATGAGATGATGGAACTAGCTTGGCACATATGAACAAATTCCACGCCTTTGCATATTGATTCAAAGTGCGGTACGGGAATATCTGAGGTGATTATTCTTTTCTTTTTATAAGTCCACTTCCGTGCACAGCACGCATGAACTCGATAATGACCATTTCCAAATCTATTTCTAAATGTGCACCTTCTACCCAATTAGCAGACCCAGTCGGTGGTGTGTCAGTTAGCCTGAAGACTTCTCTGATTGCAAATCTATTTCAAATCCTTGAACCACAGATAGACCACTCATTGTGTCCTTAGCATTAGCATAGAATTCTAGGACTATACTCATCGGAATCGGCATATGAGTGCCAGTCAATCCAAACCATCCTCTTTCGTGAATCATATCTCATAGCTAACCATCTTGCCTCTCAGGTTTGAAACTGCGCTCCTTTACAAACATCTTTGCCACAATTCTGTAATACTCCGTTTGGCCTGCCAGACTAAAAAATTTGGTGTGATCCACAACATCCTCCCCTTGACTGCTAGAGGAGGACGATGATGAAGAAGAACTCAAATGTTCTCTTTTAGGACCCATTTGAAATTGATAGAGCAGATGAAGATTACTTTTCTGATACTGAGTGATAACCGGTCTGAATAACCCCCAAACTTGTTTCTGCACAACCCAATCTAAACCCTAGTTTATATCAATGTATTTGATGGTCGTGGGTAGGAGGTAACTGATGCGCACGATATGGAGTGAGATGAATGGATGGAGACGTGGTGCTTTAATTTGTAACTATTGGGAGTGTAGGAATCGTGCGAGGTGTAGAGACCAAAGGAGCATAACTTCTGTTATTTCAACTGAGGAAGAGATGGGTCAGAACACGTTTTAAAAACTTAAAAAAAAACCACCTCCGGTGTCGCGCTCGGGCGCCCGATTGATCAATTGAAATTAGGCACGGGCGCGCGAGTGGACTGTTAACTCATGCAGGCATGCAGCGCGGGTACGCAGCTTCTATAGTACCAACCTTATGCGGCCGTGCGACCCTATATCCTGCACTTCCAGTTTTCTTTTCCACTACTGCTAAATAGTGATGCCTTCTAATCAATTCACCTGCATAAACACCAATTACTTGTCATAGTGTGAACTACGGGATAAGCATAAAGGACCAAATAAATGCTACGCTATACTAAAACACAGTCCAATGCAAATTCAGCTACACACTCATTTATGCAAAACACATTAATCTATCACAATTAAAAATGAAGATGAACAAACAAAATCAAACGAAACTGCATAAATAAAGAGTAGAGATAGAAATAATGGGTTGCCTCCCATCAAGCGCTAAGTTATAGTCAATTAGCTTGACTGTCTCAGAATCTCATGTCGAAGAAAGAATTGAGGTGACTTTTTATCTGTCCACCTCACCACCGAAGTAATGTTTCAATCACTGCTCATCCACTTTAAAAGGCTGATCCGGGAATTTATCGAATACTTCTATCGCACCATGTGGAAAGACAGTCTTTACTGTAAATGGCCCTGACAATTTTAATTTCAGCTTCCCGAGAAATAGTTTAAGTCTGGAGTTGAAAAGTAAAACCCTTTGCCCCAGTTCAAATTTTCTCTCTATGATCTTGCGATCATGCCATTTCTTCACCTTCTCCTTGTACAACTTCGAATTTTCATATGCATGTAGTATGAATTCATCCAACTCATTGAGTTGGAGTAGGCGTTTCTCCCCTGCAGCTTTCAAATCAAAATTGAGCTTCCGAATAGCCCAATATGCCTTATGCTCTAGCTCCATAGGAAGGTGGCAGGCTTTTCCATACACCAGCTGAAAAGGTGACATGCCTAACGGAGTTTTGTATACAGTCCTATACGCCCATACTGCATCATCCAGCTTTAACGACCAGTCCTTCACAACTTTTTCAAGGATTCTTTTGACTTCTCAATTTGACACTTCAGCTTGGCCATTCATTTGTGGGTGCTAAGCTGTAGCAATGCGATGGTTCACCCCATACTTAGCCAACAAAGCTATAAACTGCCTATTGCAGAAATGACTGCCTTCATCACTGATGATGGCCCTTGGAGTCCCATACCTCGTGAAGATACTTCTATGTAAAAACCTGAGGACTACCTTAGCATCATTTGTCGGAAGAGCTGCCACTTCTACCCATTTCGATACATAATCCACTACGAGCAAGATGTAGAGATTTCTGCAAGAAGAAACAAAAGGGCCCAAGAAATCAATCCCCCACACATCAAAAATTTCTACTTCGAGGATCGTGTTCAACGACATTTCATTTCCTTTTGAGATGTTACCCACTCTCTGACATCTATCACACCTCTGGACAAAACTGTATGCATCCTTGAAAATTGTCGACCAGTAGAATCCTGCTTGTAGCACTCTAGCCGCTGTTCGTTCTCCACCATAGTGACCCCCATACATAGAAGAATGACAATCCTGCAGAATCCCCTCGGTCTCTCTATACTGGATACACCTTCTTATCATTTGATCAACACACTATTTAAATAAATAAGGCTCATCCCATATATACCATTTGACATCATGCAGAAATTTCTTCTTTTGATGACCCACCAAGTCAGAAGGTACCATCTTACTCACCAAATAGTTCGCGTAGTCTACAAACCATGACACTTTCACTTTCACCACAAACAACTGCTCATCTGGAAAGGATTCATTGATTAGAACTTTGTCGTCTGCCTACCTTTCTAGATTCTCAAGTCAAGATAAGTGGTCCACCACTTGGTTTTCAGTGCCCTTTCTGTCCTTGATCTCCAAATCAAATTCCTACAGTAATAAAATCCATCTGATCAACCAGGGCTTTGCATCCTTCTTTGCCACTAAATGTCAAATTATCGCTTGATCCGTATACACTATCACCTTTATGCCAATCAGATATGCTCAAAATTTATCAAAGGCATACACCAATGCCAATAACTCTTTCTCTGTGGTGGTGTAGTTTAGCTGTGCATCTGTAAGGGTCTTGTTGGCATAATAAATCTCATGAAACATCTTCTATTTCCTCTGCCCCAAAATAGCCCTTACGGCGTAATCACTGGCATCACACATCAGCTCAAATGGCAAATCCCAATCTGGTGCAGTAATCACTGGTGCTGAAGTTAGTTTCCCCTTTAAGTGCTCAAATGCCAACACGCAAGCCTCATCAAAATGAAACTGTGCATCCTTCTCCAATAAACTTCATAGTGGTTTAGTTATCTTGGAGAAGTCCTTGATGAATCTGCGGTAGAAACCTGCATGTCCCAGAAAACTGCGAACACCTTTTACTGAAGTAGGTGGTGGCAAGTTCCCAATAGTTTCCAGCATAGCCCTATCCACCTCAAGTCCCTTCTTCGAAACCTTGTGTCCTAGTATGATTCCTTCTTGTACCATGAAATGGCACTTTCCCAATTTAGCACTAAGTTTGTCTCAACACACCTCTTCAAAACCATTACCAAATTTTCAAGGCATAGATCAAAAGAGTCCCCGAAGACTGAGAAATCATCCATAAATTCCTCCATATTATGTTCCACCATGTCTGAAAATATAGCCATCATGCATCTCTAAAAGGTGACTGGAGCATTGCACAACCCAAAAGACATCCTTCTGAAAGCAAAAGTGCCGTATGGACATGTGAAGGTAGTCTTTTCCTGGTCTTCTGGAGCTATCATAATCTGACTGTAGCCCGAATATCTGTCCAGAAGGCAATAGTACTCATGACCTGCTAATCTGTCCAACACCTGATCAATAAATGGTAGTGGAAAATAATCTTTCCTTGTAGCTTTGTTGAGCCTGCGGTAGTCCATGCAGACTCTCCACCCCGTTACTGTTCGTGTTGGAATTAGCTCATTATTCTCATTTGAAACCACGGTCATACCACCCTTCTTGATTACACATGCTTGCCTTTGGGCTCACCCATGAAATATGCGAAATTGGATAGATTATGCACGCATCTAGCCATTTCAGTACCTCTTTCTTGACCACTTCTTTCATTATCGGATTAAGTCTTCTTTTTTGCTCAACTGACGACTTACTACCATCTTCTAATAGGATCTTATACATGCAAAACAAAGGGCTTATCCCTTTAATATCTGCTATGGTCCGTCCAATAGCTGATTTGAACTCTCTAAGCACTCGTAGCAGTTTTTCTTCCTGAAAAGATGTTAGTGCAGAAGGAATAATCACAGGTAGCTTTGAATCTTTATTTAAAAATGCGTACCTGAGATGATCTGAAAGTGGTTTTAATTCAAGTTCTGGAGGTGACTCAAGAGATGGCTTTAATTTTACCGATGTCTCTCCAGCTTTCGTCAATGGCTCGATAGGTGTTCTGAATTTTCTGAATTGTGAAGTGGTATCCAGATATTGCACAAGTTCATCGAATTCCTCATCCTCCAATTCTGAATTTTCAGCAATGACACTCCTCAATGGTTCATAATCCACCAAACTCTCAACTTCATCATTTAATACACGGTCCACTAAATCAACTCTGAAACATTCTTCTTCATCTGTTGGGAACTTCATTGCCTTGAAGACATTAAAGGTGACCTCCTGATGTGGCTAAGTCCTGCATGTGGCTAAGAATGGTCTCCCCAGAATGATTGTTATACTTTTATCTTCCTCGTAATCCAAAATAATGAAGTCAGTCGAAAAGATAAATTTGTCCACTTTCACCAATACATCTTCAACAATTCCCTGTGGATACGTGATAGATCTATCAGCTAGCTGCAAAGAAATGTTTGTCGGCCTTGGAGCTGGCAATCCCAACTGATTGAATACTGACAAAGGCATCAGATTGATACTTTCCCCAAGATGACATAGACACTTATCAAAGTTCATCTTTCCGATCGTGCATGGAATTGTGAAACTGCCCGAATCTTTCAGCTTTGGAGGTAGTTTACGCTAAAGCACTGCACTGCATTCCTCTGTTAAGGCTACTGTCTCAAACTCGTCTAATCTCCTCTTCCTTGACAATATACCCTTCATGAACTTTGCATAACTCGACATTTGTTACAATGCCTCCGCGAAAGGTATATTAATCTACAGCTTCTTAAAAACCTCCAAGAACTTGCTGAACTATTTATCTTCCCTCTGCTTATTCAATCTCTGCGGATACGGAACCGGAGGGTGAACTAATGGTACTGTACTCTTAGGCTTCTCAACTGAACCAACTTTATCTTTCTCTTCCTGCTATAACTCAGAATTTTTCTTAGTTTCTTTCTGCTCAGACACAATTTCGTCCTCACGCAGCCGCGCGTCCTCCCTTTGTAAACATGGCGCGGCCGCGCCATGCTCAGTTTCTTCATTCCTTTTCCCATACCTTAATATGATCGCTTAACACTGTTCCTTCCCGTCTCTTCTTGGATTTGCCTCTATATTACTTGGCAATGAACCTTGGGGCCTATTGTTAAGCATGCTCGCCATTTGCCCCATTTGAGTCTCCAAATTTTTAATAGCCACTGCTTGTCTTGATCATAACCTCCATGTTTGCCATGTACTTCAACATCATATCCTCCATTTTTGATTTCTTTTCTTGTTGAGGTGTTACTGGATTGTGATGTTGTTGTTGTTGAGAAAATCCAAGTGGAAAAGGTGGTCTTGGAGTAAACTGTTGCTGCACTGGTTGTGACTGAAACTGATTATTCGGCTAAAACTGATGCTGCTGATTTCCTTGATTATTTGACCAACTGAAGTTTGGATGATTGCGATTGTTGGAGTTGTATGTGTTCTAAAACTGTCCTTGGTCTTTCCTGTAATTGCTCACATACTGTACCGACTCCGAGCTGATAGCACATTGATATGTCGAGTGTGACCCCGCATAAATTTCACATATGAAGGCAACTGATTTCGCTTTACTTTCTTCTAATGAATCTATTTTATTCGCCATAGCTGCCATCTGTGCCGACAACTGAGTAATAGCATCCACTTCGAACAAACCTGCAACCTTAGGCTGTGGCATCCTAGCTGTAGGGTTCTGAAAATCATTTGCTGCCATTGTTTCAATAAGGTTATAGGCTTCATCATAACTCTTTGCCCATAACGCCCCTCCTGCAGCTGCATCTACAATCAGCCTAGACTGCCATCCCAATCCATTATAGAATGTGTTGATCACCATCCAATCTGGCATACCATGGTGCGGACACTTCCTTAGCATTTCTTTATACCTCTCCCAGGCTTCGTATAAGGATTCACTCTGTTGTTGCTCAAACTAAGAGATAGCTATCCTCATCTTCGCAGTCTTAGCCATTGGGAAAAACTTGGCTAAGAACTTCTGTGCTAGGTCCTCCCATGTAGTAATCGATCCTGAAGGCAAAGAATGAAGCCAACTTCTTGCTTTATCCCTCAATGAGAACGGAAACAGTCTAAGTCTGATAGCATCCTCCGTCACCCCATTGTATCTGAATGTATCACAGATCTCAATAAAGCTCAATAGGTGTTCACTCGGATCATCTGTAGCAGCACCCCCAAACTGTACCGACTTTTGCACCAACTGAATAGTGCCCGGTTTTATCTTGAATGTATTAGCTGCTATTGCCGGTCTGACTATGCTCAACTAAAGTCCATTAATGTTCGACATTGACTAGTCTCTTAGAGCCTTGTGCTCCTCTCTTTGCTCTTCTCTTTGTCCTTCTGCCATATTAGATGTAGTACCCTCTAACTGTGCTTGTAAATTTCTGTGCACTCTTGCCTTCCAACCTCTTCCGTTAATATTATCCTGTGCTGGTATCAATTCTGAGTTGGACGATCGCGTGTGCATCAAAATTATACAAGAACCTGAAACCAAAACAAAAACACAAATAGAAATGAGAAACGATTAGATTTGTCTAAGTCATATAATATAGCTTAAAACTGATGATAATAATAAAAATTATATCGCTTTTCCCGTGAATTCGGCGCCAAAAAACTTGTTGCCTCTTTTTTTTAGTTCTAACAAAAGAGCTCTAACTCATGGAAACATACATGTATCAACAAACAATACAAAGTAAGTCGAGTATCGATCCACAGAGAAAGTTGTCTAAATTAAACTATTATGCATCAACTAAATCACTATTTTTATATGCTTAAACTAACGCTTATGATTGGAAATTACTCTAAACTCAAATAACAACTTAAAGATGAATATAAAAGTAATTAATCAAATCTGGAAATAATGGGATCCTAACTTCATTTAATAGTTCATCTAATTACCACCGTCATGCAAAACTATTCACATATCACAGGAAACTAGCCAAGAGCACATATGTAGACATAAACATTTTTCAATGTATCATAACCTACTCACATAACATCCTCATACAATAGACATCATGTAATCATCAATAAAACCAACCTCACTATATTTCTATGTGAAAATGCAGCAATATTGAATTTAAGCACAAGCCCTTATATAACTCATACGGTGAAACAGTATATGTCTATCTGGTTCACAAAATATAAAGCTAAGCAAAACAGCCCCATATACGCATGCTATCATGATTACAATCCATAGTCGCATGTTATTTTTCAATTCCATATGAGCACATAAAATGAATGGTGATCAATCATTCATGCATTCAAACCAACCATGATGGAAATTCCTTACAATACATAAACAGTCCAGCAATCAGGCCATAAATTAGACTACGTATTAAAATCCGTTAGAATCTCATAATGGAGTTTAGTTCATGACTAAACTAAAAGCCATTATGGGATCAAAACTACACATGGAAAATAAATAATCAATTAAAAGAGAGTAGATAGAATCGATCAAAACCAATTCCTGATTACAATCTCAATGTAACATTCAAATCCTCACTAAAATCCAGCAACATAAAAATAGTTCATCCACAGTGATTGATATCCAAAGAAGAAGTAGAAAATAATGAGTTTATGCTTGGTTCATCAATGGAATTCTCTCACAGTGTAAACCCTAGTTCTATTATAAAAAACACGTAAAAACTGATGATTAATACGTCTGGCACCAACCAGAATAAAATAAAATTAATTAGCAGCTGCAGATGTCACGCGCGGGCGCGCGAGTTCCCTTTGTATTCATCGCGTGGGCGCATGTGTTTAAAAGTCCAGTCGATTCGGGTGATCGCTGCAGCGCCGCATATTGAAGCTTCAATATAGCCGCTACGGCTTCGTAGTTTGAATTCTCAGGTTCTGCTGCTGCTTTTGCTTCTGTGTCATGCTACTGATTCTTTGATATGCCACTCTTCCTTCATCCATCCTCAGTTGCATATCTCCATTTGTTCCTTGCATCATGCTTCCATTAGCCTCATGTCATCTACCATCGCTAAGCTATGCCATTTCCTGCACTTTTACACCAAAGGAGTTCTTAGTACATGCAATGCAAAATATCATGAAATGCAACTAAAAACACACTAAAATGTACTTGAGATGGGCATAGTTCTCGTGAATTGATATCCAATAAGTAGGTGTAAAACCCACTTATCAGTATGCATCACGACAGTTGAAAGATTACGAGAAAGGGTATCCGACTCAAAACTTAGAGTTGGCGGCAGTGGTATTTGCCCTCAAAATTTGGAGACATTATCTTTATGGAGAGAGGTGTGAGATATATACTGACCATAAAAGTCTGAAGTATATCTTTACACAAAAAGTTTTAAATATGAGACAAAGAAGATGGTTGGAGCTGATCAAAGACTATGACTGTGAGATTTTCTATCATCCCATAACAGTGATCACACATCGCACTTCGCAAATCGCACTTCACATTTCATATTTTCTAATCACACTTCGTAAATTGCACTTCACAAGTTGCACTTCATATTTTCCTAATCTCACTTCGCAAATAGCAAATCGCACTTCATATTTTCCCAATCGCACTTCACAAATCGCAAATCATATATCAAATCATGTATCAAATTGCACCAAAAATTGCATATTGTATCGCAAATCACATTGCCATCATCGGGGATTGTCGGTGCCTTTGCTAGAGATTACACCATATATTGTTACCAATGCCTTTGCTGAAGATAGTTCTTAATGGTTGTGTCACCACCGGACATTCCCGATGCCTTCATTGGGGCTGACTGCAACGACTTATTTTCCATCAGGGATTGATGTCGATTCCTACGCTGGGTCTGACTCCAACAGTTTGATTTCCATAATGGATTAATGTCGATGGCTACGCTGGGGTTAACTCCAACGGTTTGATTTCCATCGGGGATTGATGCTGATGTCGATGCCTACGCTTGGGCTGACTCCAACGGTTTGATTTCCATCGAGGATTGATGTCGATGCCTACGTTGGGGCTGACTTCAACATTTTTATTTCCATCTAGGATTGATTCTCATACCGATGCCTACGCTGGGGTTTACTCCAACAGTTTGATTTCCATTAAGGATTGATGCTAATGTCTACGTTGGGGGTTGACTCCAATGGTTTCATCATTGATTATAAAAAGGGTCGAGCTTTTTTATTTGTCACCCTGTTGGATTATATATTGGCTTGACTGATGACCCAGGTATCGCTAACGTCCATAGAGGATACATGTCATTCTTTCACTGCCTAGAGTTGAATTTCGGTGCTCTACATCAATGATTTTTTATCTTTCATTGCTCGTCCTTACACCATAGTCCCAAAGGGTGGTCTTCTTCCTCACTTCAATACGAAAGAATTTTGCTCCTTCCAGAGTGTCGACGGCTTACAGGGGTCGTCACTCTCTTGATTACTATTTTTTTGAGTTGTTGAGCTTCCCTACTTCGTTAAGGATGATAAGTTCACCACAGTCCTTAACTCACCTCATAGAGTCATGAGACAGTTTGGATTTGATCAGCACCAACCTTTCGGCCATTCTTACCATGGAGATTATAAGAATGCCCTTGATAACTTTGTCCCTCTATCCAGCTTGTTTGTATGGGAGCTTCATAGATTACTGACTACTCACTATAACCCTCTCCCCTTTGTCATTCCTAATGCTTCTCTGGAAGGATGTTATGCTATTAGCGAGTGCAACTTTTGGCTTTAAAATCTCAAAATGTCGCAAGATGATATCATGCTCTGCTCATTGCCAGTTTCTCCTCCTAAACATATTTAATGGACCAAGCTGCTATGTTCTCCCAAGTTAAACACTCATTCAAAAAGTTAGACGATCAGTAGTAGATTTCTTGAGCAAAAGGCCTTAATGCCCAAGTTTTAACCTCTTCATTCAACAGAAAATCTCCTCCAGAATCCCCCAGATGCTTCTCCAGTTCATGTTTCTATCACTTCCAAGTGCTTTCCCCCATGGACTTTGTCTCAGGTACCTCCTCGAGTGCTTCTCCAGGGATCATCTGTCACCGAGAAAATAAGAGTTACACGTTCTAGAGTAAAGTCACCCACTACTACTATTTTTGAGGTGGTTCCGCTTTAGGTCATGTCATGGGACCGGTTGACCGTAATTTCATTAGGCAGACTACGAATGGGACCATTTTTATCTTGAAGCCATTTTTAAAGAGCCCACATAATGATATTAGTTCTAGCATATTGGCAATTGAGGATCCGATTAAGAGACGTAAAAAACTTGTGGTAACCTTTATGTTACTTTTATTTGTATCTTTAAATATTTCCATGATTGCCTTCATATTTTCTCATGTCATTACTGCCTTATTTTTTCAAATTACTGAGGATGATGATGATGGTGTTCCCATTGGATTTCTTATTGGTACTGAAAATGAGGCGGTGAGCTCCACTACTTGTGAGCATTAACGACCTATCATGATTTTTGTTGAGCCTACCTCTCCACATGATGACTGTGTCAGCCTTAACGTTGATGATTCTTTATCTGTTGTGGGCTCTGTTCCTATTGTGGGTAGTATGACTTCATCTTCACGCCCACACACACCATCTTCTCATGATAGCCTTGAGGGTACCGGTGACATCTATGTTGATGATATTATGGCAATGAATCCTCCTCCTCCGAGGGAGAATCTTTCAAATTATGTTGTTGATTTCCATCCTCCCAGAAGGATTCTGTTGAGATTTCATTGGATAAGGAGGGTACAATTGCTAGTTCTTTGGGTGGGGAAACTGTTGTTTTATTTTTTGTGGAGTCACACAAAACCTTCTCAGTCGGGAACCTTATGAGGATTCTCCTTATTTGACATACACACATCTTTTAAGATTTTCATCCTTTTTTATAATTTATTAAGTCATTTCATTTCCATTTTCCAACTGATAAGATGAAGGATCTGCCCTTTCCCATTGAAGAGCTCGCCTTATTTGACTATCTGTATCCTGATTTTGGCACCTCGCCTTTTAGTGACATCAAATATCCACCCAATAACCAAGATCTCATAGGGCTACAAACAGTCTTTAAGCCCATGATTCGTGCAGCTCATCTCCGTATGAATGACATGATTGCTTGCAAAGTGGCTCCGAGTATAGCTTCCTTCAATCCAACCAGAGATCTTGTTCCTTAGAGGGGTTTCTAGGTTTTTTCCTCCAATCAGGAAAGTATCGAACGTGTTTTAGTTTGGTTCCCAAAAATTATTGATCATCTACATGTTTGTGGGGCCTTTTCAGACCTTTTCACTAGATCACCTTGCAAGCTTTGTTCTTGAGATGCATAGTCTTTTTCTCCATTCTTTGCGAGTAAAGGACATAGATAGGCTGAGTTGTGAGGTTGATGACCTTTTCCTCATTGGCCTCAACATGTCTCCTTTTTGTGCCAGGTTGGATCTCCTTACTTCTAGTTATCATGTTGGTGAAATATATTTAGAGGTCACTTCACTTCATTATGAGAATGACTTACTTTCGAGAGAGCTTTTAGAGATTCAAGATGCCATGACTAAATTGAAGACCAAGCTTCAAAATTTTAAGTTTGATGCTAAAGACCTTGAGGGGATGATAACATCAAATACGGAGGTTCGGGATATCACTATTGCTGACTTTGAGGCCTTAGCTATGCCCCATCTTCAGTTTGACATGCCATGACCTTTAGATCATGACCTTTTATAGTTTTTCATTTCCTATTTCAAAAACTCATTTTCATGTTATATTTCAATTATCAAATAAAGTGTTTCTTTTTGTCAATTATGTAGTATTATAAATCGTCTCTATCTTTAATTTTTCCTTATGACACAATATTAAACATTAAATCATAAGTCTTTAAATTATTACTCCAAAACAATAATGTTCTCAATAGAAGAGAAACCATGAAATCTTTAGTCAAAAGAATGTTTTCCGATTTTTCGCAAACTAACACTTGAATCTATACTTTTAAAAAAAAATTATCCATGTATAAGTGAAATTTTGGTATTTTATTGATAATCAGTTTGCTTTTAATGAAAAGCCTAACGTGTCAAATTTCACGAAGGAAAGTCATAATTTTTTAAAAAAAATGATCAATCGTTCTTTTAATGGAAAAAGCATAATGTTCTCCACTTTTAGAGATAAAGTGTAACTTGTTAGGTTCGAGGACTTAGAATTAGGTGCCTCATTCATTTTTGATGATAAAGTGTAACACTCATTTGAAGACTTGTAATCAAGTGCCTCTATTTTATTTTTAGTGGTAAGGTATAACACTTGTGTAATCCCTTAGTCGTGCCAATTTTGGCATATAGGGTTTCATAACGGCTTAAGTTGAGTGCTCCATTATTTGGTCATCCAATTTATTGGCATGTGCAATCTACGAGGACTTGAAATCAGGTGTCTTGTCACTTGGGTTGTCTAATTTCTTGGAAAGTGTAATCTACTAAGACTTGAAATTGAGTGTCTCATCACTTGGGTCGTCCAATTTCTTGGCAAGTGTACTCTACGAGGACTTGACCACCATTTAGAGTGGACCACCATCTTGGGTAGATTTTTAATTCATCAATTATAGTGGCTCTTCCATTGGTCATCCAATTTCTTGGCAAGGGATACTCCTGATGACTTCAACTACCATTTTCGATGGATCACCATCTTGGGTGGATTTTTGATTCATCAACTCTTATACCTCCTCTGATGGTCATCAAATTTCTTAGCAGGGCTACTCTTAAGAGCTTAGACCACCATTTTTTGGTGGAACGCCATCTTGGTTGGATTTTTGATATTCTTATCTCTACAGTTCAAAGATCTTTCGATGGTAGAGCCAATATTTAGGTTGTCCATCATCTTATGCTGATGAAGTTTACATAAAAAAATTTCTCAAAGTTTTAATATGAGCATCAACTATTGGTTCTTTATGTTTGTTTATTTTATTCTACTAAAATATGTTGTGTTGAATAACTTATTATTACCCTTGATCATGTTTCTTAAAATCTAGTTTGAGCCTCTATACTTCTTTCCCTCTCTCGACTTTAGCAAAGCATTAGCCATAGTTGCAGTAAATGTACTCTTGTTTGCAATGTCATAGTAAAATAGTTATGGAGGAAGTAAGGAAGGGCATACAAAGTCAGGCTTATTCGGCTTAGACTCCATTTTATTGATGAGTGAATTTGTCTCTGTATCTCCACTTTCTAATGATCAAGCTCCAAGGTATAATCTTTGACATTTAAATTTTCAAGCCACATTATGTGTTTGAGGAAAGCTTCTAATGCTCTTTTGGATTGATGTAACACATGCCTTTGTCATGGCGTCACGATCCTTGGCCCCTTTAGTAGCTTTCTATGTCTTGAAGGACTTGAGGCAGATCATCCCTAAGTCGCCATGAATTTCTCAACTCTTTCCTTAATTTTAATCATCTTGCTTTCCACGATAACCCAATTTTGATTGGGAAATCACATCGGAGCTTGTAAAGGAGTGTTCCTCCTAGGGGTCTAACCCTAGGAGGGGAAACCTTGAGTTCTTCTTTTTGGTCATTTCTTCCGTTCTTGTCCTTTTTTTTTTTTGCAGTTTAACTTGCGCTAAGAAAGGAACTCCATTAGGATAAGTTTGAAGAGTTGAACCCTTAGGGGGCTTTTGAGCTCAAACATCCTTTAAGCTCTCTTGTGTTGTTGCTTCTTGGCCACTTTCAATATTGAGTTTGTTAACCCATTCGCCTTAATCATCCTCCCAAGGGGAGACCATTTGAAAAAGGTTCATTAAACTCATTTGTCAACTCTGGAGGATGCTCTGTCAAAAATATTTCTCCATAAATATTGTTTGGTAACCTATAATAGAATAATTTTGTTAATCATATGGGCATTTATATATTAGCATGTGTGTACATATGTATGAACAAAAATAAGTAAGTAAGGAGAAAGTGAGATTTTTCTCTCATTTTTTGCGCAACAAAGCTCCTGAATGATCGAGTTTATGGTTTGAACAAGTGAGAAAGAGTAGGTAGTCATTCTTTTGATGCCAAATGCTTGAATGAGATAAATATCTTGATATGATTTTAATTCTTTCTAGAAAATCGTCTTATTTTCAAATTTATCATCCCCTCTCAGATCTTTTACGTCACTTAGTACTTGTTAGGTTTGTATATAGCATGATCATGTAATCAAATTACATAAAAGGTGCGAAAGGGAAATAAAATAGGAATTTAAAATTTTCATAAAAACCCATCACCATGATCATACTTTGTATATAATTATCAATCAATAGAAAAGAGATGGAGATCAGATTTATACCCTTGTAGAAACTAGCTTCCTCAAGTACGAGTTCATCTCCAATTCCTTTTCACGTTCAACTTGAATCCACCGGGTTTAATTCCTTCCTTTGATCAACATTAGCCACCTAATTGTTTGGCCTCTAGAGGTGATCCACCAGTGAAGAACAAATATTCAACAAGATTGGTGTTTGGCAAAATCTTAGTTTTTTTATCGCTATAGAAAATATGTACTCTCCCAACTCTTGAAATTGTCATTCAGGTGTGTTGTCAAAACTATCAACAACCCTCACTCATAATAAGACTCCTCTTATTTATAGATGTAGGCAACCCTCCTTAAAAATTAACGAATTAGGTTTATAGATGCACCGACGGCCTTTTACTTGCATAGTATATAGCATGAAATATCTTGTCTCGGTGTTGTCCCAAAACAGCCCCTATCGCGTAATCGCTAGCATCACACATCAACTCAAACGGCGTCGTCCTATCCGGTGTTATGATTAAGGGAGCTGTTGTCAACTTCTTCTTCAACTGTTCAATAGCTGATAAACATTCTTCATCAAAACTGAAAATCGCTTCTTTTTCTAAAAGACTACATAGTGGTTTTGCAATCTTTGAGAAACCTTTGATAAACCGGCAGTAGAATCCAGCATGTCCGAGAAAACTGTGAATTCCTTTAACTGAGGTCGGTGATGGTAGATTCTCATTTCTTTCATACTTTTCTCGGTCTACTTCCAATCCTTTCACAGAGACTTTGTGCCCAATGATGATTCCCTCTTCGACCATGAAATGGCATTTTTCCTAGTTCAACACAAGATTGGTTTCCACGCAGCGTTTCAATACCATAACCAAATTCTCAAGACAATTGTCAAAGGTATTCCCATATACTGAAAAGTCGTCCATAAAAACTCCCACATTACGTTCCACCATGTTTGAAAATATTATCATCATACATCTCTAAAAGGTCGTCGGTGCATCAAATACTCCTTTAATTAATTAGGCTCCTAATCTTATTAAGAATAATTAATTAAACTCTTTTAATTAATTAGCCTCCTAATCTTATTAAGAATATATGAGAGTACCTTTTATTAATTAATTCCCAAACTGCTTTAGGAATTAAATAATAGTAATAGTAATAATAATAATTAGACTCCTTTTATTAATTTATATTTAATATTTTAAAATATTAAATAATAAATAGTAAGCTATTTAATTTATTCTATCACCATAGATTAAATTAAATATACTTAACTTATTATAAAGATTTTGTCATTTACTTCTTAAATAAATATTTTTTTATGGTGTGACCCTTTAGGTTCTCCATATTAAACCGGTTGTGAATAAATCAATTAGAACAATTCTAATTTTATTTAAATAAATAAAATAATTTATTAATTTATTTAAATAAATAACATTTATTCTACAATAAGGATAAACCTCCTTAGCGATCAACGACTTTCATGATAATATAGATTTCAACATTAATCATAAAAGATCTTTTGAGTAAATAGTTACCGTACAATTCAATCATTCCACCATAAAATATCCCAATTATATATAAGATATAGAATTTTTTTCAAGTCTTATTTTATTTAATTATATGCATTTCGATTCTTAAATGCACAACTCCAAATATTGCAAATTAGAAACTCCTTTCTAATTTCATTTTGCCTTGGCCAATGACTATTAGGTTGTCATTTATTGAATCACATAAACATTCTCTTATTTTACTCGAAGCGGCAGATTCTTTATTGATCATTCATTATCTCCATATATAACTTATTACACCCAAGCATACCCTTTGATATACCCTAAGGGTCTTAAGGAATATGTCAAAGTATAATTCATCATACACAAGATACTATGATGGTCTCAAGTCTAAAGCTCACTTGTACTACTATCACTGCAGAAATTCCTATTGACAGGCAAATAAAAATCCATTAGGTATTCTTTAGCGAGCCACATTCAGTGAAATTATTCTCCAATAAGTACCTACATACTTGCTTTAGTGTCTCCACACATATGATCATGAGATCAATCATCCTCATCCAATGAGCAAGCAACATATGTACCAATCTATCCGGATTCACTAATCCCCTTTTTAGTAATCCATCGATTGGGAAAATTTTAGTTTTTAAGCTATCTAAGAATTTAGATCTCATTAGCATGATCTCATCATGATTCTAAAAGCATTGCTTAAAACTATGGGTTTATCACATATTATTAAAACAACACCATGTAGAAAAATTAAAGCCTTTAGTAAATGAATACTTTTTATTAATAAACGAATAAAATTTTTACAAAATATATGCTTTATCATCAACATGATTGTCTTGTGTACATACTACTTTCAATCTCCCAATTGCACTAAAGCCAATTGTCATGGTATCTCATACCCTTATTCTCTAAGTGACGATCATCCTGTTGTTAGATAAGCTTCAATAAATGGATATGTAATGTTTTTCTTAAGAGTCAAGTATCTCTATAGTGACTTCTCTTCTTTCAATGATTCTTTAATTAAATGAAAGTGCCGCAACACATGTTTAGATCCAAGATGTGACTTAGGAACTATTCCTAGTTCTTTAATGAACTTTTCATCTAAACAATCAACTTGTAACTTCATTTACAGCTATATACTTTGTCTTTATCACTAAACCAACAACTATTTGTTATTTGGAACACCATTCCAATTCACTGCACCACCGTTCAAGGTAATGTTACCTTAAAGAGGATTTTCTGTCATCTTGGTTTGTCTGAAAAACTTGAGTCTGTCAAGCCCTCTAGTTTTAATTCAGACCCACCATGAATCATGATCATATCCTTAGTACCGTTTAATTACTTTTAAGATGTTTTTCACTGTCTTACAGTGACCTTCTCTAGAATATGACTGATCAACATCAGGTCTCGTACATTTCATTGAATACATGATAGTTACTCATGTGATCTCTCTTTTAGGAGTCTATGGGGACAATTAAGAGAAATTAACTCCATGGATCATCAACATGAGACATCTCTTGGAGTTTACCATGCTAAACGACTTTAGTGTCAAATGAATATATTTTCTTGGGTTAAGCCAAGCATCCTTTTAAATCTATTTATATAGATTTTTATTCCCAATTAAGATACTCTTCCCAAATCATTCATGGAGGAATGTTTAGCCAACTTTATCTTTACTGATTTTTGCATTGGTATATTGTTCCTTATCCGTAGTATATCAACATATAATACTAGGAATATCATGACGCTCCCACTGACCCCTTTGTACACACTAGGTTCATTCTTATTTTTGATAAAATCAAACTCTTTTGATTGTCTCATTAAAACGAATGTTCCATTTTTGAGAAGCTTGCTTCAATCCATTTCTCTTAGTGTCTATAACTTTTACCTCATCGTATGTAACTGGATGATCATCTTCTATAATGCATACCTCATCATCATCATCTATGATGAATCCATACCTCTCATGTATCTTCGGTACTATTCAAGATTTATGATTCAGTTGTGGTACAATAGGTCTATCTACAGGTTCTTCTTATTTAACTTATAGTTCTTTATAGTTCTTGAACTCTTTAAGATCCATTATCCTCACACTAGCCCCTTTAATGATAAACACCTTTATCTTAGAAGGTAGCGTGTTTATCAACAAACACCTTTTTCTAAGTAGGATTATAGAAAACTATCTAGATTACTCTGTGAACAATATTAACTTTACCAAATGGCAGAGTAACTCTACGATTGTTTAAAAAAACTATACAATCGATTTGATCCTATTACATATACATTCACTACAAGAAAACTGGTTAAATTCGACGGAACTATAGTCGACTGAATAAAATCCGCCGGTCATAAGGTAATCTCGATGGAATATTCCATCGACTATAAGTTTGTCAGAAATAATCTGATATCAATAGAAGTTTGTCAAAAATAAAGGGAAACCCTTGGCGCCAAAGTTCCGGCTAGTGCCAGTAATAACGTCGACAGAACTTGGACTAACATCGATGAAAGTTCCATCGAGAATAAGTTAGTTTTGACATACTTATGGTCGATGAAAAGTCCTTCGAGAATAAGTTTTAAAACCTAAATTATCTCATTTCTTCAGCCGCCTCATCAGTCGATCTCTCTCTCATATCTCGCCTCTCCACCAGTTCCTCCCAACCCTCCCCTCTACCGCATCAGTCGATCTCTCTATCTCACCTCTGTCAGCAACCACTTCTTCCTTCCACCGCCTTTCGCCTACTTCTGGCTCCACCTCATGCCTCCTTCCGCCTTCTCCTGCCTCCAGCTCTCTTGCCTCCTTCCGCCGCCTCCTGGCTCAGGCCTCTGACTCCTATCCTGCTCCGATCAATTATAGCTTAAAGTTTAGCCTTCGCAAGTTAATTTTTTTGTTAAATTTTGTTATCAGCTTAGGTATTTTGGGTTGCCCTAATTTTTTTGCCAATTTTATGTCGAAAATTTGACTGGCAGCTTGAGTATGTACGTATGTAGTTTTTTTAATTTGTTTGATTTATTGGCATAATTTGTTATTGGCAGCAATGATTTTTCCCCAATTTTGTTCCTTAATTTGCATATATAGCATATAATTAGCAGATTTGATATATCGGTTTGTTTAACAGCTTATGTTATTGCCTAAATTAATCTTATTTGTGCAATGATAACTTATTCATGTACATAATTTCAAAGTAAGGCTGATATTGCTAGTCATTTATTGAATCAAATATTTTTGTTACTCATGAAAGTGAGACGGATATTGTGATGCCCCCAAAATAGGTATACACCAACCATTCTGAGTCGCCAAATACATGGTACAAAAATAAAATACAAACTTCATTTATACAATATGACAAAACGTAGCTGAGAGTTTTAACACTAATATTGTCTCGTAGACAATATCCAAACTCAAACGGAGTCCTCATTACAATTATTATCACACTATTTTATAAAATAGTGAGGACTACTATAGCCACCATCTCGGACCATCACTCCATTCCCCGACTAGTCCCAGCTATATTCTCATTTCCTAAAGAGAACAATGAAACCAAAGGGTGAGCTTAACTAGCCCAGTAAAGAATATTATGACTAAGATAATACAGAATAAATTATCGTTAGCCTTCAATAGTGTTAAACTGATAGAATACATTAGATAACAAGTTTAACTACAGCGGAACAAACAATCCATTAGAAGAGTCAAGTAGACCATAATATCTACTATCTTCTATGATTTAAAAGTTTATCATCAATTTTATCACTGAAACTCAGCTCAATAAATAATCCACATCACTGAATTATCCATGCACTACGGGCCAAGGATATTCATTATTATCACATCCACGAATCATCAATGCACTACGGGCCAAGGATATTCTTTATTATCACCAATGGTCATGATCATGCCAACAACTGTCCATCAATGCATTACGGGCCAATAAGGACTTTTACCACATCATTTATAACATTACAGGTCATGATTATACCGATACATAGTCATAATCATACCAATCAACAGTCCATCTATGCACTACGAGCCAAAGATGACTTTTATCATAATATAAGCATGAGGATGATGACAATGATATAAGCATCAATCAACAAAATCAAGGATAAATATTAAAGATTTTTAATTTATCAAGAGTTTAAAAATGTCCAAATTATCAACATGATAACTGCTTTATGGAGTAAAATTCAAGAATAATATTCCAAAAATAATTTGGACAGAAAAGAAATCAATTTTTGTCATGAATAGTACCCCGGGTGAATAGTACCCCATGAATAATACTTCGTGAATAGTACCCCGGCATGAAAAGATCAAAATTTAACAAGAATATTCAGAAAAATATCCTTGTGAAACGATACTGGATGAAGCACAAATTTCAAGGATATTCTACTAATTTCAAGGAGTATAGAAGCAATACTTTACAAAATGAATGTAGAATTCGGAATCTGGAACGAAATAATATTACTCACATACTACCGAATATAGAAGAAAATATTATTTCTTACGAATACTAAACAAAATAATATCCCTTATCTTAAAAGAAGAGTATTCCGACTGGTATAGCGGAGATATTCTTAAAGAAAACTTGCATTATTTTCTACACTCAAAACTTCCTTAACTCAAAAGAAATACGCCCAATATTATAGAAGAAGAATTCTCTGATTCTGGTGTTATTTTCATTTCTAAACTAAGCATTCTATTTATAGGAGAATGGCAGGATACTATTTAGGAAAATAATCACGGACGCACAGTAAAAATAATTATTCAGACGCAATTTATTAACATGCATTTGAGACAGCCAATCAGAGAGTACCTGTGATAACCCGGGATTTCGAATAATCCGAATTTTTTTGAATAATTTTTTTTTATTTAATATTAATATTGATTATTAATATTGTGTTGTGTATCTATGATACGGGTCTAGAGAAGTGGTCAATTTATGTATTGACTGAGGAAATAAGAGTAGAGTTGTGCTTAACGAAGAATAAAAACCCTAACCCTAAGTTTGGATAGGGATTCAATAGAAAATATAATTAAAATAATTATATTGATGAGTACGTGTTTGTACTGTAGAGAAATTTTGATCAATGATTGATCGGGTATGGTACAATATTAGTAAACCCTATTAAGGGATTAGAAACCCTAATCTTAGGATTAGAAACCCTAATGTTACGTTAGAAACCCTAATCGAAAGCCGATAAACCCTAATTTTAAATTCAGGAATCCTAAACCCTAATTAGGAAACCCTAATCCTAATTGGAAAGCCTAATGTGATTAGTTAACTTTAATGGGATTAATAACCTTTAATATAATTAGGAAACCCTAATTATATTTTAGAAATCTTAATTTTCTAGTTTAAACCCTAATAAGAAAATCCTAGAAAGTAGTGTTGTAAAACCTAAGGGTTAGAACCTAAGGGTTGAGCCAATTGTCTATTTTACCATTAAAATTTCATGTCCAATGTCCAAAATACCCTTTACTTAGATGTTAAGTTAAGAGATTTGCAAGAACTAATGAGTCATCACTTAAGGCTTATCCCATGTGCTGCAAATCCTTACCAAATCTGATCCATATGTGCCACCTAGCAAGTGTAGAAACATTGAATCAAAGTTATATGTGTTGGGAGAGAGAGAAAGTTCACAAAAGTTGCCCATTTTCTCTCTAACTCTCAACAAATCTTTTCTCTCTCCTTAGCCACGAAAATCTTAAGTGTTTCAGTCACTAGAACACCCCTTAGATCATCAAGATCAGTGGAGAAGAGCTTAGATCAAGGATTGGATAATAGAAGGTATAAACCCTAAACCTACTTTGATCTTGTATGCAAAGAAAGATTTCGTGTTTATGTGTTTAGATGTTTGCTAGAAGATGTTTCATGATGGTCTATGATGATCCATCATAGATCTATAGCATCAAAGTTCCTTAAAAGTGAAGTTTTTCAAAACTACTCAAGAACAGTCATAGTGGTCTGACAAGCTAAAGTCAGAGCCCATAGATTCTTCCCTGTTCTTGATTTTTGATGTTTTATGTTTTGGATCTATAGTTTTGCACGAGGTCTGTGATATGAAAGTGGAATATCAGCCATTACATGTCTAGATTGCATGTTATAGTTGGTCAAAACCCGTTGACCGGGCATGACCAGATGAATTCTGGGTAACCCAGAATTCAAAAATCGGTGTCTGACAGGTTTTTCTAAGGTCTTGATTTGTCAGTTTTTAAGAGATTTGATGATGTTGTTGTATACATGTTGTACCCTGCTAGATGGACTATAGATCCATACCTCTAGATCCCTTAAACAACAAATCTGTTGGACGTAATGAATGGTCAAAGGTGCCCATCTGATCACGAAGCCATTTTTTTGGAATTTCCAGAAAGTGTATGAACACCGTTTCTGACCAGGTTTGACCATTTCAAATATGAAGATTTTGATATTGTTGGACTGAGAGCATGCTATGTGTATGTTCCTTGACGTAAGGACTATACATTTGAACCAAGAACACACATGTTTGATGACCAGAACACCAGATAAATTGGACTAGAAAGTACTTAGTCGAAACTGTTTGGGTTTCTGGGTAACCCAGAAAACCCAGACGATGTCTGACAGCAAGTTTAGAGGCTCAGATCTCCTTGTTGAGACGTTGTATATCCAAGACAAGGATTGGTAATTGTAGTCTTACATTCCGACTACATGATCAACGTGTAAGATAGCCCAGAAACAAATTGGACTGAGATTTAGAGACGGTCAAATATGGCATGTTGAAACATTGACTGTCAGTGTTCTTGAGCCCCAAGAACACCAACAGCGACAGTTTTATTATTATTTTTTCCGAATTTACAGAAAATGCTTAAAAATAGAAAATAAATTCTAAAAATTACCAAAAATGGTTTTAAAAATTATTTTAAATAATGAATTTTTTTTTTGAGAATTTGGAATATTTTTCATTATTAATTATAAGTATTTGAATAATAATGATATTTAATTTATTTAATTAGCATATTAAATAAATTAGAGAAAAATAATTTTAATATTATAAAATCATTTTAAATAAGAATAAAGTGTTTAAAAATATTTTGAGTTATAAAATGTAACTTTTAATATTTTTGGAGAATTTTCATTAATAAATTAATATTAATGATATTAGATTTATTTAATTATTATATTAAATAAATGAATTAAAATTGTTTTATTCATTTAAAAATGAGAAAAATGATTTAAAAATATTTTAAGTTATAATTAATGACTTTTAATATTTTGATAAGAATTTCATTAATATTTAAATATTAATGGTGATGCTTTTAAAAATGATTTTAATTATTTTAAAAATCATTTAAGTGGAATATTGGTGATTTAAAAATATTTTAAGTTATTATTGATAACTTTAATATTTTGACAAATATATCATTAATAATTTAATATTATTAAATATTATTGATGATGGAATTAAATAGTATTTATATTATTTAAAAATGATTTCGATGTTTGAAAAATTATTATAAATTATAATAATTGATAGAAAATTATTAAAAGCTTCCGAAAAATATTATAAATGATATTTGAATTATCTAATATAATATTGAAGCTTTGCGACCGAGTTTTGTTGACAATATGTGTTAATTGTCGGATAGGGTGACCAGTACACTGAGAATAGACCGAAGTCCAACCAGACCAAACTAGTTAGACTAGATAAGTGTTTATTTAGGTTATAAACAATGATGTGGCTATGTGTTAATGTGCCTAGGAGAAAGACTGACTATAAATTATAGTGTTACGTGTTGTGATTTATTGTTCTATATGTGAGACCGATATTGTGATTATAGGTCTTGTGAACGCAGATAAGTATATTGTGTAGCAGTAATCCACGGAGAAGGCGAGTTTCCTAACTTAACCTTGAGTTATATATTTTCAAATATTATGGTGGTTAATTATTGTTGATTAGACCACATCTGAGAATTTATTGTTGATTATTCACAGTTAGTGCATGTTTATTAATTCAAATTGAATTAGTGATTCTAAGAATATACTTGGAGAATAACTGTTGTTGGATACTTATATCCGTAGAAGCTATTATTGATAGTACAAATAATTCTTGTCTATTGTCTGATTGTGTTGAGATATGTCTTAGCTAATTATTCTGGCTAGACGAACATTTGTTAGAACTTAATAGGTTCGAGAAGAGAATTCAATTAATATTGACAGATCGAAGCCAATTATTTCGGTTAGATCGAGAAGTGACTAGATATTGAAATCATAGTATTTTGTTGTTATAAATCAAACTCTGACTGAGAAGAACAACCTTTTATACAAAGGGAACATTTTTGGTCGTGTATTCGGCCTTTGCGCACGTGTAAGTATTATGCATAATATAGGGTACACGGAGTTGGCCGCTCTAAGTACTTGCAGAGGGGTATGACTTAATCTTTATGGTTATCTGATACACCTGGTATATCAAAGTATATCTTTGATAGTTACTCGAGAAGAGAAGTTCAAGATCCTTTGAGATCACTCAGCATAAATTCTGGAAAATATTTCCATCTTATTATTTGGGTATATCAAATAAAATATTTGATAGTTACTCGAGAAGATAATTTCAAGATCATTTGAGATCATTCAGTTTAAACTTTATAGAATACTTCTAACTTATTATTCAATTGAATATCGTAGAAACTTTGAAAGTGTTGTACCCTTTCGTTATTGAACTATTGTGTTGCATTGTGACGCCCCCAAAATAAGTATACATCACCTATTCTGAGTCGCCAGATACATGGTACAGAATACAAATACAATCTTAAATATACAACATGAGCTGTGAGTTTTAATACAAATATTGTCTTCTAGGCGATTCAAACTCAAAATAAGTCCTCAATATATTTATTATCACACTATTTCACGTAATAGTGAGGACTACTAATGCTATCATCCATGACCGACACCCGCTCTGGTTCCTAGTCCCCTCGCTACGCTCATTTCCTAAAGAGAACAATGAAAGTAAAAGGGTGAGCTCAACTAGCCCAGTAAAAAATATTATGGCTAAGATAATGCAGAATAAATTATTGTTAGCCTTCAACAATGTTAAACTGATACAATATAACAAACATCAAGTTTAACTACAGCGGAATAAGCAATCCATTAGAAGAGTCAAGTAGAGAATAAAATCTACTATCTTCTATAATTTAATAGGTTTTTCATCACTTTTATCGCTAAGACTCAGCTTATTAAATAAACCACGTAATCCCTGCACTACGACCAAGGATATTCATTAGTATTACGACCACAAATTATCCATGCACTACGGGCCAAGGATATTCATGTTTTCATCAATGGTCATGATCATGCCAACAACTGTCCATCAATGCACTACGGGCCAATGAGGACTTTTACCACATCATTTGTAACATTACGGTCATGACTATACCAAATAATCCCTAGTCATAATCATACCAAGTCCATCTATGCACTACAGGCCACATATGACTTTCAACATAATATAAATATGAGGATGATGACAATGACATAATAATTCAATAAAACAAGTTCAAGAATTAAATTTTAAAGATTTATAAGTTAATTTATCCTGAACTCAAAAATGTCTAAATTGTCAACATGATACTGCTTTGTGGAGTAAAATTCAAGAATGCTCAGAATAATATTTCCATGAAAAGATACTGGATGAAGCGCAAATATCATGGATATTCTACTAATTTCATGTAGTATAGAAGCCAAAACTTTAACCAACTAAGTATAATAGAATATATGAACCTGCAAATGGATTTTCGCCCGCCATGCGGTAATCTACGTAGACAAATCATTTCCACAATTTAATAAGGAATGAATACAAAGGATCATTCACCATGTATATGGTAATCCACACAGACAGGTTATTCCAACAGAATAATAAAGATTGGAAGAACAGAAGAATTCACCATGCATGCGATAGAGTGCACAGACAGGTTATTCCCAATAGAATAATAAAGAATGGAACTAGGTCATGCGAAATCCACACAGACAGGATATTCCAAGTGAATAATAAAAATGGAATAACAACATAATTCACCAGGCATGCGAAAGACCACACAGGCAGGTTATTCCAACAGAATAATAAATAATGGAACCGAATCATGCATGTAATACTGCACGCATGTGATATTTCAACAGAATAATAAAGAATGGAATAACATAATAATTTCACCATGTATGTGGTACTTCGCATAGACAGGTTATTCCAATAGAATAATAAATAGTGGAACTGAATCATGCGTGTCTGGCGCATGTATTGAATATTCCAACAAAATAATAAAGAATGGAATAACGAGAAGAATTTCACCATGTATGCGGTATTGTGATGTAGACAGGTTATTCCAACATAATAATAAGGAATGGAATAACAATAACTCTCTTCATGAAAATGAAAGAAATAATACCCCTTACCTTAGAATAAAGCTGGATATTGGAATAGAGAGGTAGCAGACTTCTCTTCTTCTTTCTCTCTATTATTTCTCTCTATAATAATTGCTCTATAGCTTTAGTGAATTCATGAGAAATGAAGGAAGAATGAGCTTCTATTTATAGAAAAATATAGTTTCGATAATTGCACGTTTTGGGGCTCAAAAAATTACAGTACAATACCTCCAACTTTTTTTTCATTTTTAATTTAGTCCTGCAAGTATTATCAAACTTGCACCACCTCCCCTAATAGTAAATAATGTGAATTAATAGTTCAATCATGTGATTCAATAGTTATAATCATGTGAAAATACGAATTATAATATAGTACCTCCATCTTTAACTTAGTCATGCAAGTATTATCAATCTTGCACCAACTCCCCTAATAGTACATGAATGTGAATCAATAGTACACACATGTGAACAAATAGTTATAATCATGTGAATTAATAGTAATTAATTCCTCATTTATCCGATTAATTACCCGATAACTTCCAGACATCAATTATTATCGAAATAAATGTTGATTTTTACTAACACTAATAATTCTAACACAATGGAACTATCAATTTCATGTTTAATCAACACAAACTTATTCATCATTAATATTATAACTCACAATATTTAACAACCAGGTCGTTCCCAGGAAAGAGGGGGATTTCCGATAAGGATTTCTCCTTATTGGTGTGCAAGATGACCAAACCTCTCCTTGACAGAACTTCTAGACATTGTAAATATTGCAATTTAATAATATGAATAACTTTGTGGTTTAAATTATTAATTTAATAATATATCATATTATACAGATGATACTGTGACAATAATCGAATCAATAATATGAGAGATATGATGCAGCAATTACTATAGAAATAATTTAGTATAACTGGGTGACTTCTCACGTAAGCATCAAAAACCAATACCGTGTGCTACTATGCAACCACGCGTATTACTGTACTTTTACTACCGGGTAGTTCAATAGTTTTAACGATAACACTTCCGCCGTTATTTTTATAAAAAGATAATTCTGTCGTTTTCTTACTACAACAATACATCTGTTGTGGGGTTCATCAATGATTGTGTCGTCGTACGAATATTCCCTGTTAAAACGAATATTCCCCGACCAATCGAATATTATATAACCACTTGCTTACTTTGCAAAATTTGTAAATATTACCCATAACTATAACATTATATTATATCCACACCATAATATTAAAAAATATATTTTGAGAGAAATTTATCTTTATTCATAAAAGTTGGGGTCTTACAACCTCCCCTTCTTATCAAATTTCGTCCTCGAAATTAGGGTGCGTACCTGGTATGTCGAAGAGGTGAGGATACCTTGATTTCATTTACGATTCTAACTCCCAGGTCATTTCCTCAATATCATGGTTTCTCCACAAAACTTTGACTTGAGGTATAACTTTAGAGCATAGAATATGATCCTTCTTATCCAAGATTTTAATAGGTACCTCTTCATACGTAAATATTCCGCTATTTCGTCTGGTTCTAATTCAATAATGTGGTTCTAATTCACATATTTACGTAACATAGATATGTGAAAAATATTATGAACACGAGACATACTTGGCGGTAAGGCGAGTTTATAGGCCACAGTTCCTACTCGATCGAGGATTAAAAATGGGCCAATGAATCGAGGATTGAGCTTTGCTCTCCTTCTAAATCTTGTAACTCCTTTCCATGGAGCAACACGTAACAACACATGATCTCCAATATCAAATTCCACGTCCTTTCGATGAAGATCAGCATAACTCTTTTGTCGATCTTGTGAGGTTTTTATACGTTGTTGGATTGTTTGAATCTTTTTTGTAGTATTACGTACCAAATCCGGTCCCAGAAACGTTGCTTCACTCACCTCATCCCAACATACTGGAGAACGACACTTCTTCCATACAATGCCTCAAATGGAGCCATGCCAATTATGACGCCCCCAAAACAGGTATACATCACCCATCTTGAGTCGCTAAATACATGGTACAAAATTCAAATACAACTTAATTATACAACAGTAGTGTAAAATACGACAAAACATAATCTAAGAGTTTTAATAAGAATATTGTCATCTAGACAATATCCACACTCAATGCAGTCCTCATTACATTTATTGTCACACTATTTAATAGAATAGTGCGGACTACTAATGCTATCATCTTGACCGTCACTCCGTTCCCCGACTAGTCCCGGCTACGTTCTCATTTCCTGAAGAGAACAGTGAAAGAAATGGTGAGCTCAACTAGCCCAGTAAGAAATATTATGATTAAGATAATGCAGAATAAATTATCATTAGTCTTCAACAATGTTAAACTGATAAAATACAATAGACATCAAGTTTAACTGCAGCGGAATAAGCAATCCATTAGAAGAGTCAAGTAGAGCATGATATCTACTATCTTCTATGATTTAAAATGTTTTACATCAATTTTTATCGTTGAGACTCAGTTTAATAAATAAACCACATCATCGAGTCATCCCTGCACTACGGGCCAAGGATATTCATGAAATCATCAATGGTCATGACTAAACCGAATAATCCCTAGTCATAATCATATCAAAAATTTTCCATCAATGCACTATAGGCTACTGAGGACTTTTAGCACATCATTTATAACATTACAGGTCATGATTATACCGAATAATCCATGGTCATAATCATACCAAGTCCATCTATGCACGTAAGCCAAAGATGACTTTCATCATAATATAAGCATGAGGATGATGACAATGACATAATAATTCAATAAGACAAGTTCATGAATAAATTTTAAAGATTTATAAGTTAATTTATCTTGAAATCAATTACGTCCAAATTGTCAACATGATACTTCTTTGTGGAGTAAAATTCAAGAATGCTCAGAAGAATATTTCCATGAAAAGATACAGGATGAAGCCCAAATATCCAGGATATTCTACTAATTTCATGGAGTATAGAAGCCAAAACTTTAACCAAATGAGTATCATAGAAAATATGAAAGTATAAATGGATTTTCACCCGCCATGCGGTAATCCACGTAGACAGATCATTTCCATAATTTAATAAGGAATGAATATGAAGGATCATTCACCATGCATGTGATAATCCACATGGATGCGAGTTATTCCGGCGAATAATAAAGAATGGAACCAGTCATCAAATGAATCCGCACGCATACATGATATTCCAACGTAATAATAAAGAATGGAATAACGGAAGAATTCACCATGCATGCGATAGATCGCATGCATGAGTTATTCCAACGAGAATAATATAGAATGGAATAACAAAGAATTCACCATGCATACGATAGACCGCACAAACAGGTTATTCTAAGAGAATAATAAAGAATTGAAACAGGTCTAGCGTAATCCGCACAGATAGGATATTCCAACAGAATAATAAAGAATGGAATAACAAAGAATTCACCATGCATGCGATAGAATCGCATTGCATGTGTTATTCCAACAGAATAATAAAGAATGGAACCAGGTCTAGCGTAATCCGCACAGACATGATATTCTAACAGAATAATAAAGAATGGAATAACAGAAGAAATTCACCATGTATGCGGTACTTCGCATATACAGGTTATTCCAACATAATAATAAAGAATGGAATAATAGAAGATCTCTTCATGAATACGAAAGAAATAATACCCCTTACCTTAGAAAGAAACTGGATACTGGATTAGAGAGGTAGTAGACTTCTCTTCTTCTTTCTCTCTATAATTTCTCTCTATAATAATTGCTCTATAGCTTTTTTGAATTGGTGAGAAATGAAGGAAGAATGAGCTTTTATTTATAGGAAAATATAGTTTCGATAATTGCACGTTTTGGGGCTCAAAATATTACAGTATAATACCTTCATCTTTTTCTTCATTATTAATTTAGTACTGCAAGTATTATCAAACTTGCACCACCTCCCCTAATAGTTAATAATGTGAATCAATAGTTCAATCATGTGAATCAATAGTTATAATCATGTGAAAATATGAATTACAGTATAGTACCTCCATCTATACCTCCATTTTTAACTTAGTTATGCAAGTATTATCAATCTTGCACCAACTCCCCTAATAGTAAAAGAATGTGAAACAATAGTACACACATGTGAACAAATAGTTATAATCATGTGAATTAATAGCAATTAATTGCTCATTTATCCAATTAATTGCCCGACTGGTTAGTATAACTTCCAGACATCAATTAATACCGAAATAAATGTCGATTTTCACTAACACTAATAATTCCAACACAATGGAACTATCAATTTCATCTTTAATCAACACGAACTTATTCATCATTAATATTATAACTCACAATATTTAACAACCAGGTCGTTCCCAGGAAAGAGGGGGCTTTTCGATAAGGATTTCTCCTTATTGGCGCACAATTAGATAACCAAACCTCTCCTTGACAGAACTTCTAGACATTGTAAATATTGCAATTTAATATAAATAACTTTGTCGTCTTAATTATTAATTTAATAATATAACATATTATGCAGATGATACTGTGACAATAATTGAATCAATAATATGAGAGATATGATGCATGTGACGCCCCCAAAATAGGTATACATCACACATCTTGAGTCGCCAAATACATGGTACAAAATTCAAATACAACTTAATAATACAGCTGTCGTGTAAACAATACGACAAAACATAAACTGAGAGTTTTAATAAGAATATTGTCATCTAGACAATATCCACACTCAAAGGAGTCCTCATTACATTTATTGTCACACTATTTAATAGAATAGTGAGGACTACTAATGCTATCATCTCAACCAATCACTCGCTTTCTCCGACTCATCCCAACCTATATTCTCATTTCACAGAGAGAAAAAGTGAAATAAAGGGTGAGCTCAACTAGCCCAATGAAAAATATTATGACTAAGATAATGCGAATAAATTATCATTAGTCTTCAACAATGTTAAACCGATAAAATATAATAGACATCAAGTTTAATCGGTAAATGAACAAGCAATCCATTAGAAGAGTCAAGTAGAGAATAAAATCTACTATCTTCTATGATTTAAAAAGTTTTTCATCACTTTTATCGCTGGGACTCAGCTTAATAAATAATCCACATTATCAATTCATCCCTGCACTACAGGCCAAGGATATTATTTAGTATCACAACCACGAATTATCCATGCACTACGGGCCAAAGATAATTGTGTTTTCATCAACGGTACTGATCATGCCATAAAATAATTCATCTTTGCTTCATTGGCCGAAGAGAATCCATAGCCATAATTGTACCAAAAAATGTCCATCAATGCACTACGGGCCAATGTGGACTTTTTCCACATCATTTATAACATTACGGTCATGATTATACCGAATAATCCCTGGTCATAATCATACCAAGTCCATCTATGCACTATAGGCCACAGATTACTTTCAACAAAATATAAACATGAGGATGATGACAATGATTTAAGAATTCAATAAAACAAGTTCAAGAATTAAATTATCCAGGAACTAATAACGTCCAAATTGTCAACATGATACTTCTTTGTAGAGTAAAATTCAAGAATGCTCAGAAGAATATTTCCATGAAAAGATACTGGATGAAGCGCAAATATCAAGGATATTCCCCTAATTTCATGGAGTATAGAAGTAAAAACTTTAACCAACTGAGTATAATAAAGAATGGAATAACAAAAGAAATCACCATGCATGCGGTGCTTAGCATGAAGTTATTCCAACGTAATAATAAATAACGAAACCGGTCGCGTAAATTGCATGCAAGATGGATGTTCCAACAAAATAATAAAGAATGGAATAACAACGTAAATCACCATGCATGCGGTACTTCACATGTACATGTTATTCCAGAGAATAATAAATAACGGAACCGGTCCCACAGTAAACGCATGCAGAAAGTATATTCCAACAAAAAATAAAGAATGTAATAACAACGAAATCACCATGCATGCGGTACTTGGCAGATAAAGTTATTCCAATGTAATAATAAATAATGGAACCAGTCCCGTAGAATGCATGCAGAGGGATATTCAACGTAATAATAAAGAATGGAATAACGTAAGAATTTCACCAAGTATAGGGTAGCAGGTGTATACGAGTTATTCCAATGAATAATAAATAATGGAATAACAGAAGAATTTCACCAAGTATAGGGTAGACCGCGTATACAGGTTATTCCAACAGAATAATAAAGAATAGAATAATAGAATTTCTCTTCATGAATATGAAAAAAAATAATACCTCCGACGGTAGGGCGGGGATATGCTTGAAGAAACTTGTACTACGCTCAAAGCTTTCTTAAACGCTAAAGAAATACGCTCAAGATTATAGAAGAAGAATTCTCTCTACAGTTTTTCTCTCTAGAGTTTCAGTGAATTCGTAAGAAATAATGAAGGAATGAGCTTCTATTTATAGAAGAATGGATCAATAAGAACCAATCCATGAACGGTCAGTTTGATTTACTTTTAAACTAGACGGTCCAAATTGGTTTACAATAAAATATAATATATTTTATTTATAATCTAATAAAACGAATAACATTATAAAAGTATTATGTTTTATATAAAAAGATTTTACTATTAGCCTAATAAAATGAATAACTTTATAAAAGTATTCTATTTTATATAAAAAGTTTTTCTGTTTTTATTACATTAATAATACTAATAAAACAAAACTCATATATATATAATATATATATATATATATAACAATCAACAATAATTGAATCCAATAACGTGAGATACTATGCAGCAACTACTGTAGCAATATTGAACAAAACTGAGTGACTTCTCACATAAGCATCAATACCGTGTACTACTGTACCTTTACTACCGGGTAGTTCAACAGTTTTAATGGTAAAACTTCCGCCGTTATTTTCATAAAAATATTTTTGTCGTTTTC
The DNA here is from genome assembly GCA_020205605.1 of Panax ginseng. Taxonomy (NCBI): domain Eukaryota; kingdom Viridiplantae; phylum Streptophyta; class Magnoliopsida; order Apiales; family Araliaceae; genus Panax; species Panax ginseng. The sequence continues at coordinate 82,615,662 of CM035149.1, forward strand.
TCAATCTGACAATAATTTCGTTGTGGGGTCCACCAATGATTGTGTCATTGTACGAATATTCTTTGCTAAAACGAATATTCCCCGACCAATCGAATATAACACAACTACTTGCATACTTTGCAAAATTTATAAATACTACCCATAACTATAACATTATCTCAAATCCATACCATAATATTAAATAATAATAATAATATTTCGAGAAAATTAAATCTTTATTCGTAAAATTTGGGATTTTACAATGCAGCAATTACTGTAGCAATAATTGAGTATAACTGAGTGACTTCTCACGTAAGCATCAATAACCAATACCGTGTGCTACTATGCAACCACGCCAGATTCATCGTACTTTTTACTACTGGGTAGTTCAACAATTTTAACGGTAACACTTCCGCCGTTATTTTTATAAAAAGATAATTCTGTCGTTTTCTTATTACGACAATACTTCCGTTGTGGGGTCCACTAATGATTGTGCCGTCGTACGAATATTCCCCGACCAATCGAATATTATATAACTACTTGCTTAATTTGTAAAATTTGTAAATATTACCCACAACTATAACATTATATTATATCCACACTATAATATTCAAAAATATATTTTGAGAGAAATTAATCTTTATTCATAAAAGTTGGGGTCTTACAACCTCCCCTTCTTATGAAATTTCGTCCTCGAAATTAGGGTACGTACCTGGTATATCTAAGAGGTGAGGATATCTTGACTTCATCTTAGATTCTAACTCTTAGGTCATTTTTTCCATATCGTGGTTTCTCCACAAAACTTTGACTTAAGGTATAACCTTGGAGCGTAGAATATGATCCTTCTTATCCAAGATTTTAACAGGTAACCCTTCATACGTTAAATCTTCCGCTATCTCGTCTGGTTCTAATTCAATAATGTTGTTTGGGTCTTTCACATATTTACGTAACATAGATATGTGGAAAACGTTATGAACACGAAACATACTTGGCGATAAGGCAAGTCTATAGGCCACAGTTCCTACTCATTCGAGGATTATAAATGGGCCAATGAATCGAGGATTGAGCTTTCCTCTCTTTCTAAATCTCGTAACTCCTTTCCATGGAGCAACACGTAACAACACATGATCTCCAATATTGAATTCCACGTCTTTTCGATGAAGATCAGCATAACTCTTTTGTCGATCTTGTGAGGTTTTTATACATTGTCGGATCATTTGAATCTTTTCCGTAGTCATACGTACCAAATTCGGTCTCAACAATGTTGCTTCATCCACCTCATCCCAGCATATTGGAGAATGATACTTTCTTCCATACAACACCTCAAATTGAGCCATGCCAATACTTGCTTGATAACTGTTGTTGTAGGAAAACTCCAGCAATGGTAAGAACTTGTCCCAACTTCCCTTGAAGTCAAGGACACAGAGTCTTAATAAATCTTCAAGAGTTTGAATAGTCCTTTCCGACTGTCCATCCGTTTGAGGATGATATGCCGAACTAAATCGTAAATCCGTGCCCATAACTTTTTGTAAACTAACCCAAAATCTTGAAGTGAATCTTGGGTCTCGATCAGAAACTATAGATACTAGCATACCATGCAATCTTACAATCTCATTTATATACGTACTAGCAAGACGTTCAAGTGTATAAGTTTCTCGTATCGATAAGAAATGAGCAGATTTGGTCAATCTATCAACAATGACCCAAATCACATCTATGCCTTGAGAAACCTTGGGAAGACCAGTAACGAAATCCATGGTAATGTGCTCCCACTTCCATTCTGGAATTTCAAGTGGTTGCAATGGACCTTTTGGCACTTGATACTCCACCTTGACTTGTTGACAAGTTAGACACCTTGAGATAAACCCTGCTATCTCTCTCTTCATATTGCTCCACCAAAATGTATGTCGAAGATCACGATACATTTTGGTACTCCCAGGATGGATTGCAAACGGTGTGTTGTGCGCCTCCATCATGATTTTATACTTCAAGTCAGAATCGTTAGGAACACAAAGTCTGGAGTTGACTAGAAGTATTCCTTCTTCATCAATTCTTGCTTCTGAAATAGGACCTTCTTGCACTTTCTTCCTCATATGCAACAGCTCCAGGTCTGTAGCTTAAGCAGGTTTAACTTTATCGATTAAAGTCGGTTCCACTCGTATATTCGCCATCATCACATGGGTCCCTGGAGTCTTTAACTCTATTTTCATCCTTTCCATGTTATACAAAATGGGCCTTTGCAATGACAATATTGCACTCGTACCCGCATATGATTTTCTACTCAATGCGTCAGCTACTACATTCGCTTTTCCAGGATGGTATTTGATGGTATGATCATAATCTTTCAACAACTCAAGCCATCATCATTGCCGCATGTTGAGTTCCTTTTGAGTGAAGAAATATTTGAGGCTTTTATGATCCATATAGATCTCCACCTTCTCTCCATACAGGTAATGCCTCCAAATCTTAAGCGCAAAAATGACTGCTGCCAACTCTAGATCATAAGTAGGATAATTCCTCTCATATTCTTTGAGTTGTCGCGAGGCATAGGCTATGACTTTCCCATGTTGCATGAGAACACATCCTAACCCTTTGCCTGAAGCATCACTATAGATGACAAATCCTCTCGAGCGGATGGTATTGTCGTAACAGTCTTTGAAATGAGTCTCCTCTTGAGTTGTTGAAAACTCTTTTCACATTCCTCGCTCCAACCAAATTTTGTATCTTTTTGAGTCAGCTGAGTTAATGGAGTAGGGATTCGAGAAAACCCTTCTACAAATCTCCGATAATAACCAGCTAAGCCGAGAAAGCTACGTACTTCGGTCACTGACTTAGGTTGCTCCCAGCTTTGAATTGCTTTAATCTTTGTCGGGTCAACAGATATTCCATAATTTGATATTACGTACCCAAGGAATGCAACTTCCTCAAGACAGAACTCACATTTCTTCAACTTGGAATAAAGCTTGTTTTCACGAATCTTTTGAAGTATCAGCCTCAAGTGTTGCTCATGGTCTTCATGGGTTTTGGAGTATATGAGGATGTCATCAATAAAGACTACCACAAAGTGATCCAAATATTCCTTGAATACTCAGTTCATCATGTCCATGAAGGCAGCATGAGCATTAGTCAATCTAAAAGACATGACTAGGAATTCATAATACCCGTACCGAGTTCTGAAAGCTATCTTTGGAATGTCATCAGTTTTAATCTTTAATTGATGATATCTAGAACGAAGATCAATCTTTGAAAAGAATTTGGCTCCTTGTAACTGGTCCAACAAGTCATCAATGCGAGGCAACGGGTACCTATTTTTGATGGTGATATGATTCAACTCTTGATAATCAATACAAAGTCGCATACTTCCATCTTTCTTCTTCACGAATAGAACAGGAGCACCCCAAGGAGACGTACTAGGACGAATGAAACCGATGTCTAACAATACACCTTAGTTGGGTTTTAACTCCACGAAGTTCAATAGAGCCATTCGATATGGGGCTTTGGAAATGGGTTTTGTACCGGATTCAAGGTCGATACAAAATTAAATTTCACGCTCTAGGGGTAGGCCAGGAAGTTCTTCAAGGAATACGTCAGGAAATTTATTAACAATATAAATATCATTCAAATCTGACGTATCTTTATTTAAATCCGTGACATGGGCTAAGAAAGCTTGACATCCATTTTTCAATAAACGAATAGCTTTATGACTTGATATGACAGTGATTGATTTTAGTGGTTAGGTTGCTTGAATTCGCATAATAGGTTGGTTAGGAATATGAAAGCTAACAACCTTACGAAAACAATCGATTTTAGCATGATGAGTATTTAATCAATCAACCCCTAAAATCACATCAAATGCAAGTATTTTCAAAGAAATAAGATCGACACGTAACATACGGTTACCGATTTGAATCAAATAAGACTTATAAATCGTGGATGTAATGAAGGTTTTTTCCAACGGAGTTTCAACAGATAAGTCAAAGTCTACTTTCTCTAGAGTCAAATTTAAACGTTGAGCGCAAGTAGGAGAAATAAATGAATGGGTAGAACCGGTATCAAATAAAGTATAAACTTCGCTAGAGTTTATGATTAGCTTACCCGTGATCACCTCATTCGGATTCCTCACTTTTTGGGAGGTTACGACAAACGCTCTCCCTTGAAATACCGATTTTGTCTTATGCTCGACACCTTTGATGCATCCATCCCAACCGGACTTGACTTTGGTGCCGCGACAAAATCGGGCTAGGTGACCTTCTTTTCCACAATTATAACACGCTTTGGATCGCATCGTGCGGTTTGGACTTATGTGTCCTTCCCTCCACATTTGTAACATACGACCAAAGGGTCGTTTCTCCTTCCTTAACAACAAAGTCTTTGGTCTTGACATCTTTCCATCCTTGTTGAATCTCCTCTTCGAGAAATTAGACAAATTATTAAAATCTTAAATGATTGATTTAAGGTCAAATAATAGACCTAGACGGAAAATAAGTGTATGCGTTTGATATTTTTGGGATGGAATTTTGAGGATTTCAAAATTACATGAAGGAGGATTAGGTGAATTATTCAAGATTAAGTGTATATGTGTTTTATGTTACGTGAATATGGTATTATGTGTGCACACAGATATGTGGTTAAGGGTCAAGGTTGACGGATAAATTTTATCGATGTCAAACCTAATATTATTAAGAACGTCAACGTTCAATTAGAAAACCCTAACGTCGATAAGAAACCCTAGAAATCGGTTTTGAAACCTAATTTGAGTTTAAGAATCAAAACCCTAATTCGAAATTTAAAACCCTAATTATGGAATTTAAATGCTGTGTATAAGGTTTAATGTCATTAATTATAATTTATTAGGGAAAACCCTAATGAATTACTTGAAACCCTAATTGATTATTAGAAAACCCTAATATCTAATCTGGGAACTCTAATTTCAAATTTCAAGTATTTGAAACCCTAATCTGGGAACTTAAAGGAAGATTATATTGCTTAAGGGTTATTAATTATAATAGTAATTAAGGTAAAGCTTAATTAATTAGTAAACCCTAATTTTAGATTTTTAAACCCTAATTATTCTATCATGAACCCTAATGTACAATTATGGATTTAATTGCTAAATTAGCAATCTTAATTAGGAAATATTAATCCTAATTTGTGTTAGTCCTAATGTGATTAGGAAAGTATATTGTAATTAATAAACTCTAATTATAATTTAAAGATGTTAATTTTCATTTATGAAAACCCTAATTTAGAAATCCTAAAAGGTGAATTATGGAAAGCTTAGGTTTTAACCCTAAGGTTGAACCCTTTGGGTCAAACAAATGACTATTGTAACAAATGACAATTAAAATAAAATGGTATGGAAAAGACCAAAATACCCTCCCTTAACTTTTATATTAAAAGAGTTATGGCCAAAATTGGTGCCACATCTCTTGAATTATAACCACACATGTTGAATCAACCAAATTTGAACACCTAGCCACATTTACAACCATGGATTCAAAAGATCTAAGATTAAAAAGTAAGAAAAATCTTACTTTTACTTTTATCATTTGCTCCAAGTCCTTCTCTCTCTATATTTTGAACTTAGAGTGAGAAAGTGTGAAAAACAAAGCTAAGATCATGTATTAGCAAGCCAAGATCGAGAATCAAAAGTCGAAATCAAAAATCAAAGCTCAAAGGTATAAAAAAACCCTAACTTAGAAATCGATGATTTGATGTTAAATGTTGTTGTTGATTGGTTAAAGTTGTGTAATAGAGTGTCATTTGATGATCTGGTTGTCAAAACCTAGATCCATATCACTTAGATGCACGAATCTAGCATTTTTAGAAATCTGGAAAAAATTCAAAAATGGCTGCGACAACCATATATCGGGGCCTCTAGATCTTTGTGTGTTAGATGTTTTGTGTGTTTTATGTTTTTGGATATGTTCTATGATATGTGGTCTTTACTCTTGAACTTGAATCGAGGGTCATAGCATGTCTAGATCGAAAGTTTTGAGCGGTCAAAAACCCGTTGACCCGACCATGAAAATTTAAAACCAGGGCGAATTTATTTTCGAGATTCGTCGACACGCGTTTTTGAAGCCTTGAATCTTGCTTATTTTAGTTTTTTGGTCATGTTGTTGCTTTTAAGGTTGTAGTGACTACATGATATCTACATTTATCAAGCCATTATCTTGCTTAGATCTTGCTAGAAATCAAAACTATTTGTGGTCAAACGACCATTGACCGAAGCTTGTGAAGAACATTTTCGGGTTTTCCGAAATGTTCAAAACACGTTTTGTCCTCCTAGTTTGACCGATCTAGATCTTCTTGTGATTTGATGTTGTTAAGATGATCGGTTGATTTTTGTTGTACCTTGACATATATAATATAGATCTGGAACCATTATATCCACGTAAAACAAGCTTGGAAATGTAAGAAAATTTAGCCTCAAAGTAGTCACTCATTTATTAATGATTTTGGAAAACCGTAAAATGAAGAACATCCTCGACAGAACACCTATAGCGACGGTTACATAAGCTATAGGGCCCTTTAGTGACACTTAATTTTGGAAAATAGATTAATTAATTAAATAAATAGAAAAAAATAGTTTTAATTATTAAAAATACATAATAAATTATGAAAAATTATTTTAAAGCACCAAAAAATAGTTTTTAATTATTTTGAGTATATTTCAAAAAATATTTAATATTTTTGGAATATAAAAATTATTTATTTATTTAATTATAATATTAAATAAATTATTTAAAAATGGTTTTAATTCATGAAAATCATGAAAAATTATATTATGATATTAGAAAATATTTTAAGTTATTTTGATGACTTTTAATATTTTGTGATGAATTTCATTAATAATTTATTATTAATGGTAATTAATTTATTTAATAAATATATTAAATAAATTATGGAAAAATAAATTAATGATTTAAAAATCATATAAAAATGATTTATGTGTTATAAAAATATTTTAAGTTATAAAATATAACTTTTGATATTTTGACATGAAAATATTAATATTTTAATATTAATAGCAATTATCGGATAATGGATTTAATGGTTTAAAAATCATATAATTATGATTTTAAAGTATTAAAAATACTTTGATATATTATAATTATATTATAATATTATGTTATGATTTTCATTAATATTTAATAATAAATAAATATTAATGATTAAGGAATTATGTGGTATTTAATTCATTTAAATACGATATAAGTGATTGAAAAATTATGATAAATGATAATAATTATCTAAAAATTATTACAAGTCTATGAAAAATGTTTTTGATTTAAAAAATTATCTAAGATAATTGTTAAGTGTTTAAGCGAGTTTAATTGAACTTAAACTCGATATTTGTCCGACTAGACCGTCGGGATGATAGAATTATGTCGGTTTCAAGTCAGACTGAAATAGTTTGACCTGATACTAAGTCTTATGTGTATTATAGGTGATAGGATTATGTGATATATGTTTAGGTTATTATATGTATATATATATATATATATATATATATATATATATTGTGATGATATTATTCTAATATTGGAGATCTATATTACTAATATTAGGTCTTGGATAAAAGCGTTATAAATTGCGTAGCGGTAATCAATGATTCGAGCAAGTTTTACTTAACTCTACTAAGAGTTGTTTCATTCGAGATATGCTTATGGTTAATCATTCTTGATTGCCATGGATAATTGTACTCTGTACATATTGCATGTATAAATCGGTATGAAAGGTGATCACCTTCATTACCAGTTGGTCCGATATATATTTGTTCATGTTTAATACTTGTTCGATCAAAAGTTTGTTACGTGCTAGTTCTCAATTATATTGATGAATTATAGCCACTTATTATTGAGACTCTTTCAATCATGATATATCCTTAAATTATATTTAAACTTGTTTTGGGCAACTTTCATGCTCACCCTTGCTATATCATGATAAACATTGCGAGATAAAAGCGAATGCGTTAGGATCTGAAAAGGATAATGCGAAGTTAAACTTGGGATAAAATGTGCTGACTAGATTTGTAATAGTATAGTTTGATAATAATGTTATGTGTTAGATAGTTTATGATTTGTGTATAAGTTAAGGTTACTCGATTTTGGGGAATAGTGTGTAAAGTGTATTGTATAAACAATTTATGTTTATATCTTCCTTTTAATAGTTATAGAATGATTGAGCCAAGATCATGGTGATTTGGGACCCGGATTTGGGGCTCTCACGATTAGTATCAAAGTTTGTTGGTTATGAAGCTTAGGTAGGAATACACGAGACCAATAACCGCGATGATTAGGATAAGATCTAACTCATATAGAGTTAGTTAGTTGGTCGGTAAGATTCAAGAGGAATCTCGGCGAGTTGTTAAGATCTGAGGTTCCCCTAACTCGATAATAAAAGTGAATAGTAATGGTGAATAGATAGAGTCTAAAAGACTAAAAGTTCGGGGATAGGAGATCGTAAAAACAAAAGCGATCAAGATATAGAAATAAATCGTAATATATACGATGAGATCACCCGTGTGATCGATAAAGGTTATAATATGGGAAAAGAATCAATCGATGATTGAAAAGTTTACAACAAGATTGTTGTGTGTGGCGGTTGTACCATGAATTGAGTACAGATTCGAAAAAGGATTATGAATCTGGATTAAATGAAATTACGTATTGAGAAGGGAGTTAAGATTAGGTGGGGATTTCAATTGAGGACTCATATCGGCAATTTGAGTTGTATGATTCCTTGTATGGGCGGGGATTGTACTTGGTGTAAAAACCACTTAGTTTACAGCATTGATAATCATTGAAATGTTTGTGTCGCGATTTTTTATATGCATGTTAAGAGGGTGATTCCTTTCTCATGTATATAACAGATAGATAGGTCATAGGTAGAGAATATAGGGTTAAGTCTGAGTTCTTAAAACTCATACTTATGTGACATTCTTGACTCATAGTTATATGAAATGTTTATGAACCCCTCGTGAATGGGCGCCAAAAGTCGACTAGGACAAGTTCTTAAACTCATATGATTGTGGCAATTTATGAACTCATAAGTGTGGTTTGATGAACTGGGTATAGTTATATGTGAATGGAGAATTGAGGATTATAGGAATAGATAGATTGTTAAGCAAATGATTATTAGTGGAGACATAAGTTTTCCAAAATTCCTAGCTATGCTAGACTTGAAAATTTTGACATCAAGCTAAATCGCACTATGTGCTTTTTTTAAAAAAATTGTAGACTAAGTAATCATTTTTGAAGCGGTTTAAAATACGATCTATGCTACTTATTTTTTGCTAGACGCAAATGATTTGAAATATCAAAATTTATTTTATTTATCACTTATGTACCATGAAACACAGTGCGAGAGATGATAAAAAGGTGATGGAGTTATAAATACTGAGGAATACTTAGTGTGAATTTGACCTAAAATCGTTGTTCCACTATTGTATGATGTGTTATGACAAAATCATACAATGGCGGCATCCTCAAAGCGAATTTGTTAATACGATGCGACATCATGGCGTCATTCTCAAAAATGTTTTCAAAATTTTAATTTGCCAATGCGGGGTTTGGCTACACCTAAATAATTCGATTGAATTGAATTATTGATGTGAGTCTATGCTTATTCGATTGACTAGACTAATGTTTATGAAAACTCTAAGTGTTCATTGAAAGAAATTTCCCGAACCAAATTGTTTTGATGCGGAATCCTATGATAAGGCGGGTGAACTATGTTGTTTGGATAAATAATCCAATCTAATAAGCGTAAATATTAAGCTAAACATGATTAATCGTTATGCATGGCGTAAAAGTGCGATAGGCTAATCACCTAAAGTACTAGCAGCGGTAGTTTACCTTCTTTGTGATTGTAAACCTACCAAGTAATGTAAAGTTTTGCGGTATGAATACCGTTAAAACTATGTGTTCATGGTCTATATGACCCCTCGGCAATTTGAAAACTTTTACTCTTGTGGTGGTGTATTGGGTAGCATGTGATGATGTGTATGAATATAGTGTATAGTGTATGGTATAAGGAGTAAGGTGTAAGGTAAATTTGGGGACGAAATTTTTTAGAAGAATGGGTGAATGTGACAACTTAGAAATTAGACAAATTATTAAAATCTTAAATGATTGATTTAAGGTCAAATAATAGACCTGAGACAAAAAAAATAAGTGTATCGTTTGATATTTTTGGGATGGAATTTTGAGGATTTCAAAATTACATGAAGGATTTAGGTGAATTATTAGAGATTAAGTGTATATGTGTTTATGTTACGTGAATATGGTATTATGTGTGCACAATGTGTGGTTAAGGGTCAAGGTTGACGGATAAATTTTATCGATGTCAAACCTAATATTATTAAAACGTCAACGTTCATTAGAAAACCCTAACGTCGATAAGAAACCCTAAAAATCGGTTTTGAAACCACTAATTTTAGTTAAAGGAATCAAAACCCTAATTCGGAAATTTAAAACCCTAATTACGGAATTTAAATGTTGTGTATAAGGTTTAACGTCATTAATTATAATTTATTAGGAAAAACCCTAACGAATTACTTGAAACCCTAATTGATTATTAGAAAGCCCTATATCAAATCTGGGAACTCTAATTTCAAATTTGAATATTTTGAAACCCTAATCTGGGAACTTAAAGGAAGATTATATTGCTTAAGTGTTATTAATTATAATAGTAATTAGGGTAAAAGCTTAATTAATTAGCAAACCCTAATTTTAGATTTTTAAACCCTAATTATTACATCAGAAACCCTAATGTACAATTATGGATTTAATTGCTAAATTAGCAATCTTAATTAGGAAATATTAATCCTAATTTGTGTTAGTCCTAATGTGATTAGGAAAGTATATCTTGTAATTAAGAAAACTCTAATTATAATTTAAAATGTTAATTTTCATTTTTGAAAACCTAATTTAGAAATCCTAAAATTTGAATTATGGAAAGCTTAGGTTTTAACCCTAAGGGTTAAACCTAAGGGTTTTGCAACAAATGACAATTCTAGAAATAAAATGGTATGGAAAAGACCAAAATACCCTCCCTTAACTTTTATGTTAAAAGAGTTATGGCCAAAATTGGTGCCACATCTCTTGAATTATAACCACACACCTTGAATCATCCAATATTTGAACACCTAGCCACATTTACAACCATGGATTTAAAAGATCTAAGATTAAAAAGTAAGAAAAATCTTACTTTACTTATCATTTGCTCCAAGTCCCTTCTCTCTCTATATTTTCGAAATTAGAGTGAGAAAGTGTGTGAAAACAAAGCTAAGATCATGTATTAGCAAGCCAAGATCGGGAATCAAAAGGATCGAAATCAAAGATCAAAGCTCAAAAGGTATAAAAACCCTAATTTAGAAATCCTTATGATTTGATGTTAAATGTTGTTGTTGATTGGTTAAAGTTGTGTAATAGAGTGTCATTTGATGATCTGGGTTGTCAAAACCTAGATCCATATCATTAGATGCACGAATCTAGCATTTTTAGAAATCTGAAAAAAGTTTAAAATTTGCCCCGACAATACATATATCGGGCCTCTTAGATCTTTGTGTGTTAGATGTTTTGTGTGTTTTATGTTTTGGATATGTTCTATGATATGTGGTCTTTACTCTACAACTTGAATCGGGGTCATAGCATGTCTAGATCGAAAGTTATGAAAGCGGTCAAAAGCGTTGACCAATCACGAAAATGGAAAATCAACGCAACCCAGATTTTCCGATTTCGTCGACACGACATTTTAAGGCCTTGATCTTGCTTGTTCTTTAAGTTTTTGGTCATGTTGTTGTTGGTTTGATGTTGTAGTCTAACATGAATCTACAATATAAGCCATTATCTTGCTTAGATCTTTCTAGAAATCAAAAGTATTTGTTTGTCGAACCACCGTTGACCATCGCTTTCAAGAACATTTCTGGTTTTCCGAAATGTTCAAGAACACGATTGTTGTGGCCTAGTTTGACCGATCTAGATCTCTTTGTATTGATGTTGTTTAGTTGATCGGTTGTTTATAACATTGTACACTTGACATATATATACTATATATTGGAACCATTATATCACATAAAACAAAAGCTGAAAATGCAAAAAATTTAGTGACTCAAAAGTAGTCACCTTCGAACATTCTTCAATTTTGAAAACCCGAAAATCCTGCGAACATATCTGACATCAACTTTCTGTCGACTTAGATCTTGCGATTTGATGTATTTTGGCTTATGAAACTTGATATATATTATAGTATTACATAAATACTACAAAAGTATTAACAATTAACAAACCCGAAAACAATAAGATCACCGAATTAAACGTGGTCAAACCTCCTACTCTCGAGTCTCGACATGAAGATCAAGGTTTGCTCAAGAACACCTAGAACACCTATAGCGATGACAGTTACTGTCATATAGGGCCCTTTAGTGACATTTAATTTTGGAAAATAGATTAATTAATTAAATAAATAGAAAAAATAGTTTTTAATTATTAAAAATACATAATAAATTATGAAAAAATTATTTTAAAAGCACCAAAAATAGTTTTTAATTATTTTGAGTATATTTCAAAAATATTTAATATTTTTGGAATATAAAAGTATATTTATTTATTTAATTATAATATTAAATAAATTATTTAAAAATGGTTTTAATTCATGAAAAATCATGAAAAATTATATTATGATGTTAGAAAATATTTTAAGTTATTTTTGATGACTTTTAATATTTTGTGATGAATTTCATTAATAATTTATTATTAATGGTAATTAATTTATTTAATAAATATATTAAATAAATTATGGAAAAATAAATTAATGATTTAAAAATCATATAAAAATGATTTATGTGTTATAAAAATATTTGAAGTTATAAAATATAACTTTTGATATTTTGGCATGAAAATATTAATATTTTAATATTAATAGCAATTATCGGATAATGGATTTAATAATTTAAAAATCATATAAATATGATTTTAAAGTATTAAAAATACTTTGATATATTATAATTATATTATAATATTATGATATGATTTTCATTAATATTTAATAATAAATAAATATTAATGATTAAGGAATATATGTGGTATTTAATTCATTTAAATACGATATTAATGATTGAAAATTATGATAAATGATATTAATTATCTAAAATTATTACAAGTCTATGAAAATTGTTTTGATCGCTAAGAAAATTATCTAAGATAATTGTTAAGTGTTTAAGCGAGAGTTTAATTGAACTTAAACTTGATATTTGTCCAACTAGGCCAAATCGGGATGATAGAATTATGTCGGTTTTCAAGTCGGTTTGAAATAGTTTGACTTGATTCTAAGTCTTATGTGTATTATAGTATAGTGATAGGATTATGTGCTATGTGTTTAGGTTATTCTATGTATATATATATATATATATATATTATATTGTGATGATATTATTCTAATATTGGAGATCTATATTACTAATATTAGGTCTTGGATAAAAGCGTTATAAATTGCGTAGCGATAATCAACGATTCGAGCAAGTTTTACTTAACTCTACTAAGAGTTGTTTTATTCGAGATATGCTTATGGTTAATCATTCTTTGATTGCCATGGATAATTGTACTACTGTACATATTGCATGTATAAGTCGGTATGAAAGGTTGATCACCTTCATTACTAGTTGGTCGAGATATATATTTGTTCATGTTCAATACTTGTTCGATTCGAAGTTTGTTCGTGCTAGTTCTCAATTATATTGATGAATTATAGCCAGACTATTATTGAGACTCTTTCAATCATGATATATCCTTAAATTATATTTAAACTTGTTTGGGCAACTTTCATGCTCACCCTTGCTATATCATGATAAACATTGCGAGATAAAGCGAATGCGTTGGGATCTGAAAAAGAAATTCAAGTTCTACTTGGATAAAATGTCTTGACAAGTTGTAATAGTATAGGATAAAATGTCATGTGTTAGATAGTTTATGATTTGTATAAGTTATACTCGTATAGTTGTGATAATAATTTATGTTTATATTAGATAGTTATAGATTTTTCTGAAGAGAACAATGAAAGTAAAAGGGTGAGCTCAACTAGCCCAGTAAAAAATATTATGAATAAGATAATACAGAATAAATTATCGTTAGCCTTCAACAGTGTTAAACTTCCAATATAACAAACATCAAGTTTAATTGCAGCGGAACAAGCAATCCATTAACAGAGTCAAGTAGAGAATAAAATCTACTATCTTTTATGATTTAAAAGATTTTCATCACTTTTATCACTTTGGGGACTCGACAATAAATAATCCACATCATCCATGCACTACGGCCAAGGATATTCATTAGTATCACAACCGCAAATTATCCATGCACTACGGGCCAAGGATATTCGTGTATTCATCAATGGTCATGATCATGCCAACAACTGTTCATCAATGCACTACCGGACAATGAGGACTTTTACCACATCATTTGTAACATTACGGTCATTATTATACCGATTAATCCCTGGTCATAATCATACCAAGTCCATATATGCACTACAGGCCACAGATGACTTTCAACATAATATAAACATGAGGATGATGACAAAGATATAAGAATTCAATAAAACAAGTTCAAGAATTAATTTATCCATGAACTAATAACGTCCAAATTGTCAACATGATACTTCTTTGTAGAGTAAAATTCAAGAATGCTCAGAAGAATATTTCCATGAAAAGATACTGGATGAAGCTCAAATATCAAGGATATTCCACTAATTTCATGGAGTATAGAAGTCAAAACTTTAACCAACTGAGTATAATAAAGAATGGAATAACAAAAGAAATCACCATGCATGCGATAGACCGCATGCATGACGGTTATTTCAACGTAATAATAAATAACGTAACCAGTCATGCGTAAGCATGCATGTGATATTCCAATGAATAATAAATAAAGGAACCAATTCGTGCAAAATTACATGCCGGCGGTGATGTTCCAATAGAATAATAAATAATGGAACTGGTCATGCGTAAACGCACGCATGTGATGTTCCAAATGTAATAATCAAGAATGGAATAATAGAAAAATTTCACCATGTATGCGGTACTTTGCATAGACAGGTTATTCCAACATAATGATAAAGAATAGAATAACAGAAGAATTTCACCAAGTATAGGGTAGACCGCGTATACAGGTTATTCCAACATAATAAAAAAATGGAATAACAGAAGTTCTCTTCATGAATACGAAAGAAATAATACCCCTTACCTTAGAACAACTGGATATAGGAGTAGTGAAGTAGCTAAATACTTTTCTTCTTTCTCTCTATATTTTCTCTCTCTAAAGTTTAGTGAATTCGTAAGAAATAAAGAAGGAATGAGCTTCTATTTATAGAAGAATGGACTGAATAGTAACTAATTCGTGAACGGTCCAGATTGATTTACTATGCAGTATAATAAAATATTCTAATAAAACAAAATATTTAAATATAATATATATTATATATATATATAACATATGGTTTAAAGAAACAAGTCACGGGTTTCATCCCGTGAATCCATTCTAGCAATTTTTTCAAAGTTTATATATATATATATATAAAACAAACTTTATATAATATATATATATATAAATCAACCAACTACCCGTGAATAACATATCAGCCACCTTCCATTTACATTTTCAAATGTGGGCCCCACAGTGGGCCCCACCTATTATTATATTAAATAATTTTTTACCGATTATTTTGAAAAATGGTAAATGGGGGTCCATAAAATAAGAAAAATTTACATCAAATACCTCATAAAAATCCCTCCAATATTTTTAACAACATTTATCATCATTATTATAATTCACAATATTAATCGACCAGGTCGTTCCCAGGAAAGAGGGGGCTTTCCAATAAGGATTTCTCCTTATTGGCGCGCAATTAGTTGACCAAACCTCTCCTTGGCAGAACTTCTAGACGTTGTTAATATTGCAAATAATAATATTAATAACTTCGTTGTCTCAATTATTGATTTAATAATATATAAAATATCGACAATAATTGAATCAATTAACGTGAGATACTATGCAACAATTACTGAAGCAATAATTGAACAAAACTGAGTGACTTTTCACGTAAGCATCAATAATCAATACCGTGTGCTACTATGCACCACGCATATTCCTGTACTGTTAACATTGGGTGTTTCAACAGTTAATAATAAAACTTCCGCATTATTTTCATAAAATATTTTTGTCGTTTTCTCAATCCGACAATAATTCCGTTGTGGGGTCCACCAATGATTGTCTTGGTCGTCATTTAATATTCCCCGACCAATCGAATATTATATAACAACTTGCTTACTTTGCAAAATTTATAAATATTATCCACAACAATAACATTATATCAAATTCATTCCATAATATTTAAAAAATTTATTTATAGAAAAATCATATTTATTGAAAAAAAAAGTTGGGGTCTTACAATTAATCTATGGTGACTCAACGGTCTCATGTGCTTCATTGTTTATCTCAACATTTTCGGATGCCATTTTCAAATCTCGCCACAAAACAAGGGTTAATTAACATATCACATATTATCCCTATACTACGTAATCGAATTAAATACCAAATAAACTTAGGTAGGTCATACTAGCGAAGGAATTCCACGCTCTCCCTCCTAGTTCTTGTCTCACATCTCACTGGGA
Organism: Panax ginseng; assembly: GCA_020205605.1. Lineage (NCBI taxonomy): Eukaryota > Viridiplantae > Streptophyta > Magnoliopsida > Apiales > Araliaceae > Panax > Panax ginseng. Next base: position 82,632,316 of record CM035149.1, read on the forward strand.
TCATATCCCTAAGCTTTGATACCAACCGTGGCGCCCCTAAAATAGGTATACATCACCCATCTTGAGTCACCAAATACATGGTACAAAAATTCAAATACAACTTAATTATACAACGATTGTGTAAAATACGACAAAACATAATCTAAGAGTTTTAATAAGAATATTGTCATCTAGACAATATCCACACTCAATGGAGTCCTCATTACATTTATTGTCACACTATTTAATGAATAGTGAGGACTACTAATGCTATCATTTGACCGTCACTCTCGTTCCCCGAGTAGTCTCAGCCACGCTCTCATTTCTGAAGAGAATAAAGTGAAAGAAATGGTGAGCTCAACTAGCCCAAGAAAAAATATTATGACTAAGATAATGCGAAATAAATTATCATTAGTCTTCAATAATGTTAAACCGATAAAATACAATAGACATCAAGTTTAATCATAAGTGACATATAAGCAATCCATTAGAAGAGTCAAGTAAAGCATGATATCTACTATCTTCTATGATTTAAAATGTTTTCATCAATTTTTATCGCTGAGACTCAGTTTAATAAATAAACCACATCATCGAGTCATCCCTGCACTATGGGCCAAGGATATTCATTAAATCGTCAATGGTCATGACTATACCGAATAATCTCTGGTCATAATCATACCAAAAACTGTCCATCAATGCATTATAGGCTACTGAGGACTTTTACCACATCATTTATAACATTACAGGTCATGATTATACCGAATAATCCCTTGTCAATCATACCAAGTCCATCTATGCACGTAAGCCAAAGATGACTTTCATCATAATATAAGCATGAGGATGATGACAATGACATAATAATTCAATAAGACAAGTTCATGAATAAATTTTAAAGATTTATAAGTTAATTTATCTTAAAATCAATTACGTCCAAATTGTCAACATGATACTGCTTTGTGGAGTAAAATTCAAGAATGCTCAGAAGAATATTTCAATGAAAAGATATCGGATGAAGCGCAAATATGCAGGATATTCTACTAATTTCATGAAGTATAGAAGCCAAAATTTTAACCAAATTAGTATCATAGAATATATGAAACTGCAAATGGATTTTCACCCGTCATGCGGTAATCCACGTAGAAAGATTATTTCCACAATTTAATAAGGAATGAATACGAAGGATCATTCACCATGAATGTGATAATCCACATAGACAGGTTATTCTGACAGAATAATAAAGAATGGAACCAGGTCATGCGTAATCAAGCATGCATGTAATATTCCAAATGTAATAATAAAGAATGGAATAACAGAAGAATTCACCATGCATGCGATAGACCACACAAACAGGTTATTCTAATAGAATAATAAAGAATGGAATAACAAAGAATTGACCATGCATGCGATAGACCGTACAGACAGGTTATTCCAACAGAATAATAATGAATGGAACCAGGTCTAGCGTAATCCGCACAGACAGGATATTCCAACAGAATAACAAAGAATTCACCATGCATGCGATAGACCGCAGAGATAGGTTATTCCAACATAATAATAAAGAATGGAACCAGGTCTAGCGTAATCCGTACAGACAGGATATTCCAATAGAATATTAAAGAATGGAATAACAGAAGAATTTCACCATGTATGCGGTACTTCGCATAGACAGGTTATTTCAACATAATAATAAAGAATGGAATAACAGAAGCTCTCTTCATGAATACGAAAGAAATAATACCCCTTACCTTAAAAAGAAACTAGATAGTGGAGTAGAGAGGTAGCAGACTTCTCTTCTTCTTTCTCTCTATAGCTTTTGTTAATTGGTGAGAAATGAAGGAAGAATGAGCTCTTATTTATAGGAAAATATAGTTTCGATAATTGCACATTTTGAGGCTCAAAATATTACAGTAAAATACCTTTCTCTTTTTCTTTATTTTTAATTTAGTCCTGCAAGTATTATCAAACTTGCACCACCTCCCCTAATAGTAAATAATGTGAATCAATAGTTCAATCATGTGAATCAATAGTTATAATCATGTGAAAATACGAATTACAATATAGTACCTCCATCTATACCTCTATTTTTAACTTAGTCATGCAAGTATTATCAATCTTGCACCAACTCCCTTAATAGTAGAAGAATGTGAATCAATAGTACACACATGTGAACAAATAGTTATAATCATGTGAATTAATAGCAATTAATTACTCATTTATTCGATTAATTACCCGAATGGTCAGTATAACTTCCAGACATCAATTAATATCGAAATAAATGTCAATTTCCACTAACACTAATAATTCCAACACAGTGGAACTATCAATTTCATTTTTAATCAACACGAACTTATTCATCATTAATATTATAACTCACAATATTTAACAACCAGGTTGTTCCCAGGAAAGAGGGGGCTTTTTGATAAGGATTTCTCCTTATTGGCGCGCAATTAGATGACCAAACCTCTCCTTGACAGAACTTCTAAACATTGTGAATATTGAAATTTAATAATATAAATAACTTCGTCGTCTCAATTATTGATTTAATAATATAACATATTATGCAGATGATACTGTAACAATAATTGAATCAATAATATGAGAGATATGATGCAACAATTACTGTAGCAATAATTGAGTATAACTGAGTGACTTCTCACGTAAGCATCAAAAACCAATACCGTGTGCTACTATGCAACCACGCGTATTACTGTACTTTTACTACCGGGTAGTTCAATTATTTTAACGATAACACTTCCGCCGTTATTTTTATAAAAAGATAATTTTGTCGTTTTCTTACTACAATAATACATCTGTTGTGGGGTCCATCAATGATTGTGTCGTCGTACGAATATTCTCTGTTAAAATGAATATTCCCCGACCAATCGAATATTATATAACCACTTGCTTACTTTACAAAATTTGTAAATATTACCCACAACTATAACATTATATTATATCCACACCATAATATTCAAAAATATATTTAAAGAGAAATTAATCTTTATTCATAAAAGTTGGGGTCTTACACCAATACTTGCTTGATAACTATTGTTGTAGGAAAACTCCACCAATGGTATGAACTTGTCCCAACATCCTTTGAAGTCAAGGACACATAGTCTTAATAAATCCTCAAGAGTTTGAATAGTCCTCTCGATTTGTCCATCTGTTTGAGGATGATACGCCGAACTAAATCGTAAATCCGTGCCCATAGCATTTTCCAAACTAACCCAAAATCTTGAAGTGAATCTTGGGTCTCGGTCAGAAACTATGGATACTAGCATACCATGCAATCTTACAATCTCGTTTATGTACATACTAGGAAGACGTTCAAGTGAATAAGTTTCTCGTATCGGTAAGAAATGAACAGACTTGGTCAATCTATCAACAATGACCCAAATCGCATCTATGCCTTGAGAAACCTTAGGAAGACCAGTAACGAAATCCATGGTAATGTGCTCCCACTTCCATTTTGGAATTTCAAGTGGTTGCAATGGACCTTTTGGCACTTGATGCTCCACCTTGACTCATTGACAAGTTAGACACCTTGAGATAAACCCCGCTTCTCTCTCTTCATATTGCTCCACCAAAATGTATGTCGAAGATCACAATACATTTTGGTACTCCCAGGATGGATTGCAAACGGTGTGTTGTGCACCTCCATCATGATTTTATACTTCAAGTCAGAATCATTAGGAACATAAAGTCTGGAGTTGACTTGAAGTATTCCTTCTTCATCGATTCTTGCATCTGGAATAGCACCTTTTTGTACTTTCTTCCTCATACGTATCAGCTCCAGGTCTGTAGCTTGAGCAGCTTTAACTTTATCGATTAAAGTCGGTTCCACTCGTATATTCGCCATCATCACATGGGTCCCTAGAGTCTTTAACTCTGTTTCCATCCTTTCCAAGTCATACACAATGGGCCTTTGCGTTGACAATAATGCACTCGTGCCCACATATGATCTTTTACTCAATGCGTCAGCTACTACGTTCGCTTTTCTAGGATGGTATTGGATGGTATGATCATAATCTTTCAACAGCTCAAGCCAACGTCGTTGCCACATGTTGAGTTCCTTTTGAGTGAAGAAATATTTGAGGCTTTTATGATCCGTATAGATCTCCACCTTCTCTCCATACAGGTAATGCCTCCAAATCTTAAGCGCAAAAACGACATCGGCCAACTCTAAATCATGAGTAGGATAATTCCTCTCATATTCTTTGAGTTTTTGAGAGGCATAGGCTATGAATTTCCCATGTTGCATGAGAACACATCCTAACCCTTTGCCCGAAGCATCACTGTAGATGACAAATCCCTCCGAGCCAGATGGTATTAAAATAAGTCTCCTCTTGAGTTCTTGAAAACTCTTTTCACATTCTTCACTCCAACCGAACTTTGTATCTTTCTGAGTCAGCTGAGTTAATGGAGTAGCGATTCGAGAAATCCCATCTACAAATCTCCGATAATAACCAGCTAAGCCGAGAAAGCTATGTACTTCGGTCACTGATTTAGGTTGCTCCCAGCTTTGAATAGCTTCAATCTTTGCTGGGTCAACAGATATTCTATGACTTGATACTACATGCCCAAGGAATGCTACTTCCTCAAGTTAGAACTCGCATTTCTTCAACTTGGCATACAACTTATTTTCACGAAGCTTTTAGAGTATCAGCCTTAAGTGTTGCTCATGATCTTCATGACTTTTGGAATATATGAGGATGTCATCAATAAAGACGACCACAAAGTGATCCAAATATTCCTTGAATACTCGGTTCATCATGTCCATGAAGGCAGCAGGAGCATTAGTCAATCCAAAAGACATGACTAGGAATTCATAATGCCTGTACCGAGTTTTGAAAGTCGTCTTTGGAATGTCATCGGTTCTAATCTTCAATTGGTGATATCCGGAACGAAGATCAATCTTTGAAAAGAATTTGGCGCCTTGCAACTGGTCAAACAGGTCATCAATGTGAGGCAATAAATATCAATTTTTGATAGTGGCATGGTTTAACTCCCGATAATCAATACAAACTCGCATACTCCCATCTTTCTTCTTCACGAATAGAACAGGAACACCTCAAGGAGACATACTAGGATGAATGAAACCGATGTCTAACAATTCCTGTAGTTGGGTCTTTAACTCCTGAAGTTCAATAGGAGCCATTTGATATGGGACTTTGGAAATGGGTTTTGTACTGGGTTCAAGGTCGATACAAAATTCAATTTAACGCTCTGGGGGTAGGCCTTGAAGTTCTTCAGGGAATACGTCAGGAAATTTATTAACAATAGAAATATCATTCAAAACTGACGTATTTTTGTTTAAATCCATGACATGAGCTAAGAAAGTTTGACATCCATTTTTCAATAAACGAATAGCTTTATGGCTTGAGATGACAGTGATTGATTTTAATGGTTTGGTTGCTTGAATTCGCATAATAGGTTGGTTAGGAATATGAAAGCTAACAACCTTACGAAAATAATCAATTTTTGCATGATGAGTAGTTAACCAATCAATCCCTAAAATCACATCAAATGCAAGTATTTTCAAAGAAATAAAATCAACAGGTAATGTGTGGTTGTCGATTTGAACTAAACAAGACTTATAAATAGTGGATGTAATGAAGGTTTCTCCCAATGGAGTTTCAACAGATAAGCCTAAGTCTAATTTCTCCGGAGTCAAATTTAAACGTTGAGCACAAGTAGGAAAAATAAAAGAATTGGTAGAACCTGTATCAAATAAGGTATAGACCTCGCTAGAGTTTATGATAAGCTTACCCGTGATGACCTCGTTTGGGTTCCTTGCTTTTTGGGAGGTCACAACAAACGTTCTCCCTTGAACTACCGGCTTTGACTTTTCAGGGACGGCCTTTGGTGACTCCATCCCAGCTGAATTTCCCTTCCCTGAATGACAAAATCGAGCTAGGTGACCTTCTCTTCCACAATTATAACAGGTTTTGGACTGCTGCGTACAGTTTGGACTGATATGTCCCTCTCCTATGCATTTGAAGCATATGATAGGTGGTCGTTCTCCTTCCTTAACAACGGGTGTTGATGCTGAAGTCTTTCCATTAGTGTTGAATCTCCTCTTCTTGAAATGTCCATTCTTATTGTTTTGGCCATGATTACCATCGAAGTGGTTACCATTTCTGGCATGTTGATTCCCTCCACGTTTATTGTCACCGCTTCGATGAATGTTATCACTAGTATTATCATTTTGCCGGCTGCTCTCTTTTGGTTGGGTTGACTCATTATCGCACTCCAATAACTGAGCCCTATTAACAACATCTGAATACAAACACAGTTTATGGGAGATAAGATATTGACGTATCTCGGGTTTCAAACCTCTTAGAAACATTCGCGTCATTCTCTCCTCATTATCAACCAAATGGAACGCAAACTGGGATAACTCGACAAACTTAGCTTCGTACTGCGACACAGTCATGTTCTTTTGCTCCAGTTTAATGAACTCTACCTCTTTCATGTGACGAATACTTTCGGGAAAGTACTTGTCGTTGAACAGTTCTTGGAACTTCTCCAAAAGACATCTTGATGCGGCGGAGTTGAGTACACTTTACGATTCCCACCGATGATATCGCCTCTGCACACGACATGAAGGTGGCAAAGGGAACCTTTTGCTCCTAGGAGCATCCCAAGACATCAAATATCTTGTTGATCTACTTTATCCACGTCTCCGCCTTAAGTGGTTTTGGCTCTCCAAAAACTCGGTGGTCCCACTCTTTAAACTGTTTAGTAGTGACCGTCCCGAGAGTTGCGGTGTTTCCACCTGCATTTTGGACAGGAGCCGCTCTCGCCTGATGTTGCATGAATTGCATAAAGCCTCTGAACATTCCACCGCTCATCATTTGGCCAAGATTATGCGTTTGCATGAGGATTGTCGCCTTCGATGCACATTATCCTAATTATTGATCTGTGGAGACTCAACGGTCTCTCATGCTCCATTGCTATTTTCAACATTCTCGGATGTCATTTTCAAATACCGCCACAAAACAAGGGTTAATTAACATATCACATATTATCCCTATACTACGGCCAACCAATTAATTAAATACCAAATAAACTTAGGTAGGTCATACTAGCGAAGAATTCCCCGCTCTCCCTCCTAGTTCTTGTCTCACATCTCAGCTAGGGATCATATCCCTAAGCTTTGATACCAACTGTGACGCCCCTAAAATAGGTATACATCACCCATCTTGAGTCACCAAATACATGGTACAAAATTCAAATACAACTTAATTATACAACGATGTGTAAAATACGACAAAACATAATCTAAGAGTTTTAATAAGAATATTGTCATCTAGACAATATCCACACTCAATGGAGTCCTCATTACATTTATTGTCACACTATTTAACAGAATAGTGAGGACTACTAATGCTATCATCTCAGCAAGGGATCATATCCGTAAGCTTTGATACCAACAATGACGCCCCCAAAATAAGTATACATCACCTATTCTGAGTCGCCAAATACATGGTACAGAATACAAATACAATCTTAAATATACAACATGAGCTATGAGTTTTAATACAAATATTGTCTTCTAGACAGTATTCAAACTCAAAATAAGTCCTCAATACATTTATTATCACAATATTTCATAGAATAGTGAGGACTACTAATGCTATCATCTGGACCGTCATTCCGTTCCCCCGACTAGTCCCTGTTACGTTTTCATTTCCTGAAGAGAACAATAAAAGAAAAAGGGTGAGCTCAACTAGCCCAGTAAGAAATATTATGGCTAAGATAATGCAGAATAAATTATCGTTAGCCTTCAACAGTGTTAAACTGATACAATATAACAAACATGAAGTTTAACTGCAGTGGAACAAGCAATCCATTAGAAGAGTCAAGTAGAGAATAAAATCTACTATCTTCTATGATTTAAAAGGTTTTTTTATCACTTTTATCGCTGAGACTCAGCTTATTAAATAAACCACGTCATCCTCGCACTTTTCTGACGATGATATTCATTGGTATCACGACCACAAATTATCCATGCACTACGGGCCAAGGATATTCGTGTTTTCATCAATGGTCATGATCATGCCAACAACTGTCCATCAATACACTACGGACCAATGAGGACTTTTACCACATCATTTGTAACATTATGGTCATGACTATATCGAATAATCCCTGGTCATAATCATACCAAGTCCATCTATGCACTACAGGCAACAGATGACTTTCAACATAATATAAACATGAGGATGATGACAATGACATAATATTTCAATAAAACAAGTTCAAGAATTAAATTTTAAAGATTTATAAGTTAATTTATCCTTAACTCAAAAACGTCCAAATTGTCAACATGATACTGCTTTGTGGAGTAAAATTCAAGAATGCTCAGAAGAATATTTCCATGAAAAGATACTGGATGAAACACAAATATCCAGGATATTCTACTAATTTCATGGAGTATAGAAGCCAAAATGTTAACTAACTGAATATAATAGAATATATGAACCTGCAAATGGATTTTCGTCCGCCATGCGATAATCCATGTAGACAGATCATTTCCACAATTTAATAAGGAATGAATACAAAGGATCATTCACCATGCATGTGGTAATCCACATAGATATGTTATTCCAACAGAATAATAAAGAATGGAATAACAGAATAATTCACCATGCATGCGATAGACCGCACAGACAGGTTATTCCCAACAGAATAATAAAGAATGGAATAACAACAGAATTCACCAGGCATGCAATAGACCGCACAGGCAAGTTATTCCAATAGAATAATAAATAATGGAACCAGGTCATGTGTAATACACACAGACAGGATATTCCTACAGAATAATAAAGAATGGAATAACAGAAGAATTTCACCATGTATACGGTACTTCGCATAGACAGGTTATTCCAACATAATAATAAATAGTGGAGCCAGGTCATGCGTAATACGCACAGACAGGATATTCAAACAGAATAATAAAGAATTGAATAACAACAGAATTCACCAGGCATGCAATAGACCACACAGGCAAGTTATTCCAACAGAATAATAAATAATGGAACCAGGTCCTGCGTAATACACACAGACAGGATATTCCAACAGAATAATAAAGAATGGAATAACAGAAGAATTTCACCATGTATACGGTACTTGCGCATGAGCAGTTTATTCCAATGTAATAATAAATAGTGGAACCGTGTCATAAATAATACGCATGCATGTGATATTCAAAATGAATAATAAAGAATGGAATAACAGAAGAATTTCACTATATATGTGGTACTTCACATAGACAGGTTATTCCAACATAATAATAAGGAATGGAATAACAATAGCTCTCTTCATGAAAATGAAAGAAATAATATCCCTTATCTTAGAATAAAGATGGATACTGGAATAGAGAGTAGCAGACTTCTCTTCTTCTTTCTCTCTATAATTTCTCTCTATAATAATTGCTCTATAGCTTTAGTGAATTGGTGAGAAATGAAGGAAGAATGAGCTGCTATTTATAGAAAAATATAGTTTCGATAATTACATGTTTTGGGGGCTCGAACAATTACAGTACAATACCTCCATCTTTTCTTTCATTTTTAATTTAGTCCTGCAAGTATTATCAAATTTGCACCACCTCCCCTAATAGTAAATAATGTGAATCAATAGTTAATCATGTGATTCAATAGTTATAATCATGTGAAAATACGAATAATAGTTTAGTACCTCCATCTATACCTCCATCTTTAACTTAGTCATGTAAGTATTATCAATCTTGCACCAACTCCCCTAATAGTACATGAATGTGAATCAATAGTACACACATGTGAACAAATAGTTATAATCATGTGAATTAATAGCAATTAATTCCTCATTTATCCGATTAATTAACCGATAACTTCCAGACATCAATTATTATCGAAATAAATGTCAATTTTTACTACCACTAATAATTCCAACACAATGGAACTATCAATTTCATCTTTAATCAACACGAACTTATTCATCATTAATATTTTAACTCATAATATTTAACAACCAGGTCGCTCCCAGGAAAGAGAGGGCTTCCGATAATGATTTCTCCTTATTGGCGCGCAATTAGATGACCAAACCTCTCCTTGACAGAACTTCTAGACATTATAAGTATTGTAATTTAATAATATAAATAACTTTTTTCGTCTCAATTATTGATTTAATAATATATCATATTATACAGATCATACTGTGACAATAATCGAATCAATAATATGAGAGATATGATGCAACAATTACTGTAGCAATAATTGAGTATAACTAAGTGACTTCTCATGTAAGCATTAATAACCAATACTGTATGCTACTATGCAACCACGTGTATTACTGTACTTTTACTATAGGGTAGTTCAACAGTTTTAACGGTAACACTTCCGCCGTTATTTTTATAAAAAGATAATTCTGTCGTTTTTTTACTACGACAATACTTTCGTTGTGGGGTCCATCAATGATTGTGCCATCGTACGAATACTCCCTATTAAAACGAATATTCCCCGACCAATCGAATATTATATAACCACTTGCTTACTTTGCAAAATTTGTAAATATTACCCATAACTATAATATTATATTATATCCACACCATAATATTAAAAAATATATTTCGAGAGAAATTAATCTTTATTCATAAAAGTTGGGGTCTTACATGCATAGGTTGCGAAAAGATTGGTTAGAGAAGAACAAATTGTTCAGCTATTTCAAAGTTCCCCGAACTTTGGTGTCATTCTATCAAAATAAATAGTCTATTTTTCTTGATTATTATACATTCATTGTATATCTTAACTTACGGGGCAAATTTGTTGCTCACCCTTGCTAAATAAAACATTTCAGCTACGGATGAGGCGACAGGAGGTGCTGTGAAGAACAAAGGAAAAGGTGTTATGCTGGGATAATTATGAATGAACATTATTATTATGTTATGTTTATAAACCCTTTTTGTATATCTAAAGGGTATGTTTGTAATGTTAAGGTTAGAGAACCTGGGGTAATGTATTACTATATCAGTTAATGAAGTGTATGTTTCTATTTATAATTAAATGGGTAGTTAAATGTTATTTATATTTTGGATCGTGAGCACCAAACTTGGGGGTCAGGTAACCCGGATTTGGGGGTGTCACAGTACCCTCCTAAGAGGGTAACTTGAATTTGGGAGTTATGGGCCAATGAGATAGCGCCCTTATCAACAAGTTAGTGAAAAGTAATGTATAATTTGGAAAATTTGGCCAATAATCTCATATTCCACCAATCACAAGATTACCTTCTTTCAAGGTAATTTGCCATACGGAAAAAAATATGCAACCTTTAAAAAACTAAATGAACAGACACCAATTTAAAAGGATAATTGAACAAACATCTTCCACTCATTAATTATTATTCACATCTTTAATCAACACGATCTTTATTCATTATTAATATTATAACTCACAATATTAATAACCAGATCATTCCCAGGAAAGAGAGGGGCTTTTCGATAAGGACTTTTCCTTATTGACGCGCAATTAGGTGACCAAACCCCTTTTCTAGACATTGTCAATAATGAAAATAATAATATGAATAACGGTGTCGTATCAATTATTGATTTAATAATAAAATATTATGCAGATAATACTGCGACAATAATTGAATCAATAATGTGAGATATTATGCAACAATTATTGCGAAAATAATTGAACAAAACTGAGTGACTTCTCACGTAAACATCAATAATCAAAGATACTGTATACTACCGTGTGCTATTATGCAACAACGTATATTACTGTACTTTTATCATCGGGTATTTCAACATTTAACGGAAAAAATTTTGCCGTTAGTTTTATAAAAAGTTATTTCTGTCGTTTTCTAACTCCGACAATAATTTCGTTGGGGGGTCCACCAATGATTGTGTCGTCGTACGAATATTTCCTGATAAAATGAATATTCCCTGACTAAACGAATATTTTATTAAAATTTGCTTACTTTGTAAAATTTGTAAATATTACCCACAACTAAAACATTATATCAAATCCACACCATAATATTCAAAATGATATTTAGAGAAAAATTAATCTTTATTCATAAAAGTTGGGGTCTTACAACCTCCCCTTCTTATGAAATTTCGTCCTCAAAATTGGCGTACGTATCTGGTATGTCGAAGAGGTGAGAATACCTTGATTTCATTTTAGATTCTAACTCCCATGTCATTTTCTCAATATCGTGGTTTCTCCACAAAACTTTGACTTGAGGTATAACCTTGGAGTGTAGAATATGTTCCTTCTTATCCAAGATTTTAACAGGTACCTCTTCATACATTAAGTCTTCAGTTATCTCGTTTGGTTCTAAATCAATAATGTGGGGGGGCTTCCACGTATTTATGTAACATAGATATGTGAAAAATATTATGAACACAAGACATACTTGACGGTAAGGCGAGTCTATAGGCCACAGTTCCTACTCGATCGAGGATTTCAAATGGACCAATGAATTGAGGATTGAACTTTCCTCTTTTTTAAAATCTCGTAACTCCTTTCCATGGAGAAACGCGTAATAACACATGATCTCCAACATTGAATTCCACGTCCCTTCGATGAAGATCAGCAGAACTCTTTTGTCGATCTTGTGAGGTTTTTATACATTGCCGGATCATTTGAATCTACTTCGTTGTCATGCGTACCAAATCCGGTCCCAACAAAGTTGCTTCACCCAACTCATCCCAGCATACTGGAGAACGACACTTGCGTTCATACAACGCCTCGAATGAAGCCATGCCAAATATTCCCCGACCAAACGAATACTTTATAACAACTTGCTTACTTTGAAAAATTTGTAAATATTACCCACAACTATAACATTATATCAAATCCACACCATAATATTCAAAATGATATTTAGAGAAAAATTAATCTTTATTCATAAAAGTTGGGGTCTTACAAAAATTGTTAGGCTTATATTTTTGTGCAATGACAACTTATGTGTAAGACCCAACTTTTTATGAATAAAGATTTAATTTTACCTAAATATTAAGGTGATATTTTAATAAATGCTATAGTTATGGGTGATATGTGCAAATTTTACAAAGTAAGCAAGTTGTCATAAAATATTCTTTTTATTGGGGAAGATTTTTTTTGTCGGGGAATATTCGTACGACGGCGCAATCATTGGTTGAACCCACAATAGAATAACTATTGAATATAGAAAGCGACAAAAATAACTTTTTTATAAAAATAACGACGAAACTTTTATCGTTAAATTGTTGAAATACTCGGTGATAAAAGTACAGTAATACACGTTGTTGCACAGTAGTACATGGTATTGTACAGTATCTATGATTATTTATGCTTACGTAAGAAGTCATTCATTTTCATTCAATAATTGCCACAGTAGTTGCTTCATAGTATCTCATATTATTGATTCAATTATTGTAACAGTATCATATGTATAATACTTTATATTATTAAATCAATAATTGACACGTCACATTTACTCATATTATTATTAGCATTTTTGGCAATGTTTGAAAAGTTATGTCGAGGAAATAGGTTATGTTATTTAATTGCGCTCCAGTAAGAGGAATCCTTATCGCAAAGTCCCCTCTTTCACTACAAGAAAATGCTCTAACAGCGACCAAAACCATCAGCGACCGCACTTTTTAGTCGCAGAAAGTATTATTAGCGACCAACCGTAGCGACCGATATTGAATTTGGTCGCTAGAGTATTTTAGCAACCGAACCCGGTCGCTATTCGGTCGCAGGTTCACTTTTACCTCCAAAAAAATTGGCACGAAATGTTGGCGCGTTAATTGTTTGCGACCACTCACCATCAGCGACCGCATGCGGTCGCTGATACTTCCACATCATTTAAAATTAGCGACCGCAGGCCGTCGCGGATAGCGGTCGCTGATCTATTACAATTAACCAGTTCCAGTTCCAGTTCGTCACTCTCGATCGACAGAAGAAAAAAAAGAGGGAGAAAATAATAGGGAGAAGAGGGAGAAAGGGGAGAAGAGAAGAGGGAGAAGAGGGGAAAACCGTTGCCGCCTCCATCACCACCACCACAGCCGCCTCCATCACCACCACCATAGCCGCCGTTTCCACCATCACCACCACCACAGTCATGCGTAGCCAAGCGCCACTACTACTACGCAGTAAGAAAAAATCAATGACATTTTCTGTGGAGGAAAAACAAATTTGCTCCTTCTCGTCTATCTAATTTAATTAGGCACAATTTTTTATTTTATCATTTAGTATTTTATTGCACTCCCCACATCTCTTGCGACCTAATTCTATCAGCCTGTACGTCGTTTGCTCTGGTTAATATAAGAGAGTATATTATCTTTCTTAAATTTGTGACAAAAAATCTGGTAAAAGCTTGGTATAAGTAAATTTGTGACAGTATTAGTGGATCCGTTGTAAGCATTCGATGATTTCCTTACCACACTTGCCAACAAAAGAAAAAATACTATTGTTTCATCAATAACTTTGTGATAAAAAATTTAATAATGGGGTTGTTTGGAATGATAATTTCAATAGCTATTTTCTTGTTGTAAACTTTCGAGTCCATACTATCTATTCACATGTAAAGTTATGAAGACATATGGAAACACATGATCACGGGGCATGATTTGAACACTTCCAATCGAATACAAAAAAGTAAGACATTAAATCTTTGTTGAACCATATTGTGGCACATATATACGAGAATCATAGGAATAATTAGGAAGTGAAAGGCCCACTGTATCAAACACTTGATTGCTTCCTCTCCATATACGACGGAAACCAAACCAAGTAGTTGTTACTTTGTAAGTATGTGCTTGAGCACTTGTTCTTGAGAATTGGACACTTTGAAATCCTTCTGGATACGTCTAAACAACAGGAGAGCTAACAGTTTGGCAATATAAATTTATTTGGGAGCTTATGATTAATAGAAACATGAGATTTCTCATCTTTTCTCATAGAGGATTATAGGACTGTTTCTTCACCTTTACTTTTCACATACCACATCGCCTCACAATCTCAATAAATCTTGACATTATGTATAAATTAGAAGACATTTATTCATCCATGTTCACATAGAAGAAGAGTAGAAACTTACATTTTCCTAATAATTAAAATATCATTTTCCTTAGCAACACTGACCTTAGTAGAGAAGCTTATGTTTTCTTTGTATTTTCTAGTGCGGAAAAGCTAAGATACACAATAGCTACTTCTAAATTTTTACATGCTTTCATAACCGGAGACACAAAGGGTCCTCCAACAAAACTTAACCTTCAATTTCAGGAAAAAAAAATCACAAATTGCACTTAAATGATACTTAAACAAATAAAACTTTCCCGACTCTTAAACTTTCCAACAAACTTGTCATGCTAAGACATAATGTCAAATTTCCCATCGAGTATGTTTTGCATGTTGTTTCAAGCTTAAAGTTATCAAACAGTTGATTTACATATATTATATCTACTACTCCTATCTAATTAAAGGAAGTGCTCCCTCATTATCTTAATATAAGAAGTTTTAGAGAAGTGATTTTGTTTCTTGATATAAGCCGTTTGAGAATTTTAAGTAATCATTATGAATTTAATACTTATGCACAACTCTAAGAGGTTGGCCCACATGATCAATCACTTTAGATCCAGCTTTAATAGTAGAATTCTTAGTAGTACCATGAGAGGATGTTATTGTTGACATTCCCCACAAGACAACTTTCCATATATATGCGCCCACTTGAACACATTGATGTGAACACAACTTTCCATATGAATTGATACTTCTATTGAAATACAAATCTTAGGTTTAGTGGCATTTGGTTCCTTTTACGTCATTTAGTGACAGTCTAATCAGAGGTTATGGAGGCAACTAAGAGAGTACTAGTTTCTAACATGAATGACACACTTATTCTAACATCCTAATTTTTTTATTTATAGATGTCTTACGAACTGCGACCTGGCCTTGGGTTGGGTGGAGCCTAATCATGTCTTAGAAGGCCAGTTAATCCGGATGATCGCATTCTTATCTGGATCCGTCCTCCTCCGAAAAGCACGTAAGTTAAACATCGTGTATATATAAGGGTTTAATATTTTCATTGTTATAAATATATTTTAATGTAAATTCTTCGTATATTATAGTGATTTTCAAGATAGTAAAATTGTGAAGTGCATTTCACAATTATACTTCTGAAGCGCCTCGCCCGGTGATTACATGGGCGAGAAACACCTCTAGCCCATAAGGATCTGATTTGGTGAATTTCGGTATGTTTTTATTAATTATAATGATTATATTAATGTAATATTCAAAGGATAATTTTTAGTAATGTTATTATTGTTGTTTTATTTGCGAAAAAGGTATAGATAGGAGGCCAGCAGTGAGCTTGGTGATTCGAGACATTATTCTTGCGAAGTGCGTGATCCGTACCAAGGATAACTTAAATAAAAGAACGACAAAAAGCCATTCATAATCTTGAGATCGACCATCCGGGCCGGGAGAAGATTATATGCCTGACGCAGCATAGCCCACGATGGTGCACCAGTCCATATGGGCCGAGATGTGTGCCCAATGGAGAAGTGAGAGTTTGGGTGGAAAGACGAAAAATGCCGCCACCAATGAGCCTCGGGTGTATCCGGCGCGAAAAAGCTAAAAAGGAACATACAAGGGCGGCGATATTTCACGATTCTGACATATCAACGCCGAGTGCGTATTTACAAGTTTTAATATGTTTTCAATCATGAATTGTAGAAAATATATCCCATTTATACTTAGTAATATTGTGTTATTTTTGTATAGGAGTCTCGGTCTCAAAATCGACTATCCATTGGTTTGGATGTGTATGCGTATTACGTGATGAATCACTGAGGCTATCCGGATAAGCGGTAATAAATTTTAACAACTTGATCTTTAATTAATGCTTACAAAATTTTATTTATTTTTAACTATTTAATTGTTAACATGATGACATGGAGGACACTTATAAGCGTTTATTGAATGGCGCTATCCCGAAGGCACTCCACGTCCGTCTATCGATCGAAGAGTTGTGGGAGAGGGCGTGCATTGTGAAGAAGAACTACGTTAAAGGTCAAGGACAACGGCGGCGCCCATCCTTGATGGCTCATCTTTGCTCTTCTACCCGATCTACATAGTCATCTAGCCATCCAAATTGTTCATCATACTCCTACCGGTTTGTGTGTGAGCTATATGTCGAAGATCGGGATCTTACGAAGATATTGGGCGGACATCTGGGGGCTCGAGTCTTTGAGGAGTTAAATGAAGCGATGGCGGCGGCAACAGCAATCATCTGCACAGGGGATGGCGGCGAGGTATTAAATCAATTTGTTGTATATTGTCGTAATATACCAATATTAACATAGTTAGTAAATATTTATAACTTGTTTTATTATTTTGTTAATTACGAGGGTGATCAAGGAGGCGGTGATGCTTGATTAGTACACTTTAGATTAGTTTTATAGTTATAATATAAGTTTGTACTTGTTTCATTCTTAGGATGTTTGTATATTGTTACTTAAACAATTTTTAAAATGTTATTATATTTATTCAAAATCATATTGGTTTTGAATGGTTTATATTCTAGTTTAGTGTATGTGTTATATGATGGACGATGGATGTTTATATTGTTGTGTATCTTTGTTATTGTGTATGTGTGTTGGGATAAAACAGTTTTCAAAACAGTGCTGAGTTTTTGGGATTTATGGAAAAATAGCAAGATTCATTATTTTATTTTTTAATATCGTAATAGCATGCGATCATTGATTCAATCATTGACACGTGAAACACGTCGACTTTGGCCATATTACATCTTGACTCGGTATAGCGGCCGGATTTGCCATTTGATTCGACGATATCGATCATGAAAAGAATCGATCATAATAGTGGTCACGATGTGCATTTCAATGACCGATTTTTTTCTTGACGCCTTTTAGCGACCATGAGATTGTGAGATAGATATCGGCGACCACGAAGATTCATTGATAAGCGATCATTGATAAGCTTTTTTGTTGTAGTGTTTCTTGAGAACAATGTAGTTGTCAATATTGTGGGTTGTAATATTAATGATGAATAATTGTTGAAAGATTAAAAACGTGTTGATTGAAGATAAGTAATTCGTGGTAGATATTTATTCAATTTATAATATAAATAGATGAGTTGTTGTATTATTCCATGGACCCCTAAGTGCCAAATTATTCAAACCGTCGGTAGAAATTACTTTTCAGTTTTTGTTTTATTCTTATAATAATAAAAAACAGAAAATTTTTTGTATAAAACAGAAAAACTTTTTATATAAAATAGAAAACCTTTTAATATATATAAAGTTATTTTTTTATTAGAATAATTTAGACGAATAATGAAATTATAAGAAATTTTAGAAAATTCACTATTGATTCCGTGATTGTTTACTATTTAAATAGTGCCCTATCATTCTTCTGTAAATAGGTTGCTTAGTTAAGAAATAAAAATCACACCAGAATCAGAGAATTTTTTTTCTATAATATTGTGCATATTTCTTTTGAGTATAAGGATATTTTGAGTGTAGCAAATAGTGCAAAATTTTCTCAAGATAATCTCCATTATACTAGCCAAATTTAGTTTCCTATTAAGGTAAATGATGTTATTTTCTTTCATATTCGTACATGATATTACTTCATACTTGTAAGGGTTGTCATTCTATTCCTTATTAATCTGTGGGAATAACCTATCTACGCGGATTACCGCATGCCTGGTGAATAACCCTTCGTATTCATTCTTTTTTAATTTGTGGAAATAACCTGTCTACGCGGATTATCGCATGCATGGTTAATAACCCTTCGTATTTATTCTTTATTAAGTTGTGGAAATGATATGTTTACGTGGATTACCACATGACGGGTGAAAATCCATTTGCAATTTTGTGTATTATTTCTTTTCATATTCCTAAATCTAAACTTACTATGATAAGTATTACTTCTATAATTCCTGAAATGATTAGAAATTCCTTGAGGTTTGCGCTTCCTCTAATATCATTTCATTTGAATATTGGTCTGAACTTTCTTATTTAATTTTAATATTTTCATTTGGAGTACTATTCACGGGGTATTATGCATTCGGTACTATTCACGACAAAATTGGTTTCTTTTCTGTCCAAATTAATTTTAATACATGAATATCATTCTTGAATTTTACTCCATAATTGGTGATCATGTTGACAATTTGGACTTTCTTGAACTCTGGATGAATTAAATATTAAATCTCAAATATTATCCTTGATCTCACTTGATTCATTCTTTATATCATTGTCATCATCCTCGTGCTAATATTGTGATGAAAGTCATCTTTTGCCCGTTGTGCAAAAATAGACTGTTGATTGATATGATTATGACCAGGAATTGTGTATTGGTATAATCATGACCTTTAATGTTACAGATAAAGGATTGTGATGAAAGTTCTCTTTGGCCCGTAGTGCCTAGATGAACAGGTGTTTTGCATGATCATGACCACTGGTGATACAAACTAATATCTTTGGCCCGTAGTGCATAGATAATTCATTGATTTGAAATATTTATTGATTGGTGTTACAGGGATAAAAATATTGATGATGGACTTTTAAATCATAGAAGATAGTAGACATCATGTCCTACTTGACTCTTCTAATGGATTGCTTGTTCCACTGCAGTTGTTGATCTAAAACTTGTTATCTATTGCATTCTATCATATTTTTCACTGTTGAGGAGTAAGGATAATTTTTTCTTCATTATATTAGTCTTAATATTCTTTAATGGGCTATTTGAGCTTACCCTTTTCCTTTTGGTTCCATTGTTTTTCTCAGGAGGCGAGAATGTAGCTGGGACTAGTCGTGGAGTGGAGTAATGGTCCATGTTGACACTCGAAATTTTGCATTCCCGTTACTAACCTTGCAGGAGGCTAGAATCGCCTTCCAGAGATAACCCCGGGATTTTTAGATTTAACCTCGAAGACAACCCCGGGGAATGCATCTACAGTTTTGGAGATAACACCAAAGAAGTCATTTTCATCTCGGAGACAACCCCGAGATACTCAGTTCCAGTCCCGGAGACAACCCCGAGGAATGCAGTTGCAGTTTTGGAGATAACCTCGTTGCACATAGCGGTTATGTCCTCCGGATATGTGGTCGCAGGAGTATTGATAGATGGAGGATCATCTTCGAACATCTGTCCTTTATGCCACCTTGGAGAAGATGAACATCAATCTCAGTAGGATCCGAAGTAGCCATACGGTTATCAAAGCTTTTGATGGATCTCGACGAAATGCTGTTGGAGAGATTGAACTACCTGTGGAGATTGGTCCACATACATTCTGTGTATCCTTTCATGTGCTAAAAATAGCTACAGGATACAACCTGCTCTTAGGGAGACCGTGGATTTATATGGCCAGAGCCGTCCCTTCCAAACTTCACCAGCAACTCAAACACATCATTAAGAATAGCCTAGTCACTGTTAATGCTGAGCCGGAATGTCCTAAAAAGAATGACATCCCACTCATCAACTTTAATTCAGAAACTGAGCCTGTCAACTTCCAGGCCCTGGAGGTAAGAAACACTCACTACCATCCCATTGGGGCGCCACCTCTGATACCCATAATTTCTGTCGAGGTAATGTCGGCCACTCAAGAGATGATATCATTGGGTTATAAACCTGGACAAGGGTTGGGCAAAGAACATCAGGGCATTAAGCGCCTAATTCAAGTTCCCAGTCAAATAGGGGATGACGGTGATCTGAAGCTATTCGCGATTTGATGTGAGAATCCTCACAAATACAAACAGGTTCCTTCATATGCATACACACACAATGATTACCTAAACTCCAAGAAGGTTGAAGTGTGGCGCCCCAAAATATAGGTATACATCACCCATCTTGGGTCGCCAAATACATGGTGCGAATTCAAATACAACTTAATTATACAAGCGTAGTGTGTAAAATGCGAGAAAACATAAAAAGTCATGAGTTTTAATACAAATATTATCTTCTAGACAATATCCAAATTCAAATTCAATATTATTACAATTATTAACACACTATTTCACAGAATAGTGAGGACTACTAATGCACCATCTTGGACCATCACTCTGTTCCCCGACTAGTCCCAACTATGTTCTCATTTCCTAAAGAGAACAATAAAAGCAAAGGGTTAGCTCAACTAGCCCAGTAAGAAATATTATGACTAAGATAATGCAGAATAATTTATCGTTAGCTTTCAACAGTGTTAAACTGATAAAATACAATATACATCAAGTTTAATTGTAGAGAAACAAGCAATCCATTAGAAGAGTCAAGTAGAGCATGAAATCTACTATCATCTATGATTTAAAAAGTTTATCATCAATTCTATCGTTGAGACTCAGCTTAATAAATAATCCACATCATCGAATCACCCCTACGCTACACCCAAGGATATTCATTAGTATCACGACCACAAATTATCCATGCACTATGGGCCAAGGATATTCGTGTTTTCATCAATGGTCATGATCATGCCAACAACTGTCCATCAATGCACTATGGGCCAATGAGGACTTTTACCACATCATTTGTAACATTACGGTTATGATTATACTGAATAATCCCTGGTCATAATCACACCAAGTCCATCTATGCACGTAATCCAAAGATGACTTTCATAACAATATAAGCATGAGGATGATGACAATGATATAAGAATTCAATTAAAAGAAAGCAAAGGATAAATTTTTAAAGATTTATAATTTAATTTATCCATAATTCAATAATGTCCAAATTGTCAACATGATACTTCTTTGTGGAGTAAAATTCAAGAATAATATTGTATCAAAAATGATTTAGACCGAACAAGAATTAATTTTTGTCATGAATAGTACCTCGGGTGAATAGTAACTGAGTGAATAGTACCCTATGAATAGTAACTTCAGGAATAGTAACCCCGTGAAAAAGTTAAAACTTATCAAGAATGCTCAGAATAATATTTCCATGAAAAGATACTGGATGAAGCGCAAATATCAAAGATATTATACTAATTTCATGGAGTATAGAAGCCAAAACTTTAACAAAATGAGTATAGAATTCAGAATCTGAAACGAAATAATACTACTTACATACTACAGAGTATGGAAGAAAATTTTATTTCATATGAATACTGAACAAAAATAATATCCCTTACCTTAAAAAGAACAGTATTCCAACTGATATAGTGGGGATATTCTTGAAGAAAACTTTCACTATTTTCTACGCTCAAAGCTTTCTAAAACTCAAAAGAAATACGGTCAATATTATAGAAGAATAATTCTCTGATTCTGGTGTGATTTTCAATTCTAACTAAGTATCCTATTTATAGGAGAATGGAAAGGATACTATTTGAATTTTAAAAATCACGGACGCACAGTTAAATATTCACAGGCGCCGATCGTATAAAAATTTTAATTTTTTGATTTACTATACAAATACTATGCAGACACTGTGCATAATAAAATATAATATATTTTATTTTTCATAAAAAAAACAAAACTTATATATATATATACAAAAATAGTAACCCACCCGTGAATCCTCCCTGCAAAATTTAATTTTCAACACCCGTGGGCTTCACCCATGTCATCATCACATGTGGGCTCCACCTCTTATAATGAATAACTTTCTACCGATTATTTTGAAAAATGGGTAAATGGGGGTCCATATAATAAGCAATACATTTATTCATATTATTATAACTCCCAATATTAACAACCAGATCGTTCTCGGGAAAGAGGAGGCTTTTCGATAAGGATTTCTCCTTATTGGCGCGCAATTAGGTGACCAAACCCCTTTCCTCGACAGAACTTTCTAGACATCGTCAATAATGCAAATAATAATATGAATAATTGTATTGTCTTAATTATTGATTTAATAATATATAAAATATTGATAATAATTGAATCAAAATAACGTGAGATCTTATCACGGCAATTCTTTGTAGCAATAATTGAACAAAAGCGAGTGACTTCTCACGTAAGCATTAATAATCAATCTGAATTGTGCTACTATGCAACCCACGCCGTATTCTTGTACTTTTAACACCGGTATTTCAATAGTTAAAGGTAAAACTTTTACAGTTATTTTTATAAAAGATATTTTTGTCGTTTTCTCATTAAAAAATAATAATTCCGTTGTGGGGTTCACTGAATGATTGTCTTGTCGTCTGAATATTCCTGTTAAAACGAATATTCCCCGACCAATCGAATATAATATAACAACTTGCGTACTTTGCAAAATTTATAAATATTACCCACAACTAAAACATTATATCAAATTCACTCCTTAATATTTAAAAATGACATTTATAGAAAATTCATCTTTATTCATAAAAGTTAGGGTCTTACAACCTCCCCTTCTTATGAAATTTCACCCTCAAAATTAGGTTACATACTTGGTATGTCGAAGAGGTGAGGATACCTTGATTTCATTTCAAATTCTAACTCCCAGGTCATTTCCTCAACATCGTGGTTTCTCCACAAAACTTTGACTTGAAGTATAACCTTGGAGCGTAGAATATGTTCCTTCTTATCCAAGATTTTAACAGGAACCTCTTCATACGTTAAATATTCTGGTATTTCGTTTGGCTCTAACTCAATAATGTGGTTCGAGTCTTCCACATATTTATGTAACATAGATATGTGAAAAACGTTATGAACACGAGACATACTTGACGGTAACGCGAGTCTATAGGCCACAATTCCTACTTGGTCAAGGATTTCAAATGGGCCAATGAATCAAGGATTGAGCTTTCCTCTCTTTCCAAATCTCATAACTCCTTTCCATGGTGCGACACGTAACAACACATGCTCTCCAACATTGAATTCCACGTCTTTTCGATGAAGATCAGCATAACTCTTTTGTCGATCTTTTGAGGTCTTTATACGTTGTCAGATCATTTGAATCTTCTCCGTAGTCATACGTACTAATTCTGGTCCGAAAAATGTTGCTTCACCCACCTCATCCCAGCATACTGGAGAATGACACTTGCGTCCATACAATGCCTCGAATGAAGCCATGTCGATACTTGCTTGATAACTGTTATTGTAGGAGAATTCCACTAATGGCAAGAACTTGTCCCAACTTCCTTTGAAGTCAAGGACACAGAGTCTTAATAGAACCTTAAGAGTTTGAATAGTCCTCTCTGACTGTCCGTCCATTTGAGGATGATAAGCCGAACTGAATTGTAAATCCGTGCCCATAGCTTTTTGCAAACTAACCCAAAACCGTGAAGTGAATCTTGGGTCTCGATCAGAAACTATGGATACTGGCATACCATGCAGTCTTACAATCTCAGTTATGTATATACGAGCAAGACATTCAAGTGAATAACTTTCTCGTATAGGTAAGAAATGAGCCTACTTGGTCAATCTATCAACAATTACCCAAATTGCATCTATGCGTTGAGAAACCTTGGGAAGACCAGTAACGAAATCCATGGTAATGTGCTCCCACTTCCATTCTGGAATTTCAAGTGGTTGCAATGGACCTTTTGACACTTGATGCTCCGCCTTGACTCGTTGATAAGTTAAACACCTTGAGATAAACTCCGCTATCTTTCTCTTCATATTGCTCCACCAAATTGTATGTCAAAGATCACGATACATTTTGGTACTCCCAGGATGGATTGCAAACGGTGTGTTGTGCACCTCCATCATGATTTTATACTATAAATCAGGGTCGTTAGGAACACAAAGTCTGGAGTTGACTATAAGTATTCCTTCTTCATCGATTCTTGCTTCCGGGATAGCACCTTCTTGCATTTTCTTCTTCATACGCATCAGCTCCAGGTCTGTAGCTTGAGAAGCTTTAACTTTATCGATTAAAGTTGGTTTTAATCGTATATTTTCTATCATCATGTGGGTCCCTAGAGTCTTTAACTCTATCTCCATCCTTTGCAAGTCATAAATAATGCACCTTTGCGTTGACAATATCACACTCGTACTCACATATGATCTTCTACTCAACGCGTCAGCAACCACGTTTGCTTTTCCAGGATGGTATTGAATAGTATGATCATAATCTTTCAATAGTTCGAGCGAACATCGTTGCCGCATGTTGAGTTCCTTTTGGATAAAGAAATATTTGAGGGTTTTATGATCTGTATAGATCTCCACTTTCTCCCCATACAAGTAATGCCTCCAAATTTTAAGTGCGAAGACAACAGCTACCAACTCTAGATCATGAGTAGGATAATTCCTCTAATATTCTTTGAGTTGGCGAGAGGCATAGGCTATGACTTTCCCATGTTGCATGAGAACACATCCTAACCCTTTTTAGAAGCATCACTGTAGATGACAAATCCCTCCAAGCCAGATGGTATTATCAGAACAGGTGCTGAAATGAGTCTCCTCTTGAGTTCTTGAGAACTCTTCTCACATTCCTCACTCCAAACAAATTTTGTATCTTTTCGAGTCAGCTGAGTTAATGGAGTAGCAATTTGAGAAAACCCTTCTACGAATCTCCGATAATAACCAGCTAAGCCGAGAAAGCTACGTACTTCGGTCACTGATTTAGGTTGCTCCCAACTTTATATTGCTTCAATCTTCGCTGGGTCAATAGATATTCCGTGATTTAATATCACGTGCCCAAGGAATGCAACTTCCTAAAGCCAGAACTCATATTTCTTCAACTTGCCATATAGCTTATTTTCATGAAGCTTTTGCAGTATCAGCCTTAAGTGTTGCTCATGATTTTCACGTCTTGTGGAATATATGAGAATGTCATCAATAAAGACAACCACAAAATGATCCAAATATTCCTTGAATACTCGGCTCATAATGTCCATAAAGGCAGTAGGAGCATTAGTCAATCCAAAAGACATGATTAAGAATTCATAATGCCCGTACCGAGTTTTGAAAGTCGTCTTTGGAATGTCCTCGATTTTAATCTTTAATTGGTGATATCCGGAACGAAGATCAATCTTTGAAAAGAATTTGGCGCCTTGCAACTAGTCAAACATGTCATCAATGCGAGGTAACGGGTATCTATTTTTGACAATGACATGGTTCAACACCCGATAATCAATACAAAGTCGCATACTCCCATCTTTCTTTTTCATGAATAGAACAGGAGCACCCCAAGGAGACGTACTAGGACGAATGAAACCAATGTCTAACAATTCCTATAGTTGGGTCTTTAACTCCTGAAGTTCAATAGGAGCCATTCGATATGGGGCTTTGGAAATAGGTTTTGTACCGGGTTCAAGGTCGATATAAAATTCAATTTCACGCTCTGGGGGTAGGCCGGGAAGTTCTTTAGGAAATACGTCAGGAAATTTATTAACAATAGAAATATCATTCAAAACTAACGTATTTTTGTTTAAATCAGTGACATGAGCTAAGAAAGCTTGATATCTATTTTTCAATAAACGAATAACTTTATGGCTTGAGATGACAGTGATTGATTTTAATGGTTTGGTTGTTTGAATTCGCATAATAGGTTGGTTAGGAATATGAAAGCTAACAACCTTACGAAAATAATCAATTTTTACATGATGAATAGTTAACCAATCAATCCCTAGAATTACGTCAAATACAAGTATTTTCAAAGAAATAAGATCGACAGGTAACGTGTGGGTGCCGATTTGAACTAAACAAGACTTACAAACAGTGGATGTAATGAAGGTTTCTCCCAACGGAGTTTCAATAGATAAGTCAAAGTCTAATTTCTCTGGAGTCAAATTTAAGCGTTGACTTCGCTAGAGCTTATGATTAGCTTACCCGTGATGACCTCGTTTGGGTTCCTTGCTTTTTGGAAGGTTACGACAAATGCTCTTCCTTGAACTACTGGTTTTGACTTTTCTGGAACGGCTTTTGGTGCCTCCATCCCAGCTGGACTTGGCTTCCCTGCAGGATAAAATCTAGCTAGGTGACCTTCTCTTCCACAATTTTAACACATTTTGGACTACTGCGCACAGTTTGGACTGATGTGTCCCTCCCCTCCGCATTTGAAGCATATGATAGGTGGTCGTTCTCCTTCCTTAACAACGGGTGTTGGTGCTGGTGCTTACGTCTTTCCATCATTGTTGAATATTCTCTTCTTGAAATGTCCACTTTTATTGTTTTGGCCATGATTACCACCGAAGTGGTTACCATTTCTGGCATGTTGATTACCTCCACGTTTGTTGTCACCACTTCGATGACTGCTACCACTAGTATTATCATTTTATTGGTTACTCTCTCTTGGTTGGGTTGACTCATTATCGCGCTCCAATAACTGAGCCCTATTCACAACATCTGAATACAAGCAAAGTTTGTGAAAAATGAGGTATTGATGTATCTCGGGTTTCAATCATCTTAGTAACATCTGCGTCATTCTCCCCTCATTATCAACTAAGTGGGATGCAAATCGGGATAACTCGGTAAACTTAGCTTCGTACTGCGACACAGTCATATTGTTTTGCTCCAACTTGATGAACTCTACCTCTTTCATGTGACAAATACTATCGGGAAAGTACTTGTCGTTGAATAGTTCTTAGAACTTCTCCCAAGACATCTTCAGTGTGGTAGGCTGAGTACGCTTTACAGATTCCCACCAATAATCTGCCTCTCCTCGCAACATGAAAGTGGAAAAGGGAACCTTTTGCTCCTTGGAGCATCTCAAGACATCAAATATCTTGGTGATCTGTTTTATCCACGTCTCTGCCTTAAGTGGTTTTGGTTCTCCCAAAAACTGTGGTGGTCCTAACTCCTTGAACTACTTAACGGTGACCGTCCGAGAGTTGCCAATGTTTCCATTTGTATTTTGGACAGGAATCTCTCCCGCCTGATGTTGCATGAATTACAGAAAGCCCCTAAACATTCTGTCGTTCATCATTTGGTCGGTGTTGTTGTTTGGATGAGGATTATTGCCTTCCTGACGCACGTTTTCCTGGTTATTGATCATTGGTGATTCAACGGTCTCATGTACTCCATTGCTATTCTCAACATTCTCGGATGTCATTTTTAAATACTGCCACAAAACAAGGGTTAATTGACATGTAACATATTATCCTTATATTCTGACCGACCAATTAAATAACAAATAAACTTAGGTAGGTCATACTAGCGTAGGAATTACCCATCTCTCCTCTCCTAGTTCTAGTCTCACATCTCAGCCAGGGATCATATCCCCAAGCTTTGATACCAACTGTGACGCCGCCAAAATAGGTATACATCACCCATCTTGGGTCGCCAAATACATGGTACAGAATTCAAATACAACTTAATTATACAACTGTCATGTAAAGTATGACAAAACATAAGTTATGAGTTTTAATACAAATATTATCTTCTAGACAATATCTAAATTCAAATTCAATACTATTACAATTATTAACACACTATTTCATAGAATAGTGAGGACTACTAATGCACCATCTCGAACCATCAATCCGTTCCCCGACTAGTCCCAGCTATGTTCTCATTTCCTGAAGAGAATAATGAAAGCAAAGGGTTAGCTCAACTAGCCTAGTAAGAAATATTATGACTAAGATAATGCAGAATAATTTATCATTAGCTTTCAACAGTGTTAAACTGATAAAATACAATAGACATCAAGTTTAACTGTAGCGGAACAAGCAATCCATTAGAAGAGTCAAGTAGAGCATGAAATCTACTATCATCTATGATTTAAAAAGTTTATCATCAATTCTATCGCTGAGACTCAGCTTAATAAATAATCCACATCATCAAATCATCCCTGCACTAAGGCTAAGGATATTCATTAGTATCATGACCACAAATTATCCATGCATTACGGGCCAAGGATATTTGTGTTTTCATCAATGGTCATGCAATAACTGTCCATCAATGCACTACGGGCCAATTAGGACTTTTACCACATCATTTGTAACATTACGGTTATGATTATACCAAATAATCCCTAGTCATAATCACACCAAGTCCATCTATGCATGTAAGCCAAAGATGACTTTCATAACAATATAAGCATGAGGATGATGACAATAATATAAGAATTCAATTAAAAGAAAGCAAAGGATAAATTTTTCAAGATTTATAATTTAATTTATCCATAATTCAATAATGTCGAAATTGTCAACATGATACTTCTTTGTGGAGTAAAACTCAAGAATAATATAGTATCAAAAATGATTTAGACCGAAAAGAAATCAATTTTTGTCATGAATAGTACCCCGGGAGAATAGTAACCGAATGAATAGTACCCCGTGAATAGTAACTTTGGGAATAGTACTCTGACATGAAAAAGTTAAAACTTATCAAGAATGCTCAAAATAATACTTCCATGAAAAGATACTGGATGAAGCGCAAATATCAAGGATATTATACTAATTTCATGGAGTATAGAAGCCAAAACTTTAACAAAATGAGTATAAAATTCAGAATCTGAAACGAAATAATATTACTTACATACTACAGAGTATGGAAGAAAATATTATTTCATATGAATACTGAACAAAAATAATATCCCTTACCTTAAAAAGAAGAGTATTCCAACTGGTATAGCGGGGATATTCTTGAAGAAAACTTTTACTGTTTTCTACGCTCAAAGCTTTCTAAAACTCGAAAGAAATACACTCAATATTAAAGAAGAAGAATTCTCTGATTCTGGTGTGATTTTCAATTCTAACTAAGCATCCTATTTATAGGAGAATGGAAAGGATACTATTTGAATTTTAGAAATCATGGACGCACATTTAAATATTCACGGGCGCCGATCGTATGAAAATTTAAATTTTTTGATTAACTATGCAAACAGTATGCAGACACTATGCAAACATTATGCATAATAAAATAAAATATATTCTATTTTTCATAAAAAACAAAACTTATAATTATATATATACAAAAATAGTAACCCACCCGTGAATCCTCCCTGTAAAATTTAATTTTCAACACCCGTGGACCCCACCCATGTCATCATCACATGTGGGCTCCACCTTTTATAATAAATAACTTTCTACCGATTATTTTGAAAAATGGGTAAATGGGGGTCTATATAATAAGCAATACTTCATAAAAATCCCCCTAATATTTTTAACTACATTTATTCATATTATTATAACTCGCAATATTAACAACCAGATCGTTTGCAGGAAAGAGGGGGCTTTCTGTAAGACCCCAACTTTTATGAATAAAGATAAATTTTCTATAATTATCATTTTTTGAATATTATGGAATGAATTTGATATAATGTTATAGTTGTGTGTAATAGTTATAAATTTTTCAAAGTCACGCAAGTTGTTATATAATATTCGATTGGTGGGGAATATTCATTTTAACAAGGAATATTAAATGCGACGGTTGCAATCATTAGTGGACCCCACAACGGAATTATTAGTCGGATTGAAAAACGACAAAAAATATTTTATAAAAATAACGGCGGAAGTTTTATCGTTAATCGTTTGAAACACCCGGTGTTAAAAGTGCGAGAATATCGTGGTTGCGTAGTAGCAATACGGTATTGATTATTGATGCTTACGTGAGAAGTCACTCAGTTTTGTTCAGTTATTGCTTCAGTAATTGTTTCATAGTATCTCACGTTAATTGATTCAATTATTGTCGATATTTTATATATTATTAAATCAATAATTGAGACGACAAAGTTATTAATATTATTATTTGCAATATTAACGATGTCTAGAAGTTTTGCCAAGAAGAGGTTTGGTCACCTAATTGCGCGCCAATAGGGAGAAATTCTTATTGGAAAGCCCCCTCTTTCCTGGGAACGACCTGGTCGATTAATATTGTGAATTATAATAATGATGATAAATATTGTTAAAAATATTAGAGGAATTTTTATGAAGTATTTGATATAAATTTTGCTTATTTTATGGACTCCCATTTACCATTTTCTAAAATAATCAATAGAAAATTATTTAATATAATAATAAGTGGGGCCCACATTTGAAAATGTAAATGGAAGGTGGTTGATATGTTAGTCACGGTAGTTGGTTGATTTATATATATATATTAT
The DNA here is from genome assembly GCA_020205605.1 of Panax ginseng. Classification (NCBI taxonomy): domain Eukaryota; kingdom Viridiplantae; phylum Streptophyta; class Magnoliopsida; order Apiales; family Araliaceae; genus Panax; species Panax ginseng. The sequence goes on from CM035149.1 coordinate 82,663,214, forward strand.
ATAAAGTTTGTTATATATATATATATACTTTGAAAAAAATTGCTAGAATGGATTCACGGGATGAAACTTAGTGACTTGTTTCTTTAAAACATATGTTATATATATATATATATATATATATATATATATATATATATATATATATATATATATATATATATATATATATATAATATTATATTTAAAGATTTTATTTTATTAGAATATTTTATTATCTTTGCATAGTAAATCAATACAGACCGTTCATGAATTAGTTACTATTCACCCATTCTTCTATAAATAGAAGCTCATTCCTTCATTATTTCTTACTGAATTCACCGAAACTCTAGAGAGAAAACTATAAAAAGAAAGAAGAAAAGTATTACGCTACTTCCACAACTCCAATATCCGAGTTATTCTAAGGTAAGGGGTATTATTTCTTTCAGTATTCATGAAGAGAACTTCATTATTCCATTTTTTTATTACATTGGAATGACCAGATCACGCTGTCTACCCTATACTTGGTGAAATTCTTACATTATTCCATTCTTTATCATTATGTTGGAATAACTTTTGTCTATCAAAGTACCGCATACATGGTGAAATTCTTACATTATTCCATTCTTTATTATTACATTTGGAACATTACATGCGTGCGTTTTACGCATGTCCTAATTTCGTTATTTATTATTACATTGGAACATCACATGCGTGCAATTTCACCCGACACGGTTAGTTATTTATTATTACGCTGGAATATCCTATCTGTGCGTTCGCATGACACAATTCCGTTATTTATTATCTTTGTTGGAATAACTTTATGCATGCGGTCTATCGCATGCATGGTGATTTCTTTTGTTATTCCATTTTTTATTATACTCATTTGGTTAAAGTTTTAACTTCTATACTCCATGAAATTAGTGGAATATCCTTGATATTTGCGTTTCATCCAGTATCTTTTCATGGAAATATTCTTCTGAGCATTATTGAATTTTACTCTGCAAAGAAGTATCATGTTGACAATTTTGACGTTATTAGTTCCTAGATAAATTAATTCTTGAACTTGTTTTATTGAATTCTTATATCTTTGTCATCATCCTCATGTTTATATTATGTTGAAAGTCATCTGTGGCCTGTAGTGCATAGATGGACTTGGTATGATTATGACCAGGGATTAATCGGTATAATCATGACCGTAATGTTACAAATGATGTGGTAAAAGTCATCATTGGCCCGTTGTGCATTGATGGAAAGTTGTTGGCATGATCATGACCATTGATGAATACACGAATATCCTTGGCCCGTAGTGCATGGATAATTTGTGGTTGTGATACTAATGAATATCCTTGGCCGTAGTGCAGGAATGATGTGGATTATTTATTAAGCTGAGTCCCAGATAAAAGTGATGAAAAACCTTTTAAATCATAAAAGATAGTAGATTTTATTCTTTACTTGACTCTTTTAATGGATTGCTTGTTCCGCTGCAGTTAAACCTAATATTTGTTATATTGTATCAGTTTAACACTATTGAAGGCTAACGATAATTTATTCTGTATTATCTTAGTCATAATATTTTTTACTGGGCTAGTTGAGCTCACCCTTTTACTTTCATTGTTCTCTTCAGGAAATGAGAACGTAGCAGGGACTAGTTGGGGAACGGAGTGATGGTCCAGATAATAGCATTGGTAGTACTCACTATTCTGTTAAATAGTGTGATAATAAATGTAATGAGGACTCAATTGAGTGTTGATATTGTCTAGATGACAATATTTATATTAAAACTCACATCATATGTTTTGTCGTTTTTTACACGACTGTTGTATAATTAAGTTGTATTTGAATTTTATACCATGTATTTGGCGACTTAAGATAGGTGATGTATACCTATTTTAGGGGCGTCACAGTTGGTATCAAAGCTTAGGGATATGATCCCTGGCTAAGATGTGAGACAAGAACTAGGAGGGGAGAGATGGGGAATTCCTTCACTAGTATGACATACCTAAGTTTATTTGGTATTTAATTGGTCGGTCAGAGTATAGGGATAATATGTGATATGTTAATTAACCCTTGTTTTGTGGCAGTATTTGAAAATGACATCCGAGAATGTTGAGAACATCAATGGAGCACAGGAGACCGTTGAGTCTCCACAGATCAATAATTAGGATAATGTGCATCAGGAAGGAGACAATCCTCGGGCAAACAACAACACCGACTGAGATGATGAGCGATGGAATGTTCGAGAGGCTTTATGCAATTCATGCAACATCGTGCAAGCGCACTCTGTACAAAATGCGGTGGAAACACAGCAACTCTCGGACGGTCACCATTAAGCAGTTCAGGAACTGGGACCACCGAAGTTTTTGGAGAGCCAAAACCACTTAAGGCGAGGCGTGGATAAAGCGGATCTGTAAGATATTTGATGTCTGGGATGCTCCGAGGAGCAAAAGGTTCCTTTGCCACCTTCATGTTGTGTGCGAGGCGATTCTTGGTGGGAATTAAAAGCGTACTCAACCTGCAGCACTAAAGATGACTTGGGAGAAGTTCCAAGAATTGTTCAATGACAAGTACTTTCCCGAAAGTATTCGTCACATGAAAGAGGTAGAGTTCATCAAGCTGGAGCAAAACAACATGACCGTGTCGCAGTATGAAGCCAAGTTTGTCGAGTTGTCCCGATTTGCGTCCCATTTGGTTGATAATAAAGAGAGAATGACGCGAATGTTTCTAAGAGGTTTGAAACCCAAGATACGTTAATATCTTATCTCTCATAAACTGTGTTTGTATTCAGATGTTGTTAATATGGCTCAGTTATTGGAGCAAGATAATGAGTCAACCCAACCAAAAGAGAGAAGCTAGCAAAATTATAATACCAGTGATAACAGTCATCAGAGCGGTGACAATAAGCGTAGAGGGAATCAACATGCCAGAAATGGTAACCACTTCGGTGGTAATCATGTCCAAAATAATAAGAATGGACATTTCAAGAAGAGGAGATTCAACAATGATGGAAAGATGTCAGCACCAGCACCCGTTGTTAAGGAAGGAGAACGACCACCTATCATATGCTTTAAATGCGGAGGGGAGGGACACATCAGTCCAAACTGCGCGATGCCGTCCAAAGCATGTTATAATTGTGGAAGAGAAGGTCACCTAGCCCAATTTTGTTGTTCACCGAAGACAAGTTCAGGTAGGACGGAGGCACCAAAGGACGTCCCGGAAAAAATCAAAGCCAAGTGGTCTGAGGAGAAAGCGTTTGTCGTGACCTCCCAAAAAGCAAGGAACCCGAACGAGGTCATCACGGGTAAGCTTATCATAAACTCTAGCAAAGTATATACCTTATTTAATACCGGTTCTACCCATTCTTTTATTTCTCCTACTTACGCTCAACATTTAAATTTGACTCCGGAGAAATTGGACTTTGATTTATCTGTTGAAACTCCGTTGGGAGAAACCTTCATTACATCCACTGTTTATAAGTCTTGTTTGGTTCAAATCGGTACCCTCACATTACCTGTCGATCTTATTTCATTGAAAGTACTTTCATTTGACATAATTCTAGGGATTGATTGGTTAACTACTCATCATACAAAAATTAATTATTTTCGTAAGGTTGTTAGTTTTCATATTCCTAACCAACCTATTATGTGAATTCAAGCAACCAAACCATTAAAATCAATCACTGTCATCTCAAGCCATAAAGATATTCGTTTATTGAAAAATGGATGTCAAGCTTTCTTAGCTCATGTCACGGATCTAAACAAAAATAAATCGATTTTTGAATGATATTTCTATTGTTAATGAATTTCCTGACGTATTCCCTGAAGAACTTCCTGGCCTACCCCCAGAGCGTTAAATTGAATTTTGTATCGACCTTGAAACCAGTATAAAACCTATTTCCAAAGCCCCATATCGAATGGCTCTATTGAACTTCGTGGAGTTAAAGACCCAATGCGCAAGAATTGTTGAGACATCGGTTTCATTCATCCTAAAATCGTCTCCTTGGGGTGCTCCTGTTCTTTCGTGAAAATGAAAGACGGGAGTATGCTACTTTGTATTGATTATCGGGAGTTGAATCATGTCACAATCAAAAATAGGTACCCATTGCCACGTATTAATGACATGTTTGACCAGTTGCAAAGCGCCAAATTCTTTTCAAAGATTGATCTTCGTTCCGGATATCACCAATTAAAGATTAAAACCGATGACATTCCAAAGACGGCTTTCAGAACTCGGTATGTGCATTATGAATTCCTAATTATGTCTTTTGGATTGACTAATGCTCCTGCTGGCTTCATGGATATGATGAACCAAGTATTCAAGAAATATTTGGATCACTTTGTGGTCATCTTTATTGATGACATCCTTATTTATTCCAAAAGCCGTGAAGATCATGACCAATACTTGAGGCTGATACTTTAAAAGCTTCGTGAATATAAGCTTTATGCCAAGTTGAAGAAATATGAGTTCTGGCTTGAGGAAGTAGCATTCCTTGGGCACGTGGTATCAAGTCATGGAATATCTTGACCCAAAGAAAGATTGAAGCTATTCAAAGTCAGGAGCAACCTAAATTAGTGACCGAAGTATGTAGCTTTCTCGGTTAGCTGGTTATTATCGGAGATTCGTAGAAGGGTTTTCTCGAATTGCTACTCCATTAACTCAGTTGACTCAAAAAGTTACAAAATTTGTTTGGAGCGAGGAATGTGAGAAGAGTTCTCAAGAACTCAAGAGGAGACTCATTTCAGCACCTGTTCTGATAATACCATCTGGCTTGGAGGGATTTGTCATCTACAGTGATGCTTCGGGCAAAGGGTTAGGATGTGTTCTCATGCAACATGGGAAAGTCATAGCCTATGCCTCTCGACAACTCAAAGAATATTAGAGGAATTATCCTACTCATGATCTAGAGTTGGCAGCTGTTGTCTTCACACTTAAAATTTGGAGGCATTACTTGTATGGGGAGAAAGTGGAGATCTTTACGGATCATAAAAGCCTCAAATATTTCTTCACTCAAAAGGAACTCAACATGCGACAGCGACGTTGGCTTGAACTATTGAAAGATTATGATCATACCATCCAATACCATCCTAGAAAAGCAAATATGGTAGCTGACGCATTGAGTAGTAAGATCATATCTTGATGCGAGTCTTGATATTGTCAACGCAGAGGCCCATTTTGTATGACTTGCAAAGGATGGAGATAAAGATAAAGACTCTAGGGACCCACGTGATGATGGCGAATATACAAGTAGAATCGACTTTAATCGATAAAGTTAAAGGTGTTTAAGCTACAGACCTGGAGCTGATGCATATGAGGAAGAAAGTACAAGAAGGTGTTATGCCGGAAGCAAGAATCGATGAAGAAGGAATACTTCAAGTCAACTCCAGACTTTGTGTTCCAAACAATCCTGAGTTAAAGTATAAAATCATGATGGAGGCGCATAACATACTATTTGCAATCCATCCTGGGAGTACCAAAATGTATCATGATCTTCGATATACATTTTGGTGGGGCAAAATGAAGAGAGAGATAGCGTTGTTTATTTCAAGGTGTTTAACTTGTCAACGAGTCAAGGAAGAGCATCAAGTACCAAAAGGTCCATTGCAACCACTTGAAATTACAGAATGGAAGTGGGAGCACATTACCATGGATTTAAGTTCTTTGGTCTTCCCAAGGTTTCTCAAGGCATAGATGCAATTTGGGTCATTTTTGATAGATTGACCAAAGTCTCGCTTATTTTTTACCAATCTGAGAAACTTATACACTTGAGCGTTTTTACTCGTATGTACATAAACGAGATTGTAAGGCGCATCTTTATGCGGTATCCATAGTTTTTTTGATCGAGACCCAAGATTCACTTCACGATTTTGGGTTAGTTTACAAAAAGCTATGAGCGCGGATTACAATTTAGTTTGGCATATCATCCTCGAGACAGACGGACAATCGAGAGAGGACAATTCAAACTCTTGAAGATTTATTAAGACTCTGTGTCCTTGACTTCAAGGGAAGTTGGGACAAGTTCTTACCATTGGTGGAGTTTTCTTACAACAACAGTTATCCAACAAGTATTGGCATGGCTCCATTCGAGGCATTGTATAGAAGAAAGTGTCGTTCTCTAGTATGCTAGGATGAGGTGGGTGAAGCAACGTTGTTGGGACCGGAGTTGGTACGTATGACTATGGAAAAGATTCAAACGATCCGAAAATGTATAAAAACCTCACAAGACCGACAAAAAAGTTATGTTGATCTTCATCGAAAGGACGTGGAATTCGATATTGGAGATCATGTGTTGTTACGTGTTGCTCTATGGAAAGGAGTTACGAGATTTGGAAAGAGAGGAAAGAACAATCCTCGATTCATTGGCCCATTTTTAATCCTTGATCGAATAGGGACTGTAGCCTATAGACTCGCTTTACCGCCAAGTATGTCTCGTGTTCATAACGTTTTTCATATATCCATGTTACGTAAATATTTGAAAGACCCGAACCACATTATTGAGTTAGAACCGAACGAAATAGCGGAAGATTTAACGTATAAAGAGGTTTCTGTTCAAATCTTGGATAAGAAAGAACATATTCTATGCTCCAAGGTTATACCTCAAGTCAAAGTTTTGTGGAGAAACCACGATATTGAGGAAATGACATGGGAGTTATAATTTGAAATGAAATCAAGGTATCCTTACCTCTTCGATATACCAGGTACGTACCCTAATTTCGAGGGAAAAATTTCATAAGAAGGGGAGATTGTAAGACCCCAACTTTTATGAATAAAGATGAATTTTCTATAATTATCATTTTTTGAATATTATGGAATGAATTTGATATAATGTTATAGTTGGTGGGTAATAGTTATAATTTTACAAAGTCACGCAAGTTGTTATATAATATTAGATTGGTCGGGAATATTCGTTTTAACGAGGAATATTAAATGCGACGGTAAAATCATTAGTGGACCCTACAACGGAATTATTATTATCGGATTGAAAAAGCGACAAAAATATTTTTACTGAAAATAACGGAGGAAGTTTTATCGTTAATCTGTTGAAACACCCGGTGTTAAAAATGCGAGAATACGTGTGGTTGCATAGTAGCACACGGTATTGATTATTGATGCATACGTGAGAAGTCACTCAGTTTTGTTCAATTATTGCTTTAGTAATTGTTGCATAGTATCTCATGTTAATTGATTCAATTATTGTCGATATTTTATATATTATTAAATCACTAATTGAGACTATGAAGTTATTAATATTATTATTTGTAATATTAACGATGTCTAGAAGTTACGCCAGGAGAGGTTTGGTCACCTAATTAAGGCGCCCAATAGGGAGAAATCCTTATTGAAAGCCCTCTTTCTCAGGGAACGACACAGTCGATTAATATTGTGAATTATAATAATGATGATAAATATTATTAAAAATATTGGAGGGATTTTTATGAAGTATTTGATGTAAATTTTGCTTATTTTATGGAACCCCATTTACCATTTTTCAAAATAATCGGTAGAAAATTATTTAATATAATAATAGGTGGGGCCTTTGTGGGGCCCACATTTAAAAATGTAAATGGAAGGTGGCTGATATGTTAGTCACGAGTAGTTGGTTGATTTATATATATATATATATATATATATATATATATATATATATAAAAGTTTGTTATATAAAGTTTGTTATTAAATAAAGGGGTATTATTTCTTTCGTTTCATGAAAAGAACTTACATTATTCCATTTTTTTTATTATGTTGGAATAACATGTATACGCTATCTACCCTATACTTGGTGAAATTCTTACATTATTCCATTCTTTATCATTATGTTGGAATAACTTGCCTACATCATCAGTCTGCATACATGGTGAAATTCTTACATTATTCAATTCTTTATTATTCTATTGGAACATTACATGCGTGCGTTTACGCATGACTTTAGGTTCCGTTATTTATTATTCTGTTGGAACATCACATGCGTTCTTGAATTTAAATACGACTTCGTTCCGTTATTTATTATTACGTTAGAATATCCTCGTATGTGCGTTCTGGCACGACTGGTTCCGTTATTTATTATTACATTGGAATAACTTTTATCTGTGCGATTATATCGCATGCATGGTGATTACTTTTGTTATTCCATTCTTTATTATACTCAGTTGGTTAAAGTTTTGACTTCTATACTCCATGAAATTAGTGGATAAATTAATTCTTGAACTTGTTTTATTGAATTCTTATATCTTTGTCATCATCCTCATGTTTATATTATGTTGAAAGTCATCTGTGGCCTATAGTGCATAGATGGACTTGGTATGATTATGATCAGGGATTAATCGGTATAATCATGACCGTAATGTTACAAATGATGTGGTAATAGTCCTCATTGGCCCGTAGTGCATTGATGGACAGTTGTTGGCATGATCATGACCATTGATGAATACACGAATATCCTTGGCCCGTAGTGCATGGATAATTTGTGGTTGTGATACTAATGAATATCCTTGGTCGTAGTGTAGGGATGATGTGGATTATTTATTAAAATTTGAGTCCCAAATGATAAAAGTGATGAAAAACCTTTTAAATCATAAGCGATAGTAGATTTTATTCTCTACTTGACTCTTTTAATGGATTGCTTGTTCATTGCAGTTAAACTTGATGTTTGTTATATTGTATCGGTTTAACACTATTGAAGGCTAACGATAATTTATTACAGATTATCTTAGTCATAATATTTTTTACTGGGCTAGTTGAGCTCACCCTTTTACTTTCATTGTTCTCTTCAGGAAATGAGAACGTAGCAGGGACTAGTCGGGGAACGGAGTGACGTCCAAAAAATAGCATTGGTAGTCCTCACTATTCTGTTAAATAGTGTGATAATAAATATAATAAGGACTCAATTGAGTGTGGATATTGTCTAGATGACAATATTTGTATTAAAACTCACATCATATATTTTGTCGTATTTTACACGACTGTTGTATAATTAAGTTGTATTTGAATTTTGTACCATGTATTTGGCGACTCAAGATAGGTGATGTATACCTATTTTGGGGGCGTCACACTTTTCGATAAGAATTTCTCCCTATTGGCGCACAATTAGGTGATCAAACCCCTTTCCTCGACAGAATTTTCTAGACATCGTCAATAATGCAAATAATAATATGAAATTATTGATTTAATAATATATAAAATATTGAAAATAACTGAATCAAAATAACGTGAGATCTTATCGAAATTCTTGTAGTAATAATTGAACAAAAGCTGGGTGACTTCTCACGTAAGCATTAATAATCAATATTGGTATTACTCTTATATGCGATCAGCAGCGTATTCTTGTACTTTAACACCGGTGTTTGACGAGTTAACGGTAAAAAAATTTCCGTTATTTTTTTTAAAAAGATATTTTTGTCGTTTTCTTATTCTGACAATAATTCCATTATAGGGTCCACCAATTATTGTGTCATCGTACGAATATTCCCTGTTAAAATGAATATTCCCCGACCAATCGAATATAATATAACTTGTTTACTTTGAAAATTTTTTAAATATTACCCACAACTATAACACTATATCAAATTCAGTTCTTAATATTCAAAAATGATATTTATGGAAAATTCATCTTTTTTCATAAAAGTTGGGGTCTTACAGAAGCTGTGCAGCCTGCATTAAAAATTCATGCTTGTGAGACCCCAGATTTTATGAATAAAGATTTAAATTTCTCGAAATATTTTTTTGAATATTATGGAATGAATTTGATATAATGTTATAATTGTGGGTAATATTTATAAATTTTGCAAAGTATGCAAGTTGTTATATAATATTTGATTGGTCGGAGAATAATCATTTTAATAGAGAATATTCGTATGCGATAACAATCATCATGGACCCCATAACTAATTATTAGCCGATTGAAAAAACGACAAAAATATTTTTATGAAAATAACGGCGGAAGTTTTATCGTTAAAACTGTTGAACTACTCGTAGTAAAAGTGCGAATACGCTGTGGTTGCATAAGTAGCACACGGTATTGATTATTGATGCTTACGTGAGAAGTCACTCAGTTTTGTTCAATTATTGCTTCAGTAATTGAGGTTATAATAATGACCTCGGATTAATATTGTGAATTATAATAATTATGATAAATGTTGTTAAATATATTGAGGTGTCTTTTTATGAAATCACGGAAGTTTATATATATATATATATATATATATATATATACAACGGATCCAAATCAGGGATCCTGATGGTCCAAAATCCGACCCCAAATTTTTTTTTTTTTGTACAACAACTAAAATAAAAATAAATTATAGAATCGAAATTTTTCCATAATACGATGTTTTGGGTGTGTTTTAATACCTACATCAACCAATGTATGTATGCGATTCTGCCCGAGACACTATACGAAATGTTTTGGTATAGGCATCCAAATCACGCCTAAAACAACAGATTATGTAAAAATTTCAATTCCATAATTTTTTTTAGTTGTTTCAAAAAAAAAAAAAAAAAAAAAAGGTCCTGATTTTAATAAGTCCTGGATCCTTGATTTGGATCCGAACTCTATATATATATATATATATAAATTTTATTTTATTAGTATTATTAATGTAATAAAATGAGAAAAGCTTTTATATAAAACAAAATACTTTTATAAATTTATTTATTTTATTAGACAATAATTAGAATATAGTATATTTTGTTATGCATAGTGTTTTGCATAGTAAAATCTTTTTATATAAAATGAATACTTTTATAAAGTTATTTGTTTTATTAGACAATAATTAGAATATATTATATTTTATTATGCATAGTATTTGCATAGTGCACAGCATAATGTTTACATAGTAAAATCTTTCTATATAAAAGCAGAATACTTTTATAAAGTTATTTGTTTTATTAGACTATAAATAGAATATATTATATTTTATTTAAAAGATTTTATTTTATTAGAATAATTTATTAATACTGCATAGTAAATCAATATGGACTGTCCATTTAAAAGTAAATCAATCTAGACCGGTTATGAATTAGTTACTATTCAGTCCATTCTCCTATAAATAGAAGCTCATTCCTTCATTATTTCTTACGTATTCACTGAAACTCTAGAGAGAGAAACTATAGAGAGAAAGAAGAAAAGTATTCTACTACCCCACTTTTCCAATATCCAGCTTTATTCTAAGGTAAGGGGTATTATTTCCAGCTTCATCCAGTATCTTTTCATGGAAATATTCTTCTGAGCATTCTTGAATTTTACTCTACAAAGAAGTATCATATTGACAATTTGGACGTTATTAAAATCTGGATAAATTAATTCTTGAACTTGTTTTATTGGATTCTTATATCATTGTCATCATCCTCATGCTTATATTATGTTGAAAGTCATTTATGGCCTGTTGTACATAGATGGACTTGGTATGATTATGACCAGGGATTATTCGGTATAATCATGACCGTAATGTTACAAATGATGTGGTAAAAGTCCTCATTGGCCCGTAGTGCATTGATGGACAGTTGTTGGCATGATCATGAGCATTGATGAATACACGAATATCCTTGGCCCGTAGTGCATGGATAATTTGTGGTTGTGATACTAATGAATATCCTTAGCCGTAGTGCAGGGATGATGTGGATTATTTATTAAGGTGAGTCTCAGCGATAAAAGTGATGAAAAACCTTTTTAAATCATAAAAGATAGTAGATTTTATTCTCTACTTGACTCTTTTAATGGATTGATTGTTCCGCTGCAGTTAAACTTGATGTTTGTTATATTTTATCAGTTTAACATTGTTGAAGACTAATGATAATTTATTCTACATTATCTTAGTCATAATATTTCTTACTGGGCTAGTTGAGCTCACCCCTTTCTTTCACTGTTCTCTTCAGGAAATGAGAACGTAGCCGGGACTAGTCGGGGAACGGAGTGACGGTCTAGATGATAGTATTAGTAGTCCTCACTATTATGTTAAATAGTGTGACAATAAATGTAATGAGGACTCATTTGAGTGTGGATATTGTCTAGATGACAATATTCTTATTAAAACTCTCAAATTATGTTTTGTCGTATTTTATACGACAGCTGTATTATTAAGTTGTATTTGTATTCTATACCATGTATATAGCAACTCAGAATAGGTGATGTATACCTATTTTGGGGGCGTCACAATGCTCATGTGATGACTATGTTATTTCCTAAGCTGATACCGATTAAAGGAAAAGAGGTCTTGATTCCAAATCCCGAAGTGGAAGAAAAGGAAGGAGACGTAAACAAGACATTGCAAGGCGGTTGTCAAACATACTCATCATTGTCCATACTGAGGGTATGAATATAGACATCCCAGAAGATGATTATCTAGACATCATGGTCATTCGGGAAAAGGAGGACGATAGCAGCCCCTTCATCAATGCATTCCATCAGGACTTCTCCCTTGACAATTGGAGTAGCACTCCTTGCATTTATCGACAAGGGTAAAAAGGGTAGAAACTTCCTCTGCCTTGTAGATAGACATAACTGCTTACTTTTCTGTACAGTATTAGCAATTGTTTTGTCATTACGTGCTAACACTTTGTATGATTGAACAGGTTCATATATTAAGTGAAAGCATATTTTGTTTCAGGACTCTAAATATAGATGTGTCTATACTTGCTGATGAGGTGCCTTTTCTCCACAAGGACTATAACTTTGATGAAAAGTTGGACTCAGACTTGATGGAAGTACAAGAGGACTATGAGATACCTCAGGAGATCAAAGAATGGGTCGAAGACACACCCAAGCCAAATCTTGATCAAACCACCTCATTCAATCTCGGAACCTTAGAAAACCCCAAACTAATTCAGATTGGTACAGACCTCACTCCAAACCAAAGGAATGACATGGTAACTCTATTGACCCAATTCCAGGATGTGTTTACATGGACTCATGAAGACATGGTTAGTTTATCCACTGACATTGTCATTCATCGCCTTCACATTAAAGAGGGATTCAAGCCAGTCCGGCAGAAGCTCAGGCGATTAAAACCTGAGTGGAGTTTAAAGGTTAAAGAAGAAATTGTGAAACAATTTCAAGCCAGCATCATCATGGTGTCAACATACCCTGAATGGCTATTTAACATAGTCTCCATGCCTAAACCTGGAGGAAAGGTGCGTGTTTGCATGGATTACCAGGATCTGAATAAAGTTTGTCTCAAGGATAGCTTTCCCATGCCATTTATCCACATTCTCATTGACAATACAGCTTAATACGACATGTACTCCTTTGCTGACTATTTTGTGGGGTACCATCAAATTATGGTTGCTGAAGAGGAACGTGAGAAAACTGTATTCATCACTCCTTGGGGAACTTTTTGCTATAGACGGTTGTCATTCAGCCTCATCAATGCTGGAGCTACCTATCAGCGAGCTATGAAGGCTCTTTTCCATGACTTAATGCATAAAGAGATAGATATCTACGTGGACAACATCATTGTCAAGTCCCGAAGGGAAGATGACCATCTAGACCATCTCAAAAAGCTTCAACATGTTACGTAAGTACAACTTGAAGTTGAATCCAGCCAAGTGCGCCTTTGGCGTTAAATCAGGCAAGTTGCTAGGATTCCTAGTCAGCCACAAAGGGATTGAGCTGGATCCCACCAAAATCCAGGCCATCACGAAAATTCCCATTCCTCAGACAGAGAATGAAATACGGGGATTTTTTGGAAGGATCAATTTCATCAGCCGATTCGTCTCCCAACTCACGCAACCTGTGAGCCTATCTTCAAGCTGTTAAGGAAGAACTACTCCATGAAATGGAACGATGAGTGTTAGAAAGCCTTCCTTACAATCAAAGAGCAGCTAGTCAAAGCTCCTATTTTGGTACCTCCTAGGGATGGTGTTCCCATATTCATGTACCTATCAATCAATGACAATGCCATGGACTACATGCTGAGACAAAAAGACTATAGAGGCCAAGAGTGAGCTATCTACTACCTCAGTAAAAGATTCAATAATAGTGAACACAAGTACACTCTGATTGAGAAGACTCGTTGTGCTTTAGCATGGGCTTCCATGAGGTTACAACATTACCTCCATGGTCACACAACCCATCTCATATCCCGCGTGGATCATCTCAAATACGTCTTCAGTAAACATATGTTAAATTGTCAGCTGTCCAGATGGTAGTTGATCCTACAACAGTTTGACATCGTCTACGTGACGCAAAAGTCTATTATAGGTCAAGGAATTGCAGATTAACTGGCCACCTCACCTTCAGGGGATTTCAAACCCTTATAAATATACTTCCTAGATGAAGGGGTAATGACAGTGCGGCAACATCATCAGTACGATGCATGCCAAACATGGAAGATGTATTTCGATGGAGCTGTAAATATGGAAGGTTCTAGGGCTGGAGCAGTTCTAGTATCTGTTACAGGGGAGTATCCCGTCACCTTCAAATTATAGTTTGTAAGCACCAATAATACAGCTGAGTATGAAGGTTGTATCATGGGGCTAGAACTTGCCCAATCAATGGGCATCATACGGCTAACTGTCTTTGGGGATTCTAAATTGTTAATCAAACAAACCACTAGAATCTATCACACTAAAGAGCTACATTTGCTGCCTTACCATTGGCAAGTCCTATAGATGGCTTCGGAGTTTGAAGAAATATCCTTCCTCCACATTCCTTGGAATAAGAATTACTTTGCGGATGTGCTAGCAACTTTGGCCTCCTTGATCAACATATTTGACAAGGAAAATATGTCAAACATTCTGTTTGCCCTGCAAAAGGCTCCAGCCTATGGGAACTATATTGGAGAAGTATCAGATTAGCTACCTCCCATCCAACACCCTTGGTATCAGCATATCAGGGAGTACTTGCGAGATGGATCTACACCCGCTGAGGCGAGTCTAACTGAAAGAAGGCGGATCCTTCAATTGGCTATGAAATAGGTCTCCTCAGATGTCTGGAAAAAGACCAAGCTCAAAGGCTCATGGATGAAATCCATGGTGGAGTATGTGGCCCACACATGAGCGGTCCTTTACTTGTCAAAAGAACCTGAGAACAGGGCATTACTGGATCTCTCTTAAAGTTGACTGTGATGATCACGTCAAGAGATGTTACCAATGCCAAATTTATGGGAATGCTATCCACGCCCCTCCAAGGGAACTCCATATTATGAGTTCACCTTGGCTCTTCTCAATGTGGGGAATGGACGTGATCGGGCCCATCGAGCCCAAAGCCAGTAATGGGCATCGGTTTATATTCACCATGATCGACTACTTCACCAAGTGGGTAGAAGCAGCCTCCTTCCCCAGGGTTACCAAAGAAGTTATCATTGGTTTCATCAGAAATAATGTCATTTATCGATATGGACAACCGGAGGTGATTGTGTCAGATAACGTTAAGAACCTCAACAACAAAATGTATGTCGTCAGATAACACTAAGAACCTCAAACATCTCAACTCCGTCATCTACCGTCCAAAGATGAATGGTGCTGTTGAAGCGGCTAATAAGAACATCAAGAAGATCATGCAAAAAATGTCCGCCAATCACAAAGGATGGCCTAACTTGTTGCCTCTGACTCTATTATCCTACAGAACATCAATGCGCACTTCCACTGGGGCAACCCCCTACTCTTTAACCTATGGGATAGAAGCAGTGCTCCCCATAGAAGTGGAAATGAAATCCCTCAAAGTGTTAATAGACGCTCAGCTAGATGAAGACCAATAGTTACAAGATAGGTATCACCAATTGTCTCTAATAGACGAAATGAGAACCGATGATATCTTCCATGGTAAATTATACCAATAGAGGATCGCCAGATCCTACAATAGAAAAGTCTAGCTACGGCAGTTTAAACAACATGACTTGGTTTTGAAGAAGATCATTGACAAGCAAGATCAGTCCAAGGGAAAATTCCCCAAACTGGGAAGGCCCGTTTGTTGTCAAGGAGGTATTGACAAGAGCTGCTCTCAGATTACAGGAAATGGATGGCGAGGAATTTCCACTGCTCATAAACTCAGACACCGTAAAACGGTACTATGTCTGAAGTTAGCATCAAGCAAACATCCTGGTTTTGGATCACCAGATCCCCAGTCACTTCAGGTTTTCTAAACCTCACTACATCAAGGTCAAACTCACCTTTCCAACCAGCAGCCTGGTTTTGGATCAGCAGATCCTTCACACAACTTTGGTTTCAAAACCCTTCACATCTTCAGGTTATCCCACCAGGGATTAAACCTTTCACACATGCAGTTTTGTCCCACCGGGGATAAAACTTTTCACACCTGCAGTTTTGTCCCATCAGGGATAAAACTTTTTTCCCTGCAGTTTGTCCTGTACATGGGATCAAACTTTTCATCTTCAATTCGTCCTGAACATGGGGCAAACTACATCGACCTGATCTCCCCAATACAGGGGAGTACATAGGCAGCCATTTTTATGGTCCGGTCGCACTTCACCACAAAAATAAACATATCTCTACACCCACCTTATCACATACAGCGTTGAACCTCTTACACCAGGTTCGAACTACGCAGACCTGATCTCCTGTTCAATAGGAGTACGTAGGCAGTCATTCATGGTTCGGTTTTACCCCCTACCAAAATACAAAAACTTGTCAGCGGTACTGGGATTATCCTTCAATCCACCATATTTCATCGGCTTCAAACCAAAGGGATGGAACTACCTGACCTCCCCATAAATGGGAGAGTTGGTGACCATCTAAGCTGTGATTAAGTCCTCAAAAAGAAACACCAATCCATGAGAGATGGAACTACCTGGGCTCTCCCGTACAAGGGAGAAACGTCGACCATCTGTGGTACGGTCAACCTCAGAGAAGAAAGTCACACTCCTCTCCACATCTACATGCAGAAACCAGTCCTAAGACACCAAAGAGGTAGGGATACACATAGATCAATGATCCATTCTGAAAAATCCTGAGACATCTCAATATCCATTCATCAAGGAGGAGTTCATAATATATCAAGATCACAAGCCCTGAAGAAATAGGCAAATATCAAGCAAGTAGCAAGGCACAACTAAAAGGGAAGTGAATCAAAATATATTTCCTTGTCATATATAATGTTGTTTGATATATACAATATGAACTGTACATGACAAAATGGCTAAGCTAGTCTGTGCATGAAAATACAAGCCCATCTATAAATCAGTGTTTATGTTGGCTATCAAGTCTAATATCGCATCCCTCTTAGAAGAAGGAGGTAACATTGTGAGCTCCTACCCAAGGGTATCTACACGAGCCAACAGATCCACAGCCAATTGCATGCTGACACTGTGTTCATCAATATATGTGCTCATCTCTGCAATAATGCCAATGGTAAGGGATCTCACTGTAGTACTGTCTATAATGGCAACATCCCGAGCAGATATAACTCCATCCCGCTCAATAATCAATGCATCTCTGGATGATCTAGCCTCATCCCGCTCATCAATAGCGATGTCTCTATAGGCTAAAGCATCATCTCTCTCTAATAGAGCGGCATCTCTCCCAGCAAGAGCTATCAACATCAAGGCCCTAACCTGATCTCTCTCAAATTTCATTAGATGCAGACTCTACTCTAAATACTCTGCCGAATGCGAGGTCATAATAGCAGTCATAATGGGAGAATCTACAAGAGTTGCTGGCAACCCAGTGAATAGCTCTTCCTCGATGGGAGTATCAATATCCTCCATGGGCTCCCTACCATCAGAACTAATCCTCGGATCTGTGGATACAACCGGAGCCGATGCCATCTCTATCTCCATCCATGTAGGATACTCTGTCGAACAGCCCGGATGGCTAACAAAAAACTCATCTCTCTCACACTGATCCCAACAGGCGTACACCCTAGATCTATCCTTTGCAGATAAGTGGCGAGAAGCCAAACGCTAACCTAATGCCCCCTCAAAAGGATGCACATCTTGAAACTGGTCAAACTGTGACATCACAACCAGTGGGTGATACATGGTCATGCCCCTTAAACTAGCTAGAGTGAGATAATCCATGCCAGATGCATGAGTAATGAAGTTGTAGGGAGAACTGAGCCCTGTACACGGAAAGATGTCAAACGGATCTCTGATCCCTACCAAGAACACCGACCAAGATATAGTGTTTGTACACTCCGCTGGCTGAAAGGAGTAAGACATAGCTATCTCATGGGAAAAGAAATACCCATATCTTCGGAAGGTGCCAATCGGTCTCAAGTGTGACATGAACCACACATACAACATGACCGAGCTACTTATAAATACCCCTACAGGGTGGGTGCAACAATACATGGGTAATCTCAATGTCTCTGCTACAATCATCGGCGCAATGGTATGACCCTCCTTGAGAGCTCTCACTGCCATCTATATACCGTGGCATGTACACATATAACAATACACACATCATGAGTATATCTGCTCTGGCCACACGCCACTGATCCTCCGGCATGGTGAAATCCCTGGAATGTCGTGTATGACCGTTCGATAAGCCAAATTTGTCTATCAGAAAACATTGGCACACCACATGACCGGATGTAATCTCATCCTGCACTACTCTACGCCTCAACCCGGTGAGGTTCATGAACTGTCGGCTCAAATCACTGATAGCCATCCGAGCGCAAGGCCTGTCCAATGGCAAAGCTGTCAACTGCTCGTACTCCTCTAAGGTGGGAGTCAACTCCTGGGTCCCAAATTAAAAAACCTGCCTCTTCGGTACCTAATTCTCCAGCATACCATCTACAAAACCCACAGGAACCTGAAACATCAGGAGGGTCATAAAATACTGTAATAATTGATCTATGGTTACCCGATCTGGAGGTGACAAACTATCATACCATGACCTTAGACGGGAGGCTACCAATATTGGTGGGGTGTGATCAATGCGGCTAACTGTCAAGGAAGACATCTATGTGGGCCGTATCATAAGATCATTCAGGGGTCAATATTGAATATCTCTGGATATACATACATATGCATAACTTGATACATGCATGATAAATAATATATGGTAATATGATGTAGGGAATAACAGTACATACATTCCTAAGTACATCATCATCTAAATACATCATCTCTGTACAGCTAAAAATATAGGGAAATGGGGCACAGCTGCCCAATAACTAACAGAAGCCTATCTAAAGATATAGCGAGAATGGGGCACAGCCACCCAGTATTTAACACAGGCCTATCAAAAAATATAGCGAGAATACACATCAAAAGAAGATATTGGTGTCGATGTACACATCATCAATCCTGTCCACCTGATGTAACTCCTCCTGAGTCACTGGATCTCTATCAAGAGGGATGGCAGGCCTATACAATGAAGGATCTGCACCGGCAAAGCCATATGGGTCATCTGAGGGGCCAGCGCCTGAGCTGGAAGGATCAAAAGTATCTCGCCTCAAGGATCTACTCTTGAAGTCTTAGAATAAAAAAAATGTGCCCGGTCCAACTGTCATGTCAAGCTGTCAATTTGTGTTAAATGAGTCGGATCTCAGACACAGGCCATCCAATCCATCATCATCACATATCCAGGAACCATATCCCCCAAAAATTGAGTGGCGCAGGTCTGGGCACTGATGGTACGAGGGGACCACCAGCGGTATAATGCCTCCTGAGTAAATGGACCCTCTAACAAAGTATAGCCATCAACTATCATCAATGGGATATCACTGATAGGTGACTTCGACACAGGCCAATAACACCTGGCAGGAGGCAAGCTCGCATACGAATCTCTCCTGTAGTTCTCCTAATAGCACGCTCTCGTAAGTAGAGCTCACATCCTCCATCTGTGAAGAGAGGAATCCTACAGGTGGACATCACGTACTCGACACCAGTCGGGTACCCATCCTTAAATCCAACGGTTAAGTGTTCCCCAGAGTAGGGAATCCAAGTGATAGCATCAGCTGTCAACAACTCTAACTGTAGGCAACAATGGGTGAAACCCTCAGCTACAGGAACCTCCACAAGTATGGAGTGATGCCATCGCCGTCCTCGTGGATAGGTCTCCAAACCTAACACACTGATAGGACGCATACATGGAAGCCTCTCATAGGCCCAAAACTGCCAACACAAAGCTAAACATCCCTGTCAGTCAACACTCTAAACATGTACATGGGAAATTAAAAGATAAATACTCACCAGCAGAAATGGATAAAATCTTAACCAAACCTCTGTCAAGCCCTGCGAGCGCATGCGTATGCCCCTGAGGAAATAGGCAAAGGTATAGGAGCCCCAATCATAATCTCCAATACGATCCACCTCCTATGTGGTGTTGACCAAAGCGAATGACACTGTGGAAGAGTTATCCGCTATGAAGCAACCCCTGAGAATAACCAGGAACAATCACCAAAGAATGCAATCCCTGACTCTTACATCAGTGGGTATGGGCTCACTCAAAAGCCCACTTATAGCATCTACGCTCAAAGGACCTGTATAAATTATCCTGCCCTTGAGCGTGTCAGCCGGGACTCCTAGCAAGGATCTAACGACAGTCGGGGTAATGTTCACCGCACAAGGTATTGTCGCCCCTCCAAACTCCATACCGGTGATAAACTGCCAATCCATCGGCGTCATCATCACCTCACAGTCTAGTAAATGGAGAGACTGATTCTGGTGAAACTAGTGCTTAGACAATGCCCTGAGATAACCCCAGGGATAACGATGGTGGAGGATAAAAAAGAATGCCTCAAAGCCCCAACCATGCACAATCTCTCAATAATCTAGATGCAGAGCCTGATATAGAGAGTGTATGCTGAACCAGTTCCCTCGAGGCTGCGTAAAGTCGGGAACCTACATCAAAAAAATAGGTCATCATCAGAACCTTTGCTCCTCATCAATAGGAAAGAAGGAAGATCAAACCTAGCTTTTACCTCGTTTGCATGTAATTAAACCGAGGGGTGGCGACTCAAATCACCTAAAAGCTCTGGTATCGTCACAATAATGCCTGGAAGATCCCTGCGGGGAGCATGAGCAGAAGGAGCTAGAGCTGCAATCGGTACATCCTTTTCCTCGTCCTCAACATTCGGTACATCAACCCGGATAGGACGGATCACCACCTCCGCCAAACGACGAGGCTGTCTAACTGAATGGGGTCGAGGCACGTCAGAAGCCCTCCTCTGCACACCTGAAGTGGTCCTGCGTGAACTACTCGACTGATCTGGATCCATATATATATGGACACAAGTCTCCAAATCACCTCAGAAAGGATGTGATAAATTCTAACCTAGAGCTTTTTAAATGCATTTTATGACTATATGCATGCATGCATTACTTTAACATACGCCTACAGTAGAGTTAAAAATGTATGTCTTCCCAATTCCTAGACTTTTGGAAAATTTTTCCAGAGTCTCCTTTGTACAAAGGACTATCCACATGCACATAGGCATGACTAGGTGGCCATTCAGTAGCACACCTATCCATAATCATAAACATCCTATATGCATTAAAACATCAAAGTCACAATCCGTGAGGGTAGCCTAATTACCAAGATTACTTTGTCTTACCACCTTTGCTCATTTGTCCTCAAATAGGATAAGAAATAGCAGAAAAAGGTGCCAATTTGACTATTTCAAAAGTTAAATTTTTTCACATAATTATGTTTAGCATGGTTAAATACTAACATTTATTATGTTGAATATTTTTAATAAGTCATATGAGCATGCATATTCACTACTATGTGACACATTCCTCAAAAAGACGCCTGAACTCAGTAGATCTGAAGAAGAGCTCTCGGATTCTCTGTGTGGCGCAACTTGAAAATGACTTATGAAAGCAACAAGCCCTTCAAGACCACCCACGGTTGGCCGCAGGTCTACCTGTGGCTCCCCTTGGTGGGTCCCACCCCTCCGGCTCAGTCCAGTTTGAGTTGCAAAGGAGGTCTTGTGACATCCCTAAAATAGGTATACATCACCTATTCTGAGTCGTCAAATACATGGTACAGAATACAAATACAATCTTTAATATACAACAAGAGCTGGGAGTTTTAATACGAATATTGTCTTTTAGACAATATCCACTCTCAGAATAAGTCCTCATTACATTTATTGTCACACTATTTAACAGAATAGTGAGGACTACTAATACTATCATCCGGACCATCACCCGCTTCCCGACTAGTCCCTAGCCACGTTCTCATTTTACAAAGAAGAACGAAAGAAAGAAAGGGTGAGCTCAACTAGCCCAAAGAAGAAATATTATGACTAAGATAGTGCGAAATAAAATATCATTAGTCTTCAACAATGTTAAACCGATAAAATACAATATACATCAAGTTTAACTGCAGCGGAACAAGCAATCCATTAAAAGAGTCAAGAATAAAATCTACTATATTTTATGATTTAAAAAGGTTTTTCATCACTTTTATCGCTAAGACTCAGCTTAATAAATAATCCACATCATCCCTGCACTACGACCAAGGATATTCATTAGTATCACAACCACAAATTATCCATGCACTACGGGCCAAGGAAATTCGTGTATTCATCAATGGTCATGATCATGCCAACAACTGTCCATCAATGCACTACGGGCCAATGAGGACTTTTACCACATTATTTGTAACATTACGGTCATAATTACACCGAATAACCCCTGGTCATAATCATACCAAGTCCATCTATGCACTATAGGCCACAGATGACTTTCAACATAATATAAACATGAGGATGATGACAATGATATAAGAATTCAATAAAACAAGTTCAAGAATTAATTTATCCAGGAACCAATAACGTCCAAGTTGTCAACATGATACTGCTTTGTAGGGTAAAAATCAAGAATGCCCAGAAGAATATTTCCATGAAAAGATACTTGATGAAGCGCAAATATCAAGGATATTCCACTAATTTCATGGAGTATAAAAGTCAAAACTTTAACCAATTTGAGTATAATAAAGAATGGAATAACAAAAGAAATCACCGGGCATGTGATGAGGCCGCATGCATGACGGAGTTATTCCAATGAATAATAAATAACGGAACCAGTCATGCGTAAATGCACGCATGGATATTCTAACGAAATAATAAATAATGAGAATCGGTCGAAGCGTAACGCATTGCATGTGGGATGTTCCAATGTAATAATAAAGAATGGAATAATTGAAGAATTTCACCATGTATAGGGTAGTTCGCGTATACAGGTTATTCCAACAGAATAATAAAGAATGGAATAACAGAAGGTCTCTTCATGAATACGAAAGAAATAATACCCCTTACCGTAAAAGAAGAGTATTCAAATTTGGTAGAGGCGAGGATATTCTTGAAAAAAAACTTGCACTACGCTCAAAGCTTCTTAAAACTCTAAAGAAATACGCTCAAGATTATAGAAGAGAATTCTCTGAATTTCTGGTGTGATTTCAATTCTAACTAAGCATCCTATTTATAGGAGAATGAAAATGATACTATGCAGTACTATGCAATAAAATATTCTAATAAAATAAAAACTTTTAAATATAATATAATATATATATTATATATTATATTTTATATATATACATATAATGCCTGATAACTCACGGGTTGCTACCCCCGTGATTACCATCTCTACCAAAATTTCAACTATCAAATATATATATATAGTACTCCCACCATCCTTTTTTTTTCTTCTTCTTCATTACCACCCGTGAATCCCTTCCCCATTTGTCAACTTCACATACACCCACATTATTTATATATATATATATATATATATATATATATATATACTGAATAACTTTCTACCGATTATTTTGAAATATGGGGGCTTTCCAATAAGGATTTCTCCCTATTGGCATGCAATTAGGTGACCAAACCTCTCATTGGCAGAACTTCTAGACATCGTTAATATTGCAAATAATAATATTAATAACTTTGTCGTCTCAATTATTGATATAATAATATATAAAATATCGACAATAATTGAATCAAATAACGTGAGATACTATGCAACAATTACTGTAACAATAATTGAACAAAACTCAATGACTTCTCACGTAAGCATCAATAATCAATACCGTAGTGCTACTATGCGAACCACGCGTAGACATCAGCACTTTTAACACCGGGTGTTTCAATAGTTAACGGTAAAACTTCCGCCGTTATTTTCATAAAATATTTTTGTCATTTTCTCAATCCGACAATAATTCCATTGTGGGGTCCACCAATGATTGTGCCATCGTACGAATATTCCCTGTTAAAATGAATATTCCCCAACCAATCGAATATTATATAACAACTTGCGTACTTTACAAAATTTATAAATATTACCCACAATTATAACATTATATCAAATTCATTCCATAATATTTAAAAATGATATTTATAAAAAAATCATCTTTATTTAAAAAAAGTTGGGGTCTTACAAGTCTCATAAGCTGAAAAAGTCAAATCAGGAAAAAAGATGTTATGCGATCGAGCGGAGAAGCCTGAAATCCTGGTTTTTATAGACCAAATTGCAGGTCTACATGTCATTCATTGGTATTCACCTAGACACAGGGTTCACTATACCACTGATCACAGCTGTTGGAAACTAAACTCGGCAATACCGCGCAAAGGTTCAATGTCGTCATTTCGGAGTCATAACTCCAGAACATTTATCCCCGGCGAAAATTTCATACAAGTCTACCCGTTGAAGTACATTTTAACGAAGGTCAAGCAACCTTAACGTTATTTCAGCTGTTGAAAATTAAACCCAACGAAGCATCGAAGATGGTTCGATGATGGTATCCGTTGATGCATATTTCAGCGAGGGTCAGGCAACCTTGACAACACAGACTATTGGCAGTGATCCCAACAGAGCACTGGAAAGACCTGGTGATGCAAGCCAGGAAAAACATCCTCATCGGGGAGGACCGAGAATAGAATATGTTATACATAACTTCATCAGACAAAATATTATCCCCAGAGTCTCTTGTACATGAGAGATACATTTTTAATGAAAAGTTTGTACCAATGATTAAGGACTTTGGGGATAACCACAATGTCAACATCCTGAAAGTTCCTGAGAACTTTAGAGCACACGTCCGGACAGTTCATCAGGGTCGTCAGTGATAACTCCAGTCCTCATCAGAAGTCGTGGGAGCAATCAGTCATCACATCCCATTGGAAAACGGTCCAATAAACCACATACATCATACATTTACATCATGCTATTGTACATTGCATTATGATTATCTTGTCACATTTCAAGTGTCTAGTATTCTTTATCCTATCCATGCCATTACATTGCATGAATATGATAAAGAGTGGCATCTGTAGACACTCAAAATTTTGTATTCCTGTACTAACCTTGGAGGAGGGCAGAATTGTCTTCCAGAGATAACCATGGAGGTCAAATCAGCTCAGTCTCGGAGACAACCCCGGGAGTTTCAATTTTAACCTCGGAGACAACCCCGAGGAATGCATCTATAGTTCCGGAGATAACACCGAAGAAGTCATTTCCATCTCGGAGACAACCCCGAGATACTCAGTTCCAGTCCCGGAGATAACCCCCATGAAGTTTACCGCTTTTATATATTTACATTTCCAATCCCCTATGAAGTTTACTTTGTGGCAGTCGATCGTCCTTACATATATATTTATAGTTTTTATATATTTACTTTTCCAATCCCCTATGGAGTTTACTCCATGGTGGTTGATAATTCATATATATATATATATAACTGCTTACAGCTTTCACATAAACTGCAACATCATGTGATCACAGATTCAGTCTCCTGAATCTAGTTTCGGTTCCCGTGATGGACATTTTCAGTTATAATCAGCTTGTTAATTATTCACGGTGTTTTAATTTCCTTAGATGGCTCTTATCCCCACAAGGAGTCCAACACTACTTTATATATTATTTTCTCAAAGATGTTTCGCATCTTGAAAATAAAAGCAACCCAGCTGAACACATAATAAAATGGAAGTATCAAAGGCCTCAATTACTATTGAGCATAAGGGTTTGAAAAATCTCTTTTTACAAAACATCACTGCTATATCTTGTTAAAATTGAACTTTTATACGAAATTCAAACCCTTTGTATATAGGTGCAAACGAGGCATAACACTACTTCCAGATAATTGCACATTGACCCACACACACACACACACACACACACATTCATATAACAGTTTAATTAAAAAGTGGCGGTCACCATGGTAACACGGATGTCGAGGGGTACCTAACACCTTCCCTACGCATAATCAAGCCCCCGGACCCTAACAAATCTCGGTTTCACAGACCAGTTTAGCATTGTCACATCACTTGGTCAATGTGAAAATCTTTTCTCGGTTGAGTTGGTGCAACCATTTAAAAATACCAACTGGAGACTCTTACAGTCCAATCGTCGACATATACATGTCGGACCTTTTCACAACTTATTTTTTCAAACAAACCTCACCTAATATGAGAACACCAAAAGACAAGAACAGAAAAGGGACAAATAAAAATCACTATTTTGTAAAATAGTGTGACAATAATTGTAATAAGAACTTTATTTGAGTTTGGATATTATCTACGAGATAATATTTGTATTAAAACTCACAGCTTATGTTTTGTCGTATTTGCACGACAGTTTAATATTTGTAAATAGGAAGTTTGTATTTGGATTCTGTATACCATGTATTTGACGACTCGGAATGGGTTGTGTAGACCTATTTTGGGGGTGTCACATTATGAATGTATTGTTAGTCATGTATTGTTTTGTGCAATGGCAACTTATGCATTTTTATTATTTAGTCATGTATTGTTAGTCATTGGTTGCCTTATATAATATAATGTGAAGTTGTTGGTTGAATGATTAGTATTAGAATTATCATATTTGTTATTTCTAACGGAATTTCGATGAAATTTCTGTCAGAGTTATTCACTTGCCATATTTGTGAACACAAGATGTATTTTATATACTAGTTAATTAGTTGTTCAATAGTAAAATAAACTAAGTCATTTACTTAGTTTATTACTATTAAAATAAATGAATTAATATAAAATTATATGATCTAAAAAAAATTAAATTTAATAAAAAATTAATTGATATTAACAAAATATATAATATAATATAGTGCAAAATAAAATAAAATAACAAATAATAATAAAATAAATTTAATTTACTTTACTTTACTTTACTTTAATAAATTAAATTAATTTTAATAAAAATAATTAAAATTAGATAATTAAAAAAAAAAAATTAATTATTGAAATAAAATTATTTAATTTAATAACATAAAATAAAATAAATATAATTTAATAGCATAAAATAAATTTAATTTAATAAAAAAAAATTAATTTTTAAAATATAATATAAAATTAAAAAAAAAATAAAAACAATAATAAAATATAATTTAATTTAATAAATACTATAAATTTAATTTAATAAATAAAATAGATTAAAATAAATTTAATTTAATAAATAAATTAAATTAAATTAATTATAAAATACAATACATAATAAAATTAAATTAAATTAAATTAAATTAAAAGTAAAAATAAATTATAATGAAATAAATTGAGTTGAATAAATTAAAATAAGTATAATTTAATTTAATAAATAAAATAAATTATATAAATAATATAATATAATATAAAATAAATTTAATTAATTAGATATAAAAAAAGAAATTTAAAATTTTATTTAATATAATATACTAAAAAATTAAAATAAAATAAAATCCAAAATAAAATAAAAAAATTATCATAAATTGAGTAACATTTACTTATTTTATCATTAGAAAAATAAATTAAGTAGCATTTACTTAGTTTTCCACAATTACATTAATAATATCCCAAAAAATAAAATCAAAGCTAATAAAATAAATTAACATAATTGAAATAAATTAACATAAAATAAAATAATAAACTAAGTAGGATTTGCTTAGTTTTCTACAATTAAAATAAACTGAATAAGTAGTCTCCATATTCATGGTTTTAAAATAAAATACAATAAACTGAGTAGCATTTACTTAGTTTATTACTGGAAAAATAAATTAAGTAGCATTTGCTTAGTTTGCCACAATATTCAATAAACTCAATATATACTTGTGCATGTAGTATATATAGGTAGGAGCTTAGAAACTCGTTTGACATTCACTCATTAGTAGTGAATGTCGAATAGTCCCCAATTTGGGACTATTAATGGATGTTATGTGTAAGACCCCAACTTTTTATGAATAAAGATTTAATTTTCTCTAAATGTTATTTTGAATAATAAGGTGTTGATTTGATATAATACTATAGTTATGGGTGATATGTGCAAATTTTACAAAGTAAGCAAGTTGACATAAAATATTAATTTGGTCGGGGAATATTCTTTTTGTCGAAGAATATTTTTACGACGCCACAATAATTGGTGGACCCCACAACGGAATGACTGTCGGATATAGAAAGCGACAGATATAACCTTTTTATAAAAATAACGACAAAACTTTTACCGTTAACTGATGAAATACCCAGTGATAAAAGTACAATAATATGCGTGGTTGCACAGTAGTACACGATATTGTACAATATCTCTGATTATTGATGCTTACTTAAGATGTTACTCAGTTTCATTTAATAAATGTCACAGTAGTTGATGCATAGTATCTCATATTATTGATTCAATTATTGTCACAGTATCATCTGCAGAATATTTTATATTATTAAATCAATAATTGAGATGACACAGTTATTCATATTATTATTTGCATTATTGACAATGTCTAGAAAGTTCTGTCGGGGAAAGAGGTTATGTTATTTAATTGCGCGCCAATAAGAAGAAACCATTATCGAAAAACCTCCTCTTTCTTGGGAATGATCTGGTTGTCAATATTGTGAGTTATAATATTAATGATGAATAATTGTTGAAAGATTAAAAATGTGTTGATTAAAGATAAATGATGTGGTAAATATTTATTTAATTTTTGATATAAATAGAGGGGTTTGTCATGAAGTATTTGTTGTAAGTTTGACTTATTACATGGACCCTCACTTACTCATTTTTTAAAATCACCGATAGAAAGTTGTCTCAGTTTTGTTTTATTATTATTATAATAGTAATAAAATAGAAAATTTTTTATATAAAACAGAATACTTTTTATAATATATAAAGTTATTTGTTTTATTAGATTATAATTAGAATATATTATATTATATATAAAGTTTTTATTTTATTAGAATACTTTATTACACAAAGGATGATGTAATATTCCGAGTGTTTATGAGTTGAGTATATGATAACGATCCTTAGAAAAGGAAATGAATGGGTTAAAGAATATATAATACTCAAAATATAATTGAGTTTAAGTGAAAGTTATGAAATAACACCTAAAATTTGCTGAAGAAATGAAAATAGTACGAAATATAAAACCTATATTAAGGTAATGTGTTGAAGTTATTCAACGATAAATTTTTTAAAGAGATTTGATGAAAACCTTAGTAAGGTAGGGTTTCGGTGATTCCGAGAACGAAATCCTTATAAGGAGGGAAAGATATGACAACCTAAATTTTTATAAGTTATTAAAATAAGAATTTAATAATTAAAATTCTTATTGTGAAATGTATATATTTTAAATTATGTGTTTTGAGTGTGGGTAAGTATATATATTTGCAATTTATCTTGAAATATGTTATTTGGTGTGAAGAGATTAAGTGTGAATATAAAAGAGATGTATATGTTTGGAAAATAAGGTTTAATAGTTAATTTAACTATTAAAGAAATTAAATGAGATTATTAGGAAAGTAATTAACTAAATAATATTAGTTAATTTAATTAAGTTAAAATTATATTATGAAATAATATAATTCGATTATTATGCTTTATGACAATGAAATTGGTATGCATTAAAATTTCATAAATAATGAGAGTAATTCACTTAATTAAAATGGTGAATTAATATAAATATATTTGATGGTAATTATTATGGGATAATTTATATAATTGTGATACTATTAATTAAATTAAATAATTTAAAAATTGAATTAGCGTATTTGTTTTACGCAAGGATATTGATAATATTCAAATTTAATTAAATAATTAAATTAGAAGATTAATGATTTATTAAATAAGATTATAATTGTCTAATTAGATATTATAATTTTGATCAGTAAGATTTAATTAGATTTATTAATAAAATAAGTTTAATTAAATTTAAAGTGTGACACTTAGAGAAGAAAAGGATATACTATATAGTATGAAATAAAGTGGAAATGGGTTAAGGAAGCTTATTTGGGGGTTTGCCAAACAAGGCATAGTGGCCCTTGGTATTTTAAACTGATGACATTTTTTTAACTGAAGACCCACGTAAAAACACGTTATGTTCTCTTTAGTTTATTTGGCTTACATCTATTATTCCTAAGTCTAAGAAAATAAAGAAGAAGAGAGAAAGAAAGAATTTGAGAGAGACATATTCTCTGAGAAATTGAAAAAAAGGTGATTGTGAGAATCAAAGAAGGGAGAGGAAGGATAATTAAGCCATTCTCATCATCTAATTAAGCTTAAGGAGAAATTAAAAGGTAATAATATAGCCCTAGTTCTTAGTTGTGTTTTATCAAAACTTCTTCTCTTTAATTGGTTGTGGTGCATGATTTGAGTAAGGAATTAGTTTATAAAGATTATTGGGTATGTATAATCTGTTAATTATCATTTAAAAATAATTTTTGGTAAACAAGTCCATGGAAACATGTTTTAGAATGAAGAAATTGAGTTTTATTGATATATATACATTAGGGTTTGTTTTGGAATCAAAATTTATGATGAAGTCATGATATAATCTGAAATTGAAGATATATGTTGTTATTATGTTGAATTACGAAAACAACGAAAGCTGAATGAATCGAATTGGTTAAGAAACAAATTTGTGGTGTTCTATTTCGCTAGAGATGTTAAAACATGAAAATAGAGTATGAACATGTATTTTGGGTCAAATTTTAGGTTGGTTAATATTTTTATAAATTGTTATAATTCTATTATGTTGTATTTCTATGAATTACGAATCCATAGAATCGAAAATGGACTAATTTGGATGTGTATAACTCAAGTTATGAAGATTAGTAGGAGAAAAGGGGCAAAAATCACATGAACAGTAACTTCAGAGTCTTGTTTCTGCTAACGGGCGCAACTACGTTGTGCCCTAAGTCATTTGGGGCATAAATTGCACTCTAAAAGGCGTGAATTACTGCGTGATCAGAAGCTTAATTGGTAGCAATTAACCAAAAGTATGTTAGGTGTGACTGTTTTGACCTATTTTAGTAAAATACGCATAACTTTTTCATACAAACTCCGATTGAGGCGATTCAAGATGATCCAAAATGAGGACGAATAGACCTACAACTTTTATTCTTTAAGTTCTTCAATATAAGGTCTAGAATAGGGGTCCAAATGGTCATCTTTAGGACTGTTGTGTTTTCGGGGATAATCAGAGGGCGTCGGGCATGCACGTATGCAAGTGTAGTGCTTCTGAAGATAAAAGATATTGTTTTAAGTTATAAAACATGAATGTTAGTAAACATAATGATGTTTAACATTAATAAATGATGTATTAGATAAGTTGTATAAGCATACTAAGCATACACAAGAGAGACAAATCGGGCGTGTGGCGAATGAACGTCGAAACGCCATAACAAATGTTAATGAACGTAAAGAGTGTTTAAGTTAAATAAAATGAATATTATAAGATATGAAATGAGTTTAATATAAAACCAATAATGATTCCTAGCAATACATAAAAACTTGAATTGTAAGACTCCAACTTTTATGAATAAAGATGAAATTTCTATAAAAATTATTTTTGAATATTATAGAGTGAATCTGATATAATGTTATAGTTGTGGGTAATATTTATAAATTTTGCAAAGTATGCAAGTTGTCGTGTTATATTCGATTGGTTAAGGAATATTCGTTTTAAAAGGGAATATTCATACGACGGCACAATCATTGGTGGACCCCACAACGGAATTATTGTCGGATTGAGAAAACGACAAAAATATCTTTTTATAAAAATAATGGCGAAAGTTTTACCGTTAACTGTTGAAACACCCGGTGTTAAAAGTACAGTAATACGCGTGGTTGCATAGTAGCACACGGTATTGATTATTGATGCTTACGTGAGAAGTCACTTAGTTTTGTTCAATTATTGCTACAGTAATTGTTGCATATTATCTCACGTTATTTGATTCAATTATTGTTGATATTTTTATTATATTATTAATTCGATAATTGAGATGACAAAGTTATTAATATTATTATTTACAATATTGACGATGTCTAGAAGTTCTGTCAAGGAGAGGTTTTGTCACCTAATTGCGCATCAATAGGGAGAAATCCTTATTGGAAAGCCCCCTCTTTCTTGAGAACGACCTAGTTGTTAAATATTGTAAATTATAATAAAGATAATATATGTTGTTAAAAAATATTGAGGGGATTTTATGAAGTATTTGTTGTATTTATGGACCCCTATTTACCCATTTTTCAAAATAATCGGTAGAAATTTATTCTTTATAATAAAGGTGGGGCCCACATGTGGGGCCCACGTGTGGAAGAAAATGGGTGAAATGAAAATGGGGTGGGGGAAAGAAAACGTATTGGGAAGGGTATTAATATTATATATATATATATATATATATATATATATATATATATATATATATATATATAAAATTATAAAGTTTGTTTAATTTGAAAAAAAATTTGTCGAGGAAGGTTTGAAAAGTTGGCAATTCACTTGGAGGAGTAATAATTTCATTATATATATATATATATATATATATATATATTATAATAAGTTTTGTTTTTTATGAAAAAAATAGAATATATTATATTATATATAAAGTTATTTGTTTTACTTGAATATTATATTCTAAATTTTTTAAAACAAATCATCCGTGAATTTTAATTTTGGAGTTATTGTGCGTCCGTGATTTTCAAATTCAAATAGTATCCTTTCCATTCTTCTATAAATAGGATGCTTAGTTAAAATTAAAAATCACACCAGAATCAGAGAATTCTTCTTCTATAATATTGAGCGTATTTCTTTCGAGTTTTAGAAAGCTTTGAGCGTAGAAAACAGTGAAAGTTTTCTTCAAGAATATCCCCGCCCTACCAGTCGGAATACTCTTCTTTTTAAGGTAAGGGGTATTATTTATTTCATATTCAGAAGAGAGATTATTTTTCGTATTCGTAAAAAAGTTTATTTCATTCAATATTCGTAATGAATATTTATTTCGTTCAATATTTGTAACGAATATTATTTTCGTTTAATATTTGTATTGAATATTATTTTCGTTTAATATTCGTAAGGAATATTATTTTCGTTCGATATTCGTAAGGGATGTTATTTTTGTTCAATATTCGCTTGAAATAATATTTTCTTCCATACTCTGTAGTATGTAAGTAATATTATTTTATTTCAGATTTCGAATTCTATACTCATTTTATTAAAGTTTTGGATTCTAAACTCCAAGAAATTAGTAGAATATCTTTGATATTTGTGTTTTATCCAGTATCTTTTCATGGAAATATTATTCTGAGCATTCTTGATAAGTTTTAACTTTTTCATGTCGGAGTACTATTCACGGGGTTACTATTCCTGAAGTACTATTCACCCGGGATACTATTTATGATAAAAATTGATTCGTTTTCGGTCCAAATTATTTTTGGTATAATATTATTCTTGAATTTTTCTCCACAAAGTAGTATCATGTTGACAATTTGAGCGTTATTGAATTCTAGATAAATTAAATTATAAATCTTTAAAATTTATCCTTGAACTTGTTTTATTGAATTATTATGTCATTGTCATTGTCATCATCGTCATGCTTATATTGTTATGAAAGTCATCTTTGGCCCATAGTGCATAGATGGACTAGGTATGATTATGACCAGGGATCGTTCGATATAATCATGACCGTAATATTACAAATGATGTGGTAAAAGTCCTCATTGGCCCATAGTGCATTGATGGACAGTTTTTGGTATGATTTATGGCCATGGATTCTCTTCGGCCAAGGGTGAAAAGATGAATTGTTTTATGGCATGATCATGACCGTTGATGAAAATACGATTATCCTTGGCCCGTAGTGCATGGATAATTCGTGGTCGTGATACTAAAGAACATCCTTGGCCCATAGTGCAGGGATGATTTGATGATGTGGATTATTTATTAAGTTGAGTCTCAGCGATAAAAGTGATGAAAAGCCTTTTAAATCATAGAAGATACTAGACTTCATGCTCTACTTGACTCTTCTAATGGATTGCTTATTTCACTGCAGTTGTTGATCTAAAACTTGTTGTCTATTGTATTCTATCAATTGTTATACTTTTGAAGGCTAACGATAATTTATTCTGCATTATCTTAGTCATAATATTTCTTACTGGCCTAGTTGAGTTCACCCTTTCTTTCAATGTTCTCTTCGGGAAATGAGAATTTAGCTGTGACTAGTTGGAGAACGGAGTAACGGTCTAGATGATAGCATTAGTAGTCTTCACTATTCTATGAAATAGTGTGATAATAAATGTATTGAGGACTCCATTTGAGTTGAATACTGTCTAGAAGATAATATTCGTATTAAAACTCTCAGTTTATGTTTTGTCGTATTTTACACGACTGTTGTATTTAAATTTTGTACCATGTATTTGGCGGCTCAATATGGGTGATGTATACCTATTTTGGGGGCGTCACATTTGGTATCAAAGCTTAGGGATATGATTCCTGGCTGAGATGTGAGACAAGAACTAGGAGGGGGAGATGGAGAATTCCTTCGATAGTATGACCTACCTAAGTTTAATTGGTATTTAATTGGTCGATAAGAATATATGGATAATATGTTGCATGTCAAGTAACCCTTATTTTGTGGCAGTATTTGAAAATGACATCTGAGAATGTTGAGAATAGCAATGGAGTACAGGAGACCGTTGAGTCACCACAGATCAATAATCAGGATAATGTACATCAGGAAGGCGACAATCCTCTTGCAAACCACAACATTGACCAAATGATGAACGATGGAATGTTCAGAGGCTTTATGTAATTCATACAACATTAGGCAGAGTGGCTCCTGTCCAAAATGCAGGTGGAAACACTGGCAACTCTCGGACGGTCACCGCTAAACAGTTCAAGGAGCTGGGACCAATGGAGTTTTTTAGAGAGGGAAAACCACTTAAGGCGGAGACGTGGATAAAGCAGATCAACAAGATATTTGATGTCTTGGGATGCTCCGTGGAGCAAAAGGTTCCCTTTGCCACCTTCATGTTGCGAGAAGAGTCAGATTACTGATGGGAATCTATAAAACGTACTCAACATGCCGCACTGAAGATGTCTTGGGAGAAGTTCCAAGACTGTTCAACGACAAGTACTTTCTCGAAAGTATTCGTCACATGAAAGAGGTAGAGTTCATTAAACTGGAGCAAAATAACATGACCGTGTCGCAGTACGAAGCCAAGTTTGTCGAGTTATCCCGGTTTGCGTCCCATTTAGTTGATAATGAGGAGAGAATGACGCGAATGTTTCTAAGAGGTTTGAAACCCGAGATACGTCAATACCTTATCTCTCATAAACTGTGTTTGTATTCAGATGTTGTGAATAGGGCTCAGTTGTTGGAGCGCGATAATGAGTCAACCCAACCAAGAGAGAGCAGTCGGCAAAATAATAATACCAGTGGTAGCAGTCATCGAAGCGGTGACAACAAACGTGGCGGGAATCAACATGCCAGAAATGGTAACCACTTCGGTGGTAATCATGGCCAAGACAATAAAAGTGGACATTTCAAAAAGAGGAAATTCAATAATGATGAAAAGACGTCAGCATCAACACCCGTTGTTAAGGAAGGAAAACGACCACCTATCATATGCTTCAAATGCGGAGATGAGGGACATATCAGTCCAAACTATGTGCAACAGTCCAAAACATGTTATAATTATGGAAGAGAAGGTCACCTAGCTCGATTTTGTCATTCAGGGAAGCCAAGTCCAGCTGGGATGGCGGCACCAAAGGCCGTTCCAGAAAAGTCAAAACCAGTAGTTCAAGGGAGAGCGTTTGTCGTAACCTCCCAGAAAGCAAGGAACCCGAACGAGGTCATCACGGGTAAGCTTATCATAAACTCTAGCGAAGTCTATACCTTATTTGATATCGGTTCTACCCATTCTTTTATTTCTCCTACTTACGCTCAACATTTAAATTTGACTCCTGAGAAATTAGCCTTTGACTTATCTGTTGAAACTCCGTTAGGAGAAACCTTCATTACATCCACTGTTTATAACTCTTGTTTTGTTCAAATCGGTACCCTCACATTACCTGTCAATCTTATTTCATTGAAAATACATGTATTTGATGTAATTTTAGGGATTGATTGGTTAACTATTCATCATGCAAAAATTTATTGTTTTCGTAAGGTTATTAGTTTTCATATTCCTAACCAACCTATTATGCGAATTCAAGTAACCAAACCATTAAAATTAATCACTGTCATCTCAAGCCATAAGGCTATTCGTTTATTGAAAAACGGATGTCAAGCTTTCTTAGCTCATGCCATGGATTTAAACAAAAATACGTCAGTTTTGAATGATATTTCTATTGTTAATAAATTTCCTGACATATTCCCGAAGAACTTCCCAGCCTACCTCCGAGGCGTGAAATTGAATTTTGTATCGACCTTGAACCCAAAGACAAAACCCATTTCCAAAGCCCCATATCGAATGGCTCCTATTGAACTTCAGGAGTTAAAGACCCAACTGCAGGAATTGTTAGACATCAGTTTCATTCGTCCTAGTACATCTCCTTGGGGTGCTCCTGTTCTATTCGTAAAAAAGAAAGATGGGAGTATACGACTTTGTATTGATTATCGGGAATTGAACCATGTCACTGTCAAAAATAGATATCCGTTGCCTTGCATTGATGACCTATTTGACCAGTTGTAAGGCGCCAAATTCTTTTCAAAGATCGATCTTCATTCCGGATATCATCAGTTAAAGATTAGAACCGATGAAATTCCAAAGACGGCTTTCAGAACTCGGTACGGGTATTATGAATTCCTAGTCATGTCTTTTGGATTGACTAATGCTCCTGCTGCCTTCATGGATATGATGAACCGAGTATTCAAGGAATATTTGGATCACTTTGTGGTCGTCTTTATTGATGACATCCTCATATATTCCAAAAGCCATGAAGATCATGAGAAACACTTGAGATTAATACTCCAAAAGCTTCGTGAAAACAAGCTTTATGCTAAGTTGAAGAAATACGAGTTCTGGCTTGAGGAAGTAGCATTCCTTGGGTACGTAGTATCAAGTCATGGAATATCTGTTGACCCGACAAAGATTGAAGCTATTCAAAGCTGGGAGAAACCTAAATCAGTGACCGAAGTACGTAGCTTTCTCGGCTTAGCTGGTTATTATCGAAGATTCGTAGAAGGGTTTTCTCAAATCGCTACTCCCTTAACTCAGTTGACTCGAAAAGATACAAAATTCGGTTAAAACGAGGAATGTGAGAAGAGTTTTCAAGAACTCAAGAGGAGACTCATTTTAGCACCTGTTCTGACAATACCATCTGGCTCGGAGGGATTTGTCATCTACAGTGATGCTTCAGGCAAAGGGTTAGGATGTGTTCTCATGCAACATGGGAAAGTCATAGCCTATGCCCCTCGGCAACTCAAAGAATATGAGAGGAATTATCCTACTCATGATCTAGAGTTGGCAGCTGTTATTTTTGCACTAAAGATTTGGAGGCATTACTTGTATGGGGAGAAAGTGGAGATCTTTACGGATCATAAAAGCCTCAAATATTTTTTTCACTCAAAAGGAACTCAACATGCGACAGCGACGTTGGCTTGAACTGTTGAAAGATTATGATCAAAATATTCAATATCACCCTGGAAAAGCGAACGTGGTAGCTGACGCATTGAGTAGAAGATCATATGTGGGTACGAGTGCGATATTGTCAATGCAAAGGCCCATTTTGTATGACTTGCAAAGGATGGAGATAGAGTTAAAGACTCCAGGGACCCACATGATGATGGTAAATATACGAGTAGAACCAACTTTAATCGATAAAGTTAAAGCTGCTCAAGCTGCAGACCTGGAGCTGATGCGTATGAAGAAGAAAGTGCAAGAAGGGGAAATTCCAGAAGCAAGAATCGATGAAGAAGGAATACTTCGAGTCAACCCCAGACTTTGTGTTCCTAACGATTTTGACTTAAAGTATAAAATTATGATGGAGGAGCACAACACACCGTTTGTAATCCATCCTAGGAGTACCAAAATGTATCGTAATCTTGGACATACATTTTGGTGGAGCAATATGAAGAGAGAGGTAGCATGGTTTATCTCAAGGTGTCTAACTTGTCAACGAGTCAAGGCGAAGCATCAAGTGCCAAAAGGTTCATTACAACCACTTGAAATTCCAGAATAGAAGTGGGAGCACATTACCAAGTATGTCTCGTGTTCATAACGTTTTTCACATATCCATGTTACGTAAATATGTGGAAGATCC
Source organism: Panax ginseng (assembly GCA_020205605.1). Taxonomy (NCBI): domain Eukaryota; kingdom Viridiplantae; phylum Streptophyta; class Magnoliopsida; order Apiales; family Araliaceae; genus Panax; species Panax ginseng. The sequence continues at coordinate 82,701,551 of CM035149.1, forward strand.
GAAGCACATTATTGAGTTAGAACTGGACGAAATAGCGGAAGATTTAACGTATGAAGAGGTTCTTGTTAAAATCTTGGATAAGAATGAGCATATTTTACGCTCCAGGGTTATACCTCAAGTCAAAGTTTTGTGGAGAAACCACGATGTTGAGGAAATGACCTGGGAGTTAGAATCTGAAATAAAATCAAGGTATCCTCACCTCTTCGACATACCAGGTATGTACCCTAATTTCGAGGGCGAAATTTTATAAGAATGGGAGGTTGTAAGACCCCAACTTTTATGAATAAAGATAAATTTTTTATAAATATCATTTTTGAATATTATGGAGTGAATTTGATATAATGTTATAGTTGTGGGTAATATTTATAAATTTTGCAAAGTATGCAAGTTGTTGTGTTATATTCGATTGGTCGGGGAATATTCGTTTTAACAGGGAATATTAAATGCGATTTCACAATCATTAGTGGACCCCTACAATGTAATTATTATCTTGATTGAGAAAATGACAAAAATATCTTTTTATAAAAATAACAGCGAAAGTTTTACCATTAACTGTTGAAACACCCGGTGTTAAAAGTATAGTAATACGCGTGGTTGTATAGTAGCACACAGTATTGATTATTGATGCTTACGTGAGAAGTCACTCAGTTTTGTTCAATTATTGCTACAGTAATTGTTGCATAGTATCTCATGTTATTTGATTCAATTATTGTCGATATTTTTATATATTATTAATTCGATAATTGAGACGATAAAGTCATTAATATTATTATTTACAATATTGACGATGTCTAGAAGTTCTGTCAAGGAGAGGTTTGGTCACCTAATTGCGCGTCAATAGGGAGAAATCCTTATTGGAAAGCCCCCTCTTTCCTGGGAACGACCTGGTTGTTAAATATTGCGAATTATAATAAAGGTAATAAATGTGGTTAAAAAATATTGATGGGATTTTATGAAGTATTTGTTGTATTTATGGACCCCCATTTACCCATTTTTCAAAATAATCAGTAGAAATTTATTATTTATAATAAAGGTGGGGCCCACATGTGGTGCCTACGTGTGGAAGAAACTGGATGAAATAAAAATGGGGTGGGGGAAGAAAACGTATTGGGAAGGGTATTGTTATTATATATATATATATATATATATATATATATATATATATATATGTATATATATATATATATATATATATATATATATATATATATATATATATATATATGAAGTTTGTTTTATTTGAAATTTTTTTTTGTCGAGGAAAGTTTGAAAAGTTGGCAATTCATGGGAGGAGTAATAATTTCATTATATATATGTATATATATATATATATATATATATATATAATAAGATTTGTTTTTTATGAAAAAAATAGAATATATTATATTATATATAAAGTTATTTGTTTTACTTGAATATTATATTCTAAAATTTTTAAAACGAATCGTCCGTGAATTTTAATTTTGAAGTTACTGTGCATCCGTGATTTTCAAATTCAAATAGTATCATTTCCATTCTCTTATAAATAGGATGCTTAGTTAGAATTGAAAATCACATCAGAATCAGAGAATTCTTCTTCTATAATATTGAGCGTATTTCTTTCGAGTTTTAGAAAGCTTTGAGCGTAGAAAACAGTGAAAGTTTTCTTCAAGAATATCCCCGTCCTACCAGTCAGAATTCTCTTCTTTTTTAAGGTAAGGGGTTCTATTTATTTCATATTCTGAAGAGATATTTTTTTTTGTATTCGTAAGAAATTTTATTTCGTTCAATATTCGTAATGAATATTTATTTCGTTCAATATTCATAACGAATATTATTTTTGTTTAATATTCGTATTGAATATTATTTTCGTTTAATATTCGTAGGGAATATTATTTTCGTTCGATATTCGTAAGGGATGTTATTTTTATTCAATATTCGCTTGAAATAATATTTTCTTTCATACTCTGTAGTATGTAAGTAATATTATTTCATTTCAGATTTCGAATTCTATACTCGTTTGGTTAAATTTTTGGCTTCTAAACTCCATAAAATTAGTAGAATATCCTTGATATTTGCGCTTCATCTAGTATCTTTTCATGAAAATATTATTCTGAGCATTCTTGATAAGTTTTAACTTTTTCATGCTGGAATACTATTCACAGGGTTACTATTCTTGAAGTACTATTCACTCGAGTACTATTCACCCGAGGTACTATTCATGATAAAAATTGATTCATTTTCGGTCCAAATCATTTTTGGTACAATATTATTCTTGAATTTTACTCCACAAAGCAGTATCATGTTGACAATTTGAGCGTTATTAAATTATGGATAAAGTAAATTATAAATCTTTAAAATTTATCCTTGAACTTGTTTTATTGAATTATTATGTCATTGTCATCATCCTCATGCTTATATTGTTATGAAAGTCATCTTTGGCCCGTAGTGCATAGATGGACTTGGTATGATTATTACCAGGGATCATTCGATATAATCATGACCATAATGTTACAAATGATGTGGTAAAAGTCCTCATTGGCCCGTAGTGCATTGATGGACAGTTTTTGTTATGATTATGCCCATGGATTCTCTTCGGCCAAGGGTACAAAGATGAATTGTTTTATGGCATGATCATGACCGTTGATGAAAATGCGATTATCTTTGGCCTGTAGTGCATGGATAATTCATGGTTGTGATACTAAAGAACATCCTTGGCCTGTGGTGCAGGGATGATTCGATGATGTGAATTATTTATTAAGCTGAGTCTCAGCGATAAAAGTGATGAAAAACCTTTTAAATCATAGAAGATAGTAGATTTCATGCTCTACTTGACTCTTCCAATGGATTGCTTATTCCGCTGCAGTTGTTGATCTAAAACTTGTTGTCTATTGTATTCTATCAGTTGTTATACTGTTGAAGGCTAACGATAATTTATTCTGCATTATCTTAGTCATAATATTTCTTACTGGGCTAGTTGAGCTCACCCTTTCTTTCAATGTTCTCTTCAGGAAATGAGAATTTAGCTGGAACTAGTCGGGGAACGGAGTAACGGTCCAGATGATAGCATTTGTAGTCCTCACTATTCTATGAAATAGTGTGATAATAAATGTATTGAGGACTCCATTTGAGTTGAATACTGTCTAGAAGACAATATTCGTATTAAAACTCTCAGTTTATGTTTTGTCGTATTTTACACGACAGTTGTATTTGAATTTTGTACCATGTATTTGGCGACTCAAGAAGGGTGATGTATACCTATTTTGGGGGCGTCACATGAATAAACTTTGAGTCAGAAATATAGTGAGATATAAGTCAAAAGTTAATATAATCAAATTGAACATTGTATATTGATTAATAAGAAGGGTTATGGGATGTAGAGTAAAATTTATATTACAACTATTATGTGTTTCTATGTGACTAATAGTTGATGTGTATGATTATATAATTGTTTAGGGCACGTGAGGTGTAGATAACTGTAAGTTGTTAAACTATTATTGGTAAACAACGATCAAGGGAAGTATTTCAGTTTCTATTTGCTATGTGAACTTGATGATTAATTGTTTTAAATTCTTATTGCAAAAAACATGATATGTTATATATATGTTAAAAGTATGAAATGTTAAAGTCATTTTATAACTACGTTGATTGAGTAAAGCATGCTGATTGAGTAAGGAACTCAATCTTTATACTTGTTATATGAACTGTAGCATGTATGTTATGTTAGTCCAATGTTTATGAGATATATGTTGAGCATGTTATTATGTATAATGACGTGATGCATGAAAATGAAGTAGATTTTTTTGTTAGTTTCGAGCTCAACCTTGCAAATAACCACTTTTGCATGTTAAGGATACAAGGTAACTCTATGTGCTACTTGAAAGACATAAATCAGATGTAATGCATGAAGATCTAATATCCAAGCCAAGTTTTTATTCTTGTAAAACATGCCTAATGTTTCGGTAAATGTATTACTATTGAATTGTAATATCGTTTTGCGATGTAAACTCTTGTAGTATTAAAATGATTCTGAGATACTTAGATGTAAAGGTTGAAAGTTTTGGGAACGAGAATAGTTTGTAATAGAAAAGTTTAATTATTTCGCAAATTTCAATGGTTGTATTATCGTTTAATGATGTAAAATTAGAGGTTGAATGTATTGTTAACAACCGATGTCGAGAATTAAATTACTTCAATTTTGGGGTCGTTAAAATGAATAGTAAAAATCAAAAAATTCGTCTGTTAAAAAAGTTTTTGTTCATCCGTGATTATTTTCTTAAATAGTGTCATGTCATTCTCCTATAAATAGGATGCTTAGTTAAGAAATGAAAATCACACTAGAATTAGAGAACGCTTCTTCTATAATATTGTGCGTATTTTTTTCTAGTATAAGAATACTTTGAGTGTTACTAATAGTGCAAGATTTCCTCAAGAATATCTCCGCTATACTAGTCAGATTTAGTCTCCTACTAAGATAAGTGATATTATTTTTGTTCAGTATTCGTAAGGGATATTATTTTCATTCAATATTCGTAAGAGATATTATTTCCGTTCAATATTCGTAAGGAATATTATTTTTGTTCAATATTCGTAAATGATATTATTTTTGCTCAATAATCGTACGGGATATTATTTTTGTTCAATATTCGTAAGGGATATTATTTTTATTCAATATTCGTAAGGAATATTATTTTCTTTCATACTCTATAGTATGTAAGTGATATTATTTCGTTTCATATTCCCAAATCTACACTTACTTTGATAAGTATTACTTTTATAATCCCTGAAATTAGTAGAATATCCTTGAGTTTTGAGCTTCATCTAGTATCGTTTCATTGGAATATTGGTCTGAACTTTCTTATTAAATTTCAATATTTTCATTAGGGGTACTATTCACTTAGGGTACTATTCACGACAAAATTGGTTTATTTTCTGTCCAAATTATTTTTGCTACATGAATATCATTCTTGAATTTTACTCCACAATTAATTATCATGTTGACAATTTGGAAATTCTTAAACTCTTGATAAATTGAATTACAAATCTCTAATATATATCCTTGATCTTAATTGATTGATTCTTTATATCATTGTCATCATCCTCATGCTTATATTATGATAAAAGTTATCTTTGGCCCGTAGTGCATAGATGGACTGTTGATTGGTATTATTATGACCAGAAATTATGTATTTGTATAATCACGACCTGTAATGTTACAGACAAATGTTGTGGTGAAAGTCCTCTTTGGCCCGTAGTGCATAGATGGACAGGTGTTTGGCATGATCATAACCACTGGTGATACGAACGAATATCCTTGGCCCGTAGTGCATGGATAATTTGTTGATTTGAAACATTTATTGATTGTTATTGTAGAGATAAAATATTGATGATGTACTTTTAAATCATAGAAGATAGTAGACATCATGCTCTATTTGACTCTTCTAATGGATTTCTATTTTCGCTGCAGTTGTTGATCTAAAACTTGTTGTCTATTGTATTCTATCAGATTTTTCTCTGTTAAGGACTAAGGATAATTTATTCTGCATTATCTTAGTCATAATATTCTTTACTGGACTAGTTGAGCTCACCCTTTTCTTTCATTGTTCTCTTCAGGAAATGAGAATATAGGTGGGACTAGTCAGGGAATAGAGTGATGGTCCAAGATGGTTGCTATAGTAGTCCTCACTATTCTATAAAATAGTGTGATAATAATTATAATGAAGACTTTATTTAAGTTTGGATATTATCTACGAGACAATATTTGTATTAAAACTCGCAACGTATGTTTTGTCGTATTTGAACCCTCATGCACACGACAATTAATAGTTGTATAAATGAAGTTTGTATTTGAATTATGTATCATGTATTTGGTGACTCAAAATGGGTTGTATAGACCTATTTTGGGGGAGTCACATTATGTCTCTCACTTAGATCGGTGCCAATTCATAGAGTACGTTTTTATAAATTTTTGAGGATTTTTCAGCTGGTGGTCTATACATGTTCGCTGAGTGCATACTTAGACTAAGTTTTCTTGGTCTATTTTGTGTACTTGGAGACCATGGGGAGGTGCTGTTGAAATTTTCTTAGAATAGAAGAAATGTGCTCAAAATTGACACTAGTGAGGAGACGCATCCAGGAACGAGATAGAAGCCTAACCCCTGTAGAGTGGAGATATATACTAGGTAAACTAAATTCATGCATGGACCACATTCATGATTATTCTTGATCTAATTGGGTATTTTCTTCAATTAAAGATGTCTATTTTGTGATATCTGTAACTTGCCATGGTACAAGATCACAAAATGTGGGGGGAATGAGAAACATGTTCCAAAGAAGATTTTATGGTAATTTCCTCTTGCGCCGAGGTTGCAGCGGCTATTCATGTTTGTGCACATAGCTCAGTATATGAGTTGGCATAGAACAAGGGATGTCGTGCCTGGTCAGCTGACTCACCTAGCAGATGGAGATGAATGGAGGAATTTTGATTCTAATTTTCTACAATTTGCCGATGAAGTTAGGAATGTCAGGCTTGGCATGGCTACAAATGTCTTTTTTACATTTAATAATTTTAGTCAGCCTTACTCTGTTTGGCCAGTGATTATGGTAGCTTACAATCTCCCACCGTCAATATGCATGAGGGTTCCGTATCTTTTCTTGACTGTACTTATACCGGGGGATAACAGTCCTACAAAAGACATCAACGTGTACCTTAGGCCGTTAGTCGATGAACTTAAGATGATGTGGGAAACAGGTGTTCAGACTTCTGGTAAATCTGTCAGACAAAATTTTGTGATGAATGCAACCATATTGTGGACTATCACTAACTTTCCAACACTTGGGATGATTACTGGTTGGTCGACTAATGGTAAGTTTTCTTGTCCAGTCTGTATGGAGGATGTGCAAGGCACTCAACTATGTTATGGGCGGAAAACTTGTTTCTTTGGAACTACTGGTAGATTCTTGCCTATTAAGCACAGTTATAGAAAGATGTCTACACAATTTAACAGAAAGACAGAGAAGAAGGGGGTTGTAGGTCGCTTGTCGGGCAGTAATGTTTTAGGCTGGCTAAATGATCTGACATTTCCACCGCCTGGGAATGAGCATGGTAAGTTGAGAGTAATAGGATACGGTAAAAGTCATAACTGGACACACTCGCTGATTTGGTTTGAGTTGTCATATTGGGTCACACTAGCACTTCGTCATTGTATGATGTCACGCATACAGAAAAGAATGTATCCGAGAACTTGTTTTACACCATACTAGATACTAGTGGTAAAATAAAAGACAATGATAAAACTCGTAAAGACTTAGAGGAAATGAATATCAGACAGGAATTATGGCTCTGACCTAACAAATAAAAACCAAAAGCTCCATTTTGTCTTACCAAGCAACAAGTTGAAAACATTTGTAAGTGGCTTAGTGCATTGCAGCTCCCAGATGGATATGCTTCTAACATATCTCATTGTACTAAGGTTGAGAAGTTGAAAATTATTGGGTTCAAAAGTCACGACTGTCATGTATTCATGCAGAAGTTGATGCCAATTGCATTTCGTGAGGTGTTACCAAGGAATATTAATGATATCTTTACCGCACTTTCAAATTTTTTTCGGGATATTTGTTTAACTGTTATAAGGTATAGTGATGTGGAGCAGATGGAGAAAAACATAGTGTTGACAATGTGAAAGTTCGAAATGATCTTACCACCGGGGTTCTTTTACTCAATGGAGCATTTGCCTATTCATCTGCCATATGAACTTAAACTTGGAGGACCGGTGCAATATCGATGGATGTATTCTTTTGAGAGGTAATATCACCTACATTGTGCAATATTCATCATCTTTATAATTAATTTATCTGATATTGTCATATTTCTGGTATATGCGTTGATTAAAGCAGAAAGTTAAAAATAAAGCTCGTGTAGAGGGTTCTTGTGACGCACCCAAAATAGGTCCTCACAACCCATTCTGAGTCTCCAAATACATGGTACAGAGTCCAAATACAATCTTCATTAATACAACAATTGAACTATCATGCAAAATATAACAACACATAAACTGTGAGTTTTAATACAAATATTATCTCATAGACAATATCCAAACTCAAATAAAAATCCTCATTACAATTATTGACATCTTATTTTACAAAATAGTGAGAATTACTAAAATGACCATCTTGGACCATTAATCCACTCTTCGACTAGTCCCAGCTACATTCTCGCCTCTTAAGAAGAACAATGGAACCAAAACGAAAAGGGTAAGCTCAACTAGCCCAATAAAGAATATTATTACTAAAATAATGTAGAAAAAATTATCCTTAGTCCTCAAAAGGGAAAAAATCTGATAGAATACAATAGACAACAAGTTTTAGATCAACAACTGCAGCGGAAATAGCAATCCATTAGAAGAGTCAAGTAGAAAATGATGTCTACTATCTTCAATGATATAAAAGTCCATCATCAATATTTTATCCCTATAACACCAATCAATAAACATTTCACATCAAAGAATTATCCATGCACTACGGGCCAAGGATATTCGTTAGTATCACCAGTGGTCATGATCATGCCAAACAACTGTCCATCTATGCACTACGGGTCAAAGAGAATTTTCACTACATCATTTGTTTGTAACATTACAGGTCATGATTATACGAATACACAATTCTTGGTCATAATCATACCAATTAATAGTCCATCTATGCACTACAGGCTAAAGATGACTTTCACCATAATATAAGCATGAGGATGATGACAATGATATAAGGAATCAATCAAGTGAGATAAAGGATAAATATTAGAGATTTATAATTTAATTTATTCGGAGTTCAAGAATGTCCAAATTGTCAACATGATAACTAATTGTGGAGTAAAATTCAAGAATGATATTCATGTACCAAAAATAATTTGGACAGAAAAGAAATCACTTTTGTCATGAATAGTACCCCGTGAATAGTACCAAATGAATAGTACCTCGACATGAAAAATATCTTGAATAAATAGTACCCTGAGTGAATAGTAACCCCGTGAATAGTATCCAGAATGAAAATATTGAAATTTAATAAGAAAGTTCAAACCAATATTCCAATGAAACGATACTAGATAAAGCACAAAACTCAAGGATATTCTACTAATTTCAGGGATTATAGAAGCAATACTTACCATATTAAGTTTAGATTTAAGAATATGAAAAGAAATAATATACGAAACTGGAAATGGATTTTCACGTGTCATGCGATAATCCACGTAGACAGATCTTTTCCATGAATAAAGAATGAGTACGAAGGGTTATTCACCATGCATGTGGTAATCCATGTAGATAGGTTATTCCCAAAAATTAATAAAGAATGAATACGAAAAATAATATCTCTTACCTTAGTAGGAGATTGGATACTGCAATAGTGTAGTAGCAAAATACTCTTCTTTTTTCTCTCTATAGTTTCTCTTGTGAGTCTTAGTGAATTGGTGAGAATGAAAGAAGAAATAAGCTTCTATTTATAGGATAATGGACTAAATAGTAACTGATTCACGGACGGTCCAGATTGATTTACTATTAAAACGAACGGTCCATATTGATTTACTATTAAAACCACAACCGACGGTCCATTTTGATTTACTATTAAAATCACAACCGACGATTCAAAAAATTAGTACATCTCCTCATGGAATAATAAATCAAACTTACAACAAACGCCTCATGACAAACCCCTCTATTTATATCAAAATTTGAATAAATATTTACCACAAATCACTTATCTTCAATAAACACATTTTTAATCTTTTAACAATTATTCATCATTAATATTATAACTCACAATATTGACAATCAGATTATTCCCAGGAAAGAGGGTGCTTTCCGATAAGGATTTCTCTTTATTAACACGCAATTAAATAACCTAACCCTTTCTTGATAGGAGTTTCTAGACATTGTAAATAATGCAAATAATAATATGAATAATTGTGTTGTCTCAATTATTGATTTAATAATATAAAATATTGTGCAGATAATACTGTGACAATAATTGAATCAATAATATGAGATACTATGCAACAACTACTGTGACAATTATTAAATGAACTGAGTGACTTCTTACGTAAGCATCAATAATCAGAGATATTGTACAATACCGTGTGCTACTGTGCAACCACGCGTATTATTGTTCTTTTATCACCAGTATTTCAACAATTTAACGGTAAAAGTTTTGTCGTTATTTTTATAAAAAGGTTATTTCTGTCGCTTTCTATATCTGAAAGTCATTCCGTTGAGGGGTCCACCAATGATTGTGTCATCGTACGAATATTCCCCAACCAAACAAATATTTTATGACAACTTGCTTACTTGCAAAATTTGCACATATCACCTATAAGGCTATAACTATAGCATTATATCAAATCACACCTTATTATTCAAAATAATATTTAGAGAAAATTAAATCTTTATTCATAAAAAATTGGGGTCTTACAGTTCTATTGTTGAACGCTATACGGATGAAGAGCTTGTCAACTTCTGTTCGTTGTACTTTGACGATGTAGTCGCAACAAAGCACAATCGTTTAAGTTGGAATGAGGTCGTCGATCCTTCTGGTCGTGCTGGTGAGTTGGTTATATTCAGTTATCTGGCTAAACCCTTTGGACATGAGACAAAGACTTACCTAACCGATAAAGATTTAAAAATTTTATCTACATAAGTGCTTTTAAATATGCTTGAAGTATCGTCGTACATTAAGTATGTATTATTATAAATTTAAGCTTTAATATCTAACCTTAATCAATAATTAAATAATATTATATTATTGTACGTAGTCTGTAAGACCCCAACTTTTATGAGTAAAGATTTAATTTTCTCTAAATAGTATTCTAAATAGTAAGGTGATATTTTAATAAATGTTATAGTTATGGGTGATATGTGCAAATTTTGTAAAGTAAGAAAGTTGTCATAAAATATTCGTTTAGTCAAAAAATATTCTTTTTGTTGGAGAATATTCGTACGACGGTACAATCATTGGTGGACCTCATAACAGAATAACTGTAGGATATAGAAAGCAACTGAAATAACCTTTTTATAAAAATAACGACAAAACTTTTACCGTTAAACTCTTGAAATACCCGGTGATAAAAGTACAGTAATACGTGTTGTTGTACAGTAGCATACATTATTGCACAGTATCTCTGATTATTAATGCTTACGTAAGATATAAGACCCTAAATTTTATGAATAAAGATTTAATTTTCTCAAAATATTTTTTTTAATATTATGGTGTGGATTTGAGATAATGTTATAGTTGTGGGTAATATTTATAAATTTTGCAAAGTATGCAAGTTGTTATATTATATTCGATTGGTCGGGGAATATTCATTTTAACAGGGAATATTCGTACGATGGCACAATCATTGGTGGACCCCAAAACGGAATTATTGTCGGATTGAGAAAACGACAAAAATATCTTTTTATAAAAATAACAACGAAAGTTTTATCGTTAACTGTTAGAATACCCGGTGGTTAAAATATAGTAATACGCGGAGTTGTACAGTAGCACACGGTATTGCACAATATTTTTGAATTATTAATTCTTACCTAAGAAGGCACTACTCAATAATTATTATAGTAATTACTGTTCAATATTTTATTTTATTGATTCAATAATTGTTGTATTGATATTTTATATTATTGTTGTTTTAATAATTGTCACTGCACAGCATTTCCCATTATCAAATCAATAATTCATATTATTTGAATAATATTATTAGATAGCATTATTGGCAAAGTCTAGAAAGTTCATCAATGAGAGGTTTGGTCACCTAATTGCTTGCTAGTAGTAAGGAGAAATCCTTATCGAAAAGCCCTCTTTCCGGGAACTACTGTTGTGTCATTATTGTGATTCTGTAATATTATTTGTGAATAATTAATTATTGATTTATATGATAAGGAAATATTTATTTTATGTGGACATAAATGATGGATAGGAAAATATTTATTTTATGTGGTTATAAATGAAGGAATTAATGTTGAGGTATTTTATTAGTATTTTGTCCTGATTGAGGTATTAAAAATCAAATCGGTATTCTTAAAGCTCTATTATGAGTTATAATTTTAATCCCATAGTTGGATCGTTGTGATTTTTGGATATGTTATACATATATAAGTTGAGTATATGTCTATAAATTTTGAACCGTTAAAAATTAACGTATGATTTGTTATGAATTTTTAGAGGTGTTGAAAATTATCCGTTTGTGGAATTCAGATATTTTCAGTTTGTGGAATTCAGATATTTGGAAAAACTTTCTTCTCCAAAGTTGTAGAGAATTCGATTTCGTGTTTAATGGACATAAAATTCGTATTTTTCTGATAAAAGGGTTATTTATTATGAATTACTGAAGTTATGGAAAATAAAATAATTTTTATTAAAATTAGGTAGGACCCACTTTTGGTTGTTGGAAAAGGTGGCTGATTTTAGTGGGCCCCACTTGTGGTGGCTGAATTTTTTTCAAAGAAGTTTGCCTAGAAAAAAAAATAATATTATTTTATTATTTAGTCTCCTATGTATGTTTCTAGCATTTTTTCTATAAATAGTAGCTTTAGGTTAGAATTGAAAATCACACCGTAATCGTAGAATTCTTCTTCTATAATATTGAGTGTATTTCTTTAGAGTTTTAGAAAGCTTTGAGAGTAGAAAACAGTAAAAGTTTTCTTCAAGAATATCCCGGCTATACCAGTTGGAATACTCTTCTTTTCATGGTAGGGGATGTTATTTTTGTTCAATATTCGCTTGAAATAATATTTTCTTCCATACTCTATAGTATGTAAGTAGTATTATTTCGCTTTTAGATTTCAATTCTATACTCGCTTTGTTAAAATTTTGGCTTCTATACTCCATGAAATTAGTAGAATATCCTTGATATTTAAGCGCTTCATCCAAAGATCTTTCATGGAAATATTATTCGAGCATTCTTGATAAGTTTTAACTTTTTCATGCATGAGTAATACTATTCACTTGTTACTATTCTCAAGTACTATTCACGGGTACTATTCACTCGAGTACTATTCACCCAGTGGTACTATTCATGATAAAAATTGATTAGCTTTTCGATCTAAATTATTTTTGGTACAATATTATTCTTGAATTTTACTCCACAAAGCAGTATCATGTTGACAATTTGGACATTATTGATTTCTGGATAAATTAAATTATAAATCTTTAAAAATTTATCCTTGAACTTGTTTTATTGAATTCTTATATCATTGTCATCATCCTTATATTTATATTATGTTGAAAGTCATCTGTGGCCTGTAGTGCATAGATGGACTTGGTATGATTATGATCAGGGATTATTCAGTTTAATCATGACCGTAATGTTACAAATGATGTGATAAAAGTCCTAATTGGCCTGTAGTGCATTGATGGACAGTTGTTGGCATAATCATGACCATTGATGAATACACGAATATCCTTGTCCCGTAGTGCATGGATAATTTGTGGTCGTGATACTAAAGAATATCCTTGGCCGTAGTGCAGGGGTGATTCGATGATATGGATTATTTATTAAGCTGAGTCTCAGTGATAAAAGTGATGAAAAACCTTTTAAATCATAGAAGATAGTAGTTTTTATGCTCTACTTGACTCTTCTAATGGATTGCTTGTTCCGCTGCAGTTAAACTTGATGTTTGTTATATTTTATCAGTTTAAAACTTTTGAAGGCTAAAGATAAATTATTCTGCATTATCTTAGTCATAATATTTCTTATTGGGCTAGTTGAGCTTACCCTTTTGCTTTCATCGTCCTCTTCAGGAAATGAGAACGTAGCCAGGACTAGTCGGGGAACGGAGTGATGGTCCAGATGATAGCATTAGTAGTCCTCACTATTCTATGAAATAGTGTGATAATAAATGTATTGAGGACTCCATTTGAGTTGAATACTGTCTAGAAGACAATATTTGTTTTAAAACTCCCAGTTTATGTTTTGTCGTATTTTACACGACAGTTGTATTATTAAGTTGTATTTGAATTTTTTACCATGTATTTGGCGACTCAAGATGGGTGATGTATACCTATTTTGGGGGCGTCATATAATAATTCACTCAGTTTCATTCAATAATTGTCATAGTAGTTGTTGCATAGTATATCATATTATTAATTTAATAGTTGTTACAGTAACATTTGCACAATATTTGATATTATTAAATCAATAATTGACATGACACACTTACTTATATTATTATTAGCATTATTGACAGCGTCTAGAAATTTCTGTCGAGAAAAGAGGTTAGGTTATTTAATTGCGCGCCAGTAAGGAGAAATCCTTATCGGAAATCCCCTTTTTTCCTGGGAACGATCTGGTTGTCAATATTGTAAGTTATAATATTAATGATGAATAATTATTGAAAGATTAAAAATGTGTTGATTAAAGATATGTGATTTCTGGTAGATATTTATTCAATTTTTAATATAAATAGAGGGGTTTGTCATAAAGCGTTTGTTGTAAGTTTGACTCATTATTTCATGGACCCCAATGTGCCAATTTATTAAATCATCGGTAGAAAGTTATCTCAATTTTGTTTTATTATTATTATAATAGTAATAAAACAGAAAACTTTTTATAATATATATAAAGTTATTTGTTTTATTAGATTATAATTAGAATATATTATATTATAAATAATTTTATTTGTTTTACTTGAATATTATATTCTTATTTTTGAAAATCAGACGTCCGTGAATTTGCATAAGTTCGTCCGTGAATCTTTCAAATTATTTTGTTCGTGAGTTTTCTAAATAGTGGTATGTTGTCATTCTTCTATAAATAGGTTGTTTAGTTACGAAATGAAAATCACACCAAAATCAGAGAATTCTTCTTCTATGATATTGTGCGTATTTCTTTTGAGTATAAGGATACTTTGAGTGTAGCAAATAGTGCAAGATTTCCTCAAGATAATCTTCGTTATACCAGTCAGATTTAGTCTCCTACTAAGGTAAAAGATGTTATTTTCTTCACACTCATAAGGGTTGTCATTATATTCTTTATTAATCTGTGGGAATAACCTGTCTACGCAGATTACCGCATGCCTGATGAATACCATTCGTATTCCTTCTTTATTAAGTTATGGAAATGATCTATCTACTCAGATTACCGCATGACAGGTGAAAATTTATTTGCAGTTTTGTATATTCTTTCATACTCGCATGGGATATCATTTCTTTTGTACTCGTCAAGAGATATGATTTTCTTTCATATTTTTTTCCATTTGTGGTACAAATTATTGTTTTTAGCCATAACCTTATTCTTAAATGGTGAAAATCCCTGAAATTAGTAGAATATCTTTAATAGTTTGCACTTCATCTAATATAATTTTATTATAATAATGGTCTGAACTTTCTTATTAAATTTTAATCTATTCATCTGGGGTACTATCCATGCCGGGGTATTATTCATGCCGGAGTACTATTCACAACGAAATTTAATTTCTTTTCTTTGTCAAAATTATCTTTGAAATTTGAATCTTAAATATCATTCTTGAATTTTACTCCAAAAGTGGTAGTCATGTTGACAATTTGGACATTCTTGAACTCTGGATAAATTAAATTATAAATCTCTAATATTAATCCTTGATTCATTCTTTATATCATTATCATCATCCTCATGCTTATATTGTGGTGAAAGTTATCTTTGGCCCATAGTACAAAGATGGATTGTTAATTGGTATAATTATGACCAGGAATTGTGAATTGGTATAATTATAACCTTTAATGTTACAGATAAAGGTTTGTGGTGATAGTCCTCTTTGGCCCGTAGTGCATAGATGGACAGGTGTTTGGCATGATCATGACTATTGGTGTTTCAAACGAATATCTTTGGCCAGTAGTGCATGGATAATTCGTTGATTTGAAATAACTATTAATTGGTGCTACAGGGATAAAATATTGATGATGAACTTTTAAATTATAGAAGATAGTAGACATCATGCTCTACTTGACTCTTCTAATGGATTGCTATTTCCGTTGTAGTTGTTGATCTAAAACTTATTGTCTATAGTATTCTATCATATTTTCCCTGTTGAGGACTAAGGATAATTTTTTCTAAATTATCTTAGTCATAATATTCTTTATTGGGGTAGTTGATCTCACCCTTTTCTTTCATTGTTCTCTTTAGAAAATGAGAATATAGCTGGGACTAGTTGGAGAATTGAGTGATGGTCCAAGATGGTTGCTATAGTAGTCCTCACTATTATATAAAATAGTGTGACAATAATTGTAATGAGGATTTTATTTGGGTTTGGATATTGTCTACGAGATAATATTTGTATTGAAACTCACGGCTTATGTTTTGTCGTATTTTACACGATAGTTAATAGTTGTATATAGGAATTTTGTATTTGACTTATGTACCATGTATTTGGCGACATAGAATGGGTTGTGTGGACATATTTTGGGGGTTTCACATAGTTCATTTGAATCGAAAGTGCATGATTCTAACCCGGGGTTGTCTACAGCACAGATGGAAGCATTCACTAATGAAAATTTCCAACAGTGGTTTAAGAGAAGGGTCGAAGAAGAAAATGCTTCTGAGCGTTTTAGAGATGTCATTTTAGGCCCTTACAAACTTATTAGTTCATTTCCACGTTGCATCGTTAATGGGTATAGATTCAAGGTTGATGACTAAATGAACTGACATCAGTCAACTCTGGTGTTTTCGTGTTGGGAAGGTGTTTCGAGGATTCTGAGTTCAATTACTATGGATGACTAGAGGAAGTTGTTATGCTCAATTATTCAAAGGGTAAAAAGGCCGTTACATTTAAGTGTCACTAGTTTGATACTACAAAGGATGTTAAAGTTGATCGTAATAGAATCGTCATAGTAGATATAATATCGAAGTTACTATTTGATGATGCATTTGTGTTAGCCAGCCAAGCAACTCAAGTGTATTACGCCCCTAATATCGTAAATTATAGAACCCTTTGGTATACAGTTGTCACAACGAAGGCTCGGGCATTCAAATAATTATTGAGACATACGCTATATCCGTTTGATAGAGGTGTTATATATATGAGGCCGGCTACACTGACACGGACGGTGATGTTGTTATTATTGCACACATTTCGAAGAAGTATGTTGGTTGGTTGTACGAGATGCGACAGAAGATGGTTGATTTCACAATCAAAGCAAACGTGCAAGTATACACGGTCAACAAGTAATAGAGTGATAAGAAAGAGTTTCGATCCCACAGAGAATTCTAATTAATAAATTCCAACTACTAGCACTATATCAATTCAATTTTATTTAAACAACCAATAACTGTGATTTTTCGAATTAAGAAAATTAAATTAAGTAATTAAAAGAAATTAATCTAAAAGAAAGCAAGTACACCAAACTAAGATTTGATTGAATTCAGATAAATAAGGATTAAGACTCCAATATCCCCAATTATGAACTATAAATCAATTATCCAATTATCCCAATTATTATATCTATTAAATTGTTAACAGGAATTCACAAGTGCCAAAAGTCCTTTTCCAAGTGATCAATTGCCTTCTATTTAACCCAGATCAATTTTGCTATATTCTTATGCAAAACAATTGAATTAAACTCGTTACAATCCCAATTCCTTATGTGTTACATGCGGCGAACAAATATTTCCATTCTATTCACAAACCGAATTATTCACTGTGCAAATAACTAAGTCACATGTCACCATGCCTAGTTCTAACCCTAGAATTCCTCTTTCAATTCCTTCTAGAGTAACAAGGTAATTATTGGCCAGATAATTAAACAATTCGCACAAAGCAAGATGAACAATTCACTTCAACATAAATAATTGGAATAAATCAAATAATTAATTCATAATCATAAAAGGTTCAATTGGAATCTTAATTAAAGAAATTAGTTCATAACGAAAATTAAAACCAACAATATTTTGCAAATCATCCTTAAAGAATTACACAAATTAAAGAATGAAGAAGAAGAGAAAAACTCCAAGTGAAAATCTTCAAAATCTCCTTTATCTTCTTAATCAGCCTCCAATTGTGTAGCTTAGCCCTCTAATTCAATGTAAATAAACCTTATATACTTCCCATCTTGTGCTCTAATCCTTCTCCCAATCAACTTTGTTAAATAACTTCCCTTTAAATAAGTCAACCGCCTGGTCCACGCGCCTTGGTCAACCACTGATATGGCTCAGCGCCCCGACGCTGGGATTTATACTGATAATAGTGCCTCGGCGCTGATGGGTAGAAAATGACTATTATGCCCTTCTCAGCTCAAATTCTCCCAAGTGTTCCCATAGCTCACAAATCTGCAATATCACAACTAAACATCTAAATACTTTGAGAATACAATAAACTAAGTCCAAATATATCGAATTCATGGGTATATTACCCAATCATCAAATACCCCCAAACTTAAATCATTGTTTGTCCTCAAGCAACAAAACACAGACACAAAAGACAACTAAACAACATGCAAACTATCTAAATGATCTTAATTCCAGCAATCCAATAGCACAAATATATTCATTAGGCCCCAGAAAAATCACAAAAACATGCTAATACATCATGTTACTGCAGTTCAATAATATCCCAACAATCAATGAATCTAAATCTGTTATTACTGATATTGTGAGTGTGTGTTCAACAACCATGCTAACCAATGAATAGCAAAATATGAAAAATAATAAAGTTCTTAATAGGCATCATACAGTTTCAACTCGAGAACTCATCAAATAAACTTGATTTAACTGAAATTAAACAATCACCAAAGTCAAGGGGTCAAAATGGAATACTTATGCGTGTTTTTTTTTGTATGGGGGCTTTTTGCACTTTTCCCGCTTTATCATATTTTTTACTTTCATTTTTTTTCTCTCATGACTATGCATTATCTTATTCCCTTAGGCTTTTCAGTGTTACCTTAACGAGCTTTCTACCAACGACTCCCAAGCCATTAAGACCTTAGGGCGCTAGGTGTAGAGACAATCCCCTCGGGCTTACTTACTCAAGTAACAAAGGCCACAAAACTAGACAAGCATGCCACGGTGTTTATTCTTTTTTTTTCAAAGCTTATATACTCCAAATATTTTCCCCCCAAACTTGAGTTCATATCTAAATTCAGTCTTCACTAGCTATTTAAATTGTTCCTTCATTTCACTGGCATTCATCCTTTAGAACTCTATTATCTATCCATTTAAACTATCATAGCCGTCATGGTCATTTTTCAAAATGTGCTATCCTTATAATATCAGTGTCAAACAGATAAAGATTCAAATCATGTCAAGAAAATCATATCCCTAGCTTAACAATCCTTACAAGACTTGTTCATGCAATTTTAATTTCATCATTAGCCCCAAACATACGTACTATCAAAGGCTAAAATTAACATGCAATCCTAAAATGCAACACTTAATCACAATAATAAAGATCCAAATTAATAAAGATCCAAATTAAAACCATTAACAATCTAATAATGCAAAATAACAATTAACTACCCCCAAACTTAACAAGAGCAATGTCCTCATGCGAAAGATAAAACAATATAAAACAGAGGACTTCCCTGATGAGCTTATTCCTCGGGTGGAGCATCCTCATCCTCGCTCATCTCTTGATCAAAAGGGGGAAACACAGGTAGAATTGGAGCAGTGGGGAACTAGCTAAGAGTAACGCCCGGGTAGAGTTGGGCGTGCATGGCATTCTGGGTTGCAAATTGGTCAACTAAGTATTTGTAGATCACATCTTGACGTTCAGATATGCGAACTGAGTCATGTCACCAGGCTCGTTCCCTGGTGACATGACTCACATGGGTGCATGGCATGAGTTTGGCGCAGATAAAAGCGTACCACACCTTTCCATATAAGCTGAGGTTAGAGAGTGGAAAGGTCATGCTACCACGCTCATGCACTGTCCATGTGGTGCCCGATTGACAAAGTTCATGAATTATCTTTTCATAGTCCGGCCCGTCACTCACAAGGCTAGCATACTCGTCGTGCAGTCCCTCTAGTGGCAGTTGATAGCACCCGTTTATGTCCTCGTCGCCAATTTCAATAATTTTGCCCCTCACAAACACCCCATAGTGGAAATATTTGGGCACGTTAGCGTAGAACTCTTTAACTACTGCAATGACTGCTGGGTCTGGTTGTTCAGTCAGTGTGACCAATTCTGCTCTGCTATCATGACTGCCATTTCTCCGTCCTTTGATTAATCGGGTCTCAAACCGCGTTCTGGGACTAGTGAGCGTGTAGCCATACGATTGTAGCAATCTTGAGTTGCGGCACTGACAAAACGGCGGCTGTTGAATTTTGGAGGTGGAGTCGAAGCAGTCCCTGAACCGTCACCACATTGACGCTTGGAAGCCATGTAGAAAATTCTGCACGGAAAAGCATACCCATTTATTAGCATTGGACAAAATTTTAGTTAGGATACACATATTCATGATAATACCCTCAAACTTAAAAATAGATATATATGAAATTTATGGTAGCGGTATAATGAGACAGAAATTCACAGAACCATTGAAATTTGAGCACTTATCCTCAGTCTATATTTTCAAAGCATATGTAATCAAAGACGTGCATGATATGCCCAAGGGATGTGATGTGTAACAATTATATTGCAAATGACTTCATACATGTCGTGCCTGGGTTATTCAAAACATTTGTCACATAAATTAAGATCAAGCAACCCACTTTTACAAAGGATAAGCGTGCCTTCACAAGAGGATTAACAATTCAAGTTCATTGAGACAATACATCAAACACCTAGTATGCTTGATGTAAACATCTGGATATTCATACTTAGGAGGCATATTATATACACAACTTATTCATCCATTCGTATCAACCTTACATTCACAACCCAATTCAGAATACAAGTGATCCATACGCTTTGGTAGATTCGACTACATGCATAACCGTACAAGGTTGTCAGGCTAAGAGGAAAAATTTAGGCACCCAATAATTAAATTAAATACACTTGTTACCTTTAATTCGTATTATGATAGAAGAGTGTGCAAGTGTACTCATACCTTTTACTTAGAGAGAAGGAACTGAAATTAGATATGGAGCGATAATGCGTAAGTTACTAATTGATGATGCAAGATGTCGTGCAACTGATGTATGAGATATGAGATAGCAGTATAGAGATAGACTTCAAATTGGGGATCAAGTAGAATTTAAAAAGGGTTAAGAGTTGTGGCGAAAGAAGAGTCATGAAAAACAAAACGGTTGGATTGCTTTACCGACCACCACAACGTACGGTATTGGGTTGTGCTTTTAATCGAGCGTCGGGCGCTTATAGGGCGATTTGCTTTTAGGCACAGTGGCAAAGGGCGCTGGGATTTAAAGTACTTTCAAGTTACCGGGCACCGTGCATGTCAATATCTTGTGACAACCTCTAGCGTCGGGGCGCTGTTCAATAGGCTATGTAGAGCGTCGGGGCGTTGTAGTCCAGTAACGTCAAGAACCCCCAAGCGTCGGGGTGCTGATAGCATGCACAAATGGGGCATCGGGGCGCTGTGGGCTTGTCCTGCACTACAATGAGATTTAGAAAATTATCGGCCCTAGTCTCTTATGAAGGATAAGTAAAGCAAATGCTGAGAATACTAATTAACTAAAAATTCATAAAATAAATAAAACAGACTCTTAGGTTGCCTCCCTGTAGTGCTTGGTTTATAGTCGTCAGCTGGACTTTGCTGTAATGCTCTTCACTGGTTCGGCGAGGTACATGGCCATAGTTTGACGGTCAATACGTCCACTCCAACAATGTTTTAGACGTTGACCATTAACCTTGAATGTACGCTTTGAATTCAGTTCCTCGACCTCAATGTTTCCGTGTGGTGCGACAGCTACAACCTTGAAAGGTCCCGACCAACGCGATTTCAGTTTTCCAGGAAATAAACGCAATCTAGAGTTGAAAAGCAAGACTTGCTGTCCTGGTTCAAAAGTTCGATCAAGAATTTTCTTATCGTGCCAAGCTTTGACTTTCTCCTTGTAGAGTTTTGCGTTCTCATAAGCATTGAACCGAAATTCTTCCATCTCGTTTAATTGCAGTAGCCTTTTCTCACCAGCCGCTTCTAGATCAAAATTAAGCTTCTGAATGGCCCAGTGTGCACTGTGTTTTAGTTCGACCGGGAGGTGACACACCTTTCCATAGACCATTCGATAAGGTGACATGCCGATCGAATTCTTATAAGCTATTCAATATGTCCATAAGGCATCGTCAAGACGCAATGACCAATCTTTTCGTGACGAATTGACCACCTTTTCCAGAATTCGCTTGACCTCCCTATTCGAGACCTCCGCTTGACCATTGTTTTGGGGATGATACGCGGCTGCAATTTTATAACGAACCCCATACTTTACAAACAATTTAGTGAACTGCTTATTATAGAAATAAGTTCCCTCATCACTTATTATCGCCCTCGGCATCCCAAATCGTGTGAAGATGTTTTTCTTCAAATATTGGAGGACAACGTTGGCATCATTGGTGGGTAAAGCTGCGGCTTCTACCCATTTGGAGACATAATCGACCGCTAATAGAATGTACTGATTATTGAATGAGGATGGGAAAGGTCCCATAAAATTGATTCCCCATACGTCGAACAGTTCTACCACCAAAATTGAGTTCAGTACAAAGAGGTAAGCATCCTTGAATAAAGAAGGCCAGAAAAATCCCGATTGTAACACCTTGGCTGCTGTTCGATCACCTGAATAATGGCCTCCATAATCTGATGAGTGGCAATGACCCAGTATAATGTCCATCTCTTCATCTGGCACACAACGTCTAATTATTTGATCTGCGCAGGCCTTAAACAGAAATGGTTCATCCCAATAATACTGCTTCACGTCGTGGAGGAACTTCTTACGTTGCTGTGAGTTCAAATCCAGGGGTAACACTTTAGCAACCACATAATTCACGTAGTCTGCATACCACGGCAATGTTGTAGTTACTCGGAGAAGTTGTTCATCCGGAAATTTCTCATTGATCATGATGTTGTCTTTTTGCTGTATGTCTGCATTCTCCAATCGAGAAAGATGATCAGCCACTTGATTTTCTGTACCCTTTCTATCCCGGATCTCCAGATCAAACTCTTGCAGCAACAACACCCACCGTATTAGTCGCGGTTTGGCGTCCTTCTTTTCAATCAGATATTTGATAGCAGAGTGATCTGTGTAGACAATTACCTTGGTCCCAATGAGATATGCTCTGAATTTATCGAAGACGAACATAACCGCAAGTAATTCTTTTTTGGTGGTTGTGTAATTCAATTGCGCGTCCGTCAACGTCTTGCTGGAATAGTAGATAGTGTGAAAAATCTTTTCGTGATGTTGTCCTAATACTGCTCCAACTGCGTAGTCGCTGGCGTCGCACATCAATTCGAATGGTAAAGACCAATCAGGCGCCACAATAATTGGACCAGAGACCAACTTCTTCTTTAAGACCTCAAATGCCTCGATACATGATTGATCCATCTTGAAAGGCACGTCTTTCTCCAACAGGGAGCATAAGGGTTTTGAAATTTTGGAGAAATCTTTAATGAAGCATCTATAGAAACCCGCATGTCCCAAGAAGCTCCGGATTCCCTTCACGGATAATGGAGGGGGTAATTTCTCAATTGTCTCAATCTTCGCTTTGTCCACCTCTAACCCTGCTGCAAAAACCTTATGCCCTAGAATAATCCCTTCTTTCACCATAAAGTGACATTTTTCCAGTTAAGAACCAGATTAGTCTCCACGCATCGTTTCAATACTAAAATAAGATTTTTCAAACATAGATCAAAGCTATCACCGAACACAGAAAAATCGTCCATAAATACCTCCAAATTCTGCTCAACCATATCGGAGAAAATTGCCATCATGTACCGTTGAAAGGTTGCCGACGCATTACATAAACCAAAGGACATACGCCGGAATGCAAACGTACCGTATGGGCATGTGAATGTAGTCTTCTCTTGATCTTCCGGTGCTATGGCAATTTGATTATACCCAGAATATCCATCCAGAAGACAGTAGAACTGATGTCCCGCTAGCCTATCCAACATTTGATCAATGAATGGCATGGGGAAGTGATCCTTGCGAGTGGCTTTATTCAGTTTGCTGTAGTCCATGCATACTCTCCATTCTATAACCGTTCGAGTAGGGATGAGCTCATTAGCTTCATTCTTCACCACTATCATACCCCCTTTCTTTGGTACACATTGTACAGGACTCACCCATGAACTATCTGAGATTGGGTAAATAATGTCGGCATCCAACCACTTTATAATCTCCTTTTCCACCACATCCTTCATAATGGGGTTTAGCCTTCTTTGCATCTCAATGGTTGGTTTTGCCCCCTCTTCCATTAGAATCTTGTGCATATAATAAGATGGACTAATTCCCTGAATATCCGCTATAGTCCACCCAATTGCTGTTTTGAACTCTCGCAAGACCCGTAACAGTTTCTCCTTTTGCGTGTCAGTTAACTCAGTCGAAATAATGACTGGTAGGGTAGCGTCTTTTCCCAAATAAGCATACTACAGATGAGATGGTAGTGGCTTTAATTCCAACACCAGCGGCTCTTCTATCAAGGGTTTGAACTTTTTACCTTCCGTTTTGGGCCTCTCAAGGGTGTCGAATGATTGATTGCTTTTCTAGAAGAATGATGATGTATCTAGCCATTTGACATATTCAATGTCCTCTTCAATGTCGCAGTCGTCTGTCCCGAGCAAAATGGATTCAAGCGGATCCTCCGAGTAATTTCCACTGAACTTATGATTAACCATTCCTCCATGATATCAACCTGAAAACATTCACCTTTTTCTTTCGGGTAAGACATTGACTTAAAAACATTAAAGGTGACCTGTTGATCTTCAACTCTTATCGTCAATTCACCTTTTTGAATGTCAATCAAAGTTATACCCGCTGCTAAAAATGGTCGCCCAAGAATTATTGGAATTTCGCTGTCCACTTCACAATCCAAAATAAAGAAGTCCGCAGGGAAAATGAATTTATCCACTTTAACTAAAACATCCTCAACAATACCTCGTGGATATGTAACCGATCTATCCACTAACTTCAAACTGATATTTGTCGGTCGTGGAGCCTGAAGTCCAAACTGGCTGTAGAAGAATAATGACATCAAATTTATACTAACCCCCAAATCACACAATGCTCGACCCGAAAACTGATTTCCAATTTCACATGGTATATTAAAGCTACCTGGATCCTTGAGCTTCGGTGGTAACTTATTCTGAATAATTGCGCTGTATTCTTCGGTCAATGCCACTGTCGAACTCACCCAATTTCCTCTTCCTCGACAAAACCTCCTTCATAAACTTGGCGCAACTTGGCATTTGTTCCAAGGCTTCGGCAAAGGGGATGTTGATATGCAGTTTTTTGAAAATATCCAAGAATCGTGAAAACTGCTTATCCAATTTGGATTTCTGAAACCTCTACGGATACGGTATGGGAGGCATTGCGCTGGTTGGTTCTGGTTCTTTCTGCTCGAAGGTCTCATCTTGACGTTTCCTGGTGTCCACCACTTCCTCTGTTTCAATTATTGCGTTGTCCCTCTTTTCCCTATCCGTGACTGTCTCTTGCAAATCCTTTCCACTTCGTATAGTTACTGCCTTACAATGCTCATCTCTGCCCAGATTTTTCTCTGTGTCACTCGAAAGTTTTCTAAGTGGTCGGTTATTCAAATAAGCGTGTCTATCTCATCCCACTTGATTTTCCGTGATACTTGAGCGACGCACTTAGGCTTTGTATATTCAGCTCTGTTTGATTAATTTTTTTCTCATTTTCCTCGTTCTTCTTTTCAGAAGCTTTAATAAATATATCCAAAGCTTCTTCCCAACTTGCTTTCCGTTCTGGTTGTTGTGTCTGATTTTGAAATCGGGATGTGTTTTGTTGTCTCGGCACTTGAGCTTGAGTTTGATTGTTACTCCATGAAAACCCCGGATGATTTCTCCAACCCAGATTATATGCGTTTTGATTCGGGTAAGGTTGGGTAGATCGATTATAGCTCCCTACGAACTGAGTTGATTCAGGATTTATGGTACATTGATCTGTAGCATGAACCCCAGCACATAATTCATAAACCATTGCTACCTGCTGTGTGGATTGTGGACGCCATGTTTCCATTTTCTTAGCCATTGCGGCCACTTGTGCAGTTAATGCTTTCATCGCATCTACGTCATACTTTCCCGGTGTTTTCGGAGGATTAGACCTAGTCATGGGCCACTGGTAGTTATTGGTGGCCATTGTCTCTAACAGCTGATATGCCTCATCAAAACTCTTAGACATGATCGCTCCCCTGCCAGCGATGATCAATACTAGCCCTCGTGGGACGCTGGTAAACCATCACAAAATATCCCTAACTGCATCCACTGCGGAATTCCATGGTGTGGGCACTTACGGAGCATATCCTTAAACCTTTACCATGCCTCGTATAACGATTCTGAATCATATTGTGCGAAGGTGTGAATATGGTTCCATAGTTTTGCCGACTTCGCTGGTGGGAAAAACTTAACTAGAAATTTTTGAGCTAAGTCGTCCCAAGTGGTGATTGAGCCAAGAGGCAAAGAGTGTAGCCAACTTCGCGTTTTATCTTTCAAGGTAAATGGGAACATCCTCAACCTTGTAGCATCTTCCGATACATTGTTGAATTTGAAGGTGTCGCAAACTTCTAAGAAACTTAAGATATGCTCATTCGGATCATCTATCGAACTACCCCCAAACTGATATGTATTCTAAAACATCTGAATTGTTCCCAGTTTAATCTCAAAACTGTTTGCATTGATCGTCGGCCTCCTAATACTCGACTGTATATCCATGACATTCGACATGGCATAGTCCCTAAGTGATTTTTGGTCGTTCCCTGCCATGTTCGCTGGAATTTCTTGTTCTGCCAGTTCTTCTTCTACAAGTGACACTGCACTAGTCGACTGCAATTTTCGGAACTTCCTTTCAATATCGTCCGTATAAGGAAAAAGTTCCTTTTTCGCCCTTGATCTAGTGTGCATACACTCGCAAAGAAGTCCTACAAATACAAGAAGAAAAATAAGTAACGTTTAAATTAAGACCGAATTGATTATAACTAATATGGAATTAATACTAATAATGAATTCCCAAGAATCTGCGCCTTAAAAACTTGTTGGTTGATTTCACAATCAAAGCAAACGTGCAAGTATACACGGTCAATAAGTAATAGAGTGATAAGAAAGAGTGTCGATCCCACAGAGAATTCTAATTAATAAATTCCAACTACTAGCACTATATCAATTCAATTTTATTTAAACAACCAATAACTGTGATTTTTCGAATTAAGAAAATTAAATTAAGCAATTAAAAGAAATTAATCTAAAAGAAAGCAAGTACGCCAAACTAAGATTTGATTGAATTCAGATAAATAAGGATTAAGACTCCAATATCCCCAATTATGAACTATAAATCAATTATCCAATTATCCCAATTACTATGTCTACTGAATTGTTAACAGGAATTCACAAGTGCCAAAAGTCCTTTTCCAAGTGATCAATTGCCTTCTATTTAACCCAGATAAATTTTGCTATATTCCTATGCAAAATAATTGAATTAAACTCAATTATAATCCCAATTCCTTATGTGTTACATGCGTGAATGATATTTCCATTCTATTCACAAACCTAATTATTCACTGTGCAAATAACTAAGTCACATGTCACCATGCCCAGTTCTAACCCTAGAATTCCTCTTTCAATTCCTTCTAGAGTAACAAGGTAATTATTGGCCAGATAATTAAACAATCCGCACAAAGCAAGATGAACAATTCACTTCAACATAAATAATTGGAATAAATCAAATAATTAATTCATAATCATAAAAGGTTCAATTGGAATCTTAATTAAAGAAATTAGTTCATAACAAAAATTAAAACCAACAATATTTTGCAAATCATCCTTAAATAATTACACAAATTAAAGAATGAAGAAGAAGAGAAAAACTCCAAGTGAAAATCTTCAAAATCTCCTTTATCTTCTTAATCAGCCTCCAATTGTGTAGCTTAGTCCTCTAATTCAATGTAAATAAACCTTATATACTTCCCATCTTGTGCTCCAATCCTTCTTCCAATCAACTTTGTTAAATAACCTCCCTTTAAACAAGTCAACCGCCTGGTCCACGCTACTTTGTCAACCATCGATATTTGGTTTACCGGCCTTTGGCTACCGGATTTATCTTCGATAATAATACCCCAACGCCGATGGGTGAAAATGACTATTATTCCCTTCTCAGCTCAAATTCTCCCAAGTGTTCCCATAGCTCACAAATGTTCAATATCACAACTAAACACAGTAAAACGAATCTAAATACTTTGAGAATACAATAAACTAAGTCCAAATATATCCAATTCATGGGTATATTACCCAATCATCAGAACACAACCCAGGAAGTTAAAGAATCGTCCGGGACTACTATACGAGATCATCAGCTGCCAACATTATCAAATGCTTCATGGGCTGCCATATGTGCGTACTAGGATGATGTTGCCTTTAAGACCAAGTTTGAGCATATGAAGAAGAATCAAGGCCAGCTACATATTGTACATACTTCTGGCTCGTAGTCGTTTTAGGAGGTTAAGTCGGTATGTATTTATATTTAGTTTAGTTTAATATTAAATTGAATCTATAGTAAATAAAGGTGATATTAATTAATGTATGATTTAGGACATGTGGAGCAACTTGGGCCGACCTCCTACTATGATGAAGTTTTGGGATAAAGTCCATACGCCGAAGGATTCGACTTCGGGGTCGACGATGTCTCCCGCAACATTAACTATACGGGTACTATATTTACTACAATGATTATAATTTAGGATCATATTACGTAATTAATATGATGATACCGAGTTAGCCCACATGTACATATATTAAATTACAGGACAGATTTTAGAAGCTCCGGGACACCCGTGTAGCTGAATTGCAGGCTACTAGGGATGATCATGAGACATTAGATTTTATTATCCCTCCACCTGAGATTAGTTTATCTCAAGATAAGGAGATGGCTCGAGTAGAACTATCGATCGGTATCGAGTGTTGGGGTTGCCGAGGATACCAGCCTATACACTACCTAGAGGTATAATATTTTACTATAGATTTCTCGTTCATGAATACATTATTTTTTATTATTATTAATATTATATTTATTTTTGCAGGCACTAGCTAGCATCTGAGTCTGAGAGCCCCCGTGGGACCATCACATATGGGCACTGGCTTAGACGACGCTATGTTCCAGAGGGTTATAACAGTGATGTTAGAGCGGTATGGTACGGATCCTTTATTCTATCATTAGGACCTTCCCAGTCGTGCTCACGTCTACCAGCTTGCTCAGGACATTGCAGCTGGTGCCACCGCCGAGAGTACAGGTATCCCTCCGGAGCAGTTCACCACGATACGCGACGAGGTGGTCCGGATGGTGGTTACCTTACTCTTGGACGCTTTTGGACCGCTGTTGAGTCATCCCTTGACCACTCAGGTATACTATTCATTTTTAATTTTTGTATTCTACATGTTATTTAATTTTCATTTATTTGCATCTTTAACTGTATTATATATATGGACTAATGAGTTATATTTTTAATTGTATCAATAGGGTGCTCATTTTGATCACAAGTAGAGGGACGATGTCGACGATGATTTTTATACGCCAGAGTAGTAGCGTCGATGCCTGCCCGATGATCTTCCTCACATCGGGGATAGTACTACTGGCTTGACTTAATGTAGTTGATATTTGACATTTTTGTAGTTTCAACCTTGTATATAGTTCATATAGCCAAACTTTTATGTGAATAAGTCATTTTTGTATATATTATGGAGTATTGTACGTAGTTTAAGAGTATTTTTGTATATCTTATGGAGAATTGTACATATTGTAGTTAATATATAGTATTTTTATTATTGTTGGACTTGTATGCATGTGAACAAAAGTCAATTATATATGTTGGACTAATATATGTTGTTTGAAGGTTATTATTATATTAATTGTACTGCTGGAAATATAAAAAAGTTTAACAGGTATAAAAATATGGGTTAAAACCCTAGATGCTACCAAAATAGATCAAATATTCAAAAAAAAAACCTTATCCTCGACGGAATAAGGTTAGATCGACGAAATTCTAAAAGAAATAAGTCTGTATACATGCCACAAGGTGTTGCCATGTGGCAACTTAATACCGGCCAAATTAACTCGACGGAAGGTATTCCGTCAAGGATATATTAAAATCGACAGAATATTCGATCGATAATATGTTCGTCGGAATTACTTATTCCCGACTGAACTCTCGATGGACTTAATTTTGACGTGCTTAAACCCGACCGAATCCCCGACTGAATCTTCCGTTGGGATTAAGGTATCTTCGAAGGAATATCCTTAACCTCGACGGAATATTCCGTCGAAAATAAACTCTTTTTTTGTGATTGAATCAACTCAAAGGATCAACCTAACAAGTTTGATTGTTCTAATTTTAATTCCTTGTACAAATATATCTCAAATAAGGACTTTATAAAACTACTGAACAATTATACATTATAATCACATCATCAAATTTAAATATGCATGACTTAAAAATTCCTAGAAAAATAGTTTATACATTCCATTACAAACATAATCTTTTTCGACAAAAATATTATTCTTTGAAAGAATGACTTTGTCGGATTTAACAAAAAATTTAAATCATTTTCTATCTAATATATCAACAAAAATTAAAATTTTCCTAATTTCTTTCTTCCCGAATGTGAAGTTAATTTCCACAGTTCCTTTGCTACCAACATTACCCCTCGAACTGTTTCCCATCTGAACTTTATGTCCAACAACTTCTTTAAATGTTTTAAAATCTCTAGGTTATTGAAAATATGGACAATAGCTCCAGAATCCAACCACCAACCATTAGGCTCACTTGCCCTTTTAACCTCAGAAATCATAGTCACATCAAGACTAAGATCAAAGACTATGACAACAAGGTTCTCCTCAACCATGTTGTTAGTTCCCAGTAGGCACACTAGATCTAGAAGAGGGGCGGTTGAATAGATCCTTTTAATTTCAAATACTTTTCTAGTTTATTTTAAATTGATGATAATTTAGCATGTGACAAACATAAGAATCTTTTCAAGCACGGCGGAATAAGTAAAAGATCCCCTTCATTGATATATCCATAATCATATATACATTGTTTGTAGAGTTAGTTCAGTGGTAAGTAGTTAAAACATACATAGCAGTTATAGTAGTTAATATACATAATGTAAATGATATAAAGTAAAAGACACAAAGGGTTTTAAGTGGTTCAGAGACTCAAGCTCCTAATCCACTCTTCTGCTTTCAACTAGCAGGATTTTCACTAAGGAAGGGCAGCACCCTAAATCACTAAGATTTCTTCAAGGCCAGAAGCCTTAGGACTTCAGTTCACTAAGAACTTTTCAAGGCTAGCAGCCTTGGAACTTCTCTAGTTCCCTAGGAACTCTTCAAGCCCAGCAGGCTTGGAAACTTCATTTAGTCCCTCCGGACAAGGACCCCTCAGGCCCTGGCTTCTTATTGTTGAGTTGTTTGTTTGTTTGTTCGAGTTGGTGCTGAGCTGCTAAGATGTCTTTAATCTCTGAACATCTTTTGTACTTAGTAGCTTGGCGTGATCATCCTTAAAGTGCAGTTGAGTGTTGCATGATGCTCAGCTTCTTCAGTTTCTCAACCACTTCTGATGATCCCTTGATGAACTGCCTTGAAGATCATTCCTCTTGATACTTGATGGCTGCACATGATGGGTTTCTAAGATGACTGTAAGCTCTTCTACTAGGTACTTAGAAACTTTCACATGCATGCCACCATGATGGCGTTGGTGATCTTCTTTCTTGATACTTGATGCCTTCTCTTGATGAACTTGCTAAGATGACTATGAGTTCTCCTCCATGGTACTTAGAGTCTTCTCATGATGGACATCAAGATGACATTGATGCTCTTCTATCTCTCGGCAGTTCAGAACACTCTATTTGTAGTAGAACTCTCACTTCTACATTGTAGAACTCTCACTTCTACTTCTTTCTATTTATGTCTCTAAGTGTTCTTGGTGGATCGTAGAGTGAGTATTTAGACCTTCATTGGTCACTCACTATTTACGTTGGTTAGATTAGTCCACCACTTCTCCAAACTTAGCAACTCCAGGAACCCTCGATCTTTGAAGCTCTTGCTGATTTATACTCCTTCCTAATCCTTCCATTGGAAAGTAGCCGTTGAAAGCTATTCAAATATCTTCACAGATCTCGAGTTGACTGAGGTAGACTGCAGATGTGACATGTCATACTTTTCTGACACTGCAGTCAACTGTTTCACCTACCCCGTTAGAGATGTCACTTTAATGTCTTGGGCAGGTCGAAGACTTTATTTCCTCCTTCTGATTTCTCGATCAGAGGTTGTCCTTTTGTATCGATGCTCTCAATAAGCTCTTGTGCGAATATTACCCTTCAGATTGAACCGTTGCCAATGCTTCAAACTTCAGCTATTCGAAATCTACAATTCTGATGCATGCCTTCATGGACCTGATCGTAGTGTCTTGTTTACTGGTAGAGACAACACTACGATCTTGAAGAGTGTTGATTGGATCTTCAATGTAGAACACCTCTTCCTTCTCTTGTGCAGTGCTTCAACACTTCTATTTGCCTCAGGAGCTCTTAGATACTGATGGCTTGACTTATTTGTTCTGGCCCCTTCTGAATAGCAAGACACTTCAAATTTGTGGCATGTCCAACTTGCTTTCTCCTTGTGATCTCCCGTTCACTTATCATCAATGGACTAACCCAATGCTTAATCACTTTAGCCTTGTTCTTCAGAAGCTGTCCAGTATCTCTGTATGCACTCCATCAGTTCTTTCTTTGTTTGGCAAACACTACGATCCTGGTTATTTCCAAGATCGTTGTCATCTTACCACTTGATAGCGACTGCACCTGCTGACTTTTCTGAGTCAGCTACTGAAGTCTTCTTATGATCATCTTGTGGAAGACTTCATCTCGAATGGCTTTACAACTCAATCTGGATGCTGATTGGGTTGATGCTTAGATCTTCTGTTAGCTTACATGTCATTCGTTGAGTGCTCTCTGGTTTCCTTTAGGTGGGATGTATCTTTGCAGTATCAACCAGAGGCTTCATTCCTTTGGATATTCTGGGAGTGCTCATTTGTTAATAATCGTATTAGCTCTACGATTCTTCCTTGACGTTGTGAGCATATCTGTTGAAGTCTCAGTTCTACACTCCACGATTCAGCTTCGGTTGTGCAGACACTACGACTCTGAGATCAGATCTTGACACTCTACGATTTCTGTCGTTGTGCTTGTTGTCTTCATCTGATCTTGCTCGACTACGATCTCTGCCTCTGATATGATTAGTAGACTCTATGACTCTGAGTGTAGTCTACGATTCTTGACTTAGCTTCAGCAGATGCTCAGTAGGCTCGTAGGCGAGCTGTCTCTACAATTCTGAACATGACTTCCTCAGCAGACTATGGCCCTGAGGAAGTTCTCCTCGACACACTACGATCATTCCTCGTCTCTCCTGGAAGTCTACGACCTCCGAGATCTACTATCTTGCAGACTACGATTCTGCCTCGAGAGCTCTCGAGTTTTCCTTGACTCTCCTGGCAGACTATGATTTCTGGTGCAGTGCTCGATGATCAGACAAGCCTATCTATTACATCATAAGATCAACCTAACATGCTTGGTCTTTCTATATTTATAGTCCTTGTACATCATTTCTTTTTAAGGACTTAACAAAGTTGTTTTGCTTATGTAGGATCAACCTAACACATTTGATCAATTCATTCTAAGTCCTTGTACATATTTTTCTATTCTCTATCAAAGGACTCTCTGACTTTTTCTTAATGCAAGCATACTTGCATATTCATTCATATATATATATATATATATATATATATATATATATATATATATATATATATATATATATATATATATATATCAAATCAAATCATATATAAATAAGAATATCATTCGCATGTTTATTCTTGACAATCTCCCCCTATTTGCTTATGACAAAAACAATTAGTGCATATGCATGTTATGAATGAATCTTATATACAGTGAGCAGCTGTATTTCTAAAGCAAATAATCATGAATGTCATTTATAATGATGTGAAATTTAATATACTGACATTTTACATCCTGGATCCAGAACATACCTAATTAGTTAGAGATGTACCTCTTTCTGCTCCCCCTGAGATGTAGAGCTATTCATTTCTTCTTCTGGTTCTGGATGTGGCTCCCCCTCAGCCTTAGGCTTATCATCCTTTGGCTCCCCCTTAGATGATGATTCAGCTCCCCCTGGTGTTGTCTTCTTCTTTTCTTTCCTTTTGCTTTCCTTGCTCTTTCTAGAGTGCCTCTTATTCTTCTCCTTTCTATGCCTCTTTTTCTCCCCCTTTTTGTCATTAATCATTTGGCAGAGCTGTTCCATGTTGAACATAAGCTGCTCCATCAGGTAGGAGGAGTTAGCAACTTCAAACTTGAGGTCTTGTTGTCCTAGCTCAAGTTGCTTTGAGAAAAGAAGCGATTCATGTTGTCAATCTTGTCAAAGAGGACTTGGAGTTGTTCTTCATTTGCCTTCTTCACTTGTAGTGCATCTGCCTTCTGATCATTCATGGCCTTTAGATAGATGTGATCTCTTTCTCTGATTTTGAGAGATACATCAGCCATCGTTGCTTGGAGCCTCTCTTGAACTGAGTTATCTTATGTTGTTGTCAGCTTCTTTGACTCTTCAGTGAATAGAGATATTTTTTCAATCAGTTCATCAGAATTTTTCATCAGCTCCTTCTCCACATATATTTGATCATCTGGTTGGGCAGCCCCTTGTTGAGCATCAGATAGGACTCTACGATCTGCTTCCTTGGACAGATTTTTGAAGGTGTTAAAAATCTAAAGAATCGTTGAGTTCCAATCACGGGTTGAGGATGAAGGAATGTCTGTCAGTAGTGCTTCAGCAGATGGAAACTTCTTATTTTGTACTTGGATACCATCAGTAATAGAGTGAACTGACTCTACGATTATTTCCTTGGTCATGATCCTTCTTCCTTCTGAGTCCATCCTACGGTCTTAGGGGATATAGTGGTTGCCGGCATGTCTGTAGACCTTGTAGTGAGGCTGGTTTGTGATCATCATTGTAGCAAAACTCTTCACTCTTGGGAAGTTTTGTGACACCAGCTCCATGCTTGGAAAATGAGAGTAGCACCAGCTTAAGTAACTTGCATCCTTTTCAGTATGTGCCTTTAGCCAAGGCATCCATTGGAAGAACCATCTCATTAGCAGGTCATCAGGATTGTAGAGGATGGTCGTGTAGTCTAGCTTCATGTTATTCCATTTTTTGAATATATCTTGTGTAGTCATCCTTACAACTTTGAGTTGTTCGTTTCCATATTTTACACATCTTTCAGCTGGGAGTTCTTCTAGTTTATTAAGGACTTCTACCACAATTCTTCTACTGATTCTTGCAGGAGAGAGGACTGGATAGTCTGCTGGATCCTCTGATTCCTAATTTGCAAAGTTGAAATCATTCTCCATTTCTTCTCTTTCGGAGCCTGAAACATTTTGATCGTTTCCATCAATGAATCCTTCTTACTGCATTTCATTTCCAGAACCTTCTTCAGCAAGATCTTCCTCTGATTCATCTTCTTCATCACTGGTTCCATCCTCAGCACTTACTTCTTGTGATACAGACTCATCATCACTTAATTCAATGACAGCATTAGAGTGATCATTTTTCCTTTTGGGGCAATTTGAGCAAGTAATCTGTAGCTCTTTCTTCTTATTTTAAGTTTAGCTATAGGAGCTTCAGACTCCTCTTCTTCGTCAGACTCTGAAGCTTCTGCATCATCAGACAGACTTTTTTGACGTTCATCAATAGTGGGGGCATTTCCTTCTTCATCAGAATTAGCATCATTTGATCCATCATCTGGGCTGGTTGGAGCATTTGCAATTGGAGATGTAGTTGGGTCAACTTGTATCTTGTCTTTATCATCAGAGTGAATTCTCTGGGGGATTATGCATTCTTCTTCATCAGCAGATACTGCATTTTCTTACATTAATCTAGCTTCACCTTCACTGCTGGATTTGGTCTGTGGGGGCTCAGCCTTGGGATTATTAGTTGCCTTCTCTTTTTCTGACTCTACGTCCTTTTCTTCATCAGACGTACTTTCTTCGTAAGTAGAGACTGGACTATTTACCATCTAAGCTTTCTTACTGGATGGCCCCTGAAGTAATCTATTACTTTTCCTTTTAGTGGTCTCTGCAGTTGAGACCTTTTCATCTTCAACCTTATCTTTTGTGGATAGACTTCTTGGAGGACCCCCAGTTTTCCTCACACCTTTGGATTTCGCTTATTTGGTGTGTAGTTCTTTATTGCATGTCAGGTCATCGAACTCAGAGCTTTCTACCTCTTTTTCCTTCCTCTTCTTTATAGAGGCCTTGCTACTGCTCCCAGTTGTCAGCCTTCTATTCTCCTTTGGGTTTTTCTTCCAATTCACAAACAATTGTGGAGACATTACTTTGTGAACATTCAGAGGTTCTCCCTCATCATCCTTTATTTTGTTTCCCAATTTCTTCTTCAGCACAATGCTTAGTAGTCTTCTATGAAACACTTTTGTAAGTGGTTTTTCTGTAGACTTCTTCAATTCAGCCTTTTCTACCCATTTAGATATTTGATCAAGCAGGATAACTCCAAAGTTAATTCATTTCTTCAAGACTATAGCAGACATGATCTTTAACTGTTGATCAAGCACCGTGTCGTGTGTAGTGTCCTTCCATAGTATGTATTTTCCCACTATTTTAGCAAAGAACTCGAATTGATATCGGATGATTTTAGCTTAAGAGACTGACCTTTAACCTTGGTTGAAAGGGTTCCGGCATTTATGGATGCGTTTG
This sequence comes from Panax ginseng, assembly GCA_020205605.1. Taxonomy (NCBI): domain Eukaryota; kingdom Viridiplantae; phylum Streptophyta; class Magnoliopsida; order Apiales; family Araliaceae; genus Panax; species Panax ginseng. The sequence goes on from CM035149.1 coordinate 82,738,424, forward strand.
AGTAGAATTCCTTGATCAGTTCAGTGTATACTCGAGTGTTAGCCTCAAGACATTCTGAGAATCCAGCTTTTTTCACAAGTTCGAGAATGTCTCTGAACTTTTTTTCAGATTTTTCAAACGACTTGGTTCCGAGCTGAATGCCAGTGATTACCCGCCAATCTTCCATTTGAATAGTTTGAGGAATATGGGTATTTGATTTAGAGGAGTTTATGAGAGATGGCTGATTGCGATTTGGGCAAGGCTCTAGAGGGTTAATTGATTTTGGCTTTTGAGAGGATTCTAGGGTTTGAAAATGGGAGGGAGAGAGGTTCGATAGCTTCTGATAACTGTTTGCTAATTTAAATTTTCCTTTATGACAGTTCCTTCTAACTCTGCATACTCAGTGATGTGTTAACCAACCATTGGTTGCATGATGCCCAGTAATGAGCTGTAACTCCCCCATTAACTCTTCAGTTTAATGTCCCTTTTTGAAATAAACTGGCGTCAATGATGTGGATTGACCATTGACCATTTTGGTTCGTAGAGTACCATGATAAGGCAGCTATGGACTCTACGTTTTCCTTTGTTGACTCAACGATCATCTTTTGAGAGATGATGCCGTGGATGGTTTTGACATTTCTCCTCATGTTGAAACTGCATAACTCAACCACTGATGTACTTTATGAAGGCTTGGGTATTTTTCTCAGCAGGACATCTTTCCAACCAGCATTCGAACTTATCTCCTCACAATCTGAATGGTTGGGTAATTGTCCAGTTCTTCCGAGCTCCTTATGAGCTAGAGTATCCTCTGGTAGGACTGCAATCGTCGAGTCTGCTTCTACAATCGCTGAGGTTGCACTACGATCATGGAGTTCTCTTCAACCTCTAGTCTACGATCGTTGACTGACTTGGTCCTTAAGATGAACTTGATTAAGCAATTCTTCTAGGTTAAGGTAGCTCAGGAAGGGCCAACCTCTTAGAGTGAGCTAAGGGTTAGGTTTGTCCCTGAGGCGCTTTCCAGATGAAATACTTTAGAAGTGATTTGCACTGATATCTCATTTGACCTTTTCTTGTGGTGAGGTCCTCTACCAACTTTAGACAATTGCATTTGTTGTAATCGTGGTGTCCTTCTGCTATTCCACTACGATCAGATGTTTGATCATAGGCTCTCCACGATTTTGAGTTGGGTGGCTGAAAGGTTATCAGTAGTACGTTTTGAGATGTTCCTACTGACTATGGATCTTCATTTGGTTCATCAGCCACAAACTTTTGGGACTCTGTAGCTGGTACACTGCTTCATAGTATATCTCAGTATTGTTGTTCCTTAACATATCACTGCTCCCCATGGTTGATGTTGTCTTCTCAGATAGATGTGATTCCCTTTTTTGTGTATTAGAAAACAGCCTTGCATATCTCCTTCTGACTGGAATCACCAAATCTTTTTATATCATAGAAATGGGCATCTTCAGGGGTTATTATTCTACGATCCTTTTACAGCACTACGAACGTAGTCTTCTTTTACAGTTTGTACTTGTGAAGTTTTGCTCCCATAATGAGTTCCTCATATTTGATGCTCGATGATCCTCAGTGGTGAGCTTCCATGAGGAGTCTTCTCTTATGACCTGCTTTGAATGATTGAGCGTCTAAGACCCTTTTACATCTTTGGTTAAATGACTTGCTTCCTTATAAGGATCAGCAACAATGTGAGCTTCATTCATATTAGCTCAGCAAGTCTTCCAGGACAGGCTTTGACATATAAGAGTTATATCAGAATCATTTCTGAATAATCTTAAGCCTTCTGCTGGTTGAATTTTCTTAATCAAAGTCTTACCTTGACATTCCTTAGTGTGTGGTCGGATGGACCGGTACTGCAGTTATAAATTTCTTTTTTTGGTACCCATGGTTAAATGGGTCCTGCTAGGTTAGTTTTCTAAACCCCTGTTCCTCATATATTTGGATAATCATCATATTGATCACCAACAGTCATATTCATGCATGTAACTAATTTAGATAATATATTTTGAGATGCATGATGGTGAGTGTGTGTGAGATTTGCAAGGTTATGTTCACAGGGTTTAAATGTTCACAGAGTGAGAATCAACTCTACAATTTATTTGTATCTGGTTGATTCATGGAGGTGGTCAGTTTCTACGAATCTTCAAGATGCTCTTGTAGAACTGATCATACTATGTGTGTTGTTAAACACTTAGACCATAGGTTGTACATACATATTAACCCATCAACAATGATTACTTCAAATAAAATTATTTTAACCTGTGATGCTATTATGACCCATTTCAGATTTCTTTCAAGATGTCATCTTCAACCTAAAACTTGGATGGAGAGAAAGTTTATAGGCATTTGAGTTTCCACCCTCAGTGTACTTTCTCTCTTCACCTTTTTAGGTAGATTATGATTCCTTGAAAGAATATTGTTATAGTTCATAAGGGGTGCAATCATGATGTACATATTTATATAAGTGAGGAACCGTACCTTTTTACTATCAGTTTCTTAACAGTCATTTATCTAAGATATACTGAGTTTAGGCATTGATGTGCATAGTTTCTCAATTTCTCCTGACAGCTAGCTGCTCCAGTTGACCTTCAATCAATCAGTCGTGGTCTTGAAGATGTAAGCTAAGAGAATATCAGCATCTTTAGTTCTTTGACATCCTTGAGTTCACAAGGTTTACATCCAACTGTAGTTTGGCCAGACACATGTTTGAGAAGTTCTTCTTTCTTCTCAGGATAAGCATTATTTAGCATGTATGGCCTTTTCATCTTTTCAGGCTGGTGAATGTTTGATTCTTTTCTGTTGATGTCTCTTGAGCTTTCTAGCCTGGTCTCCAGACTACAAGATTGACTGTGAGCAAGGATTGGTCTTGTTGATATACAATCAAGAACATGGACCAATCTGAGCAGCTTCAGGTGTATATGCACATTTACCTGTACACAATATTTCCAACGTGTGAGCTCATCTGCATATAACAAGTGACTTACTACTAAACTAAGTTTAGAACAATGTTTGTGCCTAGGATCAGACTCAAAGCGATTAGCTTTTGAACATAGCATGAGAACCTGCTCTGATACCAATTGTTAGTTCCCAGTAGGCACACTAGATCTAAAAGGGGGGGTTGAATAGATCCTTTTAATTTCAAATACTTTTCTGGTTTATTTTGTATTGCTGATAATTTAGCATTTGACAAACATAAGAATCTTTTCAAGCACAGCGGAATAAGTAAAAGATCCCCTTCATTCATATATCCATAATCATACATACATTGTTCATAGAGTTAGTTCAGTGGTAAGTAGTTAAAACATACATAGCAGTTATAGTAGTTAATGTATATAATGTAAATGACATAAAGTAAAAGACATAAAGGGTTTTAAGTGGTTCAGAGACTCAAGCTCCTAATCCACTCTTCTGCTTTCAACTAGCAGGATATCCACTAAGGAAGGGCAAGACTACAGAATCACTAAGATTCCTTCAGGGCCGGCTGACCTTGGGACTTGATTCAATAAGAACTCTTCAAGAGCCGGCTGACCTTAGAACTTCTATAGTTCCCTAGGAACTCTTCAAGCCCAAAGAGGCTTGGAACTTCATTTAGTCCCTCCCACAAGGACCCTCGAATACGGCTTCTTGTTGATGAGTTGTTTGTTTGTTTGTTGGAGTTGGTGCTGAGCTGCTAAGATGTCTTTAAGCTCTGAACATCTTTTGTACTTAGCAGCTTGGCGTGATCATCCTTGAAGTGCAGTTGAGTGTTGCATGATGCTCAGCTTCTTCAGTTACTCAACCACTTCAGATGATCCCTTGATGAACTGCCTTGAAGATCATTCCTCTTGATTCTTGATGGCTGCACATGATGGGTTTCTAAGATGACTGTAAGCTCTTCTGCTAGGTACTTAGAAACTTTCTCATGCTTGCCACCATGATGGCGTTGGTGATCTTCTTTCTTGATACTTGATGCCTTCTCATGAAGAACTTGCTAAGATGACTGTGAGTTCTCCTCTATGGTACTTAGAGTCTTCTCATGATTGACATCAAGATGACATGGATGCTCTTCTATCTCTCGGTAGTTCAGAACACTCTTTTTGTAGTAGAACTCTCACTTCTACTTCTTTCTTCTTCTGTCTCTAAGTGTTCTTGGTGGATCGTAGAGTGAGTCTTCTGACCTTCATTGGTCACTCACTATTTATGTTGGTTAGATCAATCCACCACTTCTCCAAACTCAGCAACCCTCGAGCTTTGAAGCTCTTACTGATTTATACTCCTTCCCAATCCTTCCATTGGAAAGTAGCAATTGAAAGCTATTCAAATATCTTCACAGATCTTGAGTTGACTGAGGTAGACTGCAGATGTGACATGTCATACTTTTCTGACACTGCAGTTTACTGTTTCACCTACCCCGTCAGAGATGTCACTTTAATGTCTTGGGCAGGCCGAAGACTTTATTTCCTCCTTCTGATTTCTCGATCAGAGGTTGTCCTTTTGCATCGATGCTCTCAATAAGCTCTTGTCCGAATATTACCCTTCAGATTGAACCGTTGCCAATGCTTTAGTCTTTAACTATTCAAACTCTACGATTCTGATGCATGTCTTCATGGACCTGATCGTAGTGTCTTGTTGACTGGTAGAGACAACACTACGATCTTGAAGAGTGTTGATTGGATCTTCAATGTAGAACACCTCTTCCTTCTCTTATGCAATTGCTTTAACACTTCATTTGCCTCGGCTGACTCTCGAGATCTTGATGGCTTGACTTCTTTGTTACGGCCCTTTGAATAGCAAGACACTTGATTTGTGGTGTGTCCATTTCGCTTTCTCCTTGTGATCTTTCGTTCACTTATCATCAATGGGTGACCCAATGCTTAATCACTTTAGCCTTGTTCTTGGTAGTTTGTCCGATATCTCTATATGCACTCCATCAATTCTTTTTTCGTTGTTTGAAAAAACACTACGATCTGGTTACTTCCAAGATCGTTGTCATCTTACCACTTGACAGCTACTGCACCTGCTGACTTTCCTTAGTCAGCTACTGAAGTCTTATTATGATCATCTTGTGGAAGACTTCATCTCGAATGGCTTTACAACTCAATCTGGATCTTTGATTGGATTGATGCTTAGATCTTACATTAGCTTGCATGCCATTCGTTGAGTGCTCTCTGGTTTCCTTTAGGTGGGATGTATCTTTCTGATGTCGACGGAGGCTTCATTCCTTTGGATATTCAGGAGTGCTCATTTGTTGAGAATCGTATTAGCTCTACGATTACGCCTTGGCGTTAGAGCACATCTGTTGAAGTCTCGATTCTACACTCTATGATTGACTTTGACTATCTGAGACACTATGACTCAGAGATCCGATCTTGCTCGACTCACGATCTCCCCTTGTTGTATGATCGATGAGACTCTACGACTCGAGTGTAGACTATGATTCTTGACTTAGCTTCAGCAGATGCTTGGTTGGCTCTGGCAGGCTTTCAAAAGTCTCTCTGATTCTGAACATGACTTCCTCAACAGACTACGGCCCTAAGGAAGTTCTCCTCGACACACTACGATCCTTCCTCGTCTCTCCTAGAATTCTATGAACTCCGAGATCTACTATCTTGCAAACTACGATTCTGCCTCGATAGCTCTCGAGTTTTTCTTTACTCTCCTGGCAGATTACGATTTCTGGTACAGTGCTCGATGATCAGACAAGCCTATCTATTACATCATAAGATCAACCTAACATGCTTGATCTTTCTATATTTATATTCCTTGTACATCATTTCTTTTTAAGGACTTTACAAAGCTATTTTGCTTATGTAGGATCAACCTAAGACATTTGATCAATTCATTCTAAGTCCTTGTACATATGTTTCTATTATCTATCAAAGGACTTTACAGCTTTTCTTAATGCAAGCATACTTGCATATTCATTCATATATATATATATATATATATATATATATATATATATATATCATAATCAAATCATATATAAATAGGAATATCAGTCACATATTTATTCCTGACACATGTTACCAGAGTCGCCCTTGCATTATTTATATTTTCCAATATAGTCTCTAATTTCTCCACAGACATGACACTTGCCCTTTCTTTATTAGGGCTAGGCTTATTATTTTTCTGTCCATGTTTCTTGAACTTATTATTATCCTTTTTACACTATGTCCTTTCCCTTTAATTGAACTTGCCTCCACATAGCTAACACTAGATTGTTCTTAGGTCAAATTCTTAACATCACGTTTTCGGACCCAGTCCTCAATACACAAATGCTTCTGAATTTGATCTAAGAAAAATTTCTCAGATTTATGCATCAACTTTTTTGACAAAATCCTTCCAAGATGGAGGTAACTTTCCAATTATTACATCAACTTGAAAGGTTTCAGGTAAAAAAATTTTAAAAACCCTAAATTTGTTAACAATAACCTAGAGCTCATGTACTTGCTCCAAAATATGTTTATTGTCAACCATTTTAAAATTAAAATATTTTGAAACTAAATACTTGTTTATACCTTCTTCCACAACTTTGTATTTAAGTTTCAAGGCCTCCCATAACTCCATTGGTAACTAAATATTATTGTAAAAATCATAGGGACGATCTGCCAGCGTGTTGAGGATATGTTCACGTGCAAGCTTATCATCTTCAGACATCTTCCTTCTCTACTTCTTCAGTGCTTCAATTGCATCAGTATCTAACTATTGACCTTCTGCTGGTTTGGGATCTTCTAGAATAGGCTGAAGGTTGGGGTCTAACACATGCAATTTTGAGAACTATTTGCAGAAACTTCAATTTGTCTGGCCAACGATGTGACGCCCCCAAAATAGGTATACATCACCTATCTTGGGTCGCCAAATACATGGTACAGAATTTAAATACAAACTTAATTAATACACATGTCGTGTAAAATATGACAAAACATAGTTGGATTTTTACACGAATATTGTCTCATAGACAATATCCAAACTCAAATTCAATCCTCATTACATTTATTATCATACTAAATTGTGAGGACTACTAAAACAACCATCTCGGACCATCACTCCATTCCCCGACTAGTCACGGTTACGTTCTCATTTCCTGAAGAAAACAATAAAAGCAAAAGGGTGAACTCAACTAGCCCAGTAAGAAATATTATAACTAAGATACTGCAGAATAAATTATCGTTAGCCTTCAACAATGTTAAATTGATAAAATATAATAAACGTCAAGTTTAACTGTAGCGGAACAAGCAATCCATTAGAAGAGTCAAGTAGAGCATGATATCTACTATCTTCTATGATTTAAAAAGTTTATCATCAATTTTATCGTTGGGACTCAGCTTAATAAATAAACCACATCATCGAATCATCCCTGCACTACGGGCCAAGGATATTCAAGTAATCACCAATGGTCATGATCATGCCAACAACTATCCATCAATGCACTACGGGCCAATGATGACTTTTATCATTTGTAACATTACAGGTCATGATTATACCGAATTATCCCTGGTCATAATCATACCAATCAACAGTTCATCTATGCACTACAGGCCAAAGATGACTTTCATCACAATATAAGCATGAGGATGATGACAATGATATAAGAATTCAATTAAATGAAAGCAACGGATAAATTTTAAAGATTTATAATATAATTTATCCAAAATTCAATAATGTCCAAATTGTCAACATGATACTGCTTTGTGGAGTAAAATTCAAGAATAATATCCATGTATCAAAAATAATTTGGACAGAAAAGAAATAAATTTTTTGGGTAAATAGTATCCCGTGAATAGTACTTCATGAATAGTACCCCGGCATAAAAAGTACCCAGAATCCCCAAGTGAATAGTAACCAAGTGAATAGTAATCCGTGAATAGTAACCCGTGAATAGTACCCCGGGTGAAAATATTGATATTTAATAAGAAAGTTTAGATCAATATTCCAATGAAACGATACTAGAAGAAGCGCAAAACTCAAGGATATTCCACTAATTTCAGGGATTATAGAAGCAATACATACCATAGTAAGTTTAGATTTAAGAATATGAAAAGAAATAACATACAAAACTGCAAATAGATTTTCACCTGTCATGCGGTACGTAATCCGCATAGATAGATTATTACGATATATTAAAGGATGAATACAAAAAATAGTATTTGTGACGCCCCTAAAATAGGTATACATCACCTATTCTGAGTCGCCAAATACATGGTACAAAAATACAAATACAACTCAATAATACAATTGTCATGTAAAATACGATAAAACATAAACTGAGAGTTTTAATAAGAATATTGTCATCTAGACAATATCCACACTCAATGGAGTCCTCATTACATTTATTGTCACACTATTTAACAGAATAGTGAGGACTACTAATGCTATCATCTGGACCATCACTCCGTTCCCCGACTCGTCCCAACTATATTCTCATTTCCTGAAGAGAACAGTGAAAGAAAAGGTGAGCTCAACTAGCCCAATAAGAAATATTATGACTAAGATAATGCAGAATAAATTATCATTAGTCTTTAACAATGTTAAACTGATAAAATACAATAGACATCAAGTTTAACTGCAGCGGAATAATCAATCCATTAGAAGAGTCAAGTAGAGCATGATAACTACTATCTTCTATGATTTAAAATATTTTCATCAATTTTTATCGATGAGACTCAGCTTAATAAATAAAACACATCATCTAATCATCCTTGTACTATGGGGAAAGGATATTCATTAAATCATCAATGGTCATGACTATACCGAACAATTCATGGTCATAATCATACCAAAAATTGTCCATCAATGCATTACAGGCCACTGAGGACTTTTACCATATCATTTATAACATTACAAGTCATGATTATATCGAATGATCCCTGGTCATAATCATACTAAGTCCATCTATGCACGTAAGCCAAAGATGACATTCATTACAATATAAGCATGAGGATGATGACAATGACATAATAATTCAATAAAACAAGTTCAAGAATTAATTTATCTAGGAACCAACAACGTCCAAATTGTCAACATGATACTGCTATGTGGAGAAAAATTCAAGAATGCTCAGAAGAATATTTTCATGAAAAGATACTGGATGAAGAGGAAATATCCAGGATATTATACTAATTTCATGGAGTATAGAATCCAAAACTTTAACCAACTGAGTATAATAGAATATATGAAACTGCAAATAGATTTTCGCCCGCCATGCGGTAATCCACGTATACAGATGATTTCCACAATTTAATAAGGAATGAATACAAAGGATCATTCACCATGCATGTGGTAATCCACATAGACAGGTTATTCCAACAGAATAATAGAGAATGGAATAACAGAAGGATTCACCATGCGTGCGATAGACTGCATAGACAGGTTATTCCCAACAGAATAATAAAGAATGAAACCAGGTCATGCGTAAACGCACAGACAGGATATTCTGACAGAATATTAAAGAATGGAATCGGGTTAGGAAAAATTAAGCGCAAACATAATATTCCAAATGAATAATAAAGAATGGAATAACAACAAAAATCACCATGCATGCGATGAGCCGCGCATGCAGACGAGTTATTCCAACGAATAATAAAGAATGGAATAATAACGAAATCACCATGCATGCGATAGACCGCATTTGAGGATAGGTTATTCCATAGAATAATAATTAATGGAACCCGGATCGGTATGTCACGCAGACGGGATATTCCAACGAATGATAAAGAATGGAACAACGGAAGAATTTCACCAAGTATAGAAGTCCGGCGTATCACAGTTATTCCAATAGAATAATAAAAAATGGAATAACAGAAGTTCTCTTCATGAATACGAAAGAAATAATACCCCTTACCTTAGAAGAACAGGATATTGCTCTATAATTTCTCTCTCTAGAATTTCAGTGAATTCGTAAGAAATAATGAAGGAGAGCTTCTATTTATAGGAGAATGGACTGAATAGTAACTAATTCATGAACGGTCCAGATTGATCTACTTTTAAACGGACGGTCCATATTGATTTACTATTAAAACTTAAAGCAACGGTCCATACTGATTCACTGTTAAAACTTTAAACCAGCGATCCATATTGATTTACTATTAAAACTTTAAACCAGCGTTCCATATTGATTTACTATTAAAACTTTAAACCAACGATCCATATTGATTTACTATTATAATTTCAACCAACGGTCTGAAAAATTAGCACATCTCCTCATGGAATAATATTTTACCCAAAAATGATTTGGACCGAAAAGAAATATATTTTTTGAGTGAATAGTTCTTCAGGAATAGTATCCCCATAAATAGTACCCCGACACGAAAAGTGTCCCAAATACCTGAGTGAATAATACTAGAGTGAATAGTAATCGGGTGAATAGTAACTCATGAATAGTAACTCATAAATAGTAACTCGTGAATAGTACTCTGACACAAAAAGTGCCCCGAATATCCGATTGAACAATATAACCTCCAGACATCAATTATTATCGAAATAAATGTCGATTTTCACTAACACTAATAATTCCAACATAATGGAACTATCAAATTCATCTTTAATCAACACGAACTTATTCATCATTAATATTATAACTCACAATATTTAACAACCAGGTCGTTCCCAAGAAAGAGGGGGCTTTCCAATAAGGATTTCTCCCTATTGGCGCGCAATTTGGTGACCAAACCTCTCCTTGACAGAAGTTCTAAACATTGTAAATATTGCAATTTAATAATATGAACAACTTTATCGTCTCAATTATTGTTTTAATAATATATCATATTATGCAGATGATACTGTGACAATAATCGAATCAATAATATGAGAGATATGATGCAACAATTACTGTGGCAATAATTGAGTATAACTGAGTGACTTCTTACGTAAGCATCAATAATCAATATCGTGTGCTACTATGTAACCACGCGTATTACTGTACTTTTACTACCGGGTAGTTCAACAATTTTAACGGTAGCACTTCTGCCGTTATTTTTATAGAAAGATAATTCTGTCGTTTTCTTACTACGACAATACTTCCGTTATGGGGTCCACCAATGATTGTGCCATCGTACAAATATTCCCTGTTAAAATGAATATTCCCCGACCAATCGAATATTATATAACCACTTGCTTACTTTGCAAATTTTGTAAATATTACCCACAACTATAACATTATATCATATCCACACTATAATATTCAAAAATATATTTCAAGAGAAATAAATCTTTATTCATAAAAGTTGGGGTCTTACAACCTCCCCTTCTTATGAAATTTCATCCTCGAAATTAGGGTGCGTACCTGATATATCGAAGAGGTGAGGATATCTTGACTTCATCTCAGATTCTAACTCCCAGGTCATTTCTTCCACATCGTGGTTTCTCAACAAAACTTTGACTTGAGGTATAACCTTGGAGCGTAGAATATGATCCTTCTTATCCAAGATTTTAACAGGTAACTCTTCATACGTTAAATCTTCCTCTATCTCGTCTAGTTCTAATTCAATAATGTGGTTCAGGTCCTTCACATATTTATGTAACATAGATATATGAAAAACATTATGAAAATGAGACATACATGGTGGTAAGGCGAGTCTATAGGCCACAATTCCTACTCGATCGAAGATTAAAAATGGGCCAATGAATCGAGGATTGAGCTTTCCTCTCTTTCCAAATCTTGTAACTCCTTTCCATGGAGCAACACGCAACAACACATGATCTCCAATATCGACTTCCACGTCTTTTCGATGAAGATCAGCATAACTCTTTTGTCGATCTTGTGAGGTTTTTATACGTTGTCGGATCGTTTGAATCTTTTCCGTAGTCATATGTACCAACTCCGGTCCCAACAACGTTGCTTCACCCACCTCATCTCAGCATACTGGAGAACGACACTTTCTTTTATACAACGCCTTGAATGGAGCCATGCCAATACTTGCTTGATAACTGTTGTTGTAGGAAAACTCCACCAATGGTAAGAACTTGTCCCAACTTCCCTTGAAGTCAAGGAGATAGAGTCTTAATAAATCTTCAAGAGTTTGAATAGTCCTTTTCGACTGTCCATCCGTTTGAGGATGGTATGCCAAACTAAATCGTAAATCTGTGCCCATAGCTTTTTATAAACTAACCCAAAATCTTGAAGTGAATCTTGGGTCTCGATCAAAAACTATGGATACTGGCATACCATGCAATCTTACAATCTCGTTTATGTACGTACTAGTTAGACGTTCAAGTGTATAAGTTTCTCGTATAGGTAAGAAATGAGCAGACTTGGTCAATCTATCAATAATGACCCAAATCGCATTTATGCCTTGAGAAACCTTGGGAAGACCAGTGACGAAATCCATGGTAATGTGCTCCCACTTCCATTCTGGAATTCCAAGTGGTTGCAATAGACCTTTTGGCACTTGATGCTCCGCCTTGACTCGTTGACAAGTTAGACACCTTGAGATAAACTCCGCTATCTCTTTCTTCATATTGCTCCACCAAAATGTATGTCAAAGATCACGATAAATTTTGGTACTCCCAGGATGGATTGCAAACGGTGTGTTGTGCGCCTCCATCATGATTTTACACTTCAAGTAGGAATCGTTAGGAACACAAAGTCTGGAGTTGACTCGAAGTATTCCTTCTTCATCGATTCTTGCTTCCGGCATAGCACCTTCTTGCACTTTCTTCCTCATATACGCATCACCTCAGTGCAGTAGCTTGAGCAGCTTTAACTTTATCAATTAAAGTCGGTTCTACTCATATATTCGCCATCATCACATGGGTCCATGGAGTCTTTAACTCTATCTCCATCCTTTGTAAGTCACACAAAATGGGCCTTTGCATTGACAATATCGCACTCGTACTCGCATATGATCTTCTACTCAATGCATCAGCTACTACGTTCGCTTTTCCAGGATGGTATTGGATGGTATGATCATAATCTTTCAACAACTCAAGCCAACGTCGTTACCGCATGTTGAGTTCCTTTTGAGTGAAGAAATATTTGAGACTTTTATGATCGTATAGATTTCCACCTTCTCTACATACGTAATGCCTCCAAATCTTAAGCGCAAAAATGACAACGGCCAACTCTAGATCATGAGTAGGATAATTCCTCTCATATTCTTTGAGTTGTCGTGAGGCATAGGCTATGACTTTCCCATGTTTCATGAGAACACATCCTAACCCTTTGCCTGAAGAATCACTGTAATGACAAATCCCTCCGTGCCAGATGGTATTGTTAGAACAGGTGCTGAAATGAGTCTACTTTTGAGTTCTTGAAAAGTCTTCTCACATTCCTCGCTCCAACTGAATTTTGTATCTTTTTAAGTCAGCTGCGTTAATGGAGTAGCGATTCGAGAAAACCCTTCTACGAATCTCCGATAATAACTAGCTAAGCCGAGAAAGCTACGTACTTCGGTCACTAACTTAGGTTTCTCCCAGCTTTGAATTGCTTCAATCTTTGTCGGGTCAACAGATATTCCATGATTTGATATCACGTGCCCAAGGAATGCAACTTCCTCAAGCCAGAACTCACATTTTTTTCAACTTGGCATATAGCTTGTTTTCATAAAGCTTTTGATGTATCAGCCTCAAGTGTTGCTCATGGTCTTCACGGGTTTTGGAGTATATGAGGATGTCATCAATAAAGATGACCACAAAGTGATCCAAATATTCCTTGAATACTCGGTTCATCATGTCCATGAAGGCAGCAGGAGCATTAGTCAATCCAAAAGACATGACTAGGAATTCATAATGCCCGTAACGAGTTCTGAAAGCCGTCTTTGGAATGTCTTCGGTTCTAATCTTCAATTGGTGATATCCAGAATGAAGATCAATCTTTGAAAAGAATTTGGTGCCTTGCAACTGGTCAAACAGATCATCAATGTGAGGTAACGGGTACCTATTTTTGATGGTGACATGATTCAACTCCCGATAATCAATACAAAGTCGCATACTTCCATCTTTCTTCTTTACGAATAGAACAGGAGCACCCCAAGGAGACGTACTAGGATGAATGAAACCTATGTCTAACAATTCCTGCAGTTGGGTCTTTAACTCCTGAAGTTCAATAGGAGCCATTCGATATGGGACTTTGGGAATGGGTTTTGTACCGGGTTCAAGGTCGATACAAAATTCAATTTCACACTCTAGGGGTAGGCCAGGAAGTTCTTCAGGGAATACGTCAGGAAATTCATTAACAATAGAAATATCATTCAAAACTTACGTATTTTTATTTAGATCCGTGACATGAGCTAAGAAAGCTTGACATCCGTTTTTTAATAAACGAATAGCTTTATGGCTTGAGATGACAGTGATTGATTTTAGTGGTTTGGTTGATTGAATTCGTATAATAGGTTAGTTAGGAATAAGAAAGCTAACAACATTATGAACACAATCGATTTTAGCATGATGAGTAGTTAACCAATCAATCCCTAAAATCACATCAAATGCAAGTATTTTCAAAGAAATAAGATCGACAGGTAACGTGCGGTTACCGATATGAATTAAACAAGACTTATAAACCGTGGATGTAATGAAGGTTTCTCCCAATGGAGTTTCAATAGATAAGTCAAAGTCTAATTTTCCCAGAGTAAAATTTAAACGTTGAGCGCAAGTAGGAGAAATAAAGGAATGGGTAGAACCGGTATCAAATAAAGTATAAACTTCGCTAGAGTTTATTATTAGCTTACCCATGATCACCTCGTTCGAATTCCTTGCTTTTGGGGAGGTTATGACAAACGCTCTTCCTTAAACTACCGGTTTTGTCTTGTCTGGGACACCCTTGGATGCCTCCATCCCAGCTGGACTTGACTTTGGTGCACGACAAAATCGGGCTAGGTGACCTTCTTTTTCATAATTGTAACATGCTTTGGACTGCATCGTGCAGTTTGGACTTATGTGTGTTTCCCCTCCACATTTGTAACATACGACCGGCAGTCATTCTCCTTCCTTAACAACGGTGCTGGTGCTGACGTCTTTCCATCTTTATTAAACCTTCTCTTCTTGAACTTTCCACTCCTATTATCTTGGCCATGATTACCATCAAACTGGTTATCATTTTTGGCATGTTGATTCCCTCCACGTTTGTTATCACCGCTTCGATGACTAACTGTGATGCCCCCAAAATAGGTATACATCACCTATTCTGAGTCGCCAAATACATGGTACAAAAATACAAATACAACTCAATAATACAACTGTCATGTAAAATACGATAAAACATAAACTGAGAGTTTTAATAAGAATATTGTCATCTAGACAATATCCACACTCAATGGAGTCCTCATTACATTTATTGTCACACTATTTAACAGAATAGTGAGGACTACTAATGCTATCATCTGGACCATCACTCCGTTCCCCAGACTCGTCCCCAACTATATTCTCATTTCAAGAGAACAAAGAAAAGAAAAGGTGAGCTCAACTAGCCCGATAAGAAATATTATGACTAAGATAATGCAGAATAAATTATCATTAGTCTTTAACAATGTTAAACTGATAAAATACAATAGACATCAAGTTTAACTGCAGCGGAATAATCAATCCATTAGAAGAGTCAAGTAGAGCATGATAACTACTATCTTCTATGATTTAAAATATTTTCATCAATTTTTATCGATGAGACTCAGCTTAATAAATAAAACACATCATCTAATCATCCTTGTACTATGGGGAAAGGATATTCATTAAATCATCAATGGTCATGACTATACCGAACAATTCATGGTCATAATCATACCAAAAATTGTCCATCAATGCATTACAGGCCACTGAGGACTTTTACCATATCATTTATAACATTACAAGTCATGATTATATCGAATGATCCCTGGTCATAATCATACTAAGTCCATCTATGCACGTAAGCCAAAGATGACTTTCATTACAATATAAGCATGAGGATGATGACAATGACATAATAATTCAATAAAAACAAGTTCAAGAATTAATTTATCCAGGAACCAACAACGTCCAAGTTGTCAACATGATACTGGTATGTGGAGAAAAATTAAAGAATGCTCAGAAGAATATTTTCATGAAAAGATACTGGATGAAGCGCAAATATTAAGGATATTATACTAATTTCATGGAGTATAGAATCCAAAACTTTAACCAACTGAGTATAATAGAATATATGAAACTGCAAATGGATTTTCGTCCGTCATGCGGTAATCCACGTATACAGATGATTTCCACAATTTAATAAGGAATGAATACAAAGGATCATTCACCATACATGTGGTAATCCACATAGACAGGTTATTCCAACAGAATAATAGAGAATGGAATAACAGAAGGATTCACCATGCGTGCGATAGACTGCACAAACAGGTTATTTCCAATAGAATAATAAAGAATGGAACCAGGTCATGCGTAAATGCACAGACAGGATATTCCGCTAGAATAATAAATAACGGAACCAGGTCAGGCGAAATTCGCACCGACAGGATATTCCAATAGAATAATAAAGAATGGAATAACAACAGAAATCACCATGCATGCGATAGACCGCACAGACAGGTTATTCCAATAGAATAATAATTAATGGAACCAGGTCAAGCGTAATATGCACCGACAGGATATTCCAACAGAATGATAAAGAATGGAATAACAAAAGAATTTCACCAAGTATAGGGGAGTCCGCGTATACAGGTTATTCCAACAGAATAATAAAGAATGGAATAATAGAAGTTCTCTTTATGAATACAAAAGAAATAATACCCCTTACCATAGAAGAACTGGATATTGGAAAAGTGAGGTAGCAGACTTCTCTTTTTCTTTCTCTCTATAATTTCTCTCTCTAGAGTTTCAGTGAATTCGTAAGAAATAATGAAGGAATGAGCTTCTATTTATAGGAGAATGGACTGAATAGTAACTAATTCATGAACGGTCCAGATTGATTTACTTTTAAATGGACGGTCTATATTGATTTACTATTAAAACTTAAAGCAACGGTCCATACTAATTCACTATGAAAACATTAAACCAGCGATCCATATTGATCCATATTGATTTACTATTAAAACTTTAAACCAACAATCCATATTGATTTACTATTATAATTTCAACCAACGGTCAGAAAAATTAGCACATCTCCTCATGGAATAAAATTGTACCCAAAAATGATTTGGACCGAAAAGAGATATATTTTTCGGGTGAATAGTACTTCGGGAATAGTAAACCCATGAATAGTACCCTAACACAAAAAGTGTCCCAAATACCTGAGTGAATAATACTAGAGTGAATAGTAATTGGGTGAATAGTAACCCATAAATAGTAACTCGTGAATAGTACTCTGACACAAAAAGTGCCTTGAATACCCGATTGAACAATATAACCTCTAGAAATTAATTATTATCGAAATAAAGGTCGATTTTCACTAACACTAATAATTCCAACACAATAGAACTATCAAATTCATCTTTAATCAACACGAACTTATTCATCATTAATATTATAACTCACAATATTTAACAACCAAGTCTTTCCCAGGAAAGAGGGGGCATTCCAATAAGGATTTCTCCCTATTGGCGCACAATTAGGTGACCAAACCTCTCCTTGACAAAACTTCTAGACATTGTAAATATTGCAATTTAATAATATGAACAACTTTGTCGTCTCAATTATTATTTTAATAATATATCATATTATGCAGATGATACTGTGACAATAATCGAATCAATAATATGAGAGATATGATGCGTGAATTCTTTATAGCAAAAATTGAGTATAACTGAGTGACTTCTTACGTAAGCATCAATAATTAATACCGTGTGCTATTATGCAACCACGCGTATTATTGTACTTTTACTACTGGGTAGTTCAACAGTTTTAACGGTAACACTTTTCATAGTTATTTTTATAAAAGATAATTATGTCGTTTTCTTACTACGACAATAATACTTCCGTTAATGGGGTCCACCAATGATTGTCTTAGTCGTCATGAATATTCCTTGTTAAAACAAATATTCCCCAGACCAATCAATATTATATAACCACTTGCTTACTTTGCAAATTTTGTAAATATTACCCACAACTATAACATTATATCATATCCACACCATAATATTCAAAAATATATTTCAAGAGAAATTAATCTTTATTCATAAAAGTTGGGGTCTTATAGTATTTCTTATGAATACGAAAGAAATAATACCCCTTACCTTAGTAGAAGACTGGATACTGCAATAGGAAGTAGCAGAATACTCTTCTTCTTGCTCTCTATAGTTTCTCTTGTGAGTCTTAGTGAATTGGTGAGAATGAAAGAAGAATTAAGCTTCTATTTATATGAGAATGGACTAAATTGATTTACTATTAGAACGGACGGTCCAGATTGATTTACTATTAGAATGGACGGTCCATATTGATTACTATTAAAACCACAACCGACGGTCCAGATTGATTTACTTTTAAAACCACCACCGATGGTCCAAATTTATTTACTTTTAAAACCACCACCGATGATCCAAATTGATTTACTATTAAAACCACCATCGACGGTCCATAAAATTAGTAAATCTTCCCATGGAATACTAAGTCAAACTTACAACAAACGCCTCATAACAAATCCCTATATTTATATCAAAAATTGAATAAATATTTACCACAAATCATTTATCTTTAATAAACACATTTTTAATCTATTAACAATTATTCATCATTAATATTATAACTTACAATATTGACAACCAGGTTATTCCCAGGTAAGAGGGGGCTTTTCGATAAAGATTTCTCCTTATTAGCGCGCAATTAGGTTACCAAACCCCTTTTCTCGACAGAACTTTCTAGACATTATCAATAATGTAAATAATCATATGAATAAATGTGTTTTCTCAATTATTAATTTAATAATATAAAATATTGTGCAGATAATACTGTGACAATAATTGAATCAATAATATAAGATACTATGCAGAAATTACTGTTGCAATAATTGAATAAACTGAGTGGCTTCTTATGTAAGCATCAATAATCAGAGATACTATGCAATACCGTGTGCTACTGTGCAACCACGCATATTATTGTATTTTTATCACCGGATATTTCAACAGTTAACGGTAAAACTTTTGCCGTTATTTTTATAAAAAGTTATTTCTATCGTTTTCTAACTCAGACAGTTATTCCTTTGTGGGGTCCACCAATGATGGTGTCGTCGTACAGATATTCCCTGATAAAAAGAATACTCCCCGACCAATCGAATATTCCCCGACACAA
Organism: Panax ginseng; assembly: GCA_020205605.1. Lineage (NCBI taxonomy): Eukaryota > Viridiplantae > Streptophyta > Magnoliopsida > Apiales > Araliaceae > Panax > Panax ginseng. The sequence goes on from CM035149.1 coordinate 82,757,588, forward strand.
TGAATATTTTCTATCAACTTGCTTACTCTAAAAAAATTTCACATATCACCCTTAACTTTAACCTTTTATCAATTTAACCATTTACTAAATATAATAACAATTATAAGAAAATTGGATACTTTTATTTCATATAATTCGAGGTCTTACAACCTCCCCTCCTTATGAAATTTCATCCTCGAAATTGATGTACATACCAGGTATGTCGAAGAGGTGAGGATACCTTGATTTCATTTCAGATTCTAACTCCCAGGTCATTTCCTCAATATCGTGGTTTCTCCACAAAACTTTGACTTGAGGTATAACCTTTGAGCGTAGAATATGCTCCTTCTTATCCAAGATTTTAACAGGTACCTCTTCATACGTTAAATCTTCGGCTATCTCGTCTGGTTCTAATTCAATAATGTGATTCGGGTCTTCCGCATATTTATGTAACATAGATATATGGAAAAACGTTATGAACACGAGACATACTTGGCGGTAAGGCGAGTCTATAGGCCACAGTTTCTACTCGATCGAGGATTTCGAATGGCCTAATGAATTGAGGATTGAGCTTTCCTCTCTTTCCAAATCTTGAGCATTGAACTCCACGTCCTTTCGATGAAGATTAACATTAACTCTTTTATCGATCTTGTGAGGTTTATATACATTTTTGGATCATTTAAATCTTTTCCGTAGTCATACGTACCAACTCTAGTCCCAATAATGTTACTTCACCCACCTCGTCCAAGCATACTGGAGAACGACACTTGCGTCCATACAACGCCTCAAATGGAGGCATGCCAATACTTACTTGATAACTGTTGTTGTAGATGAATTCCATTAATGGCAAGAACTTGTCCCAACTTCCCTTGAAGTCAAAGACACAGACTCTTAATAGATCTTCAAGAGTTTGAATAGTCCTCTCCAACTGCCCGTCCATTTAAGGATGATATGCCGAACTAAATCATAAATCTGTGCCCATAGCTTTTTGCAAACTAACCCAAAATCATGAAGTGAATCTTAGGTCTTGATCAAAAACTATGAATATTGGCATGCCATACAGTCTTACAATCTCATTTATGTACATACGAGCAAGACATTCAAGTGAACAAGTTTCTCGTATAGGTAAGAAATGAGTAAACTTGGTCAATCTATCAACAATGACCCAAATCGCATCTATGCCTTGAGAAACCTTGGGAAGACCAGTAAATAAATCCATGGTAATGTGCTCCCACTTCCATTCTGGAATTTCAAGTGGTTTCAATGGACCTTTTGGCAATTGATGCTCCGCCTTGACTCGTTGACAAGTTATACACCTTAAGATAAACTCCGCTACCCCTCTCTTCATATTGCTCCACCAAAATTTATGTCAAAGATCATGATACATTTTGGTACTCCCAGGATGGATTACAAACGGTGTGTTGTGCGCCTCCATCATGATCTTATACTTTAAATCAGGGTCATTTGGAACACAAAGTCTGGAGTTGACTCGAAGTATTCCTTCTTCATCGATTCTTGCTTCTGGAATAGCACCTTCTTGTACTTTCTTCTTCATACGCATCAGCTCCAGGTCCGTAAGTTGAGAAACTTTAACTTTATCGATTAAAGTCGGTTCTTCTTATATATTTGACATCATCACGTGGGTTCTTGGAGTCTTTAACTCTATCTCCATCCTTTGCAATTCATGTAAAATGGGTCTTTGCATTGACAATATCGCACTCGTACCCGCATATGATTTTCTAATCAATGCGTCAGCTACCATGTTCGCTTTTTCAGGATGGTATTGAATGGTGTGATTATAATCTTTCAACAGCTCAAGCCAACGTCGTTGCCGTATGTTGAGTTCCTTTTGGGTGAAGAAATATTTGAGGCTTTTAGGATCAGTATAGATCTCCACCTTCTCCCCATAAAGGTAATGTCTCCAGATCTTTAGTGCAAAAATGACTGCTGCCAACTCTAGATCATGAGTAGGATAATTCCTCTCATATTCTTTGAGTTGTTGTGAGGCATAGGCTATGACTTTCCCATGTTGCATGAGAACACATCCTAACCCTCTGCCTGAAGCATCACTGTAGATGACAAATCCCTCCGAACCAGATGGTATTGTCAGAACAGGTGCTGAAATGAGTCTCCTCTTGAGTTCTTAAAAATACTTCTCACATTCCTCGCTCCAACCGAATTGTGTATCTTTTCGAGTTAGCTGAGTTAATGGAGTAGCGATTCGAGATAATTCTTCCATGAATCTCCGATAATAATCAGCTATGCCCAGAAAGCTACGTACTTTGGTCACTTACTTAGGTTGCTCCCAGCTTTGAATTTCTTTAATCTCTGTCAGGTCAACAGATATTCCATGATTTGATATCATGTGCCCAAGGAATGCTACTTCCTCAAGCCAGAACTCGCATTTCTTTAACTTGGCATAAAACTTATTTTCACGAAGCTTTTGGAGTATCAGCCTCAAGTGTTGCTCATGATCTTCATGGATTTTGGAATATATGAGGATGTCATCAATAAAGACGACTAAAAAATGATCCAAACATTCCTTGAATACTCGGTTCATCATATCCATGAAGGCAGCAAGAGCATTAGTCAATCCAAAAGACATAACTAGGAATTCATAATGCCCGTACCGAGTTTTTAAAGCAGTCTTTGGAATGTCATCACTTTTAATCTTTAATTGATGATATCCGGAACGAAGATCGATCCTTGAAAAGAATTTAGCGCCTTGCAACTGGTCAAACAGGTCATTAATGTGAGGCAACAGGTACTTATTTTTGATGGTGACATGATTCAACTCCCAATAATCAATACAAAGTCGCATACTTCCATCTCTGTTCTTTATGAATAGAACAGGAGCACCCCAAGGAGACGTACTAGGACGAATGAAACCAATGTCTAACAATTCTCTGCGATTGGGTTTTAACTCCACGAAGTTCAATAGGAGCCATTCGATATGGGGCTTTAGAAATGGGTTTTGTACCGGGTTCAAGGTCGATACAAAATTTGATTTCACACTCTGGGGGTAGGCCAGGAAGTTCTTCAGGGAATACGTTAGGAAATTTATTAACAATAAAAATATCATTCAAATCTGATGTATTTTTGTTTAAATCTGTGACATGGGCTAAGAAAGCTTGACATCCATTTTTTTAATAAATGAATAGTTTTATGGCTTGATATGACAGTGATTGACTTTAATGGTTTGGTTGCTTGAATTCGCATAATAGGTTGGTTAGGAATATGAAAGCTAACAACCATACAAAAATAATCAATTTTAGCATGATGAGTAGTTAACCAATCAATTCCTAAAATCACATCGAATGCAAGTATTTTCAAAGAGATAAGATCGATAGGTAACATGCGGTTGCCGATTTGAATCAAACAAGACTTATAAACAGTGGATGTAATAAAGGTTTCCCCCAATGGAGTTTCAACAGATAAGTCAAAGTCTTATTTCTCCAGAGTTAAATTTAAATGTTGAGCGCAAGTAGGAGAAATAAAAGAATGGGTAGAACCGGTATAAACTTCGCAAGAGTTTATGATTAGCTTACACGTGATAACTTCATTCGGGTTTCTCTCTTTTTGGGAGGTCATGACAAACGCTCTCCCTTGAACTACCGGCTTTGAATTCTTTGTGACAGCCTTTGGTGGCTCCATCCTAGCTGGACTTGACTTTACTTCACGACAAAATCGGGCTAGGTGACCTTCTCTTCCAAAATTATAACATGTTTTGGACTGCTGCGTACAGTTTGGACAGATGTGTCCCTCCCCTCCGTATTTGTAGCATACGATCGGTGGTCGTTCTCCTTCCTTAACAACAGTTGCTGGTGCTGACGTCTTTCCATCATTATTGAATCTCCTCTTCTTGAAATTTCCACTCCTATTATCTTGGCCATGATTACCACCGAAGTGGTTACCATTTCTGGCATGTTGATTCCCTCCACGTTTGTTGTCACCGCTTCGATGACTTCTACCACTAGTATTATCATTTTGTTGGCTGCTCTCTCTTGGTTGGGTTGACTCATTATCGCATTCCAATAACTGAGCCTTATTCACAACATCTGAATATAAGCAAAGTTTGTGAGAAATGAGGTATTGACGTATCTCGGGTTTCAAACCTCTTAGAAACATCTGCGTCATACGCTCCTCATTATCTACCAAATGAGATGCAAACTGGGATAACTCCGCAAACTTAGTCTTGTACTGCGACACGGTCATATTGTTTTTCTCCAGCTTGATGAACTCTATAAGACCCCAACTTATTATAAATAAAATTGAATTTCCTTTATTTATTATCTTGAAATAATAAGGTGATAATTTGATATAATACTTTGGTTATGGGTGAAATGTGCAAATTTTATAAATTAAGCAAGTGGTTATAAAATATTCATTGTTGTCCAGGAATATTCGTTTGGTCATGGAATATTCTTGTTATCGGGGAATATTCATACTATGGCACAGCCATTTGTGGGTCCCATAACAGAATAAATGTCGGATGAAGAAAACGACAAGTTTGAGTTTTTATAAATAACTTGCGTAATTATTCACTAATTAACCTTTGTTGGAATATCCAAATTGGTTAAAATACGATTACTACGCGTGGTTGCACAAAGAAGACAAAGATAGCACATGGTATTACATAAAGATTTATGAATTATTGAATCTTATAAAAGAAGGCACTACTCGATAATTATTCTACGATAATTATTGTTCAATATTTTATTTTATTGATTCAATAATTGTTTGCGTTGATATTTTATATTATTGTTGTTTCAATAATTGTCACTACACAAGCGATATTTTCCATTATCGGATCAATAATTCATATTATTTGAATAATATTATTAGATAGCATTATTGGCAATGTCTATAAAGTTCTGTCAAGGAGAGGTTTGGTCACCTAATTGTGCGCCAGTAAGGAGAAATCCTTATCGGAAAGCCCCATCTTTCCTGGGAACGGCCTGGTTGTCATTATTGTAATTCTATAATATTATTTGTGAATAATTAATTATTGATTTATATGATAAGGAAATATTTATTTATTTTATGTGGTTATAAATGAAGGAAACTGGTTCAAAGGACTCATAATCTGAAAAATCAATGTTGTTGAGATATATTACGTGAGTTATAATTTTTAATTCGACCGTTGGATCGTTGTGATTTTTGGATATGTTTTACATATATAAGTTGAGTATATGTCCACAAATTTTAAACCGTTAAAAATGAACGTATGATTTGTTATGAATTTTAAGAGGTGACTAGTTCAGAAATTGTTGAAGTTTCTAAATTTATCATTTTGGTGGAAAATTCTAGAATTGGTGGGCCCCACTTTTGGTTGGTGAGAAATGTGCTCAAATTTTATTTTAAATGTGGTGGGTGGCAATAGTAGCGGTAAAAGTCATCGGTGTGGCGGTCAAGTGCTGCTTGGCATGCTAGCATTTTCCTATAAATAGGTGTTTAGGTTAGAATTGAAAATCACACCAGAAACATAAGCTTTCTCTCTCTATATATTATCGAGCGTATTTTGTGAGTATTTAGATACTTTGAGAGTTGTTATTCAGTACAAGTTTCTTTCAACACTATATCCAAAATTTCAGCCGGGAGTACTATTCTTTTAAGGCAAGGGATGTTATTTTCTTCTTAAATGATATTACTTTCTTCAATATCATTATACTGAAATATTGATATGAGTTTGATTGTGGAATTTTTAGCTTTTTGTGTCGGGGTTACTATTCACGTATATGGCACTATTCACGTATATGGCACTATTCACAAATACGACACTATTCACCAAAAAATAAAATTTTCTCTTCATTGTCCCAGATGTCTATTATGGTTACTATCTTTGGTTGTATCCATGCTTTTTATCTTTATTCTTGAATTTTACTCCATTATGGTTTATTACGGAGTATTTTTAAACTTGAGTTATCTAAAGTATGAATCTCTAAACTTTATCCTTTTATGTCACTTTGGATTCGTTCTCTAAATTGTTTTCATCATCCTCGGTCCTTAATGGTGATACTTGATGAATATCTTTGTCACCTTAGTGTAAAGATGAATGATTACACGATGAATATCTTTGGCCGTAGTGCAAAGATGAGCAGTGTTGAGATGAACATGACCAATCGGGTGATACAAATGAATATCTTTGGCCGTAGTGCAAAGATGAACATTTGATGCAAGATGTATATTGATTGATGTTACTGAGGATAAAATATTGATGATGGACTTTTAAATTCATAGATGATAGTAGATTTCATTCTCTACTTAACTCTTGAATGAATTGTTGTTTTCATTGCAGTTGTTGATCTAAAACTTGTTGTACATTATATTCTATTAGATTTTTTTCATGTTGAAGACTAAGGATAATTTTGTATATTATCTTAGTCATAATATTCTTCTACTAGGCTAGTTGAGCTCACCCTTTTTCTTTTTATTCCATTTTCTTCTCGAGCGAGAACATAGCGAGAACCATCGGGTATAGAGTGATGGTCCTGAGCAGGTTGTTTTAGCAGTCCTCACTATTTTTATAAAATAGTGCATCAATAATTATAATGAGGACTTTATTTGGGTGTGGATATTGCCTAGAAGACAATATTATATTTAAACTAACAGTATGTGTTGTTGTATTTTGCACAACAATTGTATTAATAAAGTTGTAGTTGTTTTCTATACCATGTTTTTGGCGACTCAGAATGGGTGATGTATACCTATTTTGGGGGCGTCACAGTTAATATCGAGGCGTGAGGATATGGTCTCCATGGAGATCGGGAATACTACTAGGAGGGGAGAGACGAGTAATGTGACGCCCCCAAAATAGGTATACATCACCCATCTTGAGTCGCCAAATACATGGTACAAAAATACAAATACAAGTTAATAATAAATTGTCGTGTAAAATACGACAGAACATAAATTGAGAGTTTTAATAAGAATATTGTCATCTAGACAATATCCATACTCAAAGGAGTCCTCATTACATTTATTATCACGCTATTTCACGAGGCATGCGATAGGCCTCATAGACAGGTTATTCCAACAGAATAATAAATAACAGAACCAGGTGGCGAAATTACATGCGCAAGCGGATATTCAACGAATAATAAAGAATGGAATAACAACGAAATCACCATGCATGCGATAGACCACCACGAACGAGTTATTCCAGCGAATAATAAAGAATAGAATAACAACGATAATCACCATGCATGCGATAGACCGCATGCAGACGAGTTATTCCAACAAAATAATAATTAATGGAACCCGGTCAAGCGTAATACGCACTTGGCGAGGATATTCCAATGAGAATAATAAATAACGGAACTGGAGTCATGCGTAAAGCAAGCGCGAGACGGGATGTTCCAATGAATAATAAAGAATGGAATATCAGAATAATTTCACCATGTATGCGGTACTTCGCATAGACAGGTTATTCTAACATAATGATAAAGAATGGAATTACAGAAGAATTTCACAAAGTATAGGGTAGCCCGCGTTAAAAGATTATTCTAACAGAATAATAAAGAATGAAATAACAGAAGTTCTCTTCATGAATACAAAAGAAATAATACCCCTTACCTTAGAAGGAACTGGATATAGGAGTAGTGAAGTAGCAGAATACTTTTCTTCTTTCTCTTTATAGTTTCTCTCTAGAGTTTCAGTGAATTCGTAAGAAATAATAAAGGAATGAGCTTCTATTTATAGGAGAATGGACTGAATAGTAACTAATTCATGACCAGTCCAGATTGATTTACTTTTAAACGGACGGTCCATATTGATTTACTATGCAGTATAAATAAAATATTCTAATAAAATAAAATCTTTTAAATAAAATATAATATATTCTTTTTATAGTCTAATAAAATAAATAATTTTATAAAAGTATTCTATTTTATATAAAAAGATTTCACTATCTGAGACACTATGCAAACACTATACATAATAAAATATAATATATTCTAATTATTTTCTAATAAAACAAATAACTTTATAAAAGTATTACATTTTTATATAAAAAGATTTTACTATCAAACACTATGCATAATAAAATATAATGTATTCTAATTATTATCTAATAAAATAAATAACTTTATAAAAGTATTATGTTTTATATAAAAAGATTTTACTATACAAAATACTATGCATAATACAATATAATATATATTATTTATAGTCTAATAAAACAAGTAACTTTATAAAAGTATTCTATTTTATATAAAAAGATTTTACTATGCAAAACACTATGCATAATAGAATATAGTATATTCTATTTATAGTCTAATAAAACAAATAACTTTATAAAAGTATTACATTTTTTATATAAAAAGCTTTCAGATTTTATGACATTAATAATACTAATAAAACAAAATTTATATATAATATATATATATATATATATAAACTTCCGTGACTTCATAAAAAGACACCTCAATATATTTAACAACATTTATCATCATTATTATAATTCACAATATTAATCGACCAGGTCGTTCCCAGGAAAGAGGGTGCTTTCCAATAAGGATTTCTCCCTATTGGCGCGCAATTAGGTGACCAAACCTCTCCTTGGCAGAACTTTTAGACATCATTAATATTACAAATAATAATATTAATAACTCTGTCATCTCAATTATTGATTTAATAATATATAAAATATCGGCAATAATTAAATCAAATAACGTGAGATACTATGCAACAATTTCTGTAGCAATAATTAAACAAAACTGAGTGACTTCTCACGTAAACATCAATAATCAATATCGTGTGCTACTATGCAACCACGCGTATTATTGTACTTTTACTACCGAGTAGTTCAACAGTTTTAATGGTAAAACTTTCGCCAGTTATTTTCCTAAAAATATTTTTTGTCGTTTTCTCGATTAAATGATAATTCCGTTAATAAGGTCCACTTAATGATTGTGTCAAAGTCGTCTACGGATATTCCCCGAAACAAAAGAATATTCCCAGACCAATTGAATATTATACAACAACTTGCATACTTTTCAAAATTTATAAATATTACCCACAACTATAATATTATATCAAATCCACACCATAATATTCAAAAAAATATTTCGAAAAATTTAAATCTTTATTCATAAAATTTTGGGTCTCACAATCTCCACTCCTTATGAAATTTCGCCCTTGAAATTTACGTACGTACCTGGTATGCCGAAGAGATGAGGATACCTTGACTTCATTTCAGATTCTAACTCTTGAGGTATAACCTTTGAGTGTTGAATACGATCCTTCTTATCCAAGATTTTAACACGTTTCTCCTCATACGTTAGATCTTCTGCTATCTCGTCTATTTCTAATTTAATAACGTGGTTCGGGTCATCCACATATTAACGTAACATCGATACGTGAAAAACGTTATGAACACGCGACATACTTGGCGGTAAAACGAGTCTATAGGCCACAGTTCCTACTCAATCGAGGATTTCAAATGGGCAAATAAAATCGAGGGTTGAGATTTCCTCTCTTCAGCAACTCTTGCTTTTAAAATAACGCCCTTTTGAACCTTCTTCTTCACATTCATCAGCTCTGAGTATGTAGCTTGCACGGCTTTAACTTTATCGATTAAAGTCGATTCTAATTGTATATTCGTTATCTTCACGTGGGTCTCTAGAGTCTTTAGCTCTATCTTCATCATTTGTAAGTTATACGAAATGGGTTTTTGTGTTAACAACGTCGCACTCGTAAAGGCATACGATCTTCTACTCAACGCATCAGCTACCACGTTCTCTCTTCCATAATGATATTAAATGGTATGATCATAATCTTCAACAGCTCGAGCAAACGTCTTTGGCGCATTATACGTTCATTTTGGGTGAAGAAATACTTGAGGGTTTTAGAAATGGGTTTTGTACTGGGGTCAATACAAAATTCAATTACACGCTCTAGGGGTAGGCTAAGAAGTCTTCAGGAATACGTCAAGAAATTTATTAACAATAGAAATATCATTCAAAATTGTGACCCTCATCCAAGACTTGGATAACACGTCACATTGATATCTATCAACTTGCCACCGTTATTCACGACGTCCCCTACGGATATTCTAGCTTCGGTGTATTCCAAGACTTGGAAGTCACCAGCGAAAGGCTCAGGGCTCATTACTTATGGCTTGATATGACAGTGATTGACTTTAGTGGTTTGGTTGCTTGAATTCGTATAACAGGTTGGTTAGGAATATAAAAGCTAACAACCTTACGAAAAGCATGATGAGTAGTTAACCAATTGATTCCTAAAATCACATCAAAGGCAAGTATTTTCAAAGAGATAAGATCGACAGGTAATGTGAAAGTGTCGATTTGAATCAAATAAGATTTATAAACAGTGGAGGTGACGAAGGTTTCTCCTAATGGAGTTTCAACCAATAAGTCAAAATCTAACTTCTCTAGAGTCAAATTTAAACATTGAACGCAAGCAAGAGAGATAAAATAAGAGTGGGTAGAATCGAAGTGCAATTAACTAATAAGGTATAGACTTAAGTAAAATTTATAATTAACTAACTTGCGCTAACTTCGTTAAGGTTACTCGCTTTTTGAGAAGTCGTAAAAATGCTCTCCACGAAACCAGGCTTTGTTTTGTCTCATGTCAGCCTTTTGGAGCCACTATCCCAATGGACTTGATTTTGGTGCCACGACAAAATCGAGCTAAATGACCTTCTCTTCTTGAAATTTCCATTTTATTATCTTGTCCATGATTACCACCAAGTGGTTACCATTCTTGGCATGATAATTTCCCCACGATGGTTATCATTGTTCGATGGCCGTTGCCATATTTGGTGCGATTATTATCGTGTTGTTGCTCGTTATCCTTTCGTTGGCTGGCTCATTATCGGGCTCCAATAACTGAGCCCTATTCACTACATTTGAATATAAACAAAGTTTATGAGAAATGAGGTATTGACGAATATCGGGTTTCAAACCTCTTAGAAACATTCTCTCCTCATTATCAACCAAGTAGGACGCAAACCGAGATAACTCCACAAATTTAGCCTCGTATTGCGACACGGTCATATTGTTTTACTCCAACTTAATGAATTTCACCTCCTTCATGTGACGAATACTTTCGGGAAATTACTTGTTGTTGAACAACTCTTGGAACTTCTCCCAAGAAATTTTCAGATGCCATTTTCAAACACTGTCACAAAACAAGGGTTAATTAACATATCACGTATTATCAATATACTCTGACCGACCAATTAAATACCAAATAAACTTAGGTAGGTCATACTAGCGAAGGAATTCCCCGTCTCTCCCCTCCTAGTTCTTGTCTCACATCTCAGCCAGAGATCATATCCCTAAGCTTTGATACCAACTGTGACGCCCCCAAAATAGGTATACATTACCCATCTTGAGTCACCAAATACATCGTACAAAAATATAAATACAACTTAATAATACAACTATCGTGTAAAATACGACAAAACATAAATTGAGAGTTTTAATAAGAATATTGTCATCTAGACAATATCCACACTTAAAGGAGTCCTCATTATATTTATTATCACACTATTTAATAGAATATTGAGGACTACTAATACTATCATCTAGACCGTCACTCCGTTCCCCGACTAGTCCAAACTCGTTCTCATTTCACAAGAGAACAACTTTGAAAAAAAAAATTGAGCTCAACTAGCCCAGTAAAAAATATTATGACTAAGATAATGTAGAATAAATTATCATTAGCCTTTGACAGTGTTAAACTGATACAATATAACAAACATCAAGTTTAATCGGTGGAACAAGCGATCCATTAAAAAGAGTCAAGTAGAGAATAAAATCTACTATCTTTTATGATTTAAAAGGTTTTTCATCACTTTTATCGCTGGGACTCAGCTTAATAAATAATCCACATCATCCCTACACTACGGCCAAGGATATTCATTAATATCACAACCATAAATTACCCATGCACTACAGGCCAAGGATATTCGTGTATTCATCAATAGTCATGATCATACCAACAACTGTCCATCAATGCACTACGGGCCAATGAGGACTTTTACCACATCATTTGTAACATTACGGTCATGATTATACCGATTAATCCCTGGTCATAATCATACCAAGTCCATCTATGCACTACAGGCCACAGAAGACTTTCAACATAATATAAACATGAGGATGATGACAATGATATAAGAATTCAATAAAAACAAGTTCAAGAATTAATTTATCTAGGAAATTATAACTTCCAAATTGTCAACATGACTTCTTTGTAGAGTAAAATAAAAGAATGCTCAGAAGAATATTTCCATGAAAAGATACTGGATGAAGCGCAAATATCAAGGATATTCCACTAATTTCATGGAGTATAGAAGTCAAAACTTTAACCAACTAAGTATAATAAAGAATGGAATAATAAAAGAAATCACTAGGCATGCGATAGACCGCACAGACAAGTTATTCCAACAGAATAATAAATAACGGAACTAGGTCAGGCAAAATTCGCACCGACAGGATATTCCAATAGAATAATAAAGAATGGAAAACAACAGAAATCACCATGCATGCGATAGATCCTTACAGACGAGTTATTCCAACGAAATAATAAAAATGGAATAACAACAAGTAATCACCATGCATGCGATAGAGCCATGCGCATACGCAGTTATTCCAGCGAAATAATAATTAATGGAACCCGGTTTAGGCGTAATACGCATTTAAGCGGGATATTCCAACAGAATAATAAATAACGGAACCAGGTCATGCGTAAATGCACAGACAAGATGTTCCAACAGAATAATAAAGAATGGAATAACAGAAGAATTTCACCATGTATGCGGTACTTCACATAGACAGGTTATTCCAACATAATGATAAGAATGGAATAACAGAAGAATTTCACCAAGTATAGGGTAGCCCGCATATACAGGTTATTCCAACAAAATAATAAAGAATGGAAAAATAGAAGTTCTCTTCATGAATACAAAAGAAATAATACCTCTTACCTTAGAAGGAACTGGATATAGGAGTAGTGAAGTAGCAGAATACTTTCTTCTTTCTCTCTAAAGTTTCTCTCTCTAGAGTTTCAGTGAATTCGTAAGAAATAATGAAGGAATGAGCTTCTATTTATAGGAGAATGAACTGAATAGTAACTAATTCATGAACAGTCCATATTGATTTACTATGCAGTATAAATAAAATATTCTAATAAAACAAAATCTTTTAAATAAAATATAATATATTCTAATTATTGTCTAATAAAATAAATAACTTTATAAAAGTATTATGTTTTATATAAAAAGATTTTACTATGAAAAAAACAATATCTGTGCACTATACAAACACTATGCATAATAAATATAATATATTCTAATTATTGTCTAATAAAATAAATAACTTTATAAAAGTATTATGTTTTATATAAAAAGATTTTACTATGCAAAACACTATGCATAATAGAATAGAATATATTCTATTTATAGTCTAATAAAATAAATAACTTTATAAAAGTATTACATTTTATATAAAAAGATTTTACTATGCAAAACACTATGTGTAATAGAATATAATATATTCTATTATAGTCTAATAAAATAAATAACTCTATAAAAGTATTCTATTTTATATAAAAAGCTTTTACATTTTTATTACATTAATAATACTAATAAAACAAAATTAATATATATATATATATATATATATATATATATATATATATAAGTTACATGACTTCATAAAAAGACACCTCAATATATTTATTAACATTTATCATCATTATTATAATTCACAATATTAATCGACCAGGTCGTTCCCAGGAAAGAGGGGGTTTTCCAATAAGGATTTCTCCCTATTAGCGCGCAATTAGGTGACCAAACCTCTCCTTGGCAGAACTTTTAGACATCGTTAATATTACAAATAATAATATTAATAACTCTGTCATCTCAATTATTGATTTAATAATATATAAAATATTGACAATAATTGAATCAAATAACGTGAGATCTTATGCAATAATTCTTTGTGAGCAATAATTGAACAAAAGCGAGTGACTTCTCACGTAAGCATCAATAATCAATACCGTGAGCTACTATGCAATCACGCGTATTCTTTGTCTTTTTACTACTAAGGTAGTTCAACAGTTTTAATGGTAAAACTTCCTTTATTATTTTCATAAAAATATTTTTTTCGTTTTCTCGATTAAACAATAATTACATTATTAGGGTCCACCAATGATTGTATGCTCAGTCGTGCGGATATTCCCAAACAAAAAGAATATTCCCAGAGCCAATTGAATATTATACAACAACTTGCATACTTTTCAAAATTTATAAATATTACCCACAACTATAATATTATATCAAATCCACACCATAATATTCAAAAAAATATTTCAAAAATTTTAAATCTTTATTCATAAAATTTAGGGTCTCACAAGTAAATCCTTTGCTAGTGTGTCCTACCTAAGCTTATTTGTTGGTCAGTCCTAATATAGGGATATTATGTGACATGTTAATTTGTTTAATTAACCCCTATTTTATGGCAGTTTTTAAGTATGGCAGTTGAGAACGTTAACAATGGAGTGTATGAGACTGTGGAACAACCATCAATCACCAACCAAGAAAACGTGCAACAGGAAGGCAATATTCCTCCTATAAACAACACTATGGAGCAAACGATGAATGATGGAATGTTTAGAATATTTTTGCAGTTCATGCAAAATCAGACGAGGGAGACTCGTGTACAAAATACAGGTGGAAAAGATAGCAACGCGCGGTTTGTCACCGCCAAGCAGTTCAAGGAGTTGGGACCACCAGATTTCTGGGGAAAGCCGGATCCGATTAAGGCAGAAACATGGGTCAAGCAAATTACCAAGATATTCGATGTCTTTGGATGCACGGAGGAATAAAAAGTTCCATTCGCCACATTTATGTTCTGTGGTGAGGCAGATTACTGGTGGGAATCTGTGAAGCGTACCCAGTCAGCCGCACTCAATATGTTTTGGGAAAGATTTCAGAAACTATTCAATGAGAAGTACTTTCCTGAAAGTATTAAATCATATGAAGGAGGTAGAGTTTATTAGATTGGAGCGAACAACATGGCGGTGTCCCAAAGATCGAGGCGAAGTTCATGAGTTATCGAGGTTGCACCTCATTTGGTAGAATGAGAAAGCGTGTGGCGGATATTTCTGAGAGGTCTAAAACCTGAGATTCGTCAATACCTTATCTCTTATAAATTTTCTTTGTATTCAGATGTTGTCAATAGGGCTCAATTATTAGAGCGAGATAATGAGTATATTCATCTGAGGGACCACAACCAAGGTCATACCAGTGACAGCAGTCATCGGAGCGATGATAACCAGTGAGGAGGGAAAAATACGGACAAAAGCGGTAACCACTCGGGTGGTCATCGTGGCCATGATAATAGGAGAGGTGAGTCAAGTGGAAATTTAAAAAAGAGGAGATTCAACAATGACGGGAAGACATCAGCAGCAGCACCAGCACCAACAACAAATTCTAGGGGTGGAGAGCGACCGCCAGTTAGATGCTACAAATGCGGAGAGGTGGGACACATAAGTCCAAACTGTTCACAGCCTTCCAAGGTGTGTTTCAATTTTGGAAAAGACGGTCATATAGCCCGATTTTGTCCGATAACAAAGTAAAGTCCAACTGGGACGACGGCACCAAAGGCGAATACGGACAAAACAAAGTCGGTGGTTCAAGGGAGGGCGTTTGTCGTGACTGGCCAAAACGTGAGAAACTCGAATGAGGTGATCATGGGTAAGTTAATCTTGAACTCTTGCGAAGTTTATACCTTACTAGATACCGGTTCTACCCATTCTTTTATCTCTCCTGCTTGTGCTCAACATTTAAACTTGACTCCAAAAAAATTGGACTTTGACTTATTTGTGGAGACTCCGTTAGGAGAAACTTTTGTTACATCCACTGTTTATAAATC
This sequence comes from Panax ginseng, assembly GCA_020205605.1. Lineage (NCBI taxonomy): Eukaryota > Viridiplantae > Streptophyta > Magnoliopsida > Apiales > Araliaceae > Panax > Panax ginseng. The sequence goes on from CM035149.1 coordinate 82,773,472, forward strand.
TTGTTTGATCCAAGTTGGCACCATCACATTACCTATTGATCTTATCTCTTTAAAGATACTTGTTTTTGATGTGATTTTAGGAATTGATTGGTTAACCACTCATCATGCCAAAATTGATTGTTTTCATAAGGTTGTTAGTTTTCATATTCCTAACCAACCTGTTATACGAATTCAAGCAACTAAACCACTAAAATCAATCACTGTCATATCAAGCCATAAAGCTATTCGTCTATTGAAAAATGGATGTCAAGCTTTCTTCGCCCATTTTATGGACTTGAACAAAAACACGTCAGATTTGTTATTGAATTTCCTGACGTATTTCCTGAAGAACTTCCTGGTCTACCGCCAGAACGTGAAGTTGAATTCTTTATTGATCTTGAACCAGGTACAAAGCCCATTTCTAAAACCCCATATCGAATGGCTCCTATTGAACTTCAGGAGTTAAAAGTCCAACTACAGGAATTATTAGACATCGGTTTCATTCGTCCTAGTACGTCTCCTTGGGGTGCTCCTATTTTATTTGTAAAGAAGAAAGACGGGTGTATGCGACTTTGTATTGACTACCGAGAATTAAACCATGTCACCATCAAGAATAGGTATCCACTACCTCGCATTGATGACATGTTTGACCAGTTGCAAGGAGCATAATTCTTTTCAAAGATTGATCTTTGTTTTGGATATCATCAGCTGAAGATTAAAACTGAGGATATTCCAAAGACTGCCTTCAGAACTCGGTACGGGCATTATGAATTCTTAGTCATGTCTTTTGGATTGACTAATGCTCCTGTCGCTTTCAAGGATATGATGAACCGTGTATTCAAGGAATATTTTGATCAGTTCGTTGTTGTCTTTATTGATGGCATTCTCATCTATCCCAAAAGCCGTGAAGATCATGAGCACCATTTGAAGCTAGTACTTCAAAGACTTCGTGACAACAAGCTATATGCCAAGCTGAAGAAATGCGAGTTCTGGCTTAAGGAAGTAGCATTCCTTGGGCACATGGTGTCAAAACATGGAGTATCTGTTGACGGCAAAGATTGAAGCAATACAAAGTTAGAGCAACCAAAAGTCGGTGGCCAAAGTCATGTAGCTTTTGGGCTTAAATGGTTATTATCGGAGATTAGTGGAAGGATTTTCTCGAATCGCTACTCCGATTAACTCATTAACTCAAAAAAGATACAAAATTAAATATGGAGCGAGGAATCGAGAAGGGTTTCAAAGAGCTCAAGAGGAGACTCATTTCGCAGACTTTGTTCTAACAATACCATCCGATTCGGATGGATTTGTTATCTCTGATGATGCTTCAAGCAAAGGGTTAGGATGTGTTCTCATGCAACATGGGAAAGTCATAGCCTATGCCTTGCGACAACTAAAAGAATATGAGAGGAATTATCCTACTCATGATCTGGAGTTGGCAGCAGTTGTGTTTGCGTTGAAAATCTGGAGACACTACCTGTATGGGGAGAAAGTGGAGATTTATACGGATCATAAAAGCCTCAAATATTTCTTCACCCAAAAGGAACTCAACATGCGGCAACGACGTTGGCTCGAGCTGTTAAAAGATTACAATCATAGCATTCAATATCATCCTGGAAAAGCAAATGTTGTAGCTGACGCATTGAGTAGAAGATCATACGCGAGTATGAATGCAATGTTGTTAACACAAAGGCCTATTTTGTATGACTTGCAAAGGATGGAGATAGAGGTAAAGGCTCCAAGTACCCACGTGATGATATCAAACATACGAGTACAACTGACTTTAATCGATAAAGTTAAAGCTGCTCAAGCCACAGACCCAGAGATGATACGTATGAAGAAGAAAGTACAAGAAGGTGTTATTCCGGAAGTAAGAATCGATGAAGAAGGAATACTTAGAGTCAACTCCAGACTTTGTGTTCCTAATGACTCTGACTTGAAGCATAAAATCATGATGGAGGCACACAACACACCATTTACAATCCATCCTGGGAGTACCAAAATGTATCATGATCTTCGACATACATTTTGGTGGAGCAATATGAAGAGGGAGATCGCGGAGTTTATCTCGAGGTGTTTAACCTGTCAACGTGTAAAGGCGGAGTATCAAGTGCCAAAGGGTCCATTACAACCACTTGAGATTCCAAAATGGAAGTGGGAACACATTACCATGGATTTCGTTATGGGTCTTCTCAAGGTTTCTCAAGGCATAGATGCGATTTGGGTTATTGTTGATAGATTAACCAAGTTGGCTCATTTCTTGCCTATACGTGAGACTTATTCCCTTGAGCGTCTTTCTCATATGTACGTAAATGAGACTGTGAGATTTCATGGCATGCCAGTATCCATAGTTTCGGATCGTGACCCAAGATTCACTTCACGATTTTGGGTTAGCTTGCAGAAAGCTATGGGCGCAGATTCTGATTGATTCGGCATACCATCCTCAAATGGACGGGAAATCGGAAAGGACTATTCAAACCCTTGAAGATCTATTAAGACTCTGTGTCCTAGATTTCAAAGGAAGTTGGGATAAGTACTTGCCACTGGTGGAATTCTCCTACAACAACAGTTATCAATCAAGTATAGGCATGGCTCCATTCGAGGCGCGTTGTATGGATTTAAAGTGTCGTTCTCGATTATCTTTGGAGCGAGGTGGGAGAAGCAACGTTGTTGGGACCAGAATTGGTATGTATGACTACGAAAAAGATCCAAACGATTCGACAACGTATACAAACGGCACATGATCGACAAAAGAGTTATGTGGATCTTCATCGAAAGGACGTGGAATTTAATATTGGGGATCATGTACTGTTATGAATTGTCCCATGGAAGAGAGTTACAAGATTTGGAAAGAGAGAAAAGCACAATCTACGATTTGTTAGTCCATTTGAGATTCTTGACCGAATAGGAAATGTGGCCTATAGACTCGCATTACCTCCAAGCATGTCTCATGTTCATAATATTTTTCACATATCTATGCTTCGTAAATATGTGAAAGATCCAAACCACATTATTATGTTAGAACCAGACGAGATAGCTAAAGATTTAACGTACGAGGAGGTACCTGTCAAGATATTGGATAAGAAAGAGCATGTCCTACGAACAAGGGTTATACCAGAAGTCAAAGTTTTGTGGAGGAACTATGCTATTGAAGAAATGACATGGGAGTTGGAATCGGAAATAAAAGTGAGGTACCATCACCTTTTCGAAACACCAGGTACGTACGTCAATTACGAGGACGAAATTTCATGAGGGGAGGTTGTAAGACTCCAACTTATTATAAATAAAATTAAATTTCCTCTATTTATTATCTTGAAATAATAAGGTGATAATTTGATATAATACTTTTGTTATGGGTGAAATGTGCAAATTTTATAAATTAAGCAAGTGGTTATAAAATATTCATTGTTGTCGAGGAATATTCGTTTGGTCATAGAATATTCTTGTTGTCGAGTAATATTCGTACGACGGTGCAGCCATTTGTGGGCCCCATAACAGAATAACTGTCGGATGAAGAAAATGACAAGTTTGAATTTTTATAAATAACGGCGTAGTTATTACCGTTAACACTATTGGAATACCCGGTGGTTAAAATACAGTAATACGCGTGGTTGCACAGTAGCACATGGTATTACACAGTATTTATGAATTATTGATTCTTACGAAAGAAGACACTACTCAATAATTATTACAGTAATTACTGTTTAATATTTTATTTTATTGATTCAATAATTGCTGCGTTGATATTTTATATTATTGTTGTTTCAATAATTGTCACTATACTGAAGATTTGCCATTATCGGATCAATAATTCATATTATTTGAATAATATTATTAGATAGCATTATTAGCAATGTCTAGAAATTTACATCGAGGAGAGGTTTGGTCACCTAATTGCGGCGCCCGATGAGGAGAAATCCTTATCGGAAAGCCCTTCTTTCCGAGAAGCGGCTGGTTGTCATTATTGTGATTCTGTAATATTGTTTGTGAATAATTAATTATTGATTTATATGATAAGGAAATATTTATTTATTTTATGTGGTTATAAATGAAGGAAACTGGTTCTAAGGACTCATAATTCGAAAAATCAATGTTGTTGAGATATATTGTGTGAGTTATAATTTTTAATCCGACCGTTGGATCGTTGTGATTTTTGGATATGTTATACATATATAAGTTGAGTATATGTCCATAAATTTTGAACCGTTAAAAATGAACGTATGATTTGTTATGAATTTTAAGAGGTGGCTAGTTCAGAAATTATTGAAGTTTCTAAATTTATTATTTTGGTGGAAAATTCTAGAATTGGTGGGCCCCACTTTTGGTTGGTGAGAAATGTGCTCAAATTTTATTTTAAATTAGGTGGGTGGCAATAGTAGCAGGTAAAGTCATCAGGTAGCAGGTCAAGTCTGCTTCGGCATGCTAGCATTTTCCTATAAATAGGTGTTTAGGTTAGAATTGAAAATCACACCAGAAACATAAGCTTTCTCTCTCTATATATTATCGAGCGTATTTTGTGAGTATTTAGATACTTTGAGAGTTGTTATTCAGTACAAGTTTCTTTCAACACTATATCCAAAATTTCAGCCGGGAGTACTATTCTTTTAAGGCAAGGGATGTTATTTTCTTCTTAAATGATATTATTTTCTTCAATATCATTATGCTGAAATATTGATATGAGTTTGATTGTGGAATTTTTACTTTTTGTGTCGGGGTTACTATTCATGTATACGGCACTATTCACGTATACGACACTATTCACAAATATGACACTATTCACCGAAAAATGAAATTTTCTCTTCTTTGTCCCAGATGTCTATTATGGTTACTATCTTTGATTGTATCCATGTTTTTTATCTTTATTATTGAATTTTACTCCATTATGGTTTATTACGAAGTATTTTTAAACTTGAGTTATCTAAAGTACGAATCTCTAAACTTTATCCTTTTATGTCACTGGATTCGTTCTCTAAATTGTTTTTCATCATCCTCAGTCCTTAATGGTGATACTTGATGAATATCTTTGGCCTGTAGTGTAAAGATGAATGATTACCTGATGAATATCTTTGGCCCGTAGTGCAAAGATGAACAGGTGTTGAGATGAACATGACCCATTGGGTGATATGAATGAATATCTTTGGCCGTGGTGCAAAGATGAACATTTGATGCAAGATGTATATTGATTGATGTTACAGGGATAAAATATTGATGATGGACTTTTAAATTCATAGATGATAGTAGATTTCATTCTCTACTTAACTCTTCTAATGAATTGTTGTTTTCGCTGCAGTTGTTGATCTAAAACTTGTTGTCTATTATATTCTATTAGATTTTTTCATGTTGAAGACTAAGGATAATTTTTGTATATTATCTTAGTCATAATATTCTTTACCGGGCTAGTTGAGCTCACCCTTTTTCTTTTTATTCCATTTTTCTTCTCAGGAAGCGAGAACATAGCAGGAACCAGTCGGGGTATAGAGTGATGGTCCTAGACAGTTGTTTTAGCAGTCCTCACTATTTTTATAAAATAGTGCATCAATAATTATAATGAGGACTTTATTTGGGTGTGGATATTGTCTAGAAGACAATATTGTATTTAAACTCATATTATTTGTTGTCGTATTTTGCACGATAATTGTATTAATAAAGTTGTAGTTATTTTCTGTACCATGTTTTTGGCGACTCAGAATGGGTGATGTATACCTATTTTGGGGGCGTCAGAGTCTCTACCTCCTTCATGTAATAAATACTTTCGGGAAAGTACTTTTCATTGACCAGTTCTTGGAACTTCTCCCAAGATATCTTGGTCAAGAAGGGTTGAGTCGTTTCTGAGACTCCCACCAAAGAATGTCACCTCTCCTCGCAACATGAAGTTGGAAAAGGTAACCTTTTGGTCCTCAGAGCATCCCAAGACATCAAATATCTTGGTGATCTACTTTATCCACGTCTCTGCCTTAAGTGGTTTTGGCTTTCCCAAAAACTTCGGTGTTCCCAACTCTTTGAACTGCTTAGCGGTGACCATCCGTGAGTTGGCAGTGTTTCCACCTGCATTTTGAACATGAGTCTCTCTCGCCTGATGTTGCATGAATTGCATAAAGCCTCTTAACATCTCATCGTTCATCATTTGGTCGGTGTTATTGTTTACATGAGGATTATTGCCTTCCTATTGCACATTATCCTGGTTATTGATCTGCGGTGACTCAACGGTCTCATGTGCTCCATTGCTTATCGCAACATTTTTAGATGCCATTTTCAAATACTACCACAAAATAAGTCTTAATTGATATACCACATAATATCCCTATATTCTGACCGACCAATTAAATAACAAATAAGCTTAGGTAGGTCATACTAGCAAAGGATTACCCGCCTCTCCCCTCCTAGTTCTAATCTCATATCTCAGCCAGGGATCATATCCCTAACCTCTGATACCAACTGTGACGCCCCCAAAATAAGTATACATCACCCATCTTGGGTCGCCAAATACATGGTACAGAATTCAAATACAAACTTAATTAATATAACTGTCGTGTGAAATACGATAAAACATAGCTGAGTTTTTACACGAATATTATCTCATAGACAATATCTAAACTCAAATTTAATCCTCATTACATTTATTACCATACTAAATAGTGAGGACTACTAAAACAACCATCTCGGACCATCACTCCATTCCCCGACTAGTTTCGGCTACGTTCTCATTTTCTGAAGAGAACAATGAAAGCAAAAGGGTGAGCTCAACTAGCCCAGTAAGAAATATTATGACTAAGATAACGCAGAATAAATTATCGTTAGCCTTCAACAGTGTTAAACTGATAAAATATAATAAACATCAAGTTTAACTGCAGCAGAACAAGCAATTCATTAGAAGAGTCAAGTAGAGCATGATATCTACTATCTTCTATGATTTAAAAAGTTTATCATTAATTTTATCGCTAGGACTCAGCTTAATAAATAAACCATTTCATTGAATCATCCCTGCACTATGGGCCAAGGATATTCATGTAATCACCAATGGTCATAATCATGCAAACAACTGTCCATCAATGCACTACAGGCCTATGATGACTTTTATCATTTGTAACATTACAGGTCATGATTATATCGAATTATCTCTGGTCATAATCATACCAATCAACAGTCCATCTATGCACTACAGGCCAAAGATGACTTTCATCACAATATAAACATGATGATGATGACAATGATATAAGAATTCAATTAAATGAAATCAAAGGATAAATTTTAATGATTTATAATTTAATTTATCCAGAATTCAATAATGTCCAAATTATCAACATGATACTGCTTTGTGGAGTAAAATTTAAGAATAATATCCATGTATCAAAAATAATTTAGACAGAAAAGAAATAAATTTTTTGGGTGAATAGTACCTGTAAGACCCCAACTTTTATGAATAAAGATGAATTTTCTATAATTATCATTTTTTGAATATTATGGAATGAATTTGATATAATGTTATAGTTGTGGGTAATAGTTATAAATTTTGCAAAGTACATGAAGTTGTTATATAATATTCGATTGGTGGGGAATATTCGTTTTAACGAGGGAATATTAAATGCGATGGCACAATCATTGGTGTACCCCACAACAAAATTATTGTCGGATTGAGAAAACGACAAAAATATTTTATGAAAATAACGGAGAAAGTTTTATCGTTAACTGTTGAAACACCCGGTGTTAAAAGTACAGGAATACGCGTGGTTACATAGTAGCACACAGTATTTATTATTGATGCTTATGTGAGAAGTCACTCAGTTTTGTTCAATTATTGCTTCAGTAATTGTTGCATAGTATCTCACGTTAATTGATTCAATTATTGTCGATATTTTATATATTATTAAATCAATAATTGAGACGACGAAGTTATTTATATTATTATTTGCAATATTAACAATGTCTAGAAGTTCTGCCAAGGAGAGGTTTGGTCACCTAATTGCGCGTCAATAGGGAGAAATCCTTATTGGAATGCCCCCTCTTTCCTGGGAATGACCTGGTCGAATAATATTGTGAATTATAATAATGATGATAAATGTTGATAAAAATATTGGAGGGATTTTTATGAAGTATTTGATGTAAATTTTGCTTATTTTATGGACCCCCATTTACCATTTTTCAAAATAATCGGTAGAAAATTATTTAATATAATAATAGGTGGGGCCCACTGTGGGGCCCACATTTGAAAATGTAAATAGAAGGTGGCTGATATGTTAGTCATGGGTAGTTGGTTGATTTATATATATATATATATATATATATATATATATATATATATATATATATATATATATATATATATATTAAATATTTTGTTTTATTAAAATATTTTATTATACTGTATAGTAAATCAATCTGACCGTCTGCTTAAAAGTAAATCAATCTGGACCGTTCATGAATTAGTTACTATTCAGGTCCATTCTTCTATAAATAGAAGCTCATTCCTTCATTATTTCTTACTTAATTCACCGAAACTCTGAGAGAGAAAACTATAGAGAGAAAAGAAAAAAAGTATTTTGTTAGTTCAATACTCCTATATCCAGGTTGTTCTAAGGTAAGGGGTATTATTTCTTTCAGTATTCATGAAGAGAACTTACATTATTCCAATTTTTTATTACATTGGAATAACTTTTGTATACTACTGCCTACCCTATACATGGTGATATTCTTTTGTTATTCCATTCTTTATTATTACATTTGGAACATCCAGTGTTTATGCATGACCTAGTTGCGTTATTTATTATTTTGTTGGAACATCCCAGCTTGGCATGCAATTTACTTTTGACACAGTTCGTTATTTATTATTCTGTTGGAATATCCGTGCGTGCATTTACGCATGACTGGTTCCGTTATTTATTATTCTCGTGGAATAACATGTCTATCACGGTTATCGCATGCATGGTGATTTCTTTTGTTATTCCATTCTTTATTATACTCGGTTGGTTAAAGTTTTGACTTCTATACTCCATGAAATTAGTGGAATATCCTTTATATTTGCGCTTCATCCAATATCTTTTCATGAAAATATTCTTCTGAGCATTCTTGAATTTTACTCTACAAAGAAATATCATGTTGACAATTTGGACGTTATTAGTTCCTGGATAAATTAATTCTTGAACTTGTTTTATTGAATTCTTATATCTTTGTCATCATCCTCATGTTTATAATATGTTGAAAGTCATATGTGGCCTGTAGTGCATAGATGGACTTAGTATGATTATGACCAGGGATTAATCGGTATAATCATGACCGTAATGTTACAAATGATGTGGTAAAAGTCCTCATTGGCCCGTAGTGCATTGATGGACAGTTGTTGGCATGATCATGACCATTGATAAATACACGAATATCCTTGGCCCGTAGTGCATGGATAATTTGTGGTTGTGATACTAATGAATATCCTTGGCCATAGTGCAGGGATGATGTGGATTATTTATTAAGCTGAGTCCCAGCGATAAAAGTGATAAAAAAAACCTTTTAAATCATAAAAGATAGTAGATTTTATTCTCTACTTGACTCTTTTAATGGATTGCTTGTTCATTGCAGCTAAACTTGATGTTTGTTATATTGTATCGCTTTAACACTGAAAGAAGGCTAACGATAATTTATTACAGATTATCTTAGTCATAATATTTTTTACTGGGCTAGTTGAGCTCACCCTTTTACTTTCATTGTTCTCTTCAGGAAATGAGAACGTAGTAAGGACTAGTCGGGGAACGGAGTGACGGTCCAGATAATAGCATTGGTAGTCCTCACTATTCTGTTAAATAGTGTGATAATAAATGTAATGAGGACTCAATTGAGTGTGGATATTGTCTAAATGATAATATTTGTATTAAAATTCACAGCATATGTTTTATCGTATTTTACACGACTGTTGTATAATTAAGTTGTATTTGAATTTTGTACCATGTATTTGGCGACTCGAGATAGGTGATGTATACCTATTTTGGGGGCGTCACAATTGGTATCAAAGCTTAGGGATATGATCCCAGGCTAAGATGTGAGACAAGAACTAGGAGGGGAGAGACGGGGAATTCCTTCACTAGTATGACCTACCTAAGTTTATTTGGTATTTAATTGGTCGGTCAGATTATAGGGATAATATATGATATGTTAATTAACCCTTGTTTTGTGGCAGAGGCACATTACTGGTGGGAATCTGTAAAACGTACTCAACCTGCCGAACTGAAGATGACTTGGGAGAAGTTCCAAGAATTGTTCAACGACAAGTACTTTCCCGAAAGTATTCATCACATGAAAGAGGTAGATTTCATCAAGCTGGAGCAAAACAACATGACTGTGTTGCAGTACGAAGCCAAGTTTGTCGAGTTGTCCCAGTTTACGTCCCATTTGGTTGATAATGAGGAGAGAATGACGCGAATGTTTCTAAGAGGTTTGAAACCCGAGATACGTCAATATCTTATCTCTCATAAACTGTGTTTGTATTCAGATGTTGTTAATAGGGCTCAGTTATTGGAGCGCGATAATGAGTCAACCCAACCAAAAGAGAGCAGCCGGCAAAATGATAATGCCAGTGATAACAGTCATCGAAGCGGTGACAATAAGCGTGGAGGGAATCAACATGCTAGAAATGGTAACCACTTCGGTGGTAATCATGGCCAAAATAATAAGAATGGGCATTTTAAGAAGAGGAGATTCAACAATGATGGAAACACATCAGCACTAGCACCCATTGTTAAGGAAGGAGAACTACCACCTATTATATGCTTCAAATGCGGAGGGGAGAGACACATCAGTCCAAACTGCACGATGCCATCCAAAGCATGCTATAATTATGGAAGAGAAGGTCACCTAGCCAGATTTTGTCGTTCACCGAATACAAGTTCAGCTAGGATGGAGGCACCAAAGGACGTCCCAGAAAAAAGTCAAAGCCAGTAGTGCAAGGGAGAGCGTTTGTCGTAACCTCCCAGAAAGCAAGGAACCCAAACGAGGTCATCACGGGTAAGCTTATCATAAACTCTAGCAAAGTATATACCTTATTTGATACCGGTTCTACCCATTCTTTTTTTCTCCCTACTTATACTCAACGCTTAAATTTGACTCGGAGAAATTGGACTTTGACTTATCTCATTGAAACTCCGCTGGGAGAAACCTTCATTACATCCACTATTTATAAGTCTTGTTTGGTTCAAATCGGTACCCTCACATTACCTATCGATCTTATTTCGTTTAAAATACTTGCATTTGACGTAATTCTAGGGATTGATTGGTTAACTACTCATCATGCAAAAATTGATTATTTTTGTAAGGTTGTTAGCTTTCATATTCCTAACCAACCTATTATGCGAATTCAAGCAACTGCACCATTAAAATCAATCACTTTGTCATCTCAAGCCATAAAGCTATTCGTTTATTGAAAAGCGGATGTCAAGCTTTCTTAGTTCATGTCACGGATCTAAACAAAAATACGCCGATTTTGAATGATATTTCTATTGTTAATGAATTTCCGACGTATTCCCTCAAGAACTTCCCCTCGCCTACCCCGTAGCGTGAAATTGAATTTTGTATCGACCTTGAACCCTATTACAAAACCTATTTCCAAAGCCCCATATCGAATGAGTCTTATTGAACTTCGTGGAGTTAAAGACCCAACTGCAAGAATTGTTGAACATCGGTTTCATTCGTCCCCAATCGTCTCCTTGGGGTGCTCTGTTCTATTCGTGAAAAAGAAAGACGGGAGTATGCGACTTTGTATTGATTATCGGGAGTTGAATCATGTCACCATCAAAAATAGGTACCCATTGCAACGTATTGATGACCTCTTTGACCAGTTGCAAGGCGCCAAATTCTTTTCAAAGATTGATATTTGTTCCGGATATCACCAATTAAAGATTAGAACCGATGACATTCCAAAGATGGCTTTCAGAACTCGGTACGGGCATTATGAATTCCTAGTCAAGTCTTTTGGATTGACTAATGCTCCTGATGCCTTCATGGATATGATGAACCGAGTATTCAAGGAATATTTGGATCACTTTGTGTTCGTCTTTATTGATGACATCCTTATTTATTCCAAAAACCGTGAAGATCATGAGCAACACTTGAGGCTGATACTTCAAAAGCTTCGTGAATATAAGCTTTATGCCAAGTTAAAGAAATGCGAGTTCTAGCTTGAGGAAGTAGCATTCCTTGGGCAAGTGGTATCAAGTCATGGAATATCTGTTGACCCAGCAAAGATTGAAGCTATTCAAAGTTGGGAGCAACCTAAATCAGTGACCGAAGTACGTAGCTTTCTCGGCTTAGCTGGTTATTATCGGAGATTCGTAGAAGGGTTAAATCCAGTACTTGAAACCCTAACTCCTGCTCTCCCACGATACCATTTCTTTAAGTCAATAATACTAAATAATAATACATTCAACTTAATTTACATACATCAAAGTTTACTTCCCTGTGCACGTGACCTTCAAATACATTCCTTACAATACTTGAATAGATACCAATACAACTATAACCATTAACTCATAATACACACTTATTCGATCAAATTTTCCTTTTCCTTTGTTCGTGTTCGAGCCTTCAAAGTTGCTCATACATAACTCGAAAACATTTAATTTAAGCAAGGATGAGCATTTAAGTGCCCAAAGAAGTAATAGCAATTATATATAAGTCGAAAGAATATAAGTATTCTCTTTACATAACACTTCTACAACGAATTGAAAGTTGTGAAGTAATCAGACCGATAAAAAAATTCACATAACAACTCTCTTCAAAATTCTTTAAATTTGCTCTCGCTCTACCCTTGAATAGGGTTTAAGAAACATACTATGAACATTCTTTTCATTTTCAAAAGGTTTAGCGGAATTCTATCCTCAAACCGTCATAACTTACTTTTGCACGAGGGTGATCACTTTCATTGTACCTCAGATTGATCAATACTACATAACTTGAACGAAAATTCATCGCTTTCACTCTATCCGCCTTAAGCAAAAAATCTTCCCATATAGGGATGTTCATACATGCCCGGTTCCAAACCCAAGGTTTTTAATCTTGCTCAACAATAATATGTAATTCAACATATATATATACGGTAATTGACAAAGGTATATCAACATGTGAATAAATGCTATGATTATCCAAGTGGGGACACTTGTATAACCATTTAGAAATCAACTTAATGTAATATATATCCGAGCTAACATGTTGATAATCAAAGCGCATATAACTGTGTGACAGAATAGAATAATTCTCAAACTTCTTACTCATGTCCATCAGATAAAGAAAATGCAAAGGTAGGATACTTGCCGATTCACGATTACAAAATCTCAACTTAGGTTTTATCTCTTTATCACAACCTATCAATAATCGATCATTCGCTCGATTAGAACAATATATCTTAACACATAGTACCGCTTTTTATTACAAGACATACATAGTCTAATCACATAATCACAAAGGATCATACTTTTAGTTCCTATTCTATACTTGAAATATTTTTATACATTTTTCAAATATCTCATCCATGCTCTTACAAAGAGTCTTTTTTCTTTCTTTTATAAGGTCTCGACATTTGTTTGCGCATCGACACTTTTTTTTCGCAAATACCGTCTAAGACTCTTATTCTATACCTCAACATCTCAGAATATCGTATATCTTATTTTTAATCATTTTCGCAATTTCCGTAAATTGAAAAATTTAAAATAATTCAAATCATTACTAAAGGGCCTATAGTGATATAATCATATTATAGGTGTTCTTCTTCAAATTCGTAACTTCATAATCGGCTCAAGTCACTAGTTTGGCCTACTATAACTTTCAAATATCTAATCATAATTAAATGATTTAAACATTAAACAATTCCATTATCATTAATAGTTTAATTAATACTAAACTATTAATGAAACCATCGCTAAAATATAAAAAAGTATTTATAATAACTCAAACTATTTTTAAAACATTTATATTACCTAAATAATTACCATTAATATTTAAATATTAATGTACTATTTATCCAAATATTAAAAGTCATTAATTATAACTTAAAATATTTTTAAATCCTTAATATCCTCTTTTAAATGGTTTTTAAATAAGTAAAACCATTTTTAAACTATTTATTTAATATTAATCATTAAATAAACTAAATATCATTAATATTATCTTAATATCATTAATATTTAATTATTAATGAAATTATCATTTAAATATTAAAAGTTATATTTTATAACTTAAAATATTTTTAAATACCTTATTTTCATTTAAAATGATTTTTATAATATTAAAATCATTTTTAAACTAAATTATTTAATATAATCATTAAATAACTTTAATATCATTAATAATTATTAATTAATGAAATTCATCACAAAAAATTAAAAGTCATCACAAATAACTCATTTACATAATCAATTCCAAGCCAAAATAAACATAGTAAACTAACTAGTTTATTAACAACACTAACTAAACTTCAAAAATTCAAACTTTAACTAACAATTAAAAATAATAACATTACAAAAATTAAATAAGAAATATACCCTAAAATACTAATTCCACAGACCTAATACGCACTTCCACGCCTAAAATTTAACAAGGAGATCTTTATAAAAAGTTCTCCCACAACAAAGCCTTTCTCAAAAAAAATTGAGGCCTTATTGTTGGTGAATGAAACAAAGGCCAAGCCCTTCTATTTATAGGTTTAGAAAATGGTGAAGTTCTCAATTTAGTCGATGTGGGACTTGGTTTATACTAATTTTTCAATAGCTCACTTTATGCATTTTCTAACGCATTGCTCATAACTCCGATTAATCTGATTTTTGGATATGTTATACATGGTATGTAAGACTATTTTTAAAAATACGAATTACCCAATTCGGGTTCATTAGGTAGCCCAAACAAGCAAGCCAAAAGTGGACGCTCATAATAGCTTTTCAATCTCGCTTCAGCTTTTACCTCTTTCGCTAAAAAACAAATATAACTCTTTCATTTTAAAACATTTTTGAGCGATTCTTGAGCCCACGCCAAGCTAACTTCTGGGGCTACAACTTTTATTCTTTGACCATTTCCAAATTCCGAACACATCAGCCCAGAAATTCCGCTCAAATGGACTGCACCGCACTTGTTGGGAAGTTTTGACACTACTACTTTGAAATGTCATAACTCTCTCCTCCGATATCGGATTTAGTCCGCTTTTGAGTCTATGGAAAGCTTATTCGGTGTAATATAACATACCAAAAGCCCAGAAGGTTTTGGAAACATTAACTGATCGAAACAGTGTCCCGAATAGCACATCCCGCTGCTGACTTTCAGTTTTGAGAAATTTGACACATTTCCTTCCAATCACCGTAATTCCTCATCCGAGGTCGGAATGAGGTCATTCCAAAGCCTATGGCTTCCTAACTCAGTGCACTACAACATATCAAAAGCCCAGACCTTTTAAAGCACAAAAAGTGGACGAGAATGCCCCCATTACAGACTGCCCAAAAATAGTTTATCATGATCTACAACCATGTTTGACCATCTATAACTTCTAATCTATACATGATATGGACTTGATTCTTTTTGCAGATTAAAGACCACATATCAAAGCTACACATAACAACTTTTGAAGAACAAAACTCATGATCGAGCAAAGAGTTATGGCCTCTCGACATTTGGTGAAAAAAAATAATGTAATCTCGCTTTTTCCAACTTGCTTAAATCTTCAAATTGCACTTTGATGTTATGGGTCTTTGATTTATCAACCCATATCATCAATTAACATTCTATTACACAACTTTAAACAATCAATTGCATCAAATAACATCGAATCAAAGGATTTCTAGGTTTAGTGTTCTTATACCCTTTTTGCCAAAAAATTTTGATTCTTGCTTCGATTTGTTATGGGTGATGGTCAGGGCTTTGTTTAAGAGTGTATGGGCAAATCTTGTACAAGGCAATTAAATGTAATATTTAATCACTAGATTTAATTCTTATAATTTACCAATTAACTTCTATCCTTTGGTAAATTAAAACACTTATACAATAACATCGAAATTAAACCCTAGAATTAAAATTAGGTTTTCTCAACGCCATCAATTAGGGTTTCTAATTGACCATTAGTGGTTCTTTAATTATCTGTATGTGTTACTAACACAAATATTTTTCTAATTTCAACCTAAGTAGGGTTATAATAATTAGGGTTTGTCCTAATTATCGACGCATAACAAAGAATTAGGGTTTCTTCTAATTACCGATATTCTTATTCACAAGAATTTCATATACACACAAATACTACTCGTAAATATCCCATAACCGAAGTTTAATAATTAGGGTTTCACAAAGACGGTAATATGCTATGACCTAATCGACCGCCATCATCAATATTATCTCATCTCACATATACCCAAAGACATAATTATGGTAATCAGAAAATCATTATATAAATAATATAATATTATTATTCTCATCTCTTGATCACAATCCCAATCCAGGTTCGATCTCATGTCCGACTTATTCTTCGTATACACAAAGATCAATAATCAAGTTAAAATAATTAACTTAAATATTCTCAACAATTCATATAATAAAATATTTATTATATAAATCTAATTATCACTTCATATATTATTTCCAATCATGTTTTCATGGAAAATAATTAATAAAAAAAACATTTCTACTTACGTAAATTTATTACCATATAATTTGTGGTAATTAATAATTCCAAAATTATTTCTAATTTTTCAAGTAATAAATGTATTCGCATTTATCGCTCACTTTACTTGACACTTAGTCTCGCTATTAAATAAAAAAAAATTATACGCAAAATTTCTTATTTATTTTATATAGAAAATCTCGTTATTATTATTCACCTCCTTTATAAGGATTCCGCCCCTAATCACCGCTTTAAAAACTCATATGCGTATATATACATAGCATATAATCATTGTAGACGAGATCTCGATCATACTTGATCGAATCGATCTTTAATTATTCATCATAACACTTGTCTCATCCGATTAAGCGTAAATATAAGATATATAAGTTATTCAAATAAAGACTGAGTTCTGCTTCCACCGCCACCGTATCCTCGGACCGGCATGTTGTAAACCCTGAGTTGCTTTCGTTGGTTACCGTCGAGTTTTGGTCCTCAAATTGCTAACGCCCCACCGCTTCTCCCCGTGGTTACGCTCTCCCCCATTCCCTCTCGTGGATGCTCACACCTTATGCTCACCGATCCACATATGAAGCATCCACCGATCATCCTTGAGTTGGGGCAAGCTGGGAGAGATATGACCTTCTTGCCCGCACTTGTAGCATACAAACTTGCCCTTCTCGTGACACTCTCGCCAGAGTGATTCTTCCCAGCTTCAGACCGCACACTACCGCTTTTTATACCTTCCTCGCTTTACTTGCATTTTCTCGTAAAAATTCTCATTCTTTTCTCACCCCCCTATTCCCACTACTACTTTCTATCTTTATTGCTCCTCCCGACTTGCTTTTTTGTTCTTCTTCTCTCTTATGGTAGAGGCTCATGGCCTCACTTCCCTGCTCAAAGAATGATAGCCTTCTCCATGAGTGTCAGTAAAGTATTGATTTGCAAAGATCGACACCTTATCAGTAGAGCCGTGGTTTTAAGCCCACCAAATCTCCTCGCTTTCCTTCCTAGCCTCTCAGATCCACTTGATGTGGAGCAAACCTAGCTAACTCATTAAATTTTATGCATACTCCGCAATACCATGTTATCCTCGCTTTAACTCCGTGAATCTCACCTCCATTCTAGATCGTGATACTAACAGAGAGATAGTTTTCAAAAAATAAATCCTTAAACCTATCCCAAGTAATTTCTTCTTCTCCCGCCTGAAGTCTTATTTGCCTCCCACCAAAAGTTAGCTTCCCTTTCATCATATAAGTGGCAAAAGCGGTCTTTTTGCCCTCATCTACTTTTAGCGATTACGAACGCCTTTCTATCTCTGCTCACCCAAGTCCGGGCTCTATAGGTCACCGATCCTCTCAATTCGTGGTCCTACTATTTTTGAAGTCTTTGAATTTTGCCAAGCGATTGTCCGGCCGGTTTCCAAGAATCGTGTTCCCGCACGATAGCCCGAGCTACCATGTTTGCAAAGTTTTGCGCGCTCGGGCCGCTGCTCCTCAAAGATTAGTAGATTCTTCTATCCTTTGGTTTCGAGTTTGACGCCTCATGGCATTATCTCGTTAAATAAAACCATAAATTATACCTTTACATTTTAAACCTTATTGCATAAGATTAATGTATTAAACTCGCTTTCATTTCTCAAACTTAGATTCATATTCATTTATCGAATATTTACACAAAGACATCCTCGCTTTTAATCAACAAATATCCTTTCAGGACTACGAAAGTCTGGATTTAAAATCTTAACCAACATAAAAGTTAAAAATAGTTCATTACTTATCACACATATATTACATACATAACCCATACTACTTATTTACTGCCTTTTCTGACATTCATTCGCCGATGTCCTTCCATCCCACAATTAAAACATCCACCTTTCTTATAGCTCTGGGCAACGAGGAGAGGTGTGTCCTTCACTTGATGTGTCGCTTGAGGCTCCATCCGTCAATTTGGATTTTGAGCTTATCCTCGCTTCTTCCATTGTTTCCATTAACGCCGACGATCAACTTTTCTATCTCCCACAACCTTTCCAATGAAGAAACCTTGTTCTCCAAATCTCGCACCTCCGCTGATGCTTGAGCAGCTTCAACTTTTTAGTGTCCGAATCACTATCCGTCAAATCCAACATTTCGATCCGATGCTACGCTTTTTCCACGATAGCCACCTCGTCCGATTTGGGTTCCTAGTGAGCTTCTATTTCATCCGCTGGCCTCGATATTAGCTCTCTGGGTGTGAATATGATCCTTCTTATTCCACATATCTTTCTCACCGTATATCTACATACATAAGTTACCCCGATTAATATATAGTATATATACACAAAGAATCAAGAGTTCTATATACGCTTGTCTCTTATTTTGATTGACGATAAATTTATTCAATTCTCATCAACGCCTATCTCTCGCCGAAAGGCGCCCATCCACTCGCATCGAATCGCATGAAGGTGATGACTAAAGCCCGTCCAAGGTATATATCCGTGTCTTTGGCTTCTATTTCAACCTTCAACTGCCTTATCTCAATATCTCCTCTCGCCCAACCTCCTCATAACTCTATTTAACTCTATCTCAGGCTACAACATTCACACATATCATCACATGCTACCCAATACACCTCTCACAAAGAGTAAAAGTTTTCAAATTGTGCCGAGGGGTCATATAGACTATGAACACATAGTTTTAAATTCTAGATTCATACCGCAAAAAACAAAACATTACCCGTATGTTTACAATCACAAAGAAGGTAAACTACCATTAATAGTACTTTTAGGTGATTAGCCTATTGTACCCCTACGCCATGCATAACGATTAATCATACCTAGCTAATATTTACGCCATTAGATTGATCATTTATCCAAACAACATTGTTCACCCTCACCTTATCATAGGATTCCGCACTCAAACAATTTGGTTCGGGAAATTTCTTTCAATGAACACTTAGAGTTTTCATAAACATTAGTCTAGTCGATTTCAAATAGCATAGACTCATATCAATAATTCAATTCAATCAATTATTTAGATGTAGCCAAACCCCGCTGGCAAATTAAACTTTTTGAAAACATTTTCGAGAATGACGCCATGATGCCGCATCAGATTAATAATCCGCTGAGGATGCCGCCATTGTATGACTTTTGTCATAACACATCATACAATAGTGGAACAAATGACTTCAGTCAAATTCACACTAAGTATTCCCAGATTACAACTCCATCACATTTTTATCATCTCTCGCACTGTGTTACATGGTACATGAGTGATAATTAAAAACAAATTTTGATATTTCAAATCATTTATGCTCTAGCCAAAATAAGTAGCATAGACTGATTTTAAACCGCTTCAAAAATGATTACGAGTCTACATTTTTGTTTTCAAAAGCACATAGTGCGATTTAGCTTGATGTCAAAAATTTTGAAGTTTAGCATAGCTAGGAGTTTAGGAAAACCTAACACCTTCACTAAAAATCATTTACTTAACAATCTATCTGCTCCTCGTAATCCATAACACTCCATTCACACAAAACTATACCCAGCCATCAAACCACACTTATGAGTTCATAAATTGCCACAATCATATGAGTTTAAGAACTTATCCTAGTCGCACCTTTTCAAGCCCATTCACGAGGGGTTCATAAACATTTCATATAATTATGAGTCAAGAATGTCTCATAGGTATGAGTTTTAAGAACTCGAACTTAATCTTATATTCTCTATCTATGACCCATCTACCGTTATACACCGAGAATGGAGTCATCCTCTTAATGTGCATATAACAAATAGCGCGATACGTATATTTCAATGATTATCGCTGCTGTAAACTAAGTGGTTTTTACACCAAGTACAATTCAAATTCCATACGAAGAATCATACAACTCAAATTACCGACACATGAGTCCTCAATTGAATCCCCATCTAACACTAACCCCATTCTCCATAATGAATTTAATTCAGATTTATAATTCTCTCCGGATCTGTACTAATTGATAGTACAATTCATACACAAAGAATCTTGTCAGAAAACTTTCCAATCATCGATTGATTCCTTCCGTCATTATAGCCTTTATCGTATCACGGGTGATCTCATCGTATATATTACGATTTAGTTCTATATCTTGATCGCTTTATTTTACGATCTCTCATAATCGCACTTTCACACTTTTTTAGACTCAATCTATTCCCCACTACTGCTTAACTTTATAATCGAGTTAGGGAACTCGTGTCTTTACACTCGCCGAGATTCATCTTTGAATCTTATCGACCAACTAACTCTATATGAGTTAATACTTATCCTAATCATTATGTTATTAGTCTCGTGTATTCCTACCTAAGCTTCATAACCAACAAATTTTGATACCAACCTCGTGATTTACCCCAAAATCCAGTACTTGAAACCCGAACTCTGCTTCTCCACGATACCATTTCTTTTTAAGTCAATAATACTAAATAATAATACATTCAACTTAATTTACATACATCAAATTTTACTTCCCTGTGCACGTGACCTTCAAATACATTCCTTACAATACTTGAATAGATACCAATACAACTATAACCATTAACTCATAATACACACTTATTCGATCACCTTTCCTTTTCCTTTGTTCGTGTTCTCGAGCCTTCAAAGTTGCTCATATATATAAATCGAAAAACATTTAATTTAAGCAAGGATGAGCATTTAAGTGCCCAAAAGTAATAATAGCAATTATATATAAGTCGAAAATAATATAAGTATTCTTTTACATAACACTTCTACAACGAATTGAAAGTTGTGAAGTAATCAGACCGATAAAAAATTCACATAACAACTCTCTTCAAATTCTTTAAATTTGGCTCGCTCTACCCTTGAATAGGGTTTAAGAAACATACTATGAACATTCTTTTCATTTTCAAAAGGTTTAGCGGAATTCTATCCTCAAACCATTATAACTTACTTAGCACGGAGGGTGATCACCTTCATTGTACCTCAGATTGATCAATACTACATAACTTGAACGAAATTCATCGCTTCACTCTATCCGCCTTTAAAAAAAATCTTCCCATATAGGGATGTTCATACATGCCCGGTTCCAAACCCAAGGTTTTTAATCTTGCTCAACAATAATATGTAATTCAACATATATATATATATAATTGACAAAGGTGTATCAACATGTGAATAAATGCTATGATTATCCAAGTGGGGACACTTGTATAACCATTTAGAAATCAACTTAATGTAATATATATCCGAGCTAACATGTTGATAATCAAAGCGCATATAACTCAGATGTGAATAGAATAATTCAAACTTCTTACTCATGTCCATCAGATAAAGAAAATGCAAAGGTAGGATACTTGCCCGATTCACCGATTACAAATCTCAACTTAGGTTTTATCTCTTTATCACAACCTATCAATAATCGATCATTCGCTCGATTAGAACAATATATCTTAACACATAGTACCGCTTATTACAACAAAACATATAGTCTAATTCACATAAATCACAAAGGATCATACTTTTAGTTCCTATTCTATACTTGAAATATTTTTATACATTTTTCAAATATCTCATCCATGCTCTTACAAAGAGTCTTTTTTTCTTTTATTTATAAGGTCCTACATTTGTTTGCCCAGATCGATAAATTTTTATTGCAAAATACCGAGTCTAAGACTCTTATTCTATACCTCAACATCTCAGAATATCGACATCTTATTTTTAATCATTTTCGCAATTTCCGTAAATTGAAAAATTTAAAATAATTCAAATCATTACTAAAGGGCCTATAGTGATATAATCATTACTATAGGTGTTCTTCTTCAAATTCGTAACTTCATAATCGGCTCAAGTCACTAGTTTGGCTTTCATTATAACTTTCAAATATCTAATCATAATTAAATGATTTAAACATTAAACAATTCCATTATCATTAATAGTTTAATTAATACTAAACTATTAATGAAACCATCGCTAAAATATAAAAGTTATTTATAATAACTCAAACTATTTTTAAAACATTTATATTACCTAAATAATTACCATTAATATTTAAATATTAATGTACTATTTATCCAAATATTAAAAGTCATTAATTATAACTTAAAATATTTTTAAATCCTTAATATCCTCTTTAAATGGTTTTTAAATAAGTAAAACCATTTTTAAACTATTTATTTAATATTAATCATTAAATAAACTAAATATCATTAATATTATCTTAATATCATTAATATTTAATTATTAATGAAATTATCATTTAAATATTAAAAGTTATATTTTATAACTTAAAATATTTTTAAATACCTTATTTTCATTTAAAATGATTTTTATAATATTAAAATCATTTTTAAACTAAATTATTTAATATAATCATTAAATAACTTTAATATCATTAATAATTATTAATTAATGAAATTCATCACAAAATATTAAAAGTCATCACAAATAACTCATTTACATAATCAATTCCAAGCCAAAATAAAAACATAGTAAACTAACTAGTTTATTAACAACACTAACTAAACTTCAAAAATTCAAACTTTAACTAACAATTAAAAATAATAACATTACAAAAATTAAATAAGAAACATACCCGGAAATACGAATTCCACAGACTGAATACGCACTTCCACGCCAAAATTTAACTAAGGAGATCTTTATAAAAAGTTCTCCCACAACAAAGCCTTTCTCAAAAATTGAAGGCCTTATTGTTGGTGAATGAAACAAAGGCCAAGCCCTTCTATTTATAGGTTTAGAAAATGGTGAAGTTCTCAATTTAGTCGATGTGACTTGGTTTATACTAATTTTTCAATAGCTCACTTTATGCATTTTCTAACGCATTGCTCATAACTCCGATTAATCTGATTTTTGGATATGTTATACATGGTATGTAAGACTATTTTTAAAAATACGAATTACCCAATTCGGGTTCATTAGGTAGCCCAAACAAAGGGCCAAAAGTGGACGCTCATAATAGCTTTTCAATCTCGCTTCAGCTTTTTACCTCTCTTCGCTAAAAATAGTCATAACTCTTTCATTTTAAAACATTTTTGAGCGATTCTTGAGCCCACGCCAAGCTAACTTCTGGGGCTACAACTTTTATTCTTTGACCATTTCCAAATTCCGAACACATCAGCCCCCGTAAATTCCGCTCAAATGGATCGCACTGCACTTGTTGGGAAGTTTTGACACTACTACTTTGAAATGTCATAACTCTCTCCTCCGATATCGGATTTAGTCCGCTTTGAGTCTATGGAAAGCTTATTCGGTGTACTATAACATACCAAAAGCCCAGAAGGTTTTGGAAACATTAACTGATCGAAACAAAGGTCCCGAATAGCACATCCCGCCGCTGACTTCAGCTTTTGAGAAATTTGACACATTTCCTTCCAATCACCGTAATTCCTCATCCGAGGTCTCTGAGGTCATTCCAAAGCCTATGGCTTCCTAACTCAAAGCACTACAACATATCAAAAGCCCAGACCTTTTAAAGCACAAAAAAGTGGACGAGAATGCCCCATTACAGCATCGCCTAAAAATAGTTTATCATGATCTACCACAACCATGTTTGACCATCTATAACTTCTAATCTATACATGATATGGACTTGATTCTTTTTGCAGATTAAAGACCACATATCAGGCTACACATAACAACTTTTGAAGAACAAAACTCATGATCGAGCAAAGAGTTATGGCCTCCTCGACATTTGGTGAAAAAAATAATGTAATTCGGCTTTTTCCAACTTGCTTAAATCTTCAAATTGCAGCACTTTGATGTTATGGGTCTTTGATTTATCAACCCATATCATCAATTAACATTCTATTACACAACTTTAAACAATCAATTGCATCAAATAACATCGAATCAAAGGATTTCTAGGTTTAGTGTTCTTATACCCTTTTTGCCAAAAAAATCTTGATTCTTGCTTCGATTTGTTATGGGTGATGGTCATTTTGTTTAAGAGTGTATGGGCAATCTTGTACAAGGCAATTAAATGTAATATTTAATCACTAGATTTAATTCTTATAATTTACCAATTAACTTCTATCCTTTGGTAAATTAAAACACTTATACAATAACATCGAAATTAAACCCTAGAATTAAAATTAGGTTTTCAACGCCATCAATTAGGGTTTCTAATCGACCATTAGTGGTTCTTTTTAATTATCTGTATGTTACTAACACAAATAAGTTATTTTTTTCTAATTTCAACCTGTTAGGGTTATAATAATTAGGGTTTGTCCTAATTATCGACGCATAAACAAAGAATTAGGGTTTCTTCTAATTACCGATATTCTTATTCACAAGAATTTCATATACACAAATACTACTCGTAAATATCCCATAACCGAGTTTAATAATTAGGGTTTCACAAAGACGGAATATGCTATGACCTAATTGATCGCCATTGCTCAATATTATCTCGTCAAGATATACCCAAAGACATAATTATGGTAATCAGAAATCATTATATAAATAATATAATATTATTATTCTCATCTCTTGATCACAATCCCAATCCAGGGTTTGATCTCTCATGTCCTTACTTATTCTTCGTACACAAAGATCAATAATCAAGTTAAAATAATTAACTTAAATATTCTCAACAATTCATATAATAAAATATTTATTATATAAATCTAATTATCACTTCATATATTATTTCCAATCATGTTTTCATGGAAAATAATTAATAAAAACATTTCTACTATGTAAATTTATTACCATATAATTTGTGGTAATTAATAATTCCAAAATTATTTCTAATTTTTCAAGTAATAAATGTATTCGCATTTATCGCTCACTTTACTTGACACTTAGTCTCGCTATTAAATAAAAAAAAAAAACGCAAAATTTCTTATTTATTTTATATAAAAAATCTCGTTATTGAGAGATAGCGCTATTTATCTCAAGGTGTTTAACTTGTCAACGAGTCAAGGCAGAGCATCAAGTACCAAAAGGTCCATTGCAACCACTTGAAATTTCAGAATGGAAGTGGGAGCACGTTACCATGGATTTCCTTATTGGTCTTCCCAAGGTTTCTCAAGGCATAGATGCAATTTGGGTCATTGTTGATAAATTGACCAAGTCTGCTCATTTCTTACCAGTACGAGAAACTTATACACTTGAACGTCTTGCTCATATGTACATAAATGAGATTGTAAGACTGCATGGTATGCCAGTATCCATAATTTCTGATCGAGACCCAAGATTCACTTCACAATTTTGGATTAGTTTACAAAAAGCTATGGGCATGAATTTACGATTTAGTTCGGCATATCATCCTCAGACGGACGGACAATCAGATAGGACTATTCAAACCCTTGAAGATTTATTAAGACTCTGTGTCCTTGACTTCAAGGGAAGTTGGGACAAGTTCTTACCATTGGTGGAGTTTTCTTACAACAACAGTTATCAAACAAGTATTGGCATGGCTCCATTCGAGGCGTTGTATGGAAGAA
Organism: Panax ginseng; assembly: GCA_020205605.1. NCBI lineage: Eukaryota > Viridiplantae > Streptophyta > Magnoliopsida > Apiales > Araliaceae > Panax > Panax ginseng. The sequence goes on from CM035149.1 coordinate 82,799,496, forward strand.
AGTGTCGTTCTCCAGTATGCTGGGATGAGGTGGGTGAAGCAACGTTGTTAGGACCAGAGTTGGTACGTATGACTATGTAAAAGATTCAAACAATCCGACAACGTATAAAAACCTCACAAGACCGACAAAAGAGTTATGTTGATCTTCATCGAAAGGACGTGGAATTCGATATTGGAGATCATATGTTGTTACGTGTTTCTCCATGGAAAGGAGTTACGAGATTTGGAAAGAGAGTAAAGCTCAATCCTTGATTCATAGGCCCATTTTTAACACTCGATCGAGTAGGGACTGTAGCCTATAGACTCGCTTTACCGCCAAGTATGTCTCGTGTTCATAACGTTTTCGTATATCCATGTTACGTAAATATGTGAAAGACCCGAACCACATTATTGAGTTAGAACCGGACGAAATAGCGGAAGATTTAACGTATGAAGAGGTTCCAGTTCAAATCTTGGATAAGAAGGAGCATATTCTACGCTCCAAGGTTATACCTCAAGTCAAAGTTTTGTGGAGGAACCACGATGTTGAGGAAATGACCTGGGAGTTAGAATCTAAAATGAAATTAAGGTATCCTTACTTCTTCGACATACCAGGTACGTACCCTAATTTCGAGGGCAAAATTTCATAAGAATGGGAGATTGTAAGACCCCAACTTTTATGAATAAAGATGAATTTTCTATAATTATCATTTTTTGAATATTATGGAATGAATTTGATATAATATTATTGTTGTGGGTAATAGTTATAAATTTTGCAAAGTACGCAAGTTGTTATATAATATTCGATTAGTCGGGGAATACTGGTTTTAACAGGGAATATTCGTATAACGGCACAATCATTGGTGGACCCCATAACGGAATTATTGTCGAATTGAGAAAACGACAAAAAATATTTTATGAAAATAACGGCAGAAGTTTTATCATTAACTGTTGAAACACCCGGTGTTAAAAGTACAAGAATACGTGTGGTTGCATAGTAGCACACGGTATTGATTATTGATGCTTACGTGAAAAGTCACTCAGTTTTATTCAATTATTACTTCAGTAATTGTTGCAAAGTATCTCACGTTAATTGATTCAATTATTGTCGATATTTTATATATTATTAAATCAATAATTGAGACGACGAAGTTATTAATATTATTATTTGTAATATTAATGATGTCTAAAAGTTCTGCCAATGAGAGGTTTTGTCACCTAATTGCGCGCCAATAGGGAGAAATCCTTATTGGAAAGCCTCCTCTTTCCTGGGAACGACTTGGTCGATTAGTATTGTGAATTATAATAATGATGATAAATATTGTTAAAAATATTGGAGGGATTTTTACGAAGTATTTGATGTAAATTTTTCTTATTTTATGGACCCCCATTTACCATTTTTCAAAATAATCAGTAAAAAATTATTTAATATAATAATAGGTGGGGCCCACATTTAAAAATGTAAATGGAAGGTGGCTGATATGTTAGTCACGGGTGGTTGGTTGATTTATATATATATATATATATATATATATATATATATATATAATAAAGTTTGTTTTATACATATATAAGTATTATATATATATATATAACATATGTTTTAAAGAAACAAGTCACGGGTTTCATCCCGTGAATCCATTCTAGCAATTTTTTCAAAGTATATATATATATATATATATAATATATAATATATATATATATTATATTTAAATATTTTATTTTATTAGAATATTTTATTATATTTTGCATAGTAAATCAATCTAGACCGTCTGTTTAAAAAGTAAATCAATGGACGCGTTCATGAATTAGTTACTATTCACCATTCTTCTATAAATAGAAGCTCATTCCTTCATTATTTCTTACGAATTCACTTTGAAACTCTAGAGAGAGAAACTATAGAGAAAAGAAGAAAAGTATTCTCGCTACTTCACTACTCCTATATCCAAATTGTTCTAAGGTAAGGGTATTATTTCTTTTCGTATTCATGAAGAGAACTTACATTATTCTATTTTTTATTCATTGGAATAACTTTTGTATATGCTGATCACCCTATACATGGTGAAATTCTTCCATTATTCCATTCTTTATTATTTTGTTGGAACATCCATGCATGACGCTTACGAATCACCCGTTCCGTTATTTATTATTCTCATTGGAATATATTGTTGTATGGTCTTAATTTCACGACTTCGGTTCCGTTATTTATTATTCTGTTGGAATATCCTCGTACGTGCGCTTACGCATGACCGTTCCGTTATTTATTATTCGTTGGAATAACTCATATCATGCGGTCTATCGCATGCATGGTGATTTCTTTTGTTATTCCATTCTTTATTATACTCAATTGGTTAAAGTTTTGACTTCTATACTCCATGAAATTAGTGGAATATCCTTGATATTTGCGTTTCATCCAGTATCTTTTCATGGAAATATTCTTCTGAGCATTCTTGAATTTTACTCTACAAAGAAATATCATGTTGACAATTTGGACGTTATTAGTTCCTGAATAAATTAATTCTTGAACTTGTTTTATTGAATTCTTATATCTTTGTCATCATCCTCATGTTTATATTATGTTGAAAGTCATCTGTGGCCTGTAGTGCATAAATGGACTTGGTATGATTATGACTAGGGATTAATCAGTATAATCATGACCGTAATGTTACAAATGATGTGGTAAAAGGCCTCATTGGCCCGTAGTGCATTGATGGACAGTTGTTGGCATGATCATGACCATTGATGAATACACGAATATCATTGGCCCGTAGTGCATGGATAATTTGTGTTGTGATACTAATGAATATCCTTGGCCGTAGTGCAGGGATGATGTGGATTATTTATTAAGCTGAGTCACAGCGATAAAAGTGATAAAAAAACCTTTTAAATCATAAAAGATAGTAGACTTTACTCTCTACTTGACTCTTTTAATGGATTGCTTGTTCCGCTGCAGTTAAACTTGATGTTTGTTATATTGTATTAGTTTAACACTGTTGAAGGCTAACAAGAATTTATTCTGTATTATCTTAGTCATAATATTTTTTACTAGGCTAGTTGAGCTCACCCTTTTACTTTCATTGTTCTCTTCAGGAAATGAGAACGTAACAGGGACTAGTCGGGGAACGGAGTGACGGTCCAGATAATAGCATTGGTAGTCCTCACTATTCTGTTAAATAGTGTGATAATAAATGTAATGAGGACTCAATTGAGTGTGGATATTGTCTAGATGACAATATTTGTATTAAAACTCACAGCATATGTTTTGTCGTATTTTACACGACTGTTGTATAATTAAGTTGTATTTGAATTTTTTACCATGTATTTGGCGACTTAAGATAGGTCATGTATACCTATTTTGGGGGCGTCACAGTATCCCATGAATAGTACCTTGGCATGAAAAGTACCCCAAATCCCCGAGTGAATAATACCCAAGTGAATAGTAACCGAGTGAATAGTAACCCGTGAGTAGTACCCCGGGTGAAAATATTGATAGTTAATAAGAAAGTTTAGATCAATATTCCAATGAAACGATACTAGATGAAGCGCAAAAAACTCAAGGATATTCCACTAATTCCAGAGATTATAGAAGCAATACTTACCATAGTAAGTTTAGATTTAAGAATATGAAAAGAAATAACATAAGAAACTACAAATGGATTTTCACTTGTCATACGGTACATAATCCGCATAGACAGGTTATTCCGATATATTAAAGGATGAATATGAAAAATAGTATTCCTTATGAATACGAAAGAAATAATACCCCTTACCTTAGTAGAAGATTTGATACTGCAATAGTGAAGTAGAAGAATACTCTTCTTCTTGCTCTCTATAGTTTCTCTCTCTATAGTTTCTCTTGTGAGTCTCAGTGAATTGGTGAGAATGAAAAAAGAATTAAGCTTCTATTTATAGGAGAATGGACTAAATAGTAAGTGATTCACGAACGGTCTAGATTGATTTACTATTAGAACGGACGATCCATGTGACGCCCCCAAAACAGGTATACATCACCCATCTTGAGTCGCCAAATACATGGTACATAATACAACAATAAACTTAATTATACAACTATCGTGTAAAATACGACAAAACATAGCTAAGAGTTTAAACAAGAATATTGTCTTCTAGACAATATCCACACTCAATGGAGTCCTCATTACAATTATTATCACACTATTTCACAAAATAGTAAGGACTACTAAAGCCACTTATCCTGGACCATCACTCCATTTCCTGACTCGTCCCAGCTATATTCTCATTTCCTGAAGAAAACAATGAAAGAAAAGGGTGAGCTCAACTAGCCCAGTAAGAAATATTATGACTAAGATAATGCAGAATAAATTATCCTTAGCCTTCAACAGTATAACAACCCGATAGAATATAATAGACAACAAGTTTTAGATCAACAACTGCGCAATGAATAAGCAATACATTAGAAGAGTCAAGTAGGCGTATGATATCTACTATCTTCTATGATTTAAAAGTTTTCATCAACTTTATCGGCGAGACTCGACAATAAATAAACTACATCATCGAATCATCCCTGCAATACGGGCCAAGGATATTCATGTAATCACCAATGGTCATGATTATACCGAATAATCCCTGGTCATAATTATATCAACAACTGTCCATCAATGCACTACGGGCCAATGAAGACTTTTACCACATCATTTGTAACATTACGGGTCATGATTATACCGAATGATCCCTGGTCATAATTATACCATCAACAGTCCATCTATGCATGTAAGCCAAAGATGACTTTCATCACAATATAAGAGTGACGCCCTCAAAATAGGTATACATCACCCATCTTGAGTCTCCAAATACATGGTACAAAATACAAATAAAAACTTAATTATACAACTATCGTGTAAAATATGACAAAACATATGTTGTGAGTTTTAATATAAATATTGTCATCTAGACAATATCCACACTCAATGGAGTCCTCATTACATTTATTATCACACTATTTAACAGAATAGTGAGGACTACTAATGCAATCATCTGGACCATCACTCCATTCCCCGACTCGTCCCAGCTATATTCTCATTTCCTAAAGAGAATAGTGAAAGAAAGGGTGAGCTCAACTAACCCAGTAAGAAATATTATGACTAAGATAATGCAGAATAAATTATCATTAGTCTTTAACAATGTTAAACTGATAAAATACAATAGACATCAAGTTTAACTGTAGCGGAATAAGCAATCCATTAGAAGAGTCAAGAAGAGCATGATATCTACTATCTTCTATGATTTAAAATGTTTTCATCAATTTTTATCGTTGAGACTCAACTTAATAAATAAACTACGTCATCGAATCATCCCTGCACTACGGGCCAAGGATATTCATTAAATAATCAATGGTCATGACTATACCGAATAATCCTTGGTCATAATCATACCAAAAATTATCCATCAATGCACTACAGGCCACTAAGGACTTTTAATACATCATTTATAACATTACAGGTCATGATTATACCGAATGATCCCTGGCCATAATCATACCAAGTCCATCTATGCACGTAAGCCAAAGATGACTTTCTTCACAATATAAGCATGAGGATGATGACAATGATATAAGCATTAATCAAACGAAAACAAGGATACATATTAAAGACTTTAAATTTATCCAAATATTATCAATCACTTAATAAACTCATCATCTAATATTATTAATATTATAAAAATATTTTAATCACTTCTTAAACTTATAAACAATTTATTTCAATTGTTTACACTTTACTAAATAATGCATTTAATCATTCAAAAATGCCATACTCATAAGATTTCATCACCAATGATCAAATCCCTCATCAAAAATATTTTTTTCTAGGATTTAGCAGAATATATTCCCATATTGAACATATATTTTTCTCGAAATTTTAAAATTCATTTACTATTTTTCATATGGCCAAAACTGCCAAATATTTAGACATTTATCATAAATTGTACTTTTTGTCCAAAAATTCAAATTTCTGAGGGTATACTCTTCGTTATATGCATGTACTCCCAATAAAAATTTCACCAATTTTGGAGTTAACCAGAAAGAGTTATAAGGGTTTACTTTTAAAATAGTCTTTTCCCATAAAATCCATAACTCTTAATCTATACATCCAAAAATCTCCATTTTGGACACAATCTAAAAAACTCATCAAATTATCATTTCAATTTTTCCGCATTTTTAGGTTGGAAAAATTATGAAATCGCCTGGCGAAACCCCTTTTGAATGAAAATACTATTCATATGAATACAAATGATCATTCACCATGCATGCAGTAATCCACATATACAAAGTTATTCCAATGTAATAATAAAGAATGGAATAACAAAAGAATTCACCATGCATGCGATAGGCCATAGATGCATGTTATTCTCAACGAATAATAAAGAATGGAACCGTGTCATGTAATAAACCGCATGACGGGATATTCCAATGTAATAATAAAGAATGGAATAACAACAGAATTCACCGGGCATGCGATAGATCGCATGCATGGAGTTATTCCAATAGAATAATAAAGAATGGAATAATAGAAGAATTTCACCATGTATTCAAGATTGCTTGGCATGGATAAAGTTATTCCAATATAATAATAAGGAATGGAATAACAATAGCTCTTTCATGAATACGAAAGAAATAATACCCTTACCTTAGAAAGAAACCTGGATAATTTGGAGTAAAGAGGTAGCGACTTCTCTTCTTCTTTCTCTCTATAATTTCTCTCTATAATAATTGCTCTATAGCTTTAGTGAATTGGTGAGAAATGAAGGAAGAATGAGCTTTTATTTATAGGAAAATATAGTTTCGATAATTGCATGTTTTGGGGCTCAAATATTACAATACAATACCTTCAACTTTTCTTTCATTTTAATTCAATTTACAAGTATTATCAAACTTGCACCACCTCCCCCCAATAGTAATTCAGTGTGAATCAATAGTTCTAGATATGTGAAAATACGAATTACAAAGATAGTACATTCATCTATACCTCCATTTTAACTTAATCATGCAAAGTATTATCGATCTTTTGACTCTCCCTAATAAAGTACAAGAATGTGATTCAATAGTACACACATGTGAATAAATAGTTATATAAGCATGTGAATTAGTAGCAATTAATTGCTCATTTATCCGATTAATTACCCGATTTATCAATATAACCCCCAGATATCAATTATCATCGGAATAGATGTCGATTTCCACTAACACTAATAATTCTAATACAATGGAACTATCAATTTCATCTTTAATCAACACGAATTTATTCATCATTAATATTATAATTCACAATATTTAACAACCAGGTCGTTCCCAGGAAAGAGGGGGCTTTCTGATAAGGATTTCTCCTTATTGGCGCGCAATTAGTTGACCAAACCTCTTCTTGACAGAACTTCTAGACATTGTCAATATTGCAAATAATAATATGAATAACTTTGACGTCTCAATTATTGATTTAATAATATAACATATTATGCAGATGATATTGTGACAATAATCGAATCAATAATATAAGAGATGTGATGTAGCAATTACTGTAGAAATAATTTAGTATAACTGAGTGATTTCTCACGTATGCATCAATAATCAATACTGTGTGCTACTATGCAACCACGCATATTACTGTACTTTTACTACCGGCTAGTTCAACAGTTTTAACGGTAACACTTTCGCCGTTATTTTTAATAAAAGATAACTCTGTCATTTTCTTACTACGACAATACTTCCGTTGTGGGGTCCACTAATGATTGTGCCATTCGTCTTTAATATTCCCCTGTTAAAAACGAATATTCCCCACCAATCAATATTATATAACCACTTGCTTACTTTGCAAAATTTGTAAATATTACCTACAACTATAACATTATGTCAAATCCACACCATAATATTCAAAAAAAAATATTTCGAGAAATTTAAATCTTTATTCATAAAATCTGGGGTCTCACAATAAGCACGAGGATGATGACAATGATATAAGCATTAATCAAACGAAATCAAGGATAAATATTAAAGACTTTAAATTTATCCAGAGTTTAAAAATATCCAAATTGTCAACATGATACTGCTTTGTGGAGTAAATTCAAGAATAATATTCATGTATCAAAAATATTTGGGACATAAAAGAAATATATTTTTCATCGTGAATAGTACCCTATGAATAGTATCCTGTGAATAGTACTTCAGGAATAGTACCTCGTGAATAGTACCCCGACATGAAAAGTACTCCAAATACCCGAGTGAATAATATTCGGGTGAATAGTAATTGGGTGAATAGTAACCCGTGAATAGTAACTCGTGAATAGTACTCTGGTATAAAAAGTGCCCCGAATACCTGAGTGAATAATATTTGAGTGAATAGTAATCGGGTGAATATTAACCCATAAATAGTAACTCATGAATAGTATTCTATCATGAAAAGATCAATAATTATCAAGAAAGCTCAGAATAATATTTCCATGAAAAGATACTGGATGAAGCGCATATATGAAGGATATTCTACTAATTTCATGGAGTATAGAAGCCAAAACTTCAACAAAATGAGTATAGAATTCAAAATTTAAAATGAAATAATGTTACTTACATACTACAGAGTATGGAAGAAAATATTATTTCAAGCGAATATTGAACAAAAATAACATCCCTTGAACGAAAATAATATTCCAACGAATATTTAACGAAGATAATATTCCTACAAATATTGAATGCAGATAATATTCCTTATGAATATTGAACGAAAATAATATTTATACCAATACGAAAAATAATATCTCTTCAAAATATGAAATAAATAATACCCCTTACGACTGTTGAACGAAAATAATATTCCTACGAATATTGAGCGAATATGATATTCCTTACGAATATTGAACAAAAATAATATTCCTTACGAATATTGAACGAAAATAATATTCATACGAATACGAAAAATTATATCTCTTCAGAATATGAAATAAATAATACCCCTTATCTCAGAAGAAGACTGGATACTGGAGTAGTGAAGTATACTCTTCTTCTTTCTCCCTATAGCTTTTCTCTCTATAATTGCTCTTGTGAGTCTTAGTGAATTGGTGAGAATGAAGAAAGAATGAGCTTATATTTATAGGAAAATATAGTTTCGATAATTGCACGTTTTGGGGCTCGAAATATTACAATATAATACCTTCATCTTTTCCTTCATTTTTAATTTAGTCCTGCAAGTATTATCAAACTTGCACCACCTCCCCTAATAGTATTTCATGTGAATCAATAGTACAATCATGTAACTCAATAGTTCTATACATGTGAAAAGATAATTTCAATATAGTACCTTCATCTATACATCCATTTTAATTTAATCATGCAAGTATTATCAATCTTGCACCACCTCCCCTAATAGTACATACATGTGAATCAATAGTACACACATATGAACACATAGTTATAAGCATGTGAATTAATAGCAATTAATTACTCATTTATCTGATTAATTACCTGATTGGTCAATATAACTTCCAGCCATCAATTATAATCAAAATAAATGTCGATTTCCACTAACACTAATAATTCCAACACAATGGAACTATCAATTTCATCTTTAATCAACATAAACTTATTCCTCATTAATATTATAACTCACAATATTTAACAACCAGGTCGTTCCCAGGAAAGAAGGGGTTTTCGATAAGGATTTCTCCTTATTGGCGCGCAATTAGGTGACCAAACCTCTCCTTGACAGAACTTCTAGACATTGTCAATATTGAAAATAATAATATGAATAACTTTGTCTTCTCAATTATTGATTTAATAATATAAAATATTGATACTGTGACAATAATTGAATCAATAATATGAGAGATATGATGCAGCAATTACTGTAGCAATAATTGAGTATAACTGAGTGACTTCTTATGTAAGCATCAATAATCAATACCGTGTGCTACTATGCAACCACGCGTATTATTATACTTTTACTACCCAGTAGTTCAACAGCTTTAATTGGTAACACTTTCGTAATTATTTTTATAAAAGATAATTTCGTCATTTTCTAACTATGACAATACTTCCGCTGTGGGGTCCACTGATGATTATGCTTGCCGTCTTTAATATTCCCCGTTAAAACGAATATTCCCCGACTAATCAAATATTCCCCGATACAACGAATATTTTATATCAACTTGCTTACTTTGTAAAATTTTCACATATCACCCTTAACTTTAACCTTTTATCAATTTAACCATTTACTAAATAGAATAATAATTATAGGAAAATTAAATACTTTCATTTCATAAAATTCGGGGTCCTACAATCTCCCCTCCTTATGAAATTTCTCCCTCAAAATTTATGTACGTACTTGATATGCCGAAGAGGTGAGGATACCTCGTCAGATTCTAACTCTTGAGGTATAACCTTTGAGTGTAGAATATGATCCTTCTTATCCAAGATTTTAACATGTATCTCCTCATACGTTAAATCTTTGGCTATCTCATCTAGTTCTAATTCAATAATGTGGTTTGGGTAGTCCACATATTTACGTAACATCGATAAGTGAAAAACGTTATGAACACGCAATATACTTGGCGGTAAAATGAGTCTATAGGCCACAGTTCCTACTCGATCGTGGATTTCAAATAGACCAATAAAATCAAGGGTTGAGATTTCCTCTCTTCATCGAGTCTTGCTTCTAGAATAACGCCTTCTTGAACCTTCTTCTTCGTATTCATCAGCTCCGGGTCTGTAGCTTGAGCGGCTTTTAACTTTATTGATTAAAGTCGATTATACTCGTATATTTGATATCACCACGTGGGTCCTTAGAGTCTTTAACTCTATCTTCATCATTTGTAAGTTATACGAAATGGGATTTTGTGTTAACAACATCGCACTCAGAAACGCATACGATCTTCTACTCAATGCATCAGCTACCACGTTCATTTTTTCCATGATAATATTGAATGGTATGGTCGTAATCTTCAACAGCTCGAGCCAACGTCTTTGGCGCATTATACGTTCGTTTTGGTTGAAGAAATATTTACGGGTTGAAGAAATGGGTTTTGTACTGGGGTCAATACAAAATTCAATTTCACGCTCTGGGGGTAGGCCAGGAAGTCTTCAGGAATACGTCAGGAAATTTATTAACGATGGAAAAAAAATTGTGACTCTCATCCCAAGACTTGGATAGTATGTCACATTGATACCTATCAACTTGCCACCGTTATTCATGGCTTCCCCTACAGAAAGTCTGGCTTCGATGCATTCCACACAAGAAAGTCACCAGCGAAAGGCTCAGGGCTCTTTACTTATGGCTTAATATAACATTGATTGACTTTAGTGGTTTGGTTGCTTGAATTTGCATAACAGGTTGGTTAGGAATATGAAAGCTAACAACCTTACAAAAATAATCAATTCTGTCATGATGAATAGTTAACCAATAGATTCCTAAAATCACATCAAGGGCAAATATTTTTAAAGAGATAAGATCGACAGGTAACGTGAAAGTGTCTATTTGAATCAACAAGATTTATAAACAGTGGAGGTAACGAAGGTTTCTACTAACGAAGTTTCAACCAATAAGTCAAAGTCTAACTTCTCTGGGGTCAAATTTAAATATTGAGCGCAAGCAAGAGAGATAAAATAATGGGTAGAACCGGTATCTAATAAAGTATAGACTTCGCAAGAATTTATAATTAACTAACACGTGCTAACTTCGATCGGGTTACTCGTTTTTTGAGAAGTCACGAAAAATGCTCTTCCTGAAACCACCGACTTTGTTTTGTCCGTATCCGCCTTTGGTACCACCATCCCAGCTGGACTTAATTTCGCTACAGAAAAAAATCGAGCTATGTGACCGTCTTTTCCACAACTAAAACATACCTTGGAAGGCTGTGAACAGTTTGGACTTATGTGTCCCTCCTCTTCGCATCTATAGCATCTAACTGGTGGTCGTTCTCCTCCCCTAGAATTTGTTGCTAGTGTTTGTGCTGCTGCCGACATCTTCCCATCATCGTTAAATCTTCTCTTCTTGAATTTTCTACTTCTATTATCTTGGCCATGATTACCACCGAAGTGGTTACCATTCTTGGCATGATAATTTCCCCCACGATGGTTATCCTTGTTCCGATGGCCATTGCCACCGATACGATTATTATCGTGTTGTTGGTTATTGCCTTTTGGTTGTGCTGACTCATTATCGCGCTCTAATAACTGAGCCCTATTCGCAACATCTGAATATAAACAAAGTTTGAGAGAAATGAGGTATTAACGTATATCGGGTTTCAAATCTCTTAGAAATATTTGCGTCATTCGCTCCTCATTATCGACCAAATGGGATGCAAACCGGGATAACTCCGCAAATTTAGCCTCGTATTGCAACACAGTCATATTGTTTTGCTCCAACTTGATGAATTCCACCTCCTTCATGTGGCGAATACTTTCGGGAAAGTACTTGTCGTTGAACAACTCTTGGAACTTCTCCCAAGACATCTTAAGTGCGTCATGCTAGGTGCGCTTTACAGATTCCCACCAATAATCTGCCTCTTCACGCAACATAAAGGTGGCAAATGGAACCTTTTGCTCCTCTGAGCATTCCAAGACATCAAATATCTTGGTGTTTTCTTTATCCACGCCTCCGCCTTAAGTTGTTATGGCTTTCCCAAAAACTCTGGCGGTCCCAGCTCCTTGAACTGCTTAGTAGTGACCATCCGAGAGTTAACAGTGTTTCCACTTGAATTTTGAACAGGAGTCTCTCTCGCCTGATGTTGCATGAATTGCATAAAGCCTCTGAACATCTCTCTGTATCCGCCTCTGATCGGTGTTGTTATTTTCCTGAGGATTATTGTCTTCCTGTTGCAAATTATCCTGGGTATTGATCGTTGGTGACTCAACAGTCTCATGTGCTTCATTGCTGATCTCAACATTTTCAGATGCCATTTTCAAACACTGTCACAAAACAAGGGTTAATTGACATATCACATATTATCCCTATACTCGACCGACCAATTAAATACCAAATAAACTTAGGTAGGTCATACTAGCGAAGAATTCCCGTCTCTCCCTCCTAGTTCTTGTCTCACATCTCAGCCAGGGATCATATCCCTAAGCTTTGATACCAACTGTGACGCCCCCAAAACAGGTATACATCACCCATCTTGAGTCACCAAATACATGGTACATAATACAACTATAAACTTAATTATACAACTGTCGTGTAAAATACGACAAAACATAGCTGAGAGTTTAAACAAGAATATTGTCTTCTAGACAATATCCACACTCAATGGAGTCCTCATTACAATTATTATCACACTATTTCACAGAATAGTGAGGACTACTAAAGCCACTTATCCTGGACCATCACTCCATTTTCTGACTCGTCCCAGCTATATTCTCATTTCCTGAAGAGAACAATGAAAGAAAAGGGTGAGCTCAACTAGCCCAGTAAGAAATATTATGACTAAGATAATGCAGAATAAATTATCATTAGCCTTCAACAGTATAACAACTGATAGAATATAATAGACAATAAGTTTTAGATCAACAATTGCAGCGGAATAAGCAATCCATTAGAAGAGTCAAGTAGAGCATGATATCTACTATCTTCTATGATTTAAAAAGTTTTTCATCAACTTTATCACGAGACTCAACAATAAATAAACCACATCATCGAATCATCCCTGCACTATGGGCCAAGGATATTCATGTAATCACCAATGGTCATGATTATACCGAATAATCCCTGGTCATAATCATATAAACAACTGTCCATCAATGCACTAGGGCCAATGAGGACTTTTACCACATCATTTGTAACATTACGGGTCATGATTATATCGAATGATCCCTGGTCATAATCATACCAATCAACAGTCCATCTATGCACGTAAGCCAAAGATGACTTTCATCACAATATAAGCATAAGGATGATGACAATGATATAAGCATTAATCAAACGAAATCAAGGATAAATATTAAAGACTTTAAATTTATTCAGAGTTTAAAAATATCTAAATTGTCAACGTGATACTGCTTTGTGGAGTAAAATTAAAGAATAATATTCATGTATCAAAAATATTTTGGACAGAAATGAAATATATTTTTCATCGTGAATAGTACCCTGTGAATAGTATCCTGTGAATAGTACTTGAGAATAGTACCTCGTGAATAGTACCCAGGCACATGAAAAGTACCCCAAATACCGGTGAATAATATTGGGTGAATAGTAACTTCGTGAATAGTACTACGGTATAAAAAGTGCCCCTAATACCGAAGTGAATAATATTTGAGTGAATAGTAATCGGGTGAATATTAACCCATAAATAGTAACTCATGAATAGTATTCTATCATGAAAAGATCAATAATTATCAAGAAAGCTCTGAATAATATTTCCATGAAATGATACTGGATGAAGCACAAATATCAAGGATATTCTATTAATTTCATGGAGTATAGAAGCCAAAACTTCAACAAAATGAGTATAGAATTCAAAATTTAAAATGAAATAATATTACTTACATACTACAGAGTATGGAAGAAAATATTATTTCAAGCGAATATTGAACAAAAATAACATCCCTTGAACGAAAATAATATTCCAACGAATATTTAACGAAGATAATATTCCTACAAATATTGAATGAAGATAATATTCCTTATGAATATTGAACGAAAATAATATTCATACCAATACGAAAAATAATATCTCTTCAGAATAAGAAATAAATAATACCCCTTACGACTGTTGAACGAAAATAATAATCCTACGAATATTGAACGAATATGATATTCCTTACGAATATTGAACAAAAATAATATTCCTTACGAATATTGAACGAAAATAATATTCATACGAATACGAAAAATAATATCTCTTCAGAATATGAAATAAATAATACCCCTTATCTCAGAAGAAGACTGGATACTGGAGTAGTGAAGTAGCAGACTACTCTTCTTCTTTCTCCCTATAGCTTCTCTCTCTATAGCTTCTCTCTCTATAATTGCTCTTGTGAGTCTTAGTGAATTGGTGAGAATGAAGAAAGAATGAGCTTATATTTATAGGAAAATATAGTTTCGATAATTGCACGTTTTGGGGCTCAAAATATTACAGTATAATACCTTCATCTTTTCCTTTATTTTTAATTTAGTCCTGCAAGTATTATCAAACTTGCACCACCTCCCCTAATAGTATTTCATGTGAATCAATAGTACAATCATGTGACTCAATAGCTCTATACATGTGAAAAGATAATTTCAGTATAGTTCCTTCATCTATACATCCATTTTAATTTAATCATGCAAGTATTATCAATCTTGCACCACCTCCCCTAATAGTACATACATGTGAATCAATAGTACACACATGTGAACACATAGTTATAAGCATGTGAATTAATAGCAATTAATTACTCATTTATTCGATTAATTACCCGATTGGTCAATATAACTTCCAGCCATCAATTATTATCGAAATAAATGTCGATTTCCACTAACACTAATAATTCTAACACAATGGAACTATCAATTTCATCTTTAATCAACATGAACTTATTCCTCATTAATATTATAACTCACAATATTTAACAACCAGGTCGTTCCCAGGAAAGAGGGGTTTTCGATAAGGATTTCTCCTTATTAAGCGCATGATTAGGTGACCAAACCTCTCCTTGATGAACTTCTAGACATTGTCAATATTGCAAATAATAATATGAATAACTTTGTCGTCTCAATTATTGATTTAATAATATAAAATATTGATCTTTGTGACAATAATTGAATCAATAATATGAGAGATATGATCAAAGAATTCTTTGTAGCAATAATTGAGTATAACCGAGTGACTTCTTATATAAGCATCAATAATCAATACCGTACAGTATACTACTATGCAACCACGCGTATTATTATACTTTTTTACTACCCTAGTAGTTCAACAGTTTTAATTCATAACACTTTCACCGTTATTTTTATAAAAAGATAATTTCGTCGTTTTCTAACTATGACAATACTTTCGTTGTGGGGTCTACCAATGATTATGCCGTCGTACGAATATTCCCTATTAAAATGAATATTTCCCGACTAATCGAATATTCTCCGACACAACGAATATTTTATATCAACTTGCTTACTTTGCAAAATTTTAACATATCACCCTTAACTTTAACCATTTATCAATTTAACCATTTACTAAATAGAATAATTATTATAGGAAAATTGAATACTTTTATTTCATAAAATTCGGGGTCTTACAGTCCATATTGATTACTATTAAAACCACAACCGGCGGTCCAGATTGATTTACTTTTAAAACCACCATCGACAGTCCAGATTGATTTACTTTTAAAACCACCACCGACGGTCCAGATTGATTTACTTTTAAAACCACCACCGACGGTCCAGATTTATTTACTATTAAAACCACCACCGACGGTCCATAAAATTAGTAAATCTTCTCATGGAATACTAAGTCAAACTTACAACAAACGCCTCATAACAAATCCCTATATTTATATCAAAAATTGAATAAATATTTACCACAAATCATTTATCTTTAATAAACATAATTTTAATCTATTAACAATTATTCATCATTAATATTATAACTTACAATATTGACAACCAGATCATTCCCATGTAAGAGGGGGATTTTCGATAAAGATTTCTCCTTATTGGCGCGCAATTAGGTGACCAAACCCCTTTTCTTGACAGAACTTTCTAGACATTGTCAATAATATAAATAATCATATGAATAAATGTGTTTTCTCAATTATTAATTTAATAATATAAAATATTGTGTAGATGATACTGTGACAATAATTGAATCAATAATATGAGATATTATGCAGAAATTACTGTTGCAATAATTGAATAAACTGAGTGGCTTCTTACGTAAGCATCAATAATCAGAGATACTGTGCAATACTGTATGCTACTGTGCAACCACGCGTATTTCTGTATTTTTATCACCGGATATTTCAACAGTTAACTATAAAATTTTGCCGTTATTTTTATAAAAAATTATTTATGTCGGTTTCTAACTCCGACAGTTATTCCGTTGTGGGGTCTACCAATGATGGTGTCGTCGTAGGGATATTCCCTGACAAAAAGAATATTCTCCGACCAAACGAATATTCCCCGACACAATGAATATTTTATATCAACTTGCTTACTTTGAAAAATTTTCACATATCATCTTTAACTTTAACCTTTTATCAATTTAACCATTTACTAAATAGAATAACAATTATAAAAAAATTGGATACTTTCATTTCATATAATTTGGGGTCTTACAAACGACTGAAGTTATTTTCGTCAAAGCGATAAAGCTTAACAAAATCATGGTTCATGATCTTGAACGATTTTGCTAATAAACACCTTAAGATTGAAAACTCTAATATAAAGAAAAAAGAATGGAAAAGAATGAATTGACACAGGTAGTCCACTTCCTTAATGTGTTTATTGCCCCTTACTACTAAGGTTTGCTAAAATTTATTGGCAACATACCTCTAGGATATATGTCAAGCCTATAATAATCACTGTTTTAGCAATTCACAAATTAAAAACTCTATGGAAATTTCTTTGTAAAGGTTGAAAAGTTTTCAAGAGTGTAAGAAGATTTAGAGAGAGTTAGTTGGTTACTAAAATATAAAAATTGAATTTTGTAATATATTTAAAATATCAGTTATAAAATTTTAATTATGTAATCATAACATGAATTAACATAGAACAAATTTATTTAGTTGTTATCATGTGCATATTAATTTTCTATAATTAAAGAATATTACCTTTGTTTGGAGTTTAATTTTGAATCAGGTCTATCAATTTGATTCAAGCTTTATCTAAAAAGATAGGGCGATGATGAGAAGTGTGCCCAAAGCGCTAATATGACTTTGCGACGTTAAACCGCAGTCAACCCCGACGCGGACGGGTGGTGCTTTGCACCATGTCATTATGACTATATATGAGTCTTCCCTTTAGTAGCACAAGTAAATTAAATTATTCAACTTATGCTTATAAAACATTAAATATCCTTATCAATGTAGGACTTAAAGGAAAATAGTTCTATTAACAACAATGCACATTTTCATATACCTCACTTTAGATATAATTAAAACACAATATATAATTTTTACTTGAATCATATAATGTTCTCTCTTATTCTCCTTGTAATAAACTATTAAATGCACTCCTAATGTTATTTAAATTCTATCTATTAACGGGGTCTAAATCAAAACCAAAATTAACCAAAACTTACAAAAGAAAAGGTTCAATTTAACACTCACAAATATAGCATTTGAACTTCAAATAAAATACCACTAAAAATAATATGGTGTGTTTAAAGGTCTAAACATAGCTATCGCCATAAAACGATAAACAATAGTAACTAAATAAACTTTTATTAAAGATGTTCAAGTAGGATTTAAATAAATTACTAATAATCATATAAATTATCATAAGCAACTCTTTGCATAATAGGGACAACTAAATGTCTAATTAGAAAAAGACACTACTGCCATAAAGAATACAAAAACATTCACATTCCTTTTTGACCTCTAATGCTGAGAAAGGTTGCATGTGAACATGTCATATATTAGTATTTTTTTTTATTATATTACTCTAGCTAATGCTGGCAACATAGTGTGATATTTTTATTTTTCTATTATTAATTTAAGGGTCCACAAGTCTAAGTTGGAAAGGAAAAGTTAACTGAGATTCTTTTTAATATTTATATAAATGGGAAAAAATAACTAATATTGTTTATTCGATTAAGTGCCATAACATGGTCCTTTTCTTGTTGAATACATTAAATGGGGAAGACAAATTTAAAAGGATTAGTTGGTGTTACATTAAATGAGTCCAACCCAAAAAAATAAAAAGTTAGTTGAATTTGATTCCAAATATTAAATTTATACTCGAATTATATTTGAAAATTTCTACTCATATCGACTCAACTCGAATATTTATTACTTGAATTTGATCTGATCCAATCCGACACGAATCAAATTATATTCAAACCACTCGTGAATTTCAAATTCAAGCTCGAATTCGAATATCTACATAATAACTAGTTTTATACTCTCTCCGTCCCATGATAAAAGTCCTTATTACTATTTTTGGTAGTCTCATGTTAAATATTCACTTTCCTTTAATAACCAAACTTTTTTATATTTTTTCCTATTATGCCCGTAGCATTAAATATCTCATACTTTTCTTATTCTAATTCTCTCTCCATATTTAATAAGTACAGAGAGAATATTTTGAATTGAATAGCTAAAAAGTCACTCTCTCACCTACATTGAAAATAATTAATGACATATTATTATGGGCAATTTTGTCATTTCATTTCTCTTCTTAATATGCGTAAAAAATTCACTAGAACTTTTATCCTGGGACGGAGGGAGTAATAAATATAATTATTAATTAAATTTATTGTTTTACTTAGAAATGAAAAAATATATTTACTATTACACTTTACAATGATAAAATCACAATTAAAATATTTTAAAAAATAATTAATTATCCTAACTTGATTTAATTTTATATATATTATAATAGAATGTATCAAATATCTAATCGAATTTGTATCAATCGAGTATATATTGAATCATAATCGAAAATTCAAGTAGTTTGAATCTTAAACTAGTCGAGTATAACCTTGCTCAGATTCTATTCATATTTTTATCCGAACTAATTTTTATACTAAGATTTGGATCATATTATTAACGAATTCAAGTCTCACTAATCTGTTTAGTTCGTTTACAGCCTTAGTCACATTAGCGTGATTATTATTAATTATACTCTCTCCGTTCAAAATATTATTATTGATTATTAAAAGTAAATTTAAGATATTTTAAAATTTAGAATTGATGAAATTTATTAAAATTTATAAAATAATAAAAATATATAATTAATACTACTCTTTAGATAATTTATAATATTTATTATGTTATTAATTTAAATTGAATAAATTTATTTAAATTTAAAATTTAAAAATATCTCGAATCAACTTCGAATATCCAATAATTATTTTATATTATGAAAAATGAGTATCAGTAAGGTTTAATTGGTCATTGAATTACGTTATAATAATTAAAGTTATATTTCTAACAGGATTACACCGTTTTATCTCTCTCTCTCTCTTCTTCCACCCATTTTTTCCCCTCCCCTCATTCCTCATTCCATCTATGTATGTTTTTATAGATTAAATTTCTTTTCATAATAATTAACAATTGTCTTTCTTAAAGATTAAGACATTTTTTTAATTATAAAGAATTCTCAAATTAGTAAAGTCAAACCTCTCATTAAGAGTATAAAATGAGCAAACAGTTCGGGTTCAATTTATATTTGTTCAACTAAAAGCTCGATTCGAAATATAAATGAGTCAAATATGAGTAAATTTTAAAGTTTGATAAATTACTCGAACCTCCTCAAATTAAATTTTTTTATTGATACTCGGATCATATTCGTTCAAAAAGTTAAGACTGATCAGGCTCGATTTAAAATCGTGCTCGACTCGGTAGCTAAATGGGTCTCAATCAAACTTTATTTTATACTCGATAAATTTTATGAACCAAATCTAAATAACTCAATACTCAAATCGACTCGATTCATTTACACCCTTACCTCTCATGCTAAGTAACAAATTTAGTTGGAGCAAACCAATATATCTAGTATGATGTGACATTTTCTGTCCGTTAGCTTCTCTTAGTTGGGCAATTGAGGCGGCAAAATAATATTGTGAGAGCATATATGGTGAAATGAATAATGCTAGAGACACAAATTATTTTATAAATATTTTACAAATTGTTGATGTGGCATACTCCACATCAGCAGTTTGTGTGGAACCGAAGACTACATTAAACAATTTGTTGATCAATAGGCTGACGTGGAGTATGCCACATCAGCAGTTTATAAAATATTTATAAAATAGTTTGTGTCTCTAGCACCACTCATGGTGAAATTGTGTGTGAATCTCGATATCTTTAGAACGTCTTATTTTAAAATAGAAAGTTATTCTTTTGTTATATTGTTATATTGAGTATTAATAATTATTCGTACTTGAAAGCACGACATAATAAAAAATTAAATTAAAATTTAAAAAATATTACATTACCTAAATACTTTTTACAATCTAAAACAACTTACAATCCCACATAATAATTATCAAAATTCATCACACCACCACAATAATTAATTTTTCTTTAAAAATAGATATCCAGAAAAATCTAAATCTGTCTACAAAACTTACAAATAAACAATAACAATTTTTATAATTCACCACACCACCACAATAATTATTATTGTTGTTGTTGTTGTTGTTGTTGTTGTTGTTATTACTATTATCATAATTATTATTATTATTAATATTACTATTATAGTTATAATAATTATTATCATATTATTATTATTATTATTATTATTATTATTATTATTATTATTATTATTATAATAATAATAATAATAATAATAATAATAATAATAATAATAATAATAATAATAATAATAATAGTAGTAGTAGTAGTAATAGTAATACTAATAATAATAATAATAATAATAATAATAATAATAATAATAATAATAATAATAATAATTGTAAGACCCCGAATTTTATGAAATAAAAGTATTCAATTTTTTTTATAATTATTATTCAGTAAATGGTTAAATTGATAAAAAGTTAAAGTTAAGGGTGATATATGTAAAGTTTACAAAATAAGCAAATATTCATTGTTGTCGGAGAATATTCGTTTGGTCGTGGAATATTCTTATTGTCGGGGAATATTCGTACGACAACGCATTCATTTGTGGGCCCCGTAACAAAAAATTGTCGGATGAAGAAAACGACAAGAATGAGTTTTCTAAAAATAACGGTGTAGTTGTTACCGTTAGCACTGTTGAAATACCTGGTGGTTAAAGTAAAATAATACGCATTGTTGCACAATAGCACACGATATTGTACATTATTTTATATTATTATTGTTTCAATAATTGTCGCTGCACAGTATTTTACATTATCAAACCAATAATTCATATTATTTGAATAATATTATTAGATAACATTATTGATAATGTCTAAAAAATTCTGTCGAGGAAAGGAGTTAGGTTATTTAATTGCGTGCCAATAAGGATAAATCCTTATCGGAAAGCCCCCTCTTTTCTGGGAATGATCTAGTTGTTAATATTGTAGTTATATAATATTATTTGTGAATAATTAATTGTTGATTTATATGATATTTATTTAATGTGGATATAAATGGAGGAATTTTTAGAAAAGTGACAATTGTTAAAAATTGATATTTTATCTTTTCTGATAAAATAATTCATTCAAATATATTATTATATTACATTATAAATGTATAATATGATAATATAATAATATAATAATGGTGATATTTTTACACTAAATTCATGGTATATGAATAAAATAAAGAGAAAGAGTGCGAATTGGGTCTGAATGGAATTTTTAAGGATTAAAACGTGTAAAATATTTGGTGGAAGATTTTTCTAATTGAGTGGGCCCCACTTGTGTGTGAAATATGTTGTTTTTTGTTGGCCAAAGTGGGTGTGCGGTGGATTTGATCCGTAAGTAAATTTTCAAGGATATAATGTGTTAGTTCCCAGAGGCACAATAGTTAGAAGGGGGGTTAAATAGATATATTTATTTTTTAAAACTTCTTTTGATCAAAATACTTATTAGCTTTGATAATGATTTAAACACAGCGGAATTAAGATTTGTTTGTTTTTGCCTTCAAGATATAATGAGTTAATAAGAGTAAAGCAGTTATAGCAGTTGTGACAAGAATATAGGAGACACAAAGATTTGAAGTGGTGCAGAGCATTCAAAGCTCCTAGTCCACTCTTCTACTTCTCGAGTAGGAAATCCACTAAGGATAACTTTACAAATTTTGAATCTCACAGATTCCTTGAAGACCAACAGTCTTGGAACTTCTTAGTTCACTATTAAACTATTCAAGTCCAACAAACTTAGTACTTCTCAGTTCACTTAGAACTCTTCAAGTCCTTATGACTTGGAACTTCTTACTTCACTTGATGGTAGTTGAGTTCTTGAATGGTGTTACTTAGTTGTCGTTAAGCTTGAGTTCGAAAGAACTGAGTAGCTGAGTAAGCTTTCTTTTTCAGATCGTAGAGTTGAGTGTTCTTCAGTATATTTGTTCAGTACTTGCTTGAAAACTTTCATCTGCTGAAGCTTTGTATATATGATGTCTTTGAAATGTATCCGTTGAAGACATCCGTTGAAGCATTAAATGCATTTAACATTTTTGAGCTTTGATGGAGACTTTTTGCACAACTTCTAATTAGCAGACTGGCCCACTGACACAGCAGACTGTTGTTTCACCTAACACCTGAAAAGGTGTTTTCTACTGAGCCAGAGTACTTTCCTTAGCTTCTTCAATATGTTTCTTTGTTATATACTAAGGATGACTGTTGTGTCATTGGGACTCCCGAGGTCTTCAACGTCTATAACTCATTCTATATTTGTTGTGATTTATCTATAAACAAATGGATGAGGCTCGATGCTTCTGACACAGACAGATGAAGCTCTACGATTCTGATTGTGGTGTCTTGCCACATTGGTGCTTGATTTAACACTGATAAACGAGAACACTACGATATCTCTTAAGTACTGGTACACTACGATCTTCACTTGCTTGACTTGCAGACTCTACGCTTTCGAGAGCACTCTACGACCTCTGATTTGGCTCGGCAAGCATTTGGACTACTCTACGACTTCAGAGAGGCCCTTCAAAGCAGATACACTACGATCCTCGATGCTCTATGATTCTTCCTTGTCTGCTGCAATCTCTTGATCATCTCGATAGACTACGATTCAGTTGAAACCTATCTATTACATCTCAAGATATAAATCAACCTAACAACTTTGATCTTTTCTTCTATACATTCATTTACAGAATGATAAACATTAAAGTCCAGATCGACCTAACAAGTTTGATCTATCACTAAGTCCTTGTACATGTGTTCCTTTGAAGGACTTTACATATAATCATGAATATTAACTTTGAACATCAAATTTTAAATATGCAATCTCCCAACAATCTCCCCCTATTTGATGTTTACATAACCAAGGAGATTTGTATCGTGGTTATTAATTTCTAGATGTTGTTGCTAGAAAGTAAATATAACTTAGTGTTTCAGTGAGCAGCTGAAACCTCTAGAGAATAAGCATGAATTTATTGATATTTGTAAAGACAGATATTACAATTAAGCTTAGTTACATCAATAAGAAATGAGTTTTAACTTATCTCTATTTCTTCTGCCTTTTGTTCCTTGGAGGATTTGCATACTCTTGAGCTCTTCTTCTCCTGCTGACTTCATCTCTCCATGCGATATCTTCCATCTCACTTTGACTTAGCCTTGGCGAATAATCGTGTCTATTCATGAATGCAGGATCTCCAATTGGCATTCTTAGACCAGTGGTGGTCACTTTTTGTGAGCTTTGAGAAGGCCTTTGACTTCTTAGTGGTTGTGCCATGAGAATTTTTTGTTGTTCAGGTCGTGGAGTCTGATGGCGAGACTATCTTGCAGGAGAACTCGTGGGAGAACTTCTTGAGAATTGAGCAATTTTACCTTTGCCTTTGCCTCCTTTGCCTTTATTCTCCCCCTTTATATCAACATCAAGGGTTTGAATTTCTTCAGATAGGCGAGTCATGCCTTGTACAAGTTCGTGGAGTTGAGTCTTGGATTGAACAATATCTGCACGATTTTCCTGGATCGGAGAGTCAGTACGAGTTTCTCTCTTTTGCAGAATGGCCAAGATATTTTCTGTTTATTGCATTTGACCCATGGAGAATGCTTGGAATTCTTTCATTTGGGTCTTTAGACTCGTGAGATTTTCCATTAGAAGTTGATTTTGGGATTCTTGAGTATTTTGTAAAATAAGAACAACATCCATGTGCTTCTTGGCAGCTAAAAAGTGGATTTGATCCCTTTCATTGATACTCTGAATCATTTCTTTTATTATCTTCCTAAGCTTCTTTGTCAGTTTAGAACTTAGGTTGCTTGGGAGAGTATTGGTAGCATCAATCAAATGAGTCAGTCTTATATGAACAAGTTCGGAGTGAACTTCAAGATCTTCTTGTATATCCTTGGTCACTTTCTTAGTTGCTTCTGACAACTCCGTTTTGGGAGGGAGATCAGATATAAGCTCAAGGAGTTGCGGATTATTTAGATGAGAGGTTCTTATGTATTGATCTTGCATGTTGCAGAGAGCAAGATCAAGATTGAAATATTCATTTGTTGATGAAGAAGGGACATCTGTTGGAGGGGCTGGTGTGTGTAATTGAGCTTTAGGAGAAGGTGACTCTACGTTTTGAGCAGGTGACTCTACGATTGGATATGGCTCAATAATCGTAGAGTGAGAGATGATAGGAGATGGGATTAACACAATGTTTGGCACATTGGTTCATTAGTTACAGATTGATGGAATTCTGTAACTAGAAATTGATTGAGTGGATGAATTATCACTTCCAACCATCTTGGTGATTCATAAAATTGATTAAAAATGATGGTGGACAGTGATTTATCCTAAAAAAGACAGGAATAGTTTGTACCTCATACCCATTTTCTGAAGATGGGATGTTGGTGATCAGCTTTCTGTAAAAGTTAAGTTTGCCTAGGAATCCATGAGCTAGCACCGAGATTGTTGGATAGGCTTTGAAGGTCCAGAAAATGTGACCCCAGGAGTTGAGGATTTAGGCTCTATGAAATGGCATTATAGGTAGATAAGAGAACAGTTGATTGTAGTTGGCTCTCCGATGTCCATCACAGCCCACAACAATGATCTCAACTTTGTCATCCTCTTCTTCTCTGTCTTCATTTGACATTTCCACTATATCACTCATTTCCACTTCTCCATTTTGCTCTTCTGCTCTCTCATCCTCCATGGCTTCAATTCTTTCTATTTTTGCAGTTTCTGAAGCTAGAATATCTTGAGGGACTGAGGAAGGTTCATGATGATCTCTTAGCAATTCGTCCTTGGTTGTAGCCTTTTCTATCATAGGGAATTCGTGAGGCTCCCCCTCAAATTGATCATCCATTTGAATTTCAAACAGCTCCCCCTCAGCTGGAGCATTCTCTAGTGTAAGAACTTCATGAAGCTACCCCTCAATTTGAGCTGTATTCTCCTTATTAGCTTTGGGTAACCCTTTCTCAATAGCTATCTTTCTGTCTTCCACCTTTAGCTCTCCTTCATTGACAAGGATGTACTTCTTGACCAATTTTCTCCTTGGCTTTCTAGGCTGGACCACAGTCTCAACATTTTCTTGACTTTTCAGACTCTGAGCGATTTATCGGTGAGAAGTCATTGCAAGATCCTCTTGGCAGTGGTGTCCAATCTAGACTCTACGATCGGTAGAGACTCTACGATCGAAGAGAAAGAGGACTTCTTAGACTTGGGACTTTGCTTTTCTTTCTTGAGTAGCTGAGAGATGGTAGCTCTGTCTTCTTCTTCCTCAGACTACTGTTCTTTTCTTTTCAATTTCTTCAGAGTTTCAGTGCCTGAACTCTATTGAGGTGCCTCAGTAGTCGAGCCTTGAGGCTCCTCTGTAATAACCCGAGATTTCCTAAATAAAATAAATAAGAAAATTTGCGTATAATTTTTTTTTATTTAATGACGAGAATAAGTGAACGATAAATACGAATATATTTATTTCTTTAAAAATTAGAAATAATTTTAGAATAATCAATTACCACAAATTATATTGTTATGGTAATTAATTTCTGTAAGCAGAAATGTTTTATTAATTATTTCCACGAAATCATGATTGGAAATAATATATGAAGTGATAATTAGATTTATATAATAAATATTTTATTATATGAATTGTTCAGAATATTTAAGTTAATTGTTTTAACTTGATTATCGATGTTGTGTAAGAAAGAGAAGTCAGATATGAGATCCAAATCCTGAATTGGGATTGTGATCAAGAGATGAGAATAGTAATATTATATTATTGATATAATGATTTTACAATCTAATAATTATGTATCGTAGTATATGAGACAGATAATATTGTGCAATGACTATTGATTAGGTCATAGCATATTACCGTCTTTGAAAACCCTAATTATTAAACTCGCTTATGAGAAATGACCGAGTGGTGATCGTCATATGAAGTTATTGTGTACACGAATGTCAGTAATTAAGAAAACCCAATTACTATTTTTACGGCCGATAATTAGACAAACTCTAATTATTATAACCTTAATCGGTTGAAGTTAGAGATTGTAATGACCGTGTTAGTAACATACACAGACAATTAGAGAACCCTAATTGATGGCGTTAAGAAACCCTAATTATAGAACCCTAAATTTTAAATCGAAAACCCTAATTTTAAATTATCGGGTTTAATTACGATGTTAATGTATAAAAGTTTTAATTTACCAAAGGATAGAAGTAATTGGTAAATGATAAAATTACCATCTAGTGATTAAATACTACATTTAATTGCTATGTATAAAAATGCCCATGAAATTATATGTGAAATTACCAAAATACCCTTTTAGTGTATTATTAGTTATATTATTTATGGAATTTTAAAATCTAAAGTTATAAACCCTAAGGGTTGTGGCCAATGTCTAAAATGCCCTTCATGGTAGACATGAGAAGTCTAAACTACCCTTGTGCATTATTAAAGGAAGGAACCAATTATTAGGGTAGAAATGACTATTTTACCCTTTTGGTCTTATTAATGAATTATTAGTGTATTATTGCTAGCAATCTTGCAAAATCTGGACATCTAACTTTATTCTAGAGTTTACCATGACACTATAGCATTACTACCACCAATAATCAGCCATTACATGATTGCATACATGATTTATATGATTAAAGAGAGAGAAATTGCTCATTTTTGGCTAAATTGTGCAACAACACTTAGCTTCATTCTCTCTAGACCAAACCTCCGAAATTTTCTTACCCATAAGCTCATAATCAAAGCCCAGCCATCACAAACCACAAATCAGAAGCATCAAGAAGTCAGAAATCAAAAATCAAGCTTGAAAAGGTAGGAAACCCTAAATTCTAGAAATCCTTCGATTCGATGTTAATTGATGCAATTGATTATTTAAAGTTGTGTAATAAGGAGTCTATTAATGTTCTGGGTTGTAAAAACACAGACCCATAACATCAAAGTGCTCAAAATCAAAGATTTAAGCAAGTTGGAAAAACCGAATTCTGTGATTTTTGGGCAAATGTCAAGCCTTATATCTCTTTGATTATTTACTTTTTTTGTTGTTTAAAAGTTGTTAGGTGTAGTTTGTTATGTCGTCTTTAATCTCCAAAAGGAATCAGGTCTATATATATTGTGGATCAAAAGTTATTTAAGGTCAAAGTGGGTTGACCGGGCATTGACCGGCTGTTCTTTAAACCCAAAAAAATATTCTAAGTGTCCAGAAAATATTTTTTGGCAAATGTCGAACCTTATATCTCAAGTGATCGTTAATGAGTTTTGTGTTTTGAAAGTTGATATGTGTAGTCCGTTATGTGAAATTTAAGCTCCAAAACTAATCAGTCCATATCTATTTTGGAGTAACGTTATTGAAGGTCAAAGTCCATTGACCAAAGATTGACGGACAATTTCTCAAACGCCGAAATTTTCTAAGTGTTGTTTTTTTTTTGATAAGGTTTGACCATACTTTAGATGCTTTATTTATTGTTTTTATGATTATTTTAAGTGTTAGAGTTGTAGTCCTACATGTTGTCTACACACTGGAGTTGATAGATCACATAAACGTTACACGATCGTCAAGTTATAGAGGCCCAAAGTAGGCATCACGAACTGTTCTTCACGAAGAACAGCTCTGATAGCTACTTTGATGGCTAATTTCTCCCAGATCTGATGTTGTTTAGAAGTAATGATTGTTGGTTATTGTAGTCTGGTATTTCGTCTACAAGATCCAAGTCATAGATTTCCCAGATTCGTTAAGAGCACAAAGTTATTCACGGTCAAAGTAGTCCCCTCACACGCTGCTCTGACAGTGTTCTTGAGATGAAGAACACCTATAGCGACGGTTCTGTCACTATAGGCCCCTTTCATGACATTTGACTTATTTTAAATTTTTCAATTTAAAAAATTCAAATGATTTAAAAATTAGAAAAATAAGATTTTAAATTCTAAAAAATTATTTTAAAGTCCTAAAAATAATATTTAATTATTTTGAGTATATTTCATAAATATTTAATATTAATATAAAAGGTATTTATTTAATTAATTATAATATTAAATAAATAATTTAAAAATAGTTTTAATTCATAAAAAATCATGAAAAATTATTTTATGGTATAAGAAAATATTTTAAGTTATTTGTGATGACTTTTAATATTTTGTGATGAATTTCATTAATTAATTAATATTAATGATGTTAAAGTTATTTATTGATTATATTAGATAATTAGTTTAAAAATGATTTTAATATTTTAAAAATTATTTTAGATGAAAATAAAGTATTTAAAAATATTTTGAGTTATAAAATATAACTTTTAATATTTAGAAGATAATTTCATTAATAATTATATATTAATGATATTTAGTTAATGATTTGTGATATTAAGTTTATTTAATATTTATATTAAATAAATAGTTTTAAAATGGTTTTATTTATTTAAAAATCATTTAAAGTGAATATTAAGGATTTAAAATATTTTAAGTTATAATTAATGAATTTTAATATTTGGATAAATAGTACATTAATATTTAAATATTAATGGTAATTATTTAAAATGATTTTAATTATTTTAAAAATCATTTAAGGGTAATATAAATGTTTTAAAATAGTTTGAGTTATTATAAATAACTCTTATATTTTTGTAATGGTTTCATTAATAATTGAATATTAATTAATTATTAATGATAATAGAATTGTTTGATAAATCATTTAATTATGATTCCGATGTTTGAAAATGCATGATAAAATATCATAAAAGCTTTAAAATTATTTTAAGTCATTTAAAAATAAAATGACTGATGTTGAGATACAGAATAAGAATCTTAGACTCAGAATTATTCGATAAAGTCGCTTATGACGGCAAACAAATGTCAAACCTTATAAATGAAAGAAAAGGCTACTGTAAGAACATGGATGAGATATTTAAAAAATGTATAGAATATGAACTAAAAGTATGATCACTACGATTATGTGATGACGTGATTAGACTATGTGATAACTATAATAGACAGTACTATGTGTTATGATATATTGTTCTAATCGAACGAATGATCTGATTATTGATAGGTTGTGAAAAAGAGATAAAACCTAAGTTGAGATTTGTAATCAAAAATCGGTGAAAAGTATCCTACCTTTGTATTTTCTTTTATCTGAATGGACATGAGTAAGAGAGTTTGAAATTCTTTTCATTCTGCATGTAGTTATGTGCGCTTTGATTATCAACATGTTAGCTCGGATATATATTACGCTCATTGATTTCTAAATGATTATACAAGTGCCCCCACTTGGATAATCATGGCATTTATTCACATGTTGATACACTTTTCAATTATCCGTATACATATATGTTGAATTACATATTATTGTTGAAAGATTAAAAACCTTGGGTTTGGAATCGTGCATGTATGAACATCCCTATATGGGAAAATTTTTGCATCAAGGCGGATAGAGTGAGCGATGAATTTCGTTCTCAAGTTATGTAGTATTGATCAATACAGGTACAATCTGGGTGTGATCACCCTCCGTGCTGTAGTAAGCTAGAAGCTGTTTTTGGATGAATTCTCTAAACCTTTTCGAAAATGAAAAGCAATGTTCATAGTATGTTTCTTAAACCCTATTCATGGGTGGAGCCTAATTTCAAGAAATTGAAAGAGAGTTGTTATGTGAATTTTTTTTATCGAGATGATTACTTCACAACTTTCGATTCGTTGGAGAAGTGTTATGTAAAGAGAATACTTATATTCTTTCGACTTATATATATAATTGCTATTACTTGCTTTGGGCACTCAAATGCTCATCCTTGCTTAAATTAAATGTTTTCGATTCACGTATGAGCAACTTTGAAGGTTCGTGCACGCATAAAGGAAAGAAAAGTCGTTTGAATGAGAATTAGTATGAGTTAATGGTTATAGTTAGTAAGACAATGGAATCTATTATCAGGTATTGTAAGGAATGTATTTTGAAGGTCACGTACCTGGGGAAGTAAACTTTGATGTATATAATTAAGTTCGAATTATATTATCATTTAGTATTATTCAGCTTAAATAAATGGTATCGTGGATAACCGAGTTCGGGTTGCAAGTACCCGGATTTGGGGTCGCCACATCCTCTGTCATTTGAGCCTTTATTTTTCTTTTACTCTTGTTTTTTCTGATTAAAGCAATGGGTTCTTCCTTATTGATTTCTTCTTCTTCTTCAGTCTCCTTTACAACGGATATATTTCATGGTATTCCAGACTCCTTTGCATCACCAGTTCGTCCACTGGACTCAGATATCATCCTAACATTTTCAGCTGGATTTCTTTTCCAGTTTTCAAACAGCTATTGGGTCATCCTCATGTTGGGATTAATGGATTCTCCTTCATTATCTCCAATTTTGTCACCCGGTGCTGACTGTAGTATGATGCTTATAAACTGCCCGCAGAGCATCTTACCAGAGCTCTTTGATTTCTTTGAATTGAGAATTTACTTTCCAATCCAATCGATGAGTAGGGCTCCAAAGTTGAGTTGGATTCCATAGCAGATTG
Source organism: Panax ginseng (assembly GCA_020205605.1). Lineage (NCBI taxonomy): Eukaryota > Viridiplantae > Streptophyta > Magnoliopsida > Apiales > Araliaceae > Panax > Panax ginseng. Next base: position 82,831,178 of record CM035149.1, read on the forward strand.
CTGTCATAAGCTTCAGTTGTACTTCATTCACAGAGTCATGGCCAGAGCTTTTGCAACATATGCACTTTCCAACAATGTCAGCCAAAAACTCATATTTTTGGAGAAACTCCTTCTTCTTGTACCCCTTGACAGTCTGATTCTTTTTGTTATGCATCTTCTTCAGTCCATCATGGAAATCGATGACCTCTATCGATAGAAGTCCCTTTGACTTGAAGCCTAGGGCCAGATTTATGTCTTCAGCCTTGAGCTTGAGTTGTACTCCCCTGACTTTTGTGGTGATGATGTTGTTCTCAAAAACTCCATTGCTATAAAATTCATTTATTAGCTTTGGGTAGATCCATGTGCCAGTGCCCAGAGCCTCTTTAAGACCAGCTTTCTTTACCAGAGATAGAATCTTGTGGAATTGAGGGTCAGCTGTCTTGAACTCGTCAAAACAGAGTCAGTAACCAGTGATAATACTTGAAGCCATCATTGATTTCTTTGCACTGAAGTTGGTTAAGCTTTTTGGAAGGCTAGGGTTTCTGCTTATAGAGAGAGAGAAATAAGCTTTTTGAACTTCTGAGGTCAGTTTTCAAAAAGCCCTTTTTAAACTATACTTGTAACTTCCCTCCACTCGATTTGCATAATGGGACATGTGTCGAGTCCTGCTTGGCTCCGAGATTTTTTAATGATATAGAAAATACTGATCTGACCTTAGCTTCCCTTGAGCTGGTGTATCCTTTGAGAAGTCTACGATCGTCGAGGTTGTACTATGATCATTGAGTTCACTTCTGAATTTGCTCTATAAATGTTGTCTGCCCTGGTTCTTGTGATAAACTTTTGATTGAATTTCTCTCGAGTTAAGGTAGCTCAGGAAGGGCCAACCTCTTAAAGTGAATTAAGGGTTAGGTTTATCCCTGAGGCGCTTGACAGAGAGATTGCTTTGATATGTTGGAACTTTGTCATCACATGATGCTTCTTTGTTCTATTGATGGAGCTCTACGATCGTGGTCTTTCATATCACTGCAACTCTACGAATGTGGACTTTCTTTGGTCATGTCTACGATTTCAAACATAGCCTTTATATCTGCATGGTTAGCACAAACTAGAGCATAGAATTTATGGTTGTAAATTTAGCATGCCTAGCTCACTTATTAATTTATTAAATCTGGATTCATCTAGAGGCTTTGTAAAGACATCAGCAAATTGATTTTCAGTAGGGATGTATTGTAAAGATATGGTTCCATTTTGAACATGATCCCTAATAAAATGATATCTTATTTCTATATGCTTAGTCCTAGAATGCATGATGATGTGATTGTGTGTTATTGCTATGGCACTGTGTTATCACAATGAATAGTATAGATTTGAAATCAAACCCATAATCTGCTAGCTAATTTTTCATCCATAAGATTTGAGCACAACAATTTGCCAAAGAAGAATGTATATTAAACCTGCTATTGATGTAGATAATTGAATTTTTGCTTCTTGTTAAACCAAGACATAAGTCTGTTTCCTAGCAATGACAAAAGCCACTAGTACTTTTTCTATCTATTTTGCAACTTACAAAAATCAAAGATCTCAGATATCCTGTTAGTTCAAAAGAGGACTCCTTGGGATACCAAAGCCCCAAGTGAGGTGTGCTTTTTAGGTACCTGAAAATCATTTTTACAGCAGTTAAGTGTGATTCATTAGGATTAGCTTGAAATCTAGCACATATGCATGTTGCAAACATTATGTCCGGTCTCATCGCGCTTAGATATAGAAGAGATCCTATCATACCTCTCGTATTGAGTTATATCAATACTTTTACCTTTTTCATCTTTGTCAAGCTTGGTTTTTGGAGCAATTGGGGTTTTCATGGGAGATGCTGATTCCATGCCATACTTTTTGAGTAAGTCTTTAATGTACTTGGCTTGGTTTATGAAAATTCCTTCATCACCGCTTTTACTTGCAATCCAAGAAAGAAGTTCACTTTCACCCATCATGCTCATTTCGAACTTGCTCTGCATAAGCTTGGCTAATCTCTTACACAATTTTTCATTAGTAGAACCAAAGATAATGTCATCAACATATATTTGAACTAGTAAGACTATGTCTTTATGCTTTCTAAGAAATAATGTGGTATCTACTCTACCTCTAGTGAATCCATTTTCAATAAGAAAGTTAGTTAGTGTTTCATACCATGCTCTAGGTGCTTGTTTAAGACCATATAAGGCTTTGTCTAATCTATAGACATAATTAGAGAGAGTTGGATTGATGAAACCTGGAGGTTGTTCCACATATACTTCTTCTTGAAGTTCACCATTCAGGAATGCACTTTTGACATCCATTTGAAAGACTTTGAATTTCATGTGAGCAGCAAAGGCAAGAAATATTTTGATGGCTTCTAATCTAGCAACGGGAGCAAAGGTCTCGTCGTAGTCAATGCCTTTTTCTTGAGAGTAACCTTTGGCCACTAGTCTTGCCTTATTCCTAGTTATTACTCCATCTTCATCCATCTTATTTCTGAAGACCCACTTGGTGCCAATGACTGGATGGTTTTTTGGTATTGGAACTAATCTCCATACTTTACTTCTTTCAAATTGATTTAGTTCTTCTTGCATGGCTTCTATCCAATTGGAGTCTTCCATTGTTTTTTTTATCTTCTTTGGTTCCATTTGTGATAGAAAGCTTAGATAGAAACACTCGTTCTGAGTGGCCGCTCTTGTTTTAACCCTTGCATTTGGATCTCCAATGATTAAATCTTGAGTGTGATCTTTTGCCCATCTATTTCCTGTTGGAAAATCTGTCCTGATGCCTTCTTGTCTGAGACATTCAAGATCAATTTCTGCTTCTTGATGTGGAGGTTCGTTGTCTTGCGTAGTTCTCTCTATGATCTCTTCTTCTTGCTCGACGATTTCAGTTTCTGGGACTACGATCGTGGTGTTGAGCTCGACGACCTCGTCTGAATTGTCGTTCGTAGTGTCTTGAGACACTATTTTGTCCAAGTCTGTTTCATCGAAGATGATGTGGATCGATACTTCAACACTCAGCGTTTTCTTGTTGAACACTCTATAAGCCTTACTGTCTATGGCATATCCGAGAAAGATTCCTTCGTCTGACTTGGGTTGGAACTTTGTTAGATACTGCTTCCCATTGTTGAGAATGTAGCACGCACAACCGAATATATGGAAGTAGCTGACATTTGGCTTTCTTCCTTTCCACAGTTCGTAGGGAGTTTTCTTTATCGTAGAGTGTATCAGCGATCTGTTCTGAGTATAGCATGAAGTGTTGATGACTTCGCCGTAAGTATTCAAGATGGGTCACTAGTAGAGTTCTTCCAAATTTCTATCAATGTTCTGTTCTTTTCTCAACCTACTCCATTTTGTTGAGGAGTTCGTGGAGTCGAGAAGTTGTGATCGATGCCATTGTTCATGCAGAAATCGGTCCATCTCGTGAGAAGTCAAATTCTCTACCATGATCACTCCTTATAGCCTTGATTTTCTCCCTTTCTCGCTCATCACTAGTCCGAACATCTTGAATAGTTGGGAGCTCGTTTCATCTTTTGAGTTTAAAAAAAAAACCCATGTGAATCTGGTGTAGCCATCCACTATGACCAGTGAGTATCTCTTCCCTCCAAGGTTTGTTGTTGGAATTAGCCCAAATAGATCCATGTGAAGCAGTTGCATGGGTTTGTCAATTGAGTTGACAATTTTGCTCTTAAATGAGCTTCTAGTCTGCTTTCCAAGCTGACAGGCATTGTATGGCCTTTTCTTGACAAAGCTGAACTTGGGTAAGCCTTCTACTAGATCCTTGGAGACCAGTTTAGACATGCTTTTAAAGTTGAGATGAGATAGTCTTTTATGCCATAACCAGCTCATTTCTTCAGATGCTTTAGCCAAAAAGCATATTTTTTCATCCGAGCTTAGTTGATCAAGATTGACAGTATAGACATTTCATTCTCTTGTTCTAGTCAGCTTTATAGAGGATGTCCTCAGGTCTCTGACTTGACATTGATTGTTGAGAAAAGTGACTTGATGACCCTTTTCGCAGAGTTGGCTTATGCTCAGAAGATTATGTTGTAATCCTTCCACATAGGCTACTTTACTGAAAGATACTGCACCATTCCCAGTTGAACCATATCCTCTTGTCTTTCCAGAGCTATTGTCTCCGAAGATGACTAACGGACATTCCTTCTCTATGTAATTAGATAGAAGGGCTTTGTTCCCTGTCATATGCCTTGAGCATCCACTGTCCAGATACTAGGTTGTGATCGTGGAGCTTGGTTCTTGTGGTAAGATAAAACTCTCATTTTGGTACCCATACCTACATGGGTCCTACTTTGTTAGTATCCTTGGGGACCCAAATTTGCTTAATTTTGGATCTCACATGCATAGGATTATGGTATCATATTGCAGCCTTATGACCAGTCTTATTATATACAAAACATCTAATATAATGCAAGCCTGTGTGTGTGTGTGGATTCTTCCTCCATTTGGACTTATGTGGGTTTTCAGCAATCCTTCCTTTATACTTATTCTCCTTTTTCCATGTGTCCTTGTGTTTCATGATCTGTGAAGAATGAAGCTTAACTCTACTGTTTCTTCCTAGTTGGTTTGTGGAGTCGATTGTACTCGACTCTACGACCCTTCGAGGTTGGAGAGTAGAGACTGAGTTATTCTTTTTTCTTCTGAAACCTAGTTCAGCGTGAGATCCTTTATTCCTTGGAACATAGATTGGATCTGAAGAGGAGGGTTGGACTGGTTCTTCCTTCTTTGAGGATTTCACAAATGTAATGCTTCTACTGAAACTTGAAACATTACTAGAGCTAGTTTCCTTTATCTTTTTCACATATGGTTCTGAGGTGGGTTCCCCAAAACCTAAACCTGTTCTGCCAGATGCACTTCTCTGACTGGAGATCAGGGAGTCCATGGAAGAAGAGGATTTATTCCATATAGAGATTGTCCTTTCTAGTTCCTCAATTTTAGAGGTCAGACTTGACTCTCTTTGTGCATTAAGTTCACTGGTCTGTTTTAAGAACTTATTCTCAGTTTCAAATTTGGAGAGAGAGTTAGTACTTAGAAGAGTTGTTTCTAGTTCTTCCTGAACTTTCTCTTTCTCTTTTTAAAGAAGAGAATAATCTTTGGACAGAACTCTGAACCATTTCATGTATTGATGCAGATCAGATGTTATGCCATGTAGAGCAGTTCTTAAGTCATCAATGTCTACATCAGGAGAGTTAAAGTCAAATACCTCATCTATACTTACTTCATGTATGTCAGATTTCTTCTTATCCTTTTTATGTTTGGCCATCAGACAAAGATTTGCCACTTGAGGATCTTCATCATCTCCAGATTCGGGAGTTGAGTCATTGTCTGAGTCACTCCACAATCCTTCGGCCACAAGACCTTTATCTTTTTTCTGGAGCCTCTTGTTGCCTTTGAATTCTTTCTTTGAATTTGATCTTTTCTTGAGTTCTTCTATGAGAGGCTTGTTGCAGTTTGCAATAAAATGGCCAGACTTTTTGCTGTTATAGCATAAGTCGTTTATTTTCTCCTGACTGCTGTAGTTGTTGATTTTCTTAGGTTTGCTGATTCTGCCTTGACGCATGAACCTTTTGAGTCTTCTTACCAACATAGCAAAGTCCTCATCATCATCTTCATTATATTCAGAGTTATTTTCAGTGTTGACTTCGGAGATGTTATCTGTTGCTTTGAGAGAAACCCTTTTGTCCTTCTTTCTTTCTTCAGATAGAGTTTCTGCTCGTTGAGTTAGCTCTAGTTCATACGTGAGAAAGTTGCCATATAATTGTTGAACAGTCATTTCAAGGAGATTCTTTGACTCTCTGATGGTAGTGGTTTTGGCATCCCACTTGCTAGGTAAAGCTCTCATGAACTTTATGATTAGATCTTTATTTGGATAGATCTTTCCATAGTCTCGGAGAGAGTTGAGCAGTACATTGAATCTTTCATAGGTGGAAGTAACATTTTCTCCTTGAACGTGTGCAAACATTTTATATTGTTGAGTCAAGAGAGATTGCTTGTTTTCTCTGACTTCTTCTGTTCCTTCATGTATGATGAGTAATGCTTCCCATACTTCCTTTGTTGTTTTGCTATTAACCACATTCTCAAACAGGTCATCTTCTAAAGATTGGAACAAAATGTTCTTAGCCTTTTTGTCAAGTTGAACAACTTTCTTTTTGTTGTCAGTCCATTCTTCTTTGACCTTGATCTGAATTCTGTTTGGGTCGTCTGCAGTAGGAGAAAGCTTGGTAGGAATGTAGGGCCCATTTTGAACAATTTCAAATAGATCTTCATCTATTGAATCCATGTAGGCTTGCATACGAACTTTCTAGTTGGCGAATTTATCTTTGTTACACATAGGTGGCTTGTTGCCTCCTCTATTCTTTGATTCGCTTATCAGATGTGCCATTGGATCTACTTAAGCTTTGTAGGCTATTTGATAAAACCTGTTTTGATACCAATTGTTAGTTCCCAGAGGCAAAATAGTTATCTAGAAGGGGGGTTGAATAGATATATTTATTTTTTAAAACTTCTTTTGATTAAAATACTTATTAGCTTTGATAATGATTTAAACACAGTAGAATTAAGATTTGTTTGTTTTCCCTTCAAGATATAATGAATTAATAGGAGTAAAGCAGTTATGGCAGTTATAGCAGTTATGATAAGAATATAGGAGACACAAAGATTTTAAGTGGTTCAGAGCATTCAATGCTCCTAGTCCACTCTTCTACTCCTCGAGTAGGAAATCCACTAAGGATATCTTTACAACTTCTGAATCTCAAAGATTCTTTCAAGACCAGCAGTCTTGGAACTTCTTAGTTCACTATTGAACTCTTCAAGTCTAGCAGACTTGGTACTTCTCAGTTCACTTAGAACTCTTCAAGTCCTTCTGACTTGGAACTTCTTACTTCACTTGATGTTAGTTGAGTTCTTGAATGGTGCTACTCAGTTGCCGTTAAGCTTGAGTTCGAAAGAACTGAGTAGCTGAGAAAGCTTTCTTTTTCAGATTGTAGAGTTTAGCGGTGAGTGTTCTTCAGCGTTTTTGTTCAGTACTTTCTTGAAAACTTTCATCTGCTGAAGCTTTGTATATATGATGTCTTTGAAATGTATCCGTTGAAGACATCCGTTTAAGCATTAAATGCATTTGACATTTTTGAGCTTTGATGGAGACTTTTTGCACAACTTCTGATTAGAAGACTGGCCCACTGACACAGTAGACTGCTGTTTCACCTAACACCTGAAAAGGTGTTTTCTGCTGAGTCAGATTACTTCCCTTAGCTTCTTCAATATGTTTCTTTGTTATATACTAAGGATGACTGTTGTGTCATTGGGACTCCTGAGGTCTTCAACATCTATAGCTCATTCCATATTTGTTGTGATTTATCTTTAAAAAAATGGACGAGGCTCGATGCTTCTGACACAAACAGATGAAGCTCTACGATTCTGATCATGGTGTCTTGCCACCTTGGTGCTTGATCTAAAACTGCTATGTGAGAACAATACGATTTCTCTTAAGTACTGGTACACTACAATCTTCACTTGCTTGACTTGCAGACTCTACGCTTTCAAGAGCACTTTACGACCTATGATTTGGCTCGGCAAGCATTTAGACTACTCTACGACTTCGGAGAGGCCCTTCAAAGCAGATACACTACGATCCTCGATGCTATACGATTCTGCCTTGTCTTCTGCAATCTCTTGATCATCTCGATAGACTATGATTTAGTTGAAACCTATCTATTACATCTCAAGATATAGATCAACCTAACAGCTTTGATCTTTTCTTCTATACATTCATTTACAGAATGATAAATATTAAAATCCAGATCAACCTAACAAGTTTGATCTATCACTAAGTCCTTGTACATGTGTTCCTTTGAAGGACTTTACATATAATCATGAATATTAACTTTGAACATCAAATTTTAAATATGCAATCTCCCAACAGAATGCTATGAGATTTCATCCGTATGTAAATTTGGGTCATTTTTCGTTCGGATTTTGGAAAAACTTTCTTCTACAAAGTTGTAGAGAATTAAATTTTATATGAAAAGGACGTAGAATTCATATTTTTCTGATAAAAGGGCTATTTATTATGAATTATTGAAGTTTCTGAATTTATAAATGATTTAAGATATTTTTGGTGAAGATTTCTAGAAGGTGGGCCCCACACTTGTCCTTTTGCTTGTTGTAAATGCTGAAATCTGATTTTCAAAGTGGGAGTGAAAATTTTAATAAATAATAATATTTTATTAAATTTTCTGCCTTGGTGTTCTAAGCATTTTCCTATAAATAGGGTGTTTAGGTTAGAATTGAAAATCACACCAGAATCAGAAATTTTTCTCTCTATAATATCGAGTGTATTTTGTGAGTATTTAGATATATTGAGTGTTTTTATACAATGCAAGTTTCTTTCAGTATTATATCCAATATTTCAGTCAGAAGTGTTATTCTTTTGAAGTAAGGGATGGTAAAGGATATTATTATTTTTTTGCAATACTCGTAAGAAATATTATTTTCTTTCATACTCCATATTATGAAAGGGATATTATTTTATTTCGTATTCCTAAATTTAAACTTACTATGGTAAGTATTTCTTCTATAATTCCTGAAATGATTAGAAATTCCTTAAGTTTTGCGCTTCATCTAGTATCATTTCACGGGAATATTGGTCTAAACTTTCTTGATAAATTTTCATATTTTTATGTCGGGTTACTATTCACAAAGTACTATTCATGGGGTACTATTCACTCGAGTACTATTCACCCGGGATACTATTCATGACAAAAAAATTGATTTCTTTTCTGTCCAAATTATTTTTGATACATGAATATTATTCTTGAATTTTACTCCACAAAGCAGTTATCATGATGACAATTTGGATATTTTTGAACTCTGGATAAATTGAATTATAATTCTCTAATATTTATCCTTTATCTCACTTGATTGAATCTTTATATCATTGTCATCATCCTCATGCTTATATTGTACCGGAAGTTATCTTTGGCCTGTAGTGCAAAGATGACCTGTTGTTGAATATCTTTGGTCTGTAGTGCAAAGATGAACTGTTGATGAATATCTTTGGCCCGTAGTGAAAAGATGAATTTATTAGTATGATTATGAACATGAACTGTGATTTGGTATAACCATGATCTTTGATGTTTCAGGTTAAAGACGGTGATGAAAATTATCTTCGTCCTGGGTGCGAAGAGGAATTTAGAACCACAATTAGGATTATGAGTTATTCACATGATTGTGGACAGGAACTGTTGATTGATGTTACAGGGATAAAATATTGTTGGTGGACTTTTAACATAGAGAAAATAATAGACTTTATAGTCTATTTGACTCTTCTAATAGATTGCTCGTTCCGCGACAACTATAGTTGAAAAGTTTTATCATCTACCATATTTTCTAAATCTCTGATTTATTACTGACGAAGGCTATGGATAATTTAATTATCTTTAGTCATGATATTCTTTACTAGGCTAGTTGTGCTCACCCTTTTGCTTCACAATTCATTTCAGGTAATAAGAGTGTAGCTGGGTCGAGCAGGGGTAACAGGGGGAATAGAACGGTGGTCTATAGCTGTTGAGGTTTTCCTAAAATAGTATGAAAATAATTTTATTGAGAATTTTAGATAAGTGTGTCGTATTTTATACGTCATTTAATCGTTGATTTTGGTGAACCGAATAGGGTGAGGTGAACCTAACTTTGGAAGGGTATTTTGCCACTATCATACATGATGTCTAATGACATACGACTTCGTGTTATCATAAGACAGAGTTGTGCACATCCACTTGCTGATTATATCTATGAGCACTACCTATATAATCTTGGAATTTGGTTGAAATATAATTCTCTATTGGAGACAATGGAGATAATTATATGGCAAGAGAAGACTCACCATTGGAAAGAACATGATAGCAATCTTCTCGTTTTTCTTTGGGGGTCTATTGGGTCAACCAAGGATGATTCTCAAGTCATATGATATCTATTATAACTTAGATGCATGGCCTCCTATGTACGAAGGTTTTCTTAAGCATTTTTCAAAGATTTTAATTTTTAAAACAGTTATTTATTGTACCTTTATGTAAGGTACCATTGTAAGGTGTTGTGGTCGATGCAGCATGAAAGTTACAATATATTTGTATTAAAACTCACAGTATATGTGTTGTCGTATTTTGCACGATAATTGTAATAATGAGGTTTGTAGTTGTTTTCTGTACCATGTATTTGACGACTAAGAATGGGTTGTGTGGACCTATTTTGGGGGCGTCACAAAATAATAATAATAATTATTATTATTATTATTATTTTTGTTATTATTATTGTTGTTATTATTATTATTACTATTATTATTATAATTATATTATTAATATTACTATTATAATTATAATAATATTAAAATTATAATAATTAATATAATTATAATAATAATTATTATTATTATTATATTTATAATTATAACTATTATTACTATTATAATAATAATAATAATATTATTATTATTATAATTACTATTATTATTATTATTTATTATTATAATAATTATAATTATTATTATTATTACTATTATTATTAGTAATTATTATTATTATAAGTATTGCTATTATTATAATTATTACCATTATTATTATAATTATTACTATTATTATAATAATAATGAAAGATTCAAAATGAAAGATTTGGTAGGTGGACATAAATTTGGTAAACGGGTGGACTGGGTCACTCGCGGACCTGATTGTTATGTGCCGAATTTTTTTGGTTTGAGTAAAAAAATTCATTGTTTACTGGGCCATACTTTCTTAAACTCAACCCATACATTAATCGGTTAGGTGACTCGCAAGTTTATTATTTATTTTTTTTACATATATTTTTAAGTATTTTTGAATATTAAAATAGAAAAGCTTAAATATGTTTCACTATCCTAAACTATCTAAACTTATTCTACTTTAGTGATCTACCTTTCAATTTTTTTCAATTACATGATTGAACTATTGCTTTTTTTCAATTTGATACAATTGAGGCTGGTATGTCAGAAATTGCTGACGTGACTATTTCGGTGGGACATAAAGCAGCTGATGTGTCAAAAAAAAATTTATTTTGAGATTAAACATTATTGATACATTGTAGGGTAAAATAGTAAAATAATAATTAAACAAAACAAACTTAAACCCATCCTCTTTCTCCTAATTTTCCATCCCTTTCCCCATCTCAGACCCTTCCCTTCACCTTGACCACCCCCCCCCCCCCAGTCCCCCCTCGTCCCCCCACCATCGAATCGATCAAATACTCATTGAAAGCCCCAATTTCCATAAAAGAAAACATTAATACTAATAAAAAAAATAACAAAAAGGCTAAACCATCATATATTGATCAATGCTCTCCTCTTAATAAAAAGCCCTAACTTTAATAAAAAAAAACCTTATTAGGGCTTAGAACCAAAAATTTCTCAACGATTCCAACATATCATTCAAAGTCTAAAACCATCAGATCAGAAGAAATCCACTCACAGAAAAGCCCCAACTTCAATCTAAAATATTCCTAGGTCTTGAAATCATAAATTTTCTCACGATTACAGCGAGAAGGAGTTCAATTATGCATTATGTGTTGAATCTGCGTTTCAAATAAATACCTAATTCTCTCACCTCCTCTCTACATCAAATCAAAGTTCATACAAAGAAAAATTCGAAAGTAAGAAGGAAACAAGATAATTCATTGTACCATTCCATGTCAAATTCACCGGTATTTTCTCTGTCACCGTCTTTGAGGGTTTCTTCTTCCCTTTTTTGAAAATACTCTTCTCTTTCTTTATCTCCCGAAACCCTAATCCTAACCCACTCTCCTTCTTCTCTGTCTTCTTCGTCGTCGGTGTTGAACCTCTAGCTTCAAAAGCCACCCAGTGGACTAATTAGAGCTTCCAACGACGACGTTCTTCCTCATTCATCCTCGTCGACGATTTTGAAGATGAAGAAGTCGATGAAGCTCGATATTCTGGTGGAGGCTTTGAGCTTTAGGTGTGATTTGGTTGTGTTGTCAGTGGCAGAGGAGCAGAGGAGCAGAGGAGGGAGATACTAGAGTTTGAGGGAGATGTGTATTCGATGGTATACTTTATTTAGTTTATGCTAATTGTATAATTTGTTGAATTTATATTATTTGTGTATTTTGTTTAATTTATATTATTTGTTTAATTTGTTTGAGCTGAGTTAATTGTGTAATTAAGTTTAATTTTTATGCTATTTATTTAGATAAAAATAACATTAAATATTAACTAATGGACCGGATCACCCGCATGTTGGGTTGTTATGGGTTGGGCTTAAATGGACCGGATTAAAAAGACTCTTAAATTTAGCAGGTGGGTTGGGTGACCCGTGAGTTTGAGTGACAAATTGTTAGTTCTAAATGCACACCAACAATCTGTTATTGTTCTTATGGGGTGTTTGTTTAGAGCTGAATGGAGCTGAATGGCTAAAGGACAGAATGGTTGAATCGGTTAGTGCGTTTGTTTTGGTATGAATGGCTGAATCGGTAAGATGGACGAGCTAAATGGCTAAGTCAAATTTTTTTGGCTGAATGAGCAGCTAAATGAAATAAAAAAATTAAAAAAATATTAAGTAATATTAAATAAATGTGTAACAATTTTGAATTTTTTCAGAAGGGTAAAATAATAAAGTTTTGTCATTCAGATGTTTCAGACATGTCAATTATCAAACAACTTTTTTTATTCAGATTCAACTCATTCAGATTCAGATTCTATTCATTCAGATTCATTATATTTTTATCAAACACTCCCTTAGAGGCAGTTCAGTTGTGAGAGTCTTGCACTGGAATTGGCCCGAATAATGTCTTAAGCACCAAGTTCAGTAAACCGATAAATATTTTGTACTTCGTTATTCACAAATTTCTTAGTTATTTTGTCCAATTGTTCCAAAAAAGAAAACAAAAAAATAATTTTTTAAAATTCTTTATCACATGAGTAAGATTCATTTATTATTCATGAAAAATAAGATTATTTAAGAATTTCAAATCGTTACATGTTTAACTAGAATCACGTCTTGACTCAAAAGGTTAACCTATTTATTTATGGTCAATTAAACATAGATGTTCATAGTCTTTCTTTTTTGTGTGTCGATATGAGAATTTATTATTACGCGATATCTCAATAATTTTTTTATATGTATATATAAAAAAGCATAACGGAACTAGAGAAGGGTGTTGTTTTATATTTTTAAAAATAAATCAATATACAAGGGAGGGACATTTAGCCTAACCCGATCCAGTTAGTATGAAGTTTAATTTTTGGTAAGTTGGTCAATTGACTAATAGAATGCTGATACACATAGAACTTCGCATGCGTATCAGCACTCTATTGGCCATGTGACGCCCCCAAAATAGGTATACATCACCCATTCTGAGTCGTCAAATACATGGTACAGAATACAAATACAAACTTAAATATACAACATGAGCTGTGAGTTTTAATACAAATATTGTCTTCTAGACAATATTCAAACTCAAAATAAGTCCTCAATACATTTATTATCACACTATTTCACAGAATAGTGAGGACTACTAATGCAAACATCTGGACCGTCACTTCGTTCCCCGACTAGTCCCATCTATATTCTCATTTTCTGAAGAGAACAATGAAAGCAAAGGGTGAGCTCAACTAGCCTAGTAAGAAATATTATGACTAAGATAATGCAGAATAAACTATCGTTAGCCTTCAACAGTGTTAAACTGATAAAATACGATAGACATCAAGTTTAACTACAGCGGAACAAGCAATCCATTAGAAGAGTCAAGTAGAGCATGATATCTACTATCTTCTATGATTTAAAAGAATTTATCATCAATTTTATCGCTGAGACTCAGCTTAAAAAATAATCCACATCATTGAATCACCCCTGCACTACGACCAAGGATATTCATTAGTATCACGACCACAAATTATCCATGCACTACAGGCCAAGGATATTCGTGTTTTCATCAATGGTCATGATCATGCCAACAACTGTCCATCAATGCACTATGGGCCAATGAGGACTTTTACCACATCATTTGTAATATTACGGTCATGATTATACCGAATAATCTATGGTCATAATCATACCATGTCCATCTATGCACTACGGCCAAAGATGACTTTCATAACAATATAAGCATAAGAATGATGACAATGATATAAGAATTCAATTAAAAGAAAGCAAATGATAAAATTTTAAAGATTAATAATTTAATTTATCCAGAATTCAATAATGTCCAAATTGTCAACATGATACTGCTTTGTGGAGTAAAATTCAAGAATAATATTGTATCAAAAATGATTTGGATTAAAAAGAAATCAATTTTTGTCATAAATAGTACCCCGGGTAAATAGTAACCAGGTGAATAGTACCCCGTGAATAGTACTTCGGGAATAGTAACCCAGTGAATAGTACTCTGGCATGAAAAAGTTAAAACTTATCAAAAATGCTCAGAATAATATTTCCATAAAAAGATACTGAATGAAGCACAAATATCAAGGATATGCTACTAATTTCATGGAGTATAGAAGCCAAAATTTTAACAAAATGAGTGTAAAATTCAAAATCTAAAACGAAATAATATTACTTACATACTACATAGTATGGAATAAAATATTATTTCATATGAATACTGAACAAAAATAATATCTCTTACCTTAAAAAGAAGAGTATTCCAACTGGTATAGCGGGGATATTCTTGAAGAAAACTTTCACTATTTTTTACGCTCAAAGCTTTTTAAAACTCTAAAGAAATAAGCTCAATATTATAGAAGAAGAATTCTCTGATTCTGGTGTGATTTTTAATTCTAACTAAGCATCCTATTTATAGGAGAATGGAAAGGATACTATTTGAATTTAGAAAATCGCGTGTGCACAGGAGAAGGATTCACGGACGCTTCGGCCGATTGAAAAAAAAAATTGATTTTACTATGCAAACACTATGCAGCACTATGCAAACACTATGCATAATAAAATATAATATATTCTATTTTTCATAAAAAACAAAACTTAATATATATATATATATATATATATATATATATATAAACCAAACTCCCGTGACAACATTCAGATTTTTTCCTCCACCAAAAGTCCTCCACATGTGGGCCCCACCATGTGACCTCATCACATGTGGGCCCCACCTTTTAAAATAACTTTCTACCAATTATTTTGAAAAATGGGTAAATAAGGGTCCAAATAATAAGCAAAATTTACCACAAATACTTCATAAAAAATCCCCTCAATATTTTTAACAATATTTATTCATCATTATTATAACTCGCAATATTAACAACCAGATTGTTCTCAGGAAAGATGGGGTTTTTCGATAAGAATTTCTCCCTATTGGCGCGCAATTAGGTGACCAAACCCCTTTTCTTGACAGAACTTTTTAGACATTGTTAATTATGCAGTTAATAATATGAATAACTTGTCATCTCAATTATTGATTTAATAATATAAAATATTATGACAATAATTGAATCAAATAACGTGAGATACTATGCAGCAATTACTGTAGCAATAATTAAATAAAACTGAGTGACTTCTCACGTAAGCATCAATAATCAATACTGGTAGCCACTATGCAACCACGCGTATTCATCGTACTTTTAACACCGGGTATTTCAACGATTAACGGTAAAAAACTTTCGTAGTTATAAAAGATATTTTTGTCTTTTCTCAATCCGATAATAATTACATTGTGGGGTCCACTAATGATTGTCTTGTCATCATACGAATATTACCCGTTAAAACGAATATTCCCCAGACCAATCGAATATTATATAACAACTTGCGTACTTTGCAAAATTTATAAATATTACCCACAACTATAACATTATATCAAATTCACTCCTTAATATCCAAAAAATGATATTTATAAAAAATTCATCTTTATTCATAAAAATTGAGGTCTTACAGGCCAATTGACCAACTTACCCAAAAATAAACTTTATGCTAACCACTTCCGGCATAACCCCTTACAAAAATTATAAACATGAACATTAACATTAACATAATATTACCGTTCTATTATTTTCAAAAGAAAAAAGGGAATAGTTTTAGTCAAATTTGACTATAGGTGTTTTCAAATAGTTTGAGGATGGATGACTCTCAAAGATAGTATTATTAATATTAGTTGTTTTTTAAATAATTCAATTATATAGATGATAAAACTATAAAGATTTAAATATACAGAAAGCTCACCAATTCCGTGTGAAACACAAGGTGGATGTATAAAACTAAATATTACTGGAATTAAGTATAAAATTACTAATTATATTTATTTTTCTCATCAGAAACCATTATATATAAACAAAATATCCTAAATTTTTAGAGATTGTCGGTACATATATTTTTGTTTGGACTTTTAAGACATTGTCAATATTTAGTAGGGACTTTTAAAATTACTAATTATATTCATTTTTCTCATCAGAAACCATTATATATAAATAAAATATCCTAAATTTTTAGAGATTGTCGGTACATATTTTTTTGTTTGGACTTTTAAGACATTGTCAATATTTAATAGGGAACTAATATTTTTATAAGGGAAATTGATATTTTTACAAGACCTCACTCACATAAATGTGAGTCCCGTTTACTATTCATGTGAAGGAAACCTTGTGGAAATATCAATTTCCTATTTAGTATTCTTTTTCCACCTACTAGTACAATATATAGAGAGAGAGAGTCCGGTTCCTATCCGGACTCCCGCATTTTATTAAAATGCGAACTTTTTTTTTTGTTTTTTTTTAAAAAAACAACTAAAAATAAATAAATTATGGAACTTGAATTTTTACATAATACAATATTTTGGGTGTGATTTGGATAAATATAACAAAATATGTCTGTACAGTCTGTGCAGACTGTACATATATTTTTTGGTATAGGTATCCAAATCACACTCAAAACACTATATTATGTAAAAATTCAAGTTCCATAATTTTTTTTTTTAAGTTGTTCTACAAAAAAAAAATTAAAATTTCGGTCCGTATTTTATCAGATCCGGACTCCCGGACCTGATCCTACTTATATATATATATATATATATATATATATATATATATATATATATATATACGATCCGGATCTTAAGCTCACCCCTATATCTAATATACATTGCTCACCCCCTTTAGCGACGCCAGACGGGTTACGACGAGTCGGTCGATCACTATATATAGAACCGTCATCTTAGCTTTTAGCGACAAACAACATATAGCGATGATTGAGAACATATAGCGACCAGACCCAAGATCGTCCATGGGTCCATCGCTAAAGGGGGTGAGCAAAATATGTTAGATAAGGGTGAGCTTAAGATCGAATATATATATATATATATATATATATATATATATATATATGACAGACAAATCGTCATGCCTTAGTCCATCGCTAAAGGGGTGAGCAAAATATGTTAGATAAAGGGTGAGCTTAAGATCCGGATAGATATATATATATATATATATATATATATATATATATATATATATATATATATATATATATACGCCTCCCAAAATCCGAGTATCTTCCAACCCAACATATGGTGCTATACGGTGCTACAGTTCATATATACATTCAATTGAAATGCCTCAAAAGAACGAATATGTCTTATATATATTACAATCAATATAACCATTCCCCAAGTTCTTTATAACCATTACATGTGTTCTTGTCATAATATCAAATAATAAAACATTCAACTATACTATTACAAAGATGATCTATAGGTTCGCCTTAGCCTTCCCTTTATCTTTACCGGATCCTTCGGTCCGTTCGGTTTTAGCTGCATTCATATGGTTCAAGCAAGAGTGAGCATAACTAGCTTAGTAAGTATGACAATTCCATTTAAACAATATGCTTGAAACATAGAAATCGTATATCTTCAATAACTGAACAATAGTTATGAAGTACTATCGATAATTCAAAATAGCACTTCACTTTTCTTAAAATGTTTCACAATGAATAACATTCAGTAAAACATCAATTCCAGTCTAAGACCTTGAGCATTTCATACTTTCTTTAAAAAGAACAACCCGACACCAAGTCCATAAGTCCGGCATTACTTACGAGCACGTCTAGGTGATCAGCCTATAGTACTCTATGTTGTACAACACTACTTTCTTTAAACGTATGTACGTTTAAGTTTTGGCAACCTCCCGTGCCTGTCGTTTGACGAAAAAATATTTGTTTAGCATACTCAGTCTTCTTTTGAAAACCATACCAAAATAGTTTGGTAAAACTTGACAATATTGACAACAGTTCGATAGATTATAAGAAATCCAAAGAAACATCTTAAGTCTAGCCGAAGGAATTGGCTTCGACTTTATCATACATGCGTAAGATACATGAATCACAAAGGTTGTCTAGAATGAACATAGACAAGGGTTAGAACACTTACCTTTAGCGTCTGCTACTGTTATTATACTTTCCCTTTGAGTCTTTAAGGATTTTACAATACATGATCACATAACATACCACATTAGGTCATATATAATCAAGTATGTCTACTACTATATCTTACCCCTCTTCTCAATCTAATCATGCCTTAGATTGTTTAACATTGGTTTCTGTTTGTTGTTATGTTTTACATTCACATTCGAGTACTCTTTCTTCAACCTTTAGTTGTATTACTTAAGGTTTTAAACATCTTAATTACATGTTATTACATCAAGTTAATTAATGTTATACTTCATCTCCAATCAACTGACTTCCTTTTATATTCATAACCCCTCTTTACTGTGCCCATTCTAGTGCTGGCGCTGCGACGCCAGCTTCCCTTTATAGTCTCGCGCTGAAGCGCGACTCTCTAGTAGCTTTCACCCGGACCCAGCGCTGCGACGCCACCCTCAGTACAAATGGTCGCACTGCGGCGCCATTCTCCAATAACTATTGGGCACGACTCGGCGCTGCAGCGCCACCTATTATGCCTTGGTTGGCGCTGCGGCGCCAGCTCTATGCACCAGATAGTGATGACAATTTGTTAACTTAACGAACTTCCCGGACTCCTAAATTGTTCATTTTAAGTCCGAATTGACTTGTTCAAAAGCCATTAGCTCACAAATCACATGCTCTAAGTGTTCATGCAAGAATTTTATATTTTTGAATCCATTAACTGGGAATTCACCTTTTAGTTTATTTTAACGATAACGATAAACGTTCGTGAACGTTCATCGCTCGTTTCTTCGTTCTAAGTCAGAATTTGGTCATTTTCGAGTCCGCAACTCTAGAATGCCAATTGAGACTCATCCCCATCGAAAACCAACATTTTCGTGCTCAATGTCAAAATTTTACTTCCATTCCGAGAATTTCACGATTTCGACGATTATCGTCTAATCTCGTAAATTCCGCCATAACTTCGTTACTTAAGATTTTTTTCATCGTTTCAAATGGATTCATTCCATCATTCTAACATTCTAACCAAATATATTTCAATAACTTATACACATGATAAGTTCTTACATGTTCTTCATTAGTCCATAACTTCCATTATTGTGTTTATCTTACAACATGACTTATTAAGGGTTTAGTCCTTTGATTAGTCATTCCCATCACTTCTTAGCATACATGTTCTACCAATCAACACTTCTCTATCAACTATAATTGAAGAGATGGAAGATTAATGATCTAGGATCTTACCCTTGAAGATCAAACTTTGTTCTTCTTTTTGTTTCTTGAATTATGAAAGACTAGCTTTTCTTGCTTTTTCTCTCTAACAAATAAGTTATAAGTTTGTTGGTGGAAATTAAACAAGTGGAAAATGATCTAGCACTCCTTTTATTTATAGGAAATCCTAGATTAGGGTAGTTTGGTCATTAAGCAATCCCACCTCCTTAATTAACCTCCTTACTATTCATATATTGGCCATCACACAACTTATCCTTTACTTGCTTACCAAGATCATGCCATGTGATCATGGGGCCCACATGGGTTGCCCCATGGGTCATTCTTACCCATTGGATCGATCCACGGATCCGGTTCTTACTTTGGGCTTTAAGTTTAATTAACTTAACTTATGCTTTGAGCTTGCATTAACAAAAATTGGGCTTAACCTTTAATTCCCTTGGGCTTGTACAACTTCTACACAATCCTACAAGTCCAATACACTTGTTTAATACCTTATAATGTATAATCTACGTATTATTCTCGTATACTAACTCGTATACTTATTCATCATATATGACATACCATCATTCATACATACTCGTATAATACATCGTATCATACTTGTATTCATTACCTCGTACAATAATTACGTATCATACGATCATCGTTTACTAGTTAATGTTTCACTTTTCCTAACGTTCTCGAATTTAGTCTGCAGGCGAAAAACTGCGTTTGCCATACATGAATTATTATTACATAATCCATTTTACCTTGATATGCTATCATTACGTATTTCTCGGAAGTTCAAAAATAATTCCCGAACAGAAATCAGTAAATAGTGTTTTTCGGAAAATTTCTCGAAAAACTTTTATTTTCTTCTTAGAAATTCAAACACTTTAATTCTATCACGTAGTCAAAATACTACGACATTCCGACATATCTAGGTTATAGAACAACCTTCATCTTATTAACACATAATAATAACATATAATATAATTTTATTCATTATTAAATAAATAAAATTATTTTACAATAAATTCGAATATCTCGGTTTATATATATATATATATATATATATATATATATATATATATATATATATATATATATATATATATAGCTTCTTTCTTTCCAATTGGAGGGAGTTTAACTAAGAACAAGCCATTATAAATGACGAGAGAAAACCGTCGCTATATAGCCGAATTCTGCTTTTGATTCTCTCCTTATGATTCGTTGGAGAAACTCATATATATATATATATATATATATATATATATATATATATATATATATATATGAGTTTCATCCAACAATTGTTGTTCTTTGTGGAGCAATCTCTTTTTTGCTGTGTTGAAATTTGAAATTTGGAGTAAAAAAAATTCAACAGTCGAAAAAAGAGGTTGCTTCCATGACAACCGATTGCTATAAATGAAACCCCATATATATATATATATAATTGCCAAGACTACTTCCAAGTAAATTTTGAGGCGTTTTGTTTCTAGTGGCCGTATATATAAAGTCCAATAAATAATTTCTTTATTGCAACATTTTCTATATAAATTACTAGCAAATCCAAAAGTTGGGCATATTGATGTTGGTGTCTGGAAAAGGACATGAATGATGTTGGCCTAATATTTGTACTTCTTTTATTTTAATAATCCGACTTAAAAGCTTCTGTTTTTGTCTAAATTTCTATGTTTAGAAGAAAATTCAAACTCCCTACACTTATTCTATGTCCAAAATTAAAAATATATTACCTCATTACAAATTATATGATCATTATTAATTTATAAAAAATAACTCAAAATTAGATTGATTCGTTAAAAATTGTGAAACAATAAATAGTACTTCTTAAATAGTTTATAATATCCATCGTTGTATTGGATAAAATTAATAAAATCAATGTCAATTTTGAGTTTGAAAATATCTTAAACTAACTTTACAAAGTCAATAATAATTTTATAATTTAGAACAGAGAGTATTTTTTTAACGTTAATTTTTACAATTTTGAAATTCAAAATCAGTACAAATTTAAATAATTTAACAAGAATGCCATTGTAATAACTGAAACTAACTAAAAAGTAAGGTTGTAAATGAACTAAACAGTTCGGGCTTAACTCGAAAAAATACGAGCAAGACTCGAATTCGTTAAT
Source organism: Panax ginseng (assembly GCA_020205605.1). Lineage (NCBI taxonomy): Eukaryota > Viridiplantae > Streptophyta > Magnoliopsida > Apiales > Araliaceae > Panax > Panax ginseng. Next base: position 82,852,952 of record CM035149.1, read on the forward strand.
AATATAATCCAAATATGAGCATAAAAAAATAGTTCAAATAAAAATATGAGTATAATCTGAGCAAAGTTATACTCAACTCGTTTAAGATTCAAATTACTCGAATTCTCGATTATGATTCAATACATACTCAATTGATACATATTCGATTAAATACTCGATATATTTTTTATAATATATACAAAATCAAATCAGGATAATTAATTATTATTTTAATTTTAATTTTAATTGTGATTTTATATTTGTAAAGTCTAATAGTAAATATATTTTCTCATTTATAAGTAAAATAACAAATTTAATTTATAATTATATTTATCATAAAATTAGTTATTATGCGGAGACTTGAATTTGAGCTTAAATTTAAATCTCGCGAAAAAATTGGAACAGAAATATCATTCGATTCGCCGATCCTCAAAAAAAGAAATAAGCAAAGTTCTATCGTTAAGCGACAAATAGTTTGAATATAATTCGATCCGAGTCGGATCGAATTTGAATAATAAATATTCAAGTCGAGTCGAATTTGAGTAGAATATTTCAAATACAATTTAAATTCGAATATTAATTTAATGTTTAAAATCAAATTCGAGTAACTTTTTATATTCAATTCGTTTATACCCTTACTAAAAAGTATTAGTGATGATCATATTTATTACTTTTAAAACTTAAATGAACTTGTATCAATTTTGAAATCTAAAAATTTCATATTTGTTGTTAAAATGTTTCTTTAATTTGAAATAAAGATTATTAATACTCTCGTAAATTCATCAAAAGAATGTTTAATATATTTAGTTTGGTGTGATTGAGGTTCAAACTGAAAAGGTCATTTTGCCAAAATGACTTTTAGTCCATTGGGTTAGTCAAAATAGGAGCCCATTTTATTCAAACAAAATGTTACATTTCATTGCTTATGGATTAGCCGTTAACCCATTCCTCCCATATACGAATAAGGTAAATTTGTTGGTCCCTTAATTATTTTTTTGCCGTATTTTATTTTCAACTTTTATAAATTTTACAATCTCAGTCCAATTTTACAAAAAAACATAATAATTAAAGGGTATTAAACATGAAAAATAACTATAGATTGAGCACTAAACCTAAAAATAAATAAATTATAGTTTAGGGACTAAATGTGAAATGTAACTATATTTTGGAGACTAATATGAAAAATATATATATATAATTAGAGGGTGAAATATGTGAAAAAATAATAATTAGGGGACTAAACGTGAAAAATAATTATAGTTTTGAGATTAATAAAGAAATTATATATATATATATATATATATATATATGTGTGTGTGTGTGTGTGTGTGTGTGTGTGTGTGTGTAAGACTCCAAATTTTATGAATAAAGATTAATTTTCTCTAAATATATATTTTTTAATATTAAGGTGTAGATTTAATATAATATTATAGTTGTGGGTAATATTTATCAATTTTGCAAAGTAAGCAAGTGATTATAAAATATTTGATTGGTCGGGGAATATTCGTATGCGATCAGGCCAAGCAATCATTAGTGGACCCCACAAATGTAATTCATCACGAGTTAAAAAGCGACATAAATATCTTTTTATAAAAATAACGACAAAAGTTTTACTAGTTAATCGTTGAAATACTCGGTGTAAAAATACGATGTCTGGCGTGGTTGCATAATAGCACACGGTATTGATTATTGATGCTTACGTGAGAAGTCACTCAGTTTTATTCAATTATTGTCACAGTAATTGCTACATAGTATCTCACGTTATTTGATTCAATTATTGTTACAATATTTTATATTATTAAATCAATAATTGAGATGACAAGTTATTCATATTATTATTTGCACAATTAACAATGTCTAGAAAGTTCTGTCGAGTAAGGGGTTTGGTCACCTAATTGCGCGTCAATAGGGAGAAAACCTTATCGGAAAGCCCCCTTTTTCCTAAGAACGATCTGGTTATTAATATTGCGAATTAAAATAATGATGAATAAATATTGTTAAAAATATTGAAGGAATTTTTATGAAGTATTTGTTGTAAATTTTGCTTATTATTTGGACCCCCCATTTACCCATTTTTTTAAAAATAATCGGTATAAAAGTGTTCTGTATATATATATATAGGGAAACGATCCGTGGACAATGTTAGTTGGGAACCCATGGACAACTAACGCTCATCCAGCCGTCCAAAATTGGAGTTAATGGCTGAGATGAGCTCCCAGCCGCTAGAGGGAGTAGCGGCCAGCAATAATTTTAAAATTCCACTTTCCTGGCCGCTAGAGGGAGTAGCGGCCACCAAAACGTTATAGCGGTTTCTTTGGCTACTCCTCTAGCTACCAGAAAGTGGAATTTTAAAATCGTAACGATAAGGAATTTGGCCAAGCCGTTAGTGGGACTAGCGGCCAGGCGTTCCAGATCTGAACTTGTATCTTTGGAGTAAGCGGTCGAGGCGTTTGCGGATCTGAGACAACCGGGCACAATGAGATAATGAAGGATTCTTTGCAAATAGCTAACGTTAGTCCATCAATCTCACATTCAACTGATAAAGTAAGTGTCTTACTACCCTTTATGCTTTTGTAAGTATCTTTAGAAACAAAATAGACATTGAATGATAGAATTTTGCTAAATATTTTACAAATTATTGCTATATGAAAGCATGGTATATAAGTGACAAATTTAGTATTATTACATGTATGTATATAAATTGAGTGGTAGGTATGCATCTATGTATACAAATTATGTGTATAAATCGGTATTTTCTATATATAAAATATTTTTATGTATATTTTTGTTAATGTTATTGATATTAGTATAAAATATTAGTATGTGTATAAATTTTATTGTTATTGATATTTGTAGGTAAATATGGACAATTGGCTGCCTGGACCCATTGATCGTAGTGTCCTTTATGCCCAAGAAAAGCATGTATCGAAAGATGTGGAATGGGATTGAAAGGGGTACAATCGATGTCAAGCCAATCTACTTCAATTACATATGATAAATGGGAACTTAACGGGCTACAAAAAAAAATTATTAGAGGCGTGGGGTTTAAGGGGTTTAGTTATCCTGCAGTAGTAACCGAGCACAGATGTCAGTCTTATATCTGCTTTGATTGAGAGATGGCGGCCAGAGACAAATACATTTCATATGAAATGTGGTGAAATAACAATAACATTGGAGGATGTCCATTTCATTTTTCGTTTGCCAGTATTGGGTAAGCCCTTAACTTGTCCTTCATTTGATGCTCCATTAGCTTATTTTAGGGAAATCTTTGGGGATGAATGGGTTGGGGAATGGAATAATGTCAAAAAGACGTGGTATTTCCTTAGTGCAGTTACATAAAAATTTTTCCAAGTGTCCGCACAATGCAAGTAGAGATGTGGTTGGTATGTATACAAAGGCATATGTCCTTTGGCTATCTTGAGGGGTTTTATTTCCCACAAGATCAAAAAAATACTGTACACCCTAGGTACATGCATTTTATTTATGATTCAAATAAGACGCCACATATGCATGGGTGTCGATGTTTTGTCATATTTATATCGGGTCTCTGATACAAAGATCTATGAAAGAGAGTAATTATGTAAATGGTTGTGTGACCTTGTTACAAATTTGGGCATACGAGCGTTTTCTAGTTGGAAGGCCTAATCCTTGGCCTAATTCTGCATTTTGGGTCCCTAGAGCAACAGCATGGGCGTACTCCGCCAAACATCAATATGGTGATAAGCGAAGCGATCCCCATCATCATTTATCTTTCTACCGGGGCGAATTTGATAGGCAACCTCAGTGGGAGGTAGTATGGCGGCCATACCAACGATGAGATGATGATTGGAGGTACTATAACTATGAGGCTAGATTGGCAGGATCTGGTCGGGTCCCATTAATTCATTTTGATATTGTCGAGTATCCAATGCCCGGACCGGTAATAATGAGGCAATATGGGTATATCCAAGGCATTCCGTCCCCAGCTGAGAGAAATGATGCTTTGAGACAACCCATAGAACAATCATTTGAGCCACCAGATTACATACAAATGAGAAGAAAATACATTGATGAGTGGGAGCTATATATGGATTGTTTCGAGGGAGAAGTTCAGGAGGTTGCAAAAACTATCCCTATGGATACATACTTCAAGTGGTACAAAAAAATTACTCGACGACACTTGCACCACCCTCGACGGGAAGGAGATTCCAACACTACCTACGAGCCTCGTGCTGTATATAATCAACATCGTATGGTTAGCATGGTAAGCAAGTTAAAGTTTTAAAGATTATTCAATACTAATTTATTTTGTTTTCTTATTTTATGTTATTTTTTGCATAGATTGAGGGTGCAAAATCTCTCCTCGACAAAATTTTCAAGTTCAAGCAAGACTTTCCTCCCGAATACAATCACATGAAAGAGGGTTGGGATCAACTATATGAGTTGTATGATGCGGATGTCAGGGGTGGGGGGGAGGAGTATACATGGGGTGAATAGACGAGAGGCCCACCCCTCGCCATTGAGGTCGATGTATACATCCCTACTCACTTACTTGTGATATGTCCCGACTTACTCAACTTACGTCTGAGGTGGTTTGTCTTTTAGTGGTGATGATGTTCCAAAGAGAAGCATATGGACCTAAAGGGTCTATAACAAAAAGATTACGTGGGCCAAAGATTGGAATGATCAACGAGAACTTCTTTGGTGAGACTCCCCCCAATGATCTTCAATTTCCCATTTCGCATCCTCAACTTTGGTACACGTTGACTCACCAAGATATGAATTCTTTCAAACCGAAATTGGATATACGAGCATGTGATGGACGCATATATGTGCCTTCTGCGGGATCGGGAAGCCAAATATCAGAGCGGGGGAATACAGAGATGGGCAAAATTTGGCTTCATGCCCTCCTTTTTCATGCACTTGGGGAAAGGTGCCTTGTCAACTGGGGACCAAAATCGTGGAGATCTTTTCTGTCAGTCATATGCGACACCTCAAGTGGGACCGCCAATACATCAGTGCGATTTTATCTTCATGCCTATATGTATCCCGCATATAATGCCTCATTTCATACTGTTAACCTTTTCGGTCTCAACATGGAAGGTTTCTATTCTCGACCCGCTATATAATGACAAACCGCACATGAAGTTATCCGAAATGTACAAAGAATACATCGATGTCGCGGTACGTGACATTTTGTTTTTAATACATCAGTTAGTTTTCTCGCAATATATGTACGTACTAATGTCGTTCTTGTTATTGTAGATACAATTGATCTGAGTTGATATTGTGAATGGGTAACTTGGATTAAGTGATTGGTCACAGACACCTCCAAAGGTGCGAGATAACAAAGGCTCGACCTATATGCAGGACAATTATTATGATTGCGGCATATTTGTTTGCAAGTATGTTGACTACCTCGTGCGGGGCAATATTGACCTTGGCAAAGAAAAATGGTCAATTGAAGATATATCCGTCTTTAGGTATAGAATAGCTTATGAATTGTTCAAATGTAAGGCTAGAGACATACCGACAGACCAAATTATTTAGAGGTCAATCTTGAACATGTAATATTTTATATGGATTGGATGAAACATTTTGTTTAACTGATTTTGGTATTTCATTGGGTGATTTTGGTATTGTAATATTTCATTTTGGTATTTCATTTTATATTGAACATGTAATGACTGTATGCTGGCCGCTTGTCAACTGGTATTTCATTTTTGTTTAACAGGTATAGGTTGGTAGATGCCTTGTCAAGTTGGAGCCAAATGTTTGTATCTTTGGCCGTTGAAGGAGTAGCGGCCAAAGACTTTTAGAAAAGTCTTTGCCCACTCCTCTAGCACCAAAGATACAATCATTTGGCACCAAACCCATTCCAACATTCTCGACTAAATGTCTAGTCCAAAAATACAAAAAGTCCAAACATTCCAACATTCTTACTAAATTGGAAATGATTCAACATTTTGAACCCAAAACAAACATTGAAAAACATTCTGATTAAATTACATCTCCATAATCACTCAAGAACAAAAAACACTTGTAAATTCTAAATAAACACATAACGAGACATTAATTATCTTTAGGTTCAGGAAGTCCTAACACCCTATAGTGATTGCGCTTGTCATGGTTAGTTTCAAATCCGCATATCGCACATTTTCGTTGAGACTTACTACCCAATAATTTTTCAACGACACTTTTTAATCTTGGTTGTTTTTTCCGACCCTTTGTCTGGGAAGCAATTGGTGGCAAATACTCTTGTTCTTCCGGATCAACGTTATAGTCTTCATCTTCATCATCATCATCATCATCAACCTCATCATCCTGAGCTGCATGCAATTCTGCGCGGTCGTTATCATCGTCAACTATGTCTGTCTCATCTGGGTCATATTGATCAATAAGGGCTTTCCCCCGTGCATTTTGTTGTAGTATTGCCTTGTAGCCTCTAACTGAGCAAGCAGCTTTACTAGCTAACTCTTGATAATCACTCATCAAATGATTGTAGCGCATTGATTGATTTTTTTCAAAGTCTGCACTCATTGGAGAAACCATTTCCTCTTCACCATTACTCCTATTAGCATCTCTTGTCCATCGAGGAACGATCATGTAAGCAGGTATTCGTGCAATACTCTTGAAGCTTAAGAATCTTAGTACATGTCTGCAAATTTGACCAGAATGTGAGAACATTTGACAAGTACATGTTATCGACCCCCCCTGACAATTATTGACAACTTGCCGATATCTTCGACTATTTTCAATTGCATCTTCCTTGTACACTGCATAGACCTTTGCATCAATAATGCACAACTCACTAACTTTTTTGATGTTATACTTAAAAGACTCCACGAGCTCTTTTTGAAAACGTTTAAACATCTCTTTTGTATAACATTCAGAAGCATGTACTTCCAACGATGTTCCTAAAACCAAACTACGTTTTCGATGCTTTGTTATATAATCAGCCTTTCTCTCTCTATTGAATTGTTTTTCAATAGCCTTCTGAGTCTTGACAACAAAATCTTTCATGCCTGTTGAAGTTTTCACATAAGAATCAAAAAAATGGTTCATACCTTTGCTTCTTCCGGTGGTTGTCATTCCTGCAGCAAAATATCTCTTTGTGTATGCACTTATCCATTTCTCCTTCACATCATACAAACTTATAACCCATTCATTTTGAGACAAATCATATTTTCTCACAAGTATTTCCCAACGCTCTTCAAACTCGCCGATGGAATATGACTTATACACACAGTTGTTAAAATCATCTTTGAACGATGGGTGTTCCGCATAAACATGATGTAATTTTTCTGGAAATTTATTACTAATATGCCAAGAACACAATAAATGATGAGTGGATGGGAGTACCCTACCAATAGCATTGCTCATAGCTTTATCTTGGTCAGTGATGATGGTTACAAGAGCTTTGTAATCCATGGCTTCAAGCCACGTCTCTAAGACCCAACTGAAAGTGTCTTCTGTCTCATCCCTTAACAATGCAAATCCAAATAAAACAGAGTGATAATGGTGGTTAACCCCGGTAAAAGGAATAAATGGCATATTATACCTATTTGTCCTATACATAGTGTCAAATGTAACCACGTCTCCGAAACATTGATACATAAATCTTGAACGGGCATCTACCCACAAGATACAAGCTATGCAATTGTCTTCACCTGATTTCACACGAAAGAAAAATTTACTCGCACTGCTAGAATCAAATTTCTTCAGATAATTAACTGCTGCTTGTGCATCATTTTCATCCTCCGAGTCACGCCTTAAATCCCTAACTACATTACGAACATCAACCTCACTAAAACCTATATTTTGCATTCCTCCACCGATTGTGCTCAAAACATTCATCATCCTACTTGGTCCAATACACCTTGATTTAAAGTGTCAATTAATTTTCTTCTTCTTACTGGCGTAATATTTCTATGTGTCTCAATCAAATCTACTTTGGTAGGTGTCACTAATCGATGATTGTGATCCAACTCAATAACCGAAAATCGCCATTTATCTTCTTTCTTCTGTGGACAACATACATTCTAGCTTTGCATAGTGTTCACCAATTGTGTCTCGTTGTCTTATTTTCTTATCGTTATCACATTCATCATCTAATAAATTCTTCACAACAGTTGGTCTACCAAATTTTCTACATACATATAACCTTGACGTTAAATCATTCTTCGTGAGCATGTTTACGACTCAGTAGCAATCCTAATCTCAAATCCACTTTTTTGGGCATATGATCTATAAAAATTTGACTTCTTCTAATTTATAAAATAATTGACCAACATAAGGAACCATTACCTTTGTACTACTACTTTCACCATCATCAACATACTTGGATTCATTTCTACATTCTAAACTAGCAAAAGATTCAGAAGAGCTAGATAAAAATATATTTGTAGCAGCCATGAAAGCCATTGATGAAGACTTACCAATAATTTCTCGCACAAACCAGTGATTTCAGATTTAGCAGATTCTTTACGAAGCTATATTTCTGCAGATGTTAAGCATTTGGATGGGAATGGAGTAAAATGTTAGATCTAATAAGGTGAATTTGGCCGCTAGTCCCACTAGCGGCTTGGCAAATTCCTTAATGCGTGATTTTTAAATCCACTTTCACAGGCATAGAGGAGTAGCGGCCAACAAAACGTCAACGTTTTGATCGGTACTTACCCTCTACAGCGGCCGGAAAGTGGAATTTTAAAATTATTGCTGGCCGCTACTCCCTCTAGCGGCTGGGAGCTCATCTCAGCCATTAACTCCAATTTTGGACGGCTGGATGAGCGTTAGTTATCCATGGGTTCCCAATAACGTTGTCACACGGATCGTTTCCCATATATATATATATATATATATATATATATATATATATATATATATATATATATATATATATGTGTGTGAAAGTGACATGTGGGGTGGGACCCACATGTGGTCGGTTTATTGTGATTAAAGTTTGGTTTGTTATTGTGATGTACTTAGTTTGCTTATAACACAGAATTCTCGATTAGACCAACAAACTAACACTGAATCCTCGATTGTAATTTACTTGTGCCCTGAAAATATAAAAATGTTTGATTTCTTCAATTCTCGGGTCTTGCTACTTGTTAGAGAGAGCTATATGTATTAGCTTTGGAATGTTGTTGTGTTAATTGACTGTTTTATATTTTCACTTTTGCTTTTATAATGACTAAAAATCTTTTATATAATCTTTGAAGGATGGTTGTTACTTTTTGTTTCCTGAAAAGAAGCTCATTAGATTTTGTTTGGTATTATCTTACAAATCTCCCTTGAACATTTAACTGATCTACTAATTGAAGTAATAAGCTTGGTATTCTATTGCTGTTGCCTAGAGATTTGATTTGTGTTCCTCGTGCTAGTAAAGCAGTATTGGACCATTATCAGTGGTGGCATGATATTCATGAAAAATTGGAAAAAAAAAAATCACGGGCGCTGAGACCTTTATTGTATATTTGAGCAGAAGATCTCTTTTAGCACACACTAGTTTCTCACATTGCTCAAGGAGACACCTGTTTCTTCTGTGCCATATTATTCTCTAAACTTGCAAGGATATGTAGAAAACTTGTCCATATTACTGGAACTGTCACTAGCATTGGACCTTTTATTTTTATTCTTTTTATTAGATTTTCTGTTGTGGAAATTACGTATTTTGAAGAAATAAAACTCTGTTGTGCTAGTAAGATTTGGGTTTGGCTATAACTGGCCACACTTTAAGACATTCAGAAGCTTGGTTACATCTTGATGAAGTTGTTGACAATATGTGAATTATCAAAAGGTTAATGATGTTTTCCTTTGAATTTTTTTTCCAGTGTTGATGAATTTAGAGCAGTGGTGGAGCGACACATAGAAGTCGAGGTTACAGGTCTGGATCGCTATAGGTAGCCCATCAAGGTTGATGCCTCAGGCTGGCAGGCCCGAATTTTACAGCATGAATATGATCACTTAGACGAAACTCTTTACCTTGACAAGATGGTCCCAAGAACATTTAGGACTAGAGAGAATTTGGATCTACCTTTTGCTACTAAGTGCTCCAAGCTGGGTGTTCGCTGATTCAATAGTTGATCTGAAGCTGATTCAATAGTTGATCTGTATTTTATGCCCTTGTTTTGCCATTTCTTTAAATAACATGTACTACAAATCGAAGTCTGCTGTTTCTAGGGATGTTAGCATTAGTTCAATTTTCCAGACATGCTTGCAAATGACTGGTTAATGGAAACTTTGCTTTATTAGTTTTGTTTATTAAATATCTTCCAAGTTTTATATAGTACTGTATGGTTTCCAAACTTTTCTTTGTTATACTAGAACTAGTAATCTATCTTTTTCATGCCCAAGTTTTATTCCTCATTTTTCCCCCATGTTTCTTGGTGCAACTCTTTAGCTGTTCATCTTTATTGCTCTCTGTTATATCGAAAATGCAGTTCTGTCAAAGTTTTCTTTTGGTATAAACTACCCTTGTCTAAAACACATTTGGTATAAAGTTTTCTTTTGGCTTAAGTTGGTTATGCCAATTCACTTGTTGAACTACAAGGACAACTCAAAGAAAGCCGAGAGATATTTGGCTATTTACACTACCATTTTGTCAAAAACGTGTAGACGGGTACATTCTGCATTTAGAACTACAACAATTTAACCGAGTGCAAACACCATGATTAAAAGATCACAGGATCTAGCAAAAGTACAAACTGTCCCCAAAAGAAAAGAAAAACACAAAGAATTCCCTGCCTGACAACCAACCAATTTCTTAAACAATTTATGTCCTCGCTACCAACAAACAGTTTCCCAGCAAACTTTACATCAAAGAGAATTTCCAGCTGCCTTTGGCTTTATGTACTTCACCCTTGAGTACAGGAAGACTCCAGCAAGGGCCATTCCATCTAATAAAATGAGTCATAAATTAGTCATGATACCAAAAATGAAGTTCTGACAATAATGAATTACACATAAATACTGCTAAGAACAATAGGGCTACAATCATATAAATACTGCTAATGAAAGGTGCAAAAAACAGAATCAAGGGGGCTATTTTCACTAAAGAATGTCAGAATCTCCACTGAAATTGTAAGCATTTATTTTATTAGTATTATTGTTTATAGAAAAAACAGTGCATAATTTCAACTTGAAAAAATAGTGCACAATTTCAATGTCCACAGAACTTTCATCAAACCAAAGTGGACTTGCAAACAATCAGATCAAGACCATCTTTTCACAGCAAAATTAAAAAAAAGCAAAAAAGGCACAACTACCTGACTTTAAAGTGGTACCATAAGTCAATTCCATGATTACTGCAATTCTGAAGGACACTCTGTAGAAAATTTTTTCCAAATTAATACAAATATATAGATATACAAGTGTTGTTATAGAAATCTCAGTTCAACCTGTGGGTGAATCACATTCATCATCTACATGTAGATCCTGAGTAGCACCAACATTTGATTCTCCAATTCTACAAGGCACAACAAATAAACTTAAAACCAAAACTCATGCTCCAGTTTGAAATCACCAAGTTGAACGAGTTCAATGGACCATATGCATCTGAGAATAAAGGAACTCAATTTTGTGATTGTTTGCTTAGAGAACCAAGTTGATTTTCATATTCAGTATGATAAAACAATTAACACTAATGCAGAAACATATCACAGAGCACAACTAGTTCTGAAGATATATTGGGATGACAAAGGATACAACTAGTTCTGGAAATAAGACTTCACTTGCCATCTTGAAAGTCAAGTCAAATTAATGGATATACTGGGATGACAAAGGAAAGAGCTAAAAGAGCTGAAGATATAACCGAGACCAATAGTTAACTTTTCACCATGAGAAAACCGTGTAAGAAAATCAGCCAGTGGCAAAAAACTACCATCCCGACCTTGGCTAAATATGTATGCATAATTTATTTATTTTTAAAATTATAGGCAAAATTATCCACAATTATGGAGGTTGGAAAAATATGTAAGCGTAAGGCTAAAGTTTCTTCATTAACTATCACTTGGTATCCATAAGTATTAATTTAACACAGTCATCAAGCTTCATATCAAAGGACTCAGAACAAGCTTCATATCTCTCAATTACTTACTCTTATCACTTGCCTTGAAATCGAAGTGGGAGTCTGTTAAGAAAGTGATATCACATAACTGATTGTCAAAAAGTGGTACCTAAATTTTTTTCCTAAAAAAATTCATTATCAACATTACATAGTCTCCAGTTATTATTATATCCTTTTACCATACAACAAAGATGAGAAGAGCAGAGGAACGATTTGAGCATAATGTTACGAATTATTGCTATGCGAGGCACAGAGTTTCCCAAATCTCAATGAATACTTCAATAATAACAACCAAGAAATTAGTAAACAAGAAATTCCCAAATAACTAACACATAATCTTAGGTTAGTTATGCACAGTTCCTCAACTTTTATATAAGAATTTTTGAAAGGTAATGTTCAAACGATGGCAGACCTGCTATGCGATTTGAGCTGGACGCCGGGAAGAACTGGACGAGCGAAGGCGAGGGCGGAGAGAAGGGCCGAATAGGATTCTAGGGCTTCGCTTTCTCTTCTCTCTAGCTTCGAATTTGCAGCAATCGCGTTTCTGGAGGGACTTGGCTTTCTCTCTCTTCGATTTTTGCAGCTGAGTTGTTGGAGGGGATGAAGCGCTTCGCTTTCTCTCTCACCGAATTTGCAGCTATCGATTTCAAGGGAATCAATTTTGGGAGCGAGGGTTTTCTGGCGAGAGCGTAAATTTTCAATTTCCAACTGAGTGAGGAGAGAGAATGAAAAATCATAGGCTTTAAATAGGAATGCTCTTTAAGGGCGTAATGTTAGTTAAGCGGATAGCTTCTGATCCTGCCTGTATATATATATATATATATATATATATATATATATATATATATATATATATATATATATATATATATATATATATATGTCGTCGTGTGTGTGTTGGAAAAATGGTCGTAGTGGATGAATTATGTACTGATGTGTGTGTATATATATATATATAAGTTTTATTTTATTAGATTATAAATAGAATATATTATATTTTATTTAAAGTTTCTGTTTTATTAGAATATTTTATTGCACAGTAATGAATAGTAAAATTAAATTTTTCAGAAAATTTTCGCCGGTTACGCCGCCCATGATTATTTTCACTGTGCGTCCATGATTTTCTAAATTCAAATAGTGTCCTTCCATTCTCCTATAAATATGATACTTAGTTTAGAAATGAAAATCACACCAGAATCAAAAAATTCTTCTTCTATAATATTGAGCATATTTCTTTCGAGTTTTAGGAAGCTTTGAGTGTAGAAAACAGTAAAAGTTTTCTTCAAGAATATCCTCGCTATACCAGTTGAAATACTTTTCTTTTTAAGGTAAGGAGTATTATTTATTTCATATTCGCTTACGATATTATTTTTTCGTATTCGTAAGAAATTTTATTTCGTTCAATATTCGCAAGAAATATTATCTTCGTTTAATATTTGTAAGGAATATTATTTTCGTTCAATATTCGTAAGGTATATTATTTTCGTTCAATAGTTGTAAGAGATATTATTTTTGTTCAATATTCGTAAGAAATAATATTTTCTTCCATACTCTGTAGTATGTAAGTAATATTATTTCGTTTCAAATTTCGAATTCTACACTCATTTTGTTAAGTTTTGGCTTCTATACTCCATAAAATTAGTAGAATATTCTTGATATTTGCGCTTCATCTAGTATCTTTTCATTAAAATATTATTCTGAGCATTCTTGATAAGTTTTAATATTTTTATACCGACTACTATTCATGTGATACTATTCCCGAAGTACTATTCACTCGGGTATTATTCACCCGGGGTACTATTCATGACAAAAATTGATTTCTTTTCTGTCCAAATTATTTTTGATACATTATAAATATTGAATTTTACTCCACAAAGCAGTATCATGTTGACCATTTAAACGTTTTTTAACTTTGGATAAATTTAAAGTCTTTAATATTTATCCTTGATCTCGTTTGATTGAATTTTTATATCATTGTCATTATCATCATGCTTATATTGTGATAAAAGTCATCTTTGGCCCGTAGTGCATAGATGGACTGTTGATTGGTATGATTGTGATCATGGATTATTCGGTATAATCATGATCTATAATGTTATAAGTGATGTGGATTATTTATTAAGTTGAGTCTCAACAACAGTAGTTGGTATGATCATGACCATGCGTTCTCTTCGGCCAAGGGTACATGACCATTAGTGAAAACACGAATATCCTTGGCCCGTAGTGCATGGATAATTGATGGTCGTGATACTAATGAATATCATTTGCCCGTAGTGCATGGATAATTCAGTGATGTGGATTATTTATTAAGCTGAGTTTCAACGATAAAAATGATGATAAACTCTTAAATCATAGAAGATAGTAGATTTCATGCTCTACTTGACTCTTCTAATGGATTGCTTGTTCCGCTACAGTTAAACTTGATGTTTATTATATTTTATCAGTTTAACACTGTTGAAGGCTAACGATAATTTATTTTGCGTTATCTTAGTCATAATATTTCTTACTAGGCTAGTTGAGCTCACCTTTTTGCTTTCATTGTTCTCTTTAGGATGGTTATTTTAGTAATTTTCACTATTTAGTGTGATAATAAATGTAATAAGGATTGAATTTGAGTTTGGATATTGTCTAGAAGATAATATTCCTGTTAAAACTCTCAGCTATGTTATGTCCTATTTTACACGACAGTTGTATAATTAAGTTTGTATTTGAATTATGTACCATGTATTTGGCGACTCAAGATGGGTGATGTATACCTATTTTGGAGGCATTACAGTTGGTATCAAAGCTTAGGGATATGATCCCTAGCTGAGATGTGAGACTAGAACTAGGAGGGGAGAGACGGGTAATTCATTCACTAGTATGACCTACCTAAGTTTATTTGTTATTTAATTGGTCGGTCAGAATATAGGAATATTATGTAGCATGTCAATTAACCCTCGTTTTGTGGTAGTGTTTGAAAATGACACCTGAAAATGTTGAGATAAGCAATGGAGCACATGAGACCGTTGAGTCACCGACGATCAATAACCAGGATAATGTGCATCAGGAAGGTAATAATCCTCAGGTAAACAACAACGCCGACCAAATGACGAACGATGGTACGTTTAGGAGCTTTTTAGAATTCATGTAGCACCAAACGAGAGAGACTCCTGTTCATAATGCAGGTGGAGTCAATGGCAACTCACGGCTGGTCACTACTAAACAGTTCAAGGAGCTGGGACCGCTAGAGTTTTTGAGAAAGCCAGAACCACTTAAAGCAGAGACGTGGATAAAGTAGATCACCAAGATATTTGATGTCTTGAAATGCTCAGAGGAGCAAAAGGTTCCTTTCGCCACCTTTATGTTGCGTGAAGAGGCAGATTATTGGTGGAAATTTATAAAACGTACCTAGCCTGCCTCACTCAAGATGTCTTGGGAGAAATTCCAAAAATTTTTCAACGACAAGTACTTTCCCGAAAGTATTCATCACGTGAAGGAGGTTGAATTCATTAAGCTGGAGCAAAACAATATGACCGTATCGCAGTACAAGGCTAAATTTGCAGAGTTATCTCGATTTGCATCCCATTTGGTAGATAATGAGGAGAGAATAACGCGAGTATTTCTGCGAGGTTTGATACCCGAAATATGTCAATACCTCATTTCTCACAAACTTTGCTTGTATTCAGATGTTGTGAATAGAGCTCAGTTATTGGAACGCGATAATGAGACAACCCAGCCAAGAGAGAACAACCAACAAATCGATAATATCAGTGGTAGCAGTCATCGAGGCGGTGACAACAAACGTGGAGGGAATCAATATGCCAAAAATGGTAACCACTTCGGTGGTAATCATGGCCAGGATAATAGGAAAGAACAACTTCAAGAAGAAAAGGTTCAATAATGATAGAAAGACAACGTCACCCGCTTCCAAGGAAGAAGAACGACCACCGGTCGTATGTTTCAAATGCGGTCAGGAAGGACACATCCGTCCAAACTGTTGGGTCTCCAACTTTTAGTTTTATTTTGATGATAACAATAATTAGTAAATTAATTAATTAAATGGGTAGAATCTTCTCTATAAGATTTTTATTATAATTGTTTTATTTATCTTATTTTCTTTAACCAAAATTTTTTCTAAATCTTATTTAATTAATTTTCTTGATCTTGATGTTTTAAAATGTTAAATCAATTGGGTCATGCATTATGGGACAAAAAATCATATGTTGATTATCAAATGCTTGTTTAACCGAATTTGAAAAGAAGATGAAGATTTTGTTATGTGGGCAATTTTTATTAATTTTATTATTTAAAAATCTCAAAAATCATTTTATTATTTATATATATATATATATATATATATTTATATATTATATAAGTTTTATATAATTATACAAAAACCGTATATATATAAATTATATATTATAATATATATACATATATTAAGTATAACATGTGTGTAAAATAAGTTGGCAAAATGAGATATTCTTTTTAGGACAAAACCGTGTGTCAATATATGTAAGAAACTTGAATAGCTTTTATTTCCTTTGACCAAAATTGTGGAATTGTTTTGATGGCAAATTTTTTTAACTTCAAAACATGTAGTCAATTAATCATTAAATGCAAAGTTGTTTAATATGTATTTATAACATATATATACATTAAATGTATGTGTGTGCATATCATATAAATATATATATATACCGTGAGTGAGTGTGTTAATATATATATACTAGTAATTGTCAGTATTCAAGGCACCTACGTAACGAAAAAATTGATTAAAATTCAAAAATACTTTTTATTACTTAAAGACTCTTTCAGAACTTAAAATCAGATATAATAATTATCATAATTTACCACACTAACACAATAATTAATTTTCCTTTAAAAATAGATATCCAGAAAAAATTAAACTTGTCTACAAAACTTACAATTATCAATAAAAATTATCATAATTCACCACACCACCACAATAATTATTATTATTGTTATTATTATTGTTATTGTTATTGTTGTTGTTGTTATTATTATTATTATTATTACTATTATTATTATAATTTTAATTATAATTATTAATATTAATATTAATATTAATTTTATTATAATTATTATTACTTTATTATTATTATTATTATTATTATTATTACTATTATAATAATATTATTATTATATTATAATTATTATTATTTTGAATTAAAATTAGAATGAATCAAAATAATATTTGTGCTTTCCCTTTCAAATCAATTAGAATGAATCGAATCTTTATTATATAGATTATTATTATTATTATTATTATTATTATTATTATAATTATTATTATAATTATTATAATAATTATTATAATTATTATAATTATTATTTCTATTACTATTACTATTACTATTATAATAATAATAATAATTATTATTATTATTACTATTATTAGTACTATTATAATTATTATTAGTACTATTATTATTATTATATTTATTTTTAGTACTATTATTATTTATTTGTGTGTGTGTGTGTGAAGAGAAGAGAGAGAGATTTTGATGTGTGAACATGAGAGAGAGTATGGTGTATAGAGTGAATTTGATTTGGTAAGGGAAGAACTATGAGCATTTAGATTAAGTTAGAAAATTAAGTTAGAATGAATCAACCAGTTTCTTGTTTTGTCAAATGAAAGATTCAAAATGAGTTCTGCTTTTATTATATAGATTTATTTTTAGTACTATTATTATTTGTTTTGTGTGTGTGTGTGAAGAAGAGAGAGAGAAAGATTTTGTGTGTGAACATGGTAGAGAGAGTATAGTGTATGAGTGAATTTGATTTGGTAGGGGAAGAAATATGAGCCTTTAGATTAAGTTAGAAAAATTAAGTTAAAATAAATCGAACCGTTCTCAACTTTTGTCAAATGAAAGATTCAAAATGGGTTCTGCTTTATTATATAGATATTTATTATTATTATAGTAGTAGTAATTATTATTATTATTACTATTATTTAAATAATAATAATAATTATTAGTACTATAATAATAATAATTATTATTATTATTATTGTTATAATTATTAGTATTATTATTATTGTTATAATAATAATAATAATAATAATAATAATAATAATAATTATTATTATTATTATTATAGTAGTAGTAGTATTTATTATTATTATTATTATAGTAGTAATTATTATTATTATTATTATTATAGTAGTAGTAATTATTATTATTATTAGTATTATAGTAATAGTAATTATTACTATTACTATTATTATAGTTGTAGTAATTATTATTATTATTATTATTATTATTATTATTATTATTATAGTAGTAATTATTATTATTATAGTAGTAGTAGTAATTATTATTATTATTATAGTAGTAGTAATTATTATTATTATTATTATAGTAGTAATTATTAGTATTATTATTATTATTATTATTATAGTAGTAGTAGTAATTATTATTAATATTTGTTGTTTTTGATAAATTAATTTTTTGATTTTGTAATTGCTTTCTTACCATTCATATTTTTTATGTATTTATATATTTTAAATGTATGCATACTTCAAAATTATTATAATTTAAAATAAAATATTAAAATACTAATTAATTAAGTAAATGGAGAAAGAGGAGAAGAGAATCGGCAGAGGAGAGAGAGAGAAAGATGAGAGAGGATAGAGAAAGAAAGGGAGGAGAGGATTAGGAGTAGAGAGAAAGAGAGAAGGCGGAGGAGAGAGGAGAGATGAGAGAGAAAGGGGGAAGGAGTAGAGGAGAGAGAAAGAGAGAAGATGGAGGAAAGAGGAGAGAGAAAGGGGGAAGGAGTAGAGGAGAGAGAAAGAGAAAGAGAAAAGGAGAGAGAGAAAGGAGGAAATTTGGGCGATTTTTTTGTTTGTGTGAGATAAATGCGAAATTTTAGATTACAAGCTAGAATGAATCTGAGACGTTGTCTTTTGTCAAATTATAGAATTCAAATTGAGTTACTTTTTATTATATATATATATATATATATATATATATATATATATATATATAACTAAGCATGCATGCATTGCTGTCATTTTTTTTAAAACCGTGTGCTGCAACATTATATATATTAAGTACATATACCTGATTACTAACATATTTATATGGGAACCGTGTATACCATATATTTATATATATAATATGGATAATGCATGCATGTATAACATACACCAACCAAATGCATGCATGTGCCACCATTTGCTAAGTAACCATATTCTATATATATATATATATAAGACATAATTTGCACACATGTGCTGTCAACCGTGCATGTATTGGCTAAACAAAAATGACAATTAATTTGGGATTGGGGGGAGGACCGGTACTTAATGTACCGGTTATTTGTACGGTGTTTTTTTTTTTTTTTTTGTCTTTCAGTTGTGTAGTGTAGAAAAAGTGTGTTCAAGCCTTAATAAGTTGAGTGAAGAAATGTCTAGAGTGTTTTTCATATTAACTAAGAAAGTATCTATAAAACTGGATGGAGATTTTGGCATAAATAATTTTTAAAATTTTTAATTTAAGGTAATTTATATATATATTTTTTGATTTTTGATTTTTGATTTAATTTTTTAAATTTTATAAAATTTTATTTTATTCAAATAACTTATACACGGAACGCGTGTAGCATGTGTGCTAATATACTCCTTCCATTTCTTTTTACTTGTATTTTTAGATAGTAAAATTTGTTTTTTTATATGTCATTTATATATTCAAGAAAGTATTAATAACTTAATTTATCATATTATTCTTAAATTAAATATAAATGATTTATTTTTCATATTTTTTAATAAATTTTAAAAAATAATATTAAGATTGTATACTCATTTTAATTAATTAAATAAAATATTAATTATATTTATTAATTTTTACGTCCTTTCTTAAAATATCAAATAAAAATTAACGGAGAGAGCATTAAATTGCAAAGCCAAAGTTTGCCAAGTAGGTAGTCAACCATGGAAAGATAAAAAATCAGAAGAAAAACACTCTAGACATAGAACCGTACTAATGACCGGTACATGAAGTACCGGTCCTCCCCCCAATCCATTAATTTGGGACATGAATTAAAATGTGAGTTGGCTGGCATGTTTTAATATGTTGGTCAAAATAAGCATTTAATGATCAAGATGTTAAAAAAAGCCCAGGCGTTTTTCTTTCTTCTTCCGCGTCCAAATACTTTTCGATCTGGTCCGTTAAATTCAAAAATTATTGATTAAAACCGTACATTCAAAAATTAATTTTCAAAATTACTTTTTGGCCCCTGACCTCAAAAATTTATAAATAGAAGGCTTTTCTTTCATTTCCATTTTGCCAATTCACTTTCAAGAAAAGCTTATTTCTCTCCCACATATTCTCTCTCTAAAAAACTTTCTCTACCTCTTCCTACAAAAGTTCTGATTATTTGAGAAGAGGAAATTGGTCTAAGCATATTGAGATAAGTTATTTGATTTATTTATTTGAATTATATCTTGCTTATTTATATTTATAGATATACGAATATAAATTGTTCTACACAATTCTATATATTTATATTTCATCTATTTATCAAATAAAAAGGATACTTGTTAAGCATGAAGGCTACTTGAGATACACCTCTACGGAGAGGAATTGAATCGTCATTCATTATAGTCTTCAATAACCTTTTATTGATATTATTTATATAAATATCGAAAATAGATACGACACTTGATAGCTCAAAACTATTAATCTTTGATATCGCTCCAAAAAGAGTAGTCATCCGAACTGGATTTGAGAATCATAGTGATCTATTGAAAATATTTATATAAATATCAATTGTGAAATTATAAATTTTGTCGTACTTAGACGCCGCAAGGCTACAGAGATACACCTCTACCAAGAGGAATTCGAACCGTACGATTCCTCATAGTACTAAGTGACATTATTTATAAAATTTCACATAATAGATAAAATATTTTTATATATTGTTTGAGTTAAACAATAATATTTGTTATATCAAGTATTGCTTAACTGATTTATTTATTATACTTGATATCTGTCATCACAAGTATTTGTTCATAAATTTATTTATTCATAAAATACTTGTTGCATAATATAAAAGTTATTTAAACTTTTATTTCACAAACTTAAGTGAATATATCTGCTTAATTAGAAGCATATTTGATTCAAAGCTTAAAATAACGTATTTGCTTACTCAGAAGCATTTTCAATCTAAAAAGTTAAAGTGACTTTTCTTTACTCCATAAAGAATAAATAATTCTTTAGAATTTGCATTAAATTATATATCTGCTTAAACAGAAGCATTTTTGAGTAAAAGCTAAAATTGATCTATTTGCTTATTCAAGAAGCACTTTTTCACATAAAATATAAAGTTATTTAAACTTTTATAACAGTGCATAATTTACATATTTGCTTACACAGAAGCACTATTTGATCAAAGCATAGATTAATATTTGCTTACTAAGAAGCATGTTTTCTCAAGTATAAATGTCTTTGAACTTTTATAAATATATTTGCTCTTTAATTGATATCTGCTTATTTGAGAAGCATCAATCTGTACTAAATTATATCTGCTTATTTGAGAAGCATCCATCTGTATTAAATTCTTATTTGCTTATTTGAGAAGCATCAATCTGTACTAAAATCATATCTGCTTATTTGAGAAGCAAATTATTATAAAATCATTTGTAAAAAGAGAAAAGGTCAGAGTTAGTTTATTTTATGTACCTGTGAGAAAGACGAGTAATTCTTCGACCAAGACCAGAGTCTTAGAGAGGTCAGCGGGAAGTTGGGTCTCTAGTGTACTTGTGAGGTGAGGAAGAGGCTGTTGTTTCAAGACCAGATCATATAATAGAACTGAACTCAAAATGAAGTACAACTAAGCTTGAGGAGGGAGCTGGGAGCTTGCTTTCCAAGATAGATTAGTTGGGAACAGTTGGAAGTTTGACTATAAAACTTTATAAAGGCTTTTCCGCCTATTGAAGGAGTATTTACTACTGATAGTAATAGGATCTCAAGTCCTGGAGAGGAGCTTGTGACTGGAAGTAGCAGCATACTCGGGATGCATGTTATGAACCAGACAAATCTCTATGCATTATGTGATTGATTTTTTACTGTCTTGCATATTAATTTCTAACACTGCAAATTAATTATTCAAAAAATCAAAAAGGCCTAAGATAATTTTTTATCTGTAATAATCTATTTAACCCCCCCTTCTAGATTATTATTGGACTTTCACAAACTATACGCATCAACCCAAAGTGTATTTCAATTGCGGAAGAGAAGGTCACCTAGCTCGATTTTGTCGTGTAGTGAAGTCAAGTCCAGATGGGATAGTGACGCCAAAGGATGTTCAAGACAAGTCAAAGCCGGTAGTTTAAGTGAGAGCGTTTTTCGAGGAACCCAAACAAAGTTATCAAGGGTAAGTTAATCATAAACTCTTGCGAAGTCTATACTTTATTCGATACCAATTTTACCTACTTTTTATTTCTCCTACTTGTGCTCAACGTTTAAATTTAACTCTAGAGAAATTAGACCTTGACTTATCTGTTAAAACTCTGTTGGGAGAAACCTTCATTAAATCCACTGTTTATAAGTCTTATTTGATTTAAATTGGTACCCTCACGTTACCTGTCGATCTTATCTCTTTGAAAATACTTGCCTTTGATGTGATTTTAGGAATCAATTAGTTAACTATTCATCATGCTAAAATTGATTGTTTTTGTAAGGTTGTTAGTTTTTATATTCCTAACTAACCTGTAATGCGAATTCAAGCAACCAAACCACTAAAGTTAATCACTGTCATATTAAGCCATAAGTAAAGAGCCCCGAACCTTTCGCTGGTGACTTCTAAGTCTTGGAATGCACCGAAGCCAGACATTCCATAAGGGATGCCGTGAATAACGGTGGCAAGTTGATAGGTATCAATGTGACGTGTTATCCAAGTCTTGGATGAGAGTCATAGTTTTGAATGATATTTTTATCGTTAATAAATTTCCTAACGTATTCCCTGAAGAACTTCCTAGCCTACCCCTAGAGCGTGAAATAGAATTTTGTATCGACTTTGAACCTGGTACAAAACCCTCAAATATTTCTTCATCCAAAACGAACGTAACATGCGCAAAAGACGTTGGCTCGAGCTGTTGAAGATTACGACCATACCATTCAATAACATCGTGGAAGAACGAACGTGGTAGCTGACGCGTTGAGTAGAAGGTCGTATGCGGTTACGAGTGCAACGTTGTTAACACAAAGACCCATTTGTATGATTTACAAAGGATGGAGATAGAATTACAGACTCCAAGAACCTACATGAAGATAACAAATATACGATTAGAACCGACTTTAATCGATAAAGTTAAAGCCGCTCAAGCTACAGACTCAGAGCTGATGAATGTGAAGAAGAAGGTTCAAGAAGACGTTATTCTAAAAGCAAGAATCGACGAAGAGAGGAAATCTCAACCCTCGCTTTTATTGGTTCATTTTAAATCCTCGATCGAGTAGGAACTGTGGCCTATAGACTGCTTTTACATAAGTATGTCGATGTTCATAACATTTTCACGTGTCGATGTTACGTAAATATGTGGATGACCCGAACCACATTATTGAATTAGAACTAGATGAGATAGCAGAAGATTTAACGTATGAGGATATACTTGTTAAAATCTTGGATAAGAAGGAACATATTCTATGCTCAAAGGTTATACCTCAAGAGTTAGAATCTAAAATGAAATCAAGGTATTCTCATCTCTTCGACATACCAGGTACGTACTTCAATTTCAAGAACGAAATTTTATAAGAACGGGAGGTTGTAAGACCTCAAATTTTATGAATAATGATTAATTTTCTCGAAATATATTTATTTTTTTAATATTAAGGTGTGGATTTAATATAATGTTATAGTTGTGGGTAATATTTATCAATTTTTTAAAGTAAGCAAGTGGTTATAAAATATTCGATTGGTTGGGGAATATTTGTTTTATCAGGAAATATTCATACTGACGGTACATGATCATTAGGTGGACCCCACACTTGGAATTCTTTATCGGAGTTAGGAAATGACGAAATATCTTTTATGAAAATAATGGCCAAAGTTTTACTGTTAATTTGTTGAAATATCCGGTTGGTAAAGAAATACGATGTCTGGCGTGGTTTTGCATAGTAGTACCACGGTATTGATTATTGATGCTTATGTGAGAAGTCACTCAATTTTATTCAATTATTTCTACGATAATTCTCGCATAGTATCTCACGTTATTTGATTCAATTATTGTTATAATATTTTATATTATTAAATCAATAATTGAGATGACAAGTTATTCATATTATTATTTGCATAATTAACAATATCTAGAAAGTTCTGTCGAGGAAAATGGTTTGGTCACCTAATTGCGCGCCAATAGGGAGAAATCCTTATCAGAAAGCCCCCTCTTTCCTGGAAACGATTTAGTTGTTAATATTGTGAGTTATAATACTGATGAATAAATGTTGTTAAAACTATTGGGGGGATTTTTATGAAGTATTTATTATAAATTTTGCTTATTATTTGGACCACCATTTACCCATTTTTTAAAATAATTGGTATAAAATTATTCAAGATATATAAATGTATATATATATATATATATATAATATGTGTGTGAAAGTGGCATGTGGGGTGGGGCCCACACATGGGATAAAAAATGAAAATGGGGGTGGGGGAGAAAAGCGTGTAATGGAGGGAGTATATATATATATATATATATATATATATATATATATATATATATATATATATATATATATATAAAGTGTGTGCTTGTGTGTGCGTGTGTCGTGTGTGTGTGATGTGTGTGTGAGTGGAAAAAGTGGTGTGGGATGAATTATGAACTGATGTGTGTGTATATATATATATATATATATATATATATATATATATTATAAGTTTTATTTTATTAGATTATAAATAGAATATATATTATATTTTATTTAAAGTTTACATTTTATTAGAATATTTTATTACACAAGAATGAATAGTAAAATTAAATTTTTCGTAAAATTTTTAAATGATACGCTTTGTGATAATTTCTCTTGTATATCTGTGATTTTCTAAATTCAAATAGTATCCTTCCATTCTCCTATAAATAACATGCTTAGTTTAGAAATGAAAATCACACCAGAATCAAATAATTCTTCTTCTATAATATTGAGCGTATTTCTTTCGAGTTTTAGGAAGTTTTGAGTGTAGAAAATAGTGAAAGTCTTCTTCACGAATATCCCCGCTATACCAGTTGGAATACTCTCTTTTTTAAGGTAAGGGGTATTATTTATTTCATATTCTCTTACAATATTATTTTTCGTATTCGTAAGAAATTTTATTTCATTCAATATTCGCAAGAAATATTATCTTCGTTTAATATTCGTAAGGAATATTATCTTCGTTCAATATTCATAAGGAATATTATTTTCGTTTAAATGTTATAAGGGATATTATTTTTGTTCAATATTCGTAAGAAACAATATTTTCTTCCATGCTCTGTAGTATGTAAGTAATATTATTTTATTTCAGGTTTCGAATTCTACACTCATTTTGTTAAGTTTTGGCTTCTATACTCCATGAAATTAGTAGAATATCCTTGATATTTGCGCTTCATCCAGTATCTTTTTATGAAAATATTATTCTGAACATTCTTGATAAGTTTTAATATTTTCATGTCGGAGTACTATTCATGGGGTACTATTCCCGAAGTACTATTCACAGGGTACTATTCACTCGAGTACTATTCACCCGGGGTACTATTCATGACAAAATTTGATTTTTTTTCTGTCCAAATCATTTTTGATACATTATTAATCTTGAATTTTACTCCACAAAGCAGTATCATGTTGACCGTTTAAACGTTTTTTAAACTTTGGATAAATTTAAAGTCTTTAATATTTATCCTTGGTCTCGTTTGATTGAATTTTTATATCATTATCATCATCTCATCATCCTCATGCTTATATTGTGATAAAAGCCATCTTTGGCTTGTAGTGCATAGATGGACTATTGATTGGTATGATTATGACCATGGATTATTCGGTATAATCATGATCTATAATGTTACAAGTGATGTAGATTATTTATTGAGCTGAGTCTCAGCAACAGTTGATGGTATGATCATGACCATGCGTTCTCTTCGGCTAAGGGTGAAAAGATGAATTGTTGTTTCGCATGTTTATGACCATTGGTGAAAACACGAATATCCTTGGCCCGTAGTGCATGGATAATTCGTGGTCATGATACTAATGAATATCCTTGGCCGTGGTGCATGAATAATTCAAAGTGATGTGGATTATTTATTAAAATTTGAGTCTCAAATGATAAAATTGATGATAAACTCTTAAATCATAGAAGATAGTAGATTTCATGCTCTACTTGACTCTTCTAATGGATTGCTTGTTCATTATGAGCTAAACTTGATGTTTATTATATTTTATCAGTTTAACACTATTGAAGGCTAACGATAATTTATTCTGCATTATCTTAGTCATAATATTTCTTACTAGGCTAGTTGAGCTCACCCTTTTGCTTTCATTGTTCTTTTCAGGAAATGAGAACGTAACTTGTGACTAGTCGGGGGAATGGAGTGATGATCAAGAGATGGTTGTTTTAGTAGTCCTCACTATTTAGTGTGATAATAAATGTAATGAGGATTGAATTTGAGTTTGGATATTGTCTAGAAGACAATATTCCTGTTAAGACTCTCAGCTATATTATGTCGTATTTTACACGACAGTTGTATAATTAAGTTTGTATTTGAATTTTGTACCATATATTTGGCGACTCAAGATGGGCAATGTATACCTATTTTGGGGGCGTCACAGTTGGTATCAAAGCTTAGGGATATGATCTTTGGCTGAGAGTTGAGACTAGAACTAGGAGGGGAGAGACGGGTAATTCCTTCGCTAGTATGACCTACCTAATTTTATTTGTTATTTAATTGGTCGGTCAGAATATAGGGATACTGTTAGAGTTTATGCCCTAGAGGCCAATTATTTGATATAATTGCTTAACATTTTGATATTATATTTGATTGAATAAATGAATAATTTTATTTACTGCGTTATATAAATGTTAACATAACAAAATTCCTTAGAATAGTGATACAAATTATATAGTTTCAAGTATGTGACTTGAACATGAGATTATATAATTACAATTAGTATCATTACTCTTAAATGTCCCTAGTCGAGTATCATTGTTGATGGGACAATAATGATGCATTGAGACTAGTATGTGGATTGACTGATGACCAAATCTCATTGGTCATAAATATATGAGATATCAAGTCAATGCATAGGTATATATATGTTAGAGAACGATGTACTGGACAGACCCACCATGAGAATTCTACGTGGAACAGTATGTAGAGTGTCATTAGCGATTCTCATAGTAACAATGATGTAATTGTCCTCGACTTTGAAATCACTATATTACAAGACCCCAACTTATTATAAATAAAATTAATTTTCTCTATTTATTATCTTGAAATAATAAGGTGATAATTTGATATAATACTTTGGTTATGGGTGAAATGTGCAAATTTTGCAAAATAAGCAAGTGGTTATAAAATATTCATTTTTGCTTGGGAATATTCGTTTCGGGTCGTGGAATATTCTTGTTGTTGGGGAATATTCGTATTTACTTTGGCAAGACATACCATTTGTGGGCCCCATAACGTAATAACCGCTTTGATGAAGAAAAAAACGAAAGTTTGAGTTTTTATAAATAACGACGTAATTGTTACTGCTAACACTCGTTGAATACCCTATGGTTAAAATACAAGAATACGCGTGGTCGCACAAGAAGACACTACCAGATATTACACAATTTTTTGAATTATTGATTCTTACGTAAGAAGGCACTACTCAATAATTGTTACAAAGAATTATCGCTCAATATTTTATTTTATTGATTCAATAATTGTCATGATGATATTTTATATTATTGTTGTTTCAATAATTGTCACCGCACAAATTTTTCCCATTATCGATCAATAATTCATATTATTTGAATAATATTATTAGATAAAGCATTATTGGCAATGTCTAGAAAGTTCTCACAAGGAGAGGTTTGGTCACCTAATCATGCGCCAAGAAGGAGAAATCCTTATCTGAAAGCCCCTTTCCTCGAACTACCGTTTGTCATTATTGTGATTCTTCGTAATATTATTTGTGAATAATTATTTATTGATTTATATGATAAGGAAATATTTATTTTATGTGGATATAAATGAAGGATAGGAAATATTTATTTTATGTGATTATAAATGAAGGAATTAATGCCGAGGTGTTTTATCAAGATTTTGTTTGAATGGAGGTAGGTATTAAAAATCATTCTATGATGTGATTTTGGGCATTTTTCGCTTTGAATTTGGAAAACTTAAAGCTACAAAGTTGTAGAGAATTTAATTTTCTATGGAATGGACATAAAATTTGTATTTTTCTGATAAAAGGGCTATTTATTATGAATTATTGAAGTTTCATAATTATTGTTTAAATAATAAAATATTTTTATGAAAATTTCTAGAATTGGGGGGGACCCACTTTGTTGGTGAGAAATGTGCTAAAATTTTATTTCAAAAGTGGTGTGTGGAAGTAGTGGTAAGTATGGTAGTAGAAGCCAAAAAATAATTTTATTATTTTTAGTCTCCTTTAAATATGTTTTAAAATCGATTTTCCTATAAATAGGTGCTTAGTTAGAATTGAAAATCACACCGTAAATATAAGTTTTCTCTCTATATATATATATCGATTCGATTTTTTTTGTGAGTATTTAGATACTTTGAGAGTTGCTATTCAAAGACAAGTTTCTTTCAAAAAGACTATATCCAATATTTCATCGTAAATACTATTCTTTTGAGGTAAGGGATGTTATTTTCTTCTTAAATGATATTATTTTCTTCAATATCATTATGCCAAAATATTGATATGAGTTTTATTGTGGAATTTCTACCTTTTTGTGTCTGGGTTACTATTCACGATACTGGCACTATTCACGATACTTACACTATTCACAAATACACTATTCAATTATTCAAAAAAATTTTTTCTTTTTTTCCCAGATGTCTATTATGGTTACTATCTTTGATTGTATCCATGTTTTTTTGATCTTTATTCTTGAATTTTACTCCATTATGGTTTATTATGGAGTATTTTTAAACTTGATTATCTAAAGTACGAATCTCTAATCTTTATCCTTTTATCTCACTCGATTCGCTTCTCTAAAATGTTTTTCATCATCCTCACCCTTAATGGTGATATTTGATGAATATCTTTGGCCTCAGAAAGTGCAAAGATGAATGATTACTCGATGAATATCTTTGGCCCAGAGTGCAAAGATGAACAAAAGTTGAGATGAATACGACCAACTCGGTGATATAAATGAATATCTTTGGCCCCAGAAAGTAAAAAGATGAATATTTGATTCAAGATGTATATCGATTGATGTTACAGGATAAAATATTGATGATGGACTTTTAAATTCATAGATGATAGTAGATTTCATTCTCTACTTAACTCTTCTAATGAATTGTTGTTTCACCGCAGCAGCTTGTTGATCTAAAACTTGTTGTCTCATTATATTCTATCGATTTTTCCCCGTCAAGACTAAGGATAATTTGTTGTATATTATCTTAGTCATAATATTCTTTATCGGGCTAGTTGAGCTCACCCTTTCCTTTTTTTTCCATTTTTCTTCTCGTAGTTTGAGAATATAAAGAAAACCACCAATGGGGTATAGAGTGATGGTCCTAGATAGTTGTTTTAGCAGCCCTCACTATTTTTTGTAAAATAGTGCATCAATAATTGTAATGAGGACTTTATTTGAGTGTGGATATTGTCTAGAAGACAATATTTGTATTTAAACTCACAAATGTGTGTTGTCGTATTTTGCACATTACAAATTGTAATAATAAAGTTGTAGTTTTTTTTCTACTCATGTATTTGCACTCGTAATGGGTGATGTATACCTATTTTGGGGGCCACACAATTGGTATCGTAGCTTAGGATATGGTCTCCTCAAGTGAGATCGGGAATAGAACTAGAGGGGAGAGAGAGAGTAAAAATCCTTCGCTAGTGTGTGTGTCCTACCTAAGCTTATTTGTTGGCTCATCATAATATAGGATATTATGTGATATGTTAATTTGTTTAATTAACCCTTGTTTTATGGCGCTTTTTAAGAATGGCAAATGAGAACGTTAACAATGGAGTGTATGAGATCGTGGAACAACCTTCAATCACCAACCAAGAGAAACGCAACAGAAGGCAATATTCCTCCCGTAAAAAACACTACTATGAGCAAACGATGAATGATGGAATGTTTAGAAGCTTTTTGCAGCTCATGCAAAATCGCATTTAGGAGACTCGTGTACAAAATACGGTGGAAATGATAAGAACGCTGCTGCTTTGTCACAACCAAGCAAGCTTCAAGGAGTCAGGACCACCAGATTGGGAAAGCCGATCCGATTAAGGCGAAAACATGGGTCAAGCAAATTACCAAGATATTCGATGTCTTGGGATGCACGGAAGAACAAAAGGTTCCATTCGCCACCTTTATGTTCCGTGGTGAGGCAGACATCGTGGGGATCAGGAAGCGCACTCCACCAAATTACACTCAACATGTGTCTTGGAAAGATTTCAGAATCGCTCAATGACAAGTACTTTCCTCGAAAGTATTCATCATATGAAGGAGGTAGAGTTTATTAGATTGGAATGTAACAACATGATTTGTCCCCAAAGACGAGGCGGTTCGCAGAGTTATCCAGTGTTCAGACCTCATTTGGTAGAGAATGAGGAACGATGACGCGGATGTTTCGAGAGGTCTAAAACCCGAGATTCACAATACCTTATCTCTCATAAATTTTCTCTCAGATTCAGATGTTGTCAATGTGGCTCAATTATTAGAGCGAGATAATGAGTATGTTCAACCAAGGGACCACAACTGTGGTCATACTCTAAGGATGTTAAGAAATATCTGAGCGATGATAACCAAATGAGGAGGGAAAAATACTTGACAAAAGCCAGAACCACTCCTCTGGTGGTAATCGTGGCCATGATAATAGGAGAGGTGAGTCAAGTGGAAATTTCAAAAAGAGGAGATTCAACAATGATGGAAGACATCAAAGAAAAGACACCAAGACCAACAACAAATTCTAGGGAGAGAGAACGACCGCCAATTAGATGCTACAAATGCGAGAGAGAGGGACACATAAGTCCAAACTGCTCACAAATCTTCCAAGGTGTGTTTCAATTATGGAAAAGACTACATATAGCCCAATTTTTTCCTCAGAGCGAAAGTCAAGTCCAACTCGACTACGCACACCAAAGGCGTACTACGACAAAACAAAGTCGGTGGTTCAAGGAGGGCGCTTTGTCGATCGCCAAAACGCGAGAAACCCCGAACGAGGTGATCACGTAAGCTAATCTTGAACTCTCATGAAGTTTATACCTTACTAGATACCCTGCTTCTACCCATTCTTTATCTCTCTCCCGCTTGTGCTCAACGCTTAAACTCGACTCGAGAAATTAGACTTTGACTTATCTCGTGGAGACTCCGCTAGAGAAACCTTTATCACATCCACTCGCTTATAAATCTTGCTTGATCCAAGTTGGCACAATCACATTACCTGCTGATCTTATCTCTTTAAAGATACTTGCATTTGATGTGATTTTAGGGATTGATTGTTAACCACTCATCATGCCAAAATTGATTGTTTTCGTAAGGTCATAGTTTTCATATTCCTAACCAACCTCATTATACTGAATTCAAGCAACTAAACCACTAAAATCAATCACCGCATCATATCAAGCCATAAAGCTATTCGCTTATTGAAAAACGGATGTCAAGCTTTCTTAGCCCATATTATGGACTTGAACAAAAACACGCCGATTTGAATAATATTTCGTTTGTTAGTGAATTTCCGACGATTTCAAGAACTTCCCGGTCTACCCCTTAACGTGAAGTTGAATTCTTTATTGATCTTGAACCGCACAAAGCCCATTTCTAAAACCCCATATCGAATGGCTCCTATTGAACTTCGTGAGTTAAAAGTCCAACTACAGAATTGTTAGACATCGCTTTCATTCATCCTAAGACATCTCCTCGGGGTGCTCCTGCTTTTATTTGTAAAAGAAGAAAGACGGAGTATGCGACTTTGTATCGACTAACGAGAATTAAACCATGTCACCATCAAGAATAGGTATCCCCACCTCGTATTGATGACCTGCTCGACCAAATAGCCAAAGGAGCACAATTCTTTTCAAAGATCGATCTTCGCTCGATATCATCAAATCAAGATTAAAATCGAGGATATTCCAAAGACCGCCTTCGTAACTCTGCAGACGGCATTATGAATTCTTAGTCATGTCTTTTGATCGACTAATGCTCCCGCCGCTTTCATGGATATGATGAACCGTGTATTCAAGGAATATTTGATCATTCATTGTTGTTTTTATTGATGACATCCTCATCTATTCCAAAAGCCGTGAAGATCATGAGCACCATTTGAAGTCGGTACTTCAAAGACTTCGTGACAACAAGCTATATGCCAAGTCAAGAAATGCGAAGTTCGCTTAAGGAAGTAGCATTCCTTGGGCACGTGGTGTCAAAACATGGAGTATCTATCAATCCGACAAAGATCAAGCAATACAAAGTTGGGAGCAACCAAGTCTGCGATCAAGTGCGAGCTTTTTGGGCTTAGCGGTTATTATCGAGATTCGTGGAAGGATTTTCTCGAATCGCTACTCCGCTAACTCAAATTGACTCGAAAAAGATACAAAATTGTATGGAGCGAGGGAATGCGAGAAGAGTTTCCAAGAGCTCAAGAGGAGACTCATTTCGCACTGCTCGAACAATACCATCCGTTCGATGGATTTGTTATCTACAAATGATGCTTCGTGCAAAGGGTTAGGATGTGTTCTCATGCAACATGGGAAAGTCATAGCCTATGCCTCATGACAACTCAAAGAATATGAGAGGAATTATCCTACTCATGATCCGAGTCAAGCAGCATTGCATTTTGCTTGAAAATCTGGAGACACTACCCGTATGGGGAGAAAGTGGAGATTTATACGATCATAAAAGCCTCAAATATTTCTTCACCCAAAAGGAACTCAACATGCGGCAACGACGCTGGCTCGAGTCATTGAAAGATTACGACCATAACATTCAATATCATCCTCGAAAAGCAAAACGTCAGAGTGACGATCGAGTAGAAGATCATATGCGGCACGAAAAGTGTTGTTGTTAACACAAAGACCCATTTTGTACGACTTACAAAGGATGGAGATAGAGTTAAAGGCTCCAAGTACCCACATGATGATGATAAAAATATACGAGTAGAACCGACTTTAATCGATAAAGTTAAAGTCGCTCAAACTACGTACATGGAGCCGATGCGATGAAGAAGAAAGTGCAAGAAGGTGCTATTCCGTAGCAAGAATCGATGAAGAAGGAATACTTTGAGTCAACTCCAGCACTTTCAAGGCTCCTAACGATTCGACTTGAAGCATAGAATCATGATGGAGGCACACAACACACCATTTTTGCAATCCATCTCGGGAGTACCAAAATGTATCACGATCTTCGACATACATTTTGGTGGAGCAATATGAAGAGAGAGATCGCAGAGTTTATCTCGAGGTGTTTAACTTGTCAACGTAGTAAAGGCGAGCATCAAGTGCCAAAGGGTCCATTGCAACCACTTGAGATTCCAAATGGAAGTGGGAACACATTACCATGGATTTCAAGTATGTGTCTTCCCAAAGTTTCTCAAGGCATAGATGCGATTTGGGTTATTGTTGATAGATTAACCAAGTCTCGCTTATTTCTTTGCCTATACGTGAGACTTATTCCCTTGAACGCCTTGCTCAGATGTACGTGAAATGAGATTGTGAGATTGCATGGCATGCCAAGATCCATAGTTTTGGATCGTGACCCAAGATTCACTTCACGATTTTGGGTTAGCTTGCAAAAAGCTATGGGCACGGATTTATTTATTCATTTCAAATACCATCCTCAAACTGGACGGGCAATCGAAAAGACTATTCAAACCCTTGAAGATCTATTAAGACTCGTGGTCCTAGATTTCAAAGGAAGTTGATAAGTACTTGCCATCGGTGGAATTCTCCCACAACAACAAAGCTTATCAAGCAAGTATAGGCATGGCTCCATTCGAGGCGCTATATGGACGAAAGTGTCGCTCTCCAAAGATGTTGGGACGAGGTGGGTGAAGCAACGTTGTTGGGACCAAAATTAGTACGCATGACTACGTAAAAGATTCAAATGATCCGAACGATATAAAGACCTCACAAGATCGACAAAAAGAGTTATGCCGATCTTCATCGAAAGGACGTGGAATTTAATATCGAGATCATGTATCGTTACGTATTGCTCCATGGAAGGGAGTTACAAGATTTGGGAAGAGAGGAAAGCTCAATCCACGATTTGTTGGTCCATTTGAGATTCTTGACCGAATAGGAAATGTGGCCTATAGACTCGCATTACCTCCAAGCATGTCTCGTGTTCATAATGTTTTTCATATATCTATGCTTCAGAATATGTGAAAGACCCAAACCACATTATTAAGGTTAGAACCGATGCATTTAGATAGTCAAGATTTAACGTACGAGGAGGTACCACACCAAGATATTGATAGAAAGAAAGATGTCCTACTTAACAAAGGTTATACCACAAGTCAAGGTTTTGTGGAGGAACCATGCTATCAAGAAATGACCGGGAGTTGAATCGAAAATGAAAGCGAGGTACCTCACCTTTTCAAAACACTGTACGTACGCCAATTTCGAGGATGAAATTTCATAAGAGGGGAGGTTGTAAGACCCCAACTTATTATAAATAAAATTAAATTTCTATTTATTATCTTGAAATAATAAGGTGATAATTTGATATAATACTTTGGTTATGGGTGAAATGTGCAAATTTTGCAAAATAAGCAAGTGGTTATAAAATATTCATTTTTGTTTGGGAATATTCGTTTGGTCGTGGAATATTCTTGTTGTCGGGAATATTCGTATTTACGCACAAAAACCATTTGTGGGCCCCATAATGTAATAACGCTTGGATGAAGAAAAAACAACAAGTTTGAGTTTTTATAAATAACGACGAAATTGTTACTGCTAACACTCGTTGAATACCTCTAAGTGGTTAAAATACAAAGAATACGCGTGGTCGCACAAAGAAGACACCAGTATTACATAAAGATTTTTGAATTATTGATTCTTACGTAAGAAGGCACTACTCAATAATTGTTACAAGAATTATCGCTCAATATTTTATTTTATTGATTCAATAATTGTCATATTGATATTTTATATTATTGTTGTTTCAATAATTGTCACCGCATGACAAGATTTCTATTATCGATCAATAATTCATATTATTTGAATAATATTATTAGATAAAGATTATTGGCAATGTCTAGAAAGTTCTCATCAAGGAGAGGTTTGGTCACCTAATCATGCCAAGAAGGAGAAATCCTTATCTGAAAGCCCCCTCTTTCTCGAACTACCGTCATTATTATTGTGATTCTCATAATATTATTTGTGAATAATTATTTATTGATTTATATGATAAGGAAATATTTATTTTATGTGGATATAAATGAAGGATAGGAAAATATTTATTTTATGTGGTATTATAAATGAAGGAATTAATGTTGAGGTGTTTTATCAAGATTTTGTCTATAATGGAGGTATTAAAATCATCCGCAAAAATTAACGATGATTTGTGATTTTACATTTTTGCATTTTTTTGCTTGAAATTTGGAAAACTTAAAGCTACAAAGTTGTAGAGAATTTAATTTCCTATGGAATGGACATAAAATTCATATTTTTCCGATAAAAGGGCTATTTATTATGAATTATTGAAGTTTCGATTATTGTTTAAATAATAAAATATTTTGAAAATTTCTAGAATCAGGGCCCCACTTTTTTTTTTTTGAAAAATGTGGGTGCTAAAATTTTATTTCAAAAGTGGTGGGTGGGAATAAATAAGTAGTAGTAAAGCCAGCATCAAAATAATAAATAATATTTTATTATTTAAGTCTCCTTTCATATGCTTCTAACATTTTCCTATAAATAGGTGCTTAGTTAGAATTGAAAATCACACCGTAAACATAAGTTTTCTCTCTATATATATATCGATATATATATATTTATGAGTATTTAGATATTTTGTGAGTATTTAGAGAGTTGTTGCTATTCAAGACAAGTTTCTTTCAAAGACTATATCCAATATTTCAAATCGTAAATATCGCTTTTTTGAGGTAAGGGATGTTATTTTTTCTCAGAAATGATATTATTTTCTTCAATATCATTATGCTAAAATATTGATATGAATTTTATTGTGGAATTTCTACCTTTTGTGTCGGGTTACTATTCACGATACGATACTATTCACGATACTACTATTCACAAATACACCTATTCAAAAAAAAATGAAATTTTCTTTTTTGTCCCAGATGTCTATTATGGTTACTATCTTTGATTGTATCCATGTTTTTGATCTTTATTCTTGAATTTTACTCCATTATGGTTTATTATGGAGTATTTTTAAATTTGATTATCTAAAGTACGAATCTCTAAACTTTATCCTTTTATCTCATCGGATTCGTTTTCTAAAATGTTTTCATCATCCTCACCCCTTAATGGTGATATTTGATGAATATCTTTGGCCCAGAGTAGTAAAGATGAATGATTACTCGATGAATATCTTTGGCCCAGTAGTGCAAAAGATGAACAAAAAGTTGAGATGAATATGACCAACTCGGTGATATAAATGAATATCTTCGGCCCAGAAGTGCAAAGATGAATATTTGATTCAAGATGTATATTGATTGATGTTACAGGATAAAATATTGATGATGGACTTTAAATTCATAGATGATAGTAGATTTCATTCTCTACTTAACTCTTCTAATGAATTGTTGTTTCACCGCAAATTGTTGATCTAAAACTTGTTGTCTATTATATTCTATCGATTTTTCCCTCGTTGAAGACTAAGGATAATTTGTTGTATATTATCTTAGTCATAATATTCTTTATCGGGCTAGTTGAGCTCACCCTTTTCCTTTTTTTGTTCCATTTTTCTTCTCGTAAGCGAGAACATATAGCAGAACCAAATGGGGTATAGAGTGATGGTCCTAGATATTTGTTTTAGCAGTTCCTCACTATTTTTTTGTAAAATAGTGCATCAATAATTGTAATGAGGACTTTATTTGAGTGTGGATATTGTCTAGAAGACAATATTTGTATTTAAACTCATAGATGTGTTGTCGTCGTTTTTGCACGACAATTGTATTAATAAAGTTGTAGTTGTTTTCTGTACCATACTTTTTGGCGACTCGTAATGGGTGATGTATACCTATTTTGGGGTGTCACAAATCACCAGATTTACGGGAAAGCTTGATCTGATTAAGGCGGAAACATGGGTCAAGCAAATTACCAAGATATTCGATGTCTTGGGATGCACGGAAGAACAAAAGGTTCCATTCGTCACCTTTATGTTCCATGGTGAGGCAGATTACTGGTGGGAATCTGTGAAGCGTACCCAGCCAACCGTACTCAACATGTCTTGGGAAAGATTTCAGAAACTGTTCAATGACAAGTACTTTCCTGAAAGTATTCGTCATATGAAGGAGGCAGAGTTTATTAGATTGGAACAGAACAACATGACGGTATCCCAGTACGAGGCAAAGTTTGCAGAGTTATCCAGGCTTGCACCTCATTTGGTAGAGAATGAGGAACGTATGACACGGATGTTTTTGAGACGTCCAAAACCCGAGATTCGTCAATACCTTATTTCTCATAAATTTTATATGTATTCAGATGTTGTCAATAGGGCTCAATTATTAGAGTGAGATAGTGAGTATGTTCAACCAAGGGACCACGACCAGGGTCATACCGGTGACAGCAGTCATCGGAGCGATGATAACCAGCGATGAGGGAAAAATACGGACAAAAGCGGTAACCACTCGGGTAGTAATCGTGGCCATGATAATAGGAGAGGTGGGTCAAGTGGAAATTTCAAAAAGAGGAGATTAAACAATGATTGGAAGACATCAGCAGCAACACCAGCACCAACAACAAATTCTAGGGGAGGAGAACGACTGCAAGTTAGATGCTACAGCTGTGAAGAGGAGGGACACATAAGTCCAAACTGTTGTCAGCCTTCCAAGGTGTGTTTCAATTGTGGAAAAGACGGTCATATAGCTCAATTTTTTCCTGTAGCGAAGTCAAGTCCAACTGGGACGGCGGCACCAAAGGCGACTACGGAACAAATAAAGTCTTTGGTTCAAGGGAGGGCATTTGTCATGACTGGCCAAAATGCGAGAAACCCGAATGTGGTGATCACGGGTAAGCTAATCTTGAACTCTTGCGAAGTTTATACTTTACTAGATACCGGTTCTACCCATTCTTTTATCTCTCTTGCTTGTGCCCAACGTTTAAACTTGACTCCGGAGAAATTAGACTTTGACTTATAAATCTTGCTTGATTCAAGTGGGCACAATTACATTACCTGTTGATCTTATCTCTTTAAAGATACTTGCATTTGATGTGATTTTAGGGATTAATTGGTTAACTACTCAACATGCCAAAATTGATTGTTTTCCTAAGGTTGTTAGTTTTCATATTCCTAACCAACCTGTTATACGAATTCAAGCAACTAAACCACTAAAATCAACCACTGTTATATTAAGCCATAAAGCTATTCGTTTATTGAAAAACGGATGTCAAGATTTCTTAGCCCATATTATGGACTTGAACAAAAACACGTTAGATTTGAATAATATTTCTGTTGTTAGTGAATTTCCTGACGTATTTCCTGAAGAACTTCCTGGTCTACCCCCAGAACGTGAACTTGAATTCTTTATTGATCTTGAACCGGGTACAAAGCCCATTTCTAAAACCCTATATCTAATGGCTCCTATTGAACTTCAGGAGTTAAAATTCCAACTACAGGAATTGTTAGACATCGGTTTCATTCGTCCTAGTACATCTCCTTGGGGTGCTCCTGTTTTATTTATAAAGAAGAAAGACGGGAGTATGCGACTTTGTATTGACTACCGGGAATTGAACCATGTCACCATCAAAAATATGTATCCCCTACCTCGTATTGATGACATGTTCGACCAGTTGCAAGGAGCACAATTCTTTTTAAAGATCGATCTTCGTTCTGGATATCATCAGCTGAAGATTAAAATTGAGGATATTCCAAAGACTGCCTTCAGAACTCGGTACGGGCATTATGAATTCTTAGTCATGTATTTTGTATGGACTAATGCTCCTGCTGCTTTCATGTATATGATGAACCATGTATTCAAGGAATATTTGGATCAGTTCGTTGTTGTTTTTATTGATTACGTCCTTATCTATTCCAAAAGCCTTGAAGATCATGAGCACCATTTGAAGCTGGTACTTCAAAGACTTCGTGACAACAAGCTATATGCCAAGCTGAAAAAAATGCGAGTTTTGGCTTAAGGAAGTAGCATTCCTTGGGCACGTGGTGTCAAAACATGGAGTATCTGTTGACCGGGCAAAGATTGAAGCAATACAAAGTTGGGAGCAACCGAAGTCGGTGACCGAAGTGCGTAGCTTTTTGGACTTAGCTAGTTATTATCAGAGATTCGTGGAAGGATTTTCTCAATTTTCTACTCCGTTAACTCAGCTGACTAGGAAAGATACAAAATTCGTATGGAGCGAGAAATGCAAGAAGAGTTTCCAAGAGCTCAAGAGGAGACTCATTTCTAACTGCTCGACAATATCATCTCGGTTCGGATGGATTTGTTATCTACAAATGATGCTTCGAGCAAAGGGTTAGGATGTGTTCTCATGCAACATGGGAAAGTCATAGCCTTATGACTCATGACAACTCAAAGAATATGAGAGGAATTATCCTACTCATGATCCGGAGTTAGCGGCATCGATCGCTAATGCTGAAAATCTGGAGACACTACTTGTATGGGGAGAAAGTGGTGATTTATACGGATCATAAAAGCCTCAAATATTTCTTTACCCAAAAGGAACTCAACATGCGGCAACGAAGTTGGCTCAAGCTATTGAAGGATTACGACCATAGCATTCAATATCATCCTGGAAAAGAAAACGTTGTAGCTGACGCATTGAGTAGAAGATCAGATCACGAATGCACGAGTGCAATGTTGTTAACACAAAGGCCCATTTTGTACGACTTGCAAAGGATGGAGATAGAGTTAAAGGCTCCAAGTACCCACATGATGATGGCAAATATACGAGTATAACTGACTTTAATTGATAAAGTTAAAGCTGCTCAAACTACAGATATGGAGCTGATGCGTATCAAGAAGAAAGTTCAAGAAGGTGCTATTCCGGAAGCAAGAATCGATGAAGAAGGAATACTTCGAGTCAACTCCAGACTTTGCGTTCCTAACGATTCTGACTTGAAACATAGAATCATGATGGAGGCACAAAACACACCATTTGCAATCCATCTTGGGAGTACCAAAATGTATCACGATCTTTGACATACATTTTGGTGGAGCAATATGAAGAGAGAGATCGCGGAGTTTATCTCGAGGTGTTTAACGTATTAACGTGTAAAGGCGGAGCATCAAGTGCTAAAGGGTCCATTACAACCACTTGAGATTCCAAAATGGAAGTGGAAACACATTACCATAGATTTAGTTACAGGTCTTCCCAAAGTTTCTCAAGGCATAGATGCGATTTGGGTTATTATTGATAGATTAACCAAGTCTGCTCATTTCTTGCCTATACGTGAGACTTATTCCCTTGAACGTCTTGCTCGTATGTACGTAAATGAGATTGTGAGATTGCATGGCATGCCAGTATCCATAGTTTAGGATCGTGACCCAAGATTCACTTCACAATTTTGGGTTAGATTGCAGAAAGCTATGGGCACAGATTTACGATTCAGTTCGGCATACCATCCTCAAATGGACGGGCAATCGGAAAGGACTATTCAAACTCTTAAAGATCTATTAAGACTCTGTGTCCAAGATTTCAAAGGAAGTTGGGATAAGTACTTGCCACTGGTGGAATTCTCCTACAACAACAGTTATCAAGCAAGTATAGACATGACTCCATTCGAG
Organism: Panax ginseng; assembly: GCA_020205605.1. Taxonomy (NCBI): domain Eukaryota; kingdom Viridiplantae; phylum Streptophyta; class Magnoliopsida; order Apiales; family Araliaceae; genus Panax; species Panax ginseng. Next base: position 82,894,063 of record CM035149.1, read on the forward strand.
GCGTTGTATGGTCGAAAGTGTCATTCTCCAGTATGCTGGGACGAGGTGGGTGAAGTAACTTTGTTGGGACCGGAATTGGTACGCATGACTACAGAAAAGATTCAAATGATCCGGCAACGTATAAAGACCTCACAAGATCGACAAAAGAGTTATGCTGATTTTCATCGAAAGGACGTGGAATTTAATATAGGAGATCATGTACTGTTACGTATTGCTCCATGGAAGGGAGTTAGAAGATTTAGAAAGAGAGGAAAGCTCAATCCATGATTTGTTGGTCTATTTGAAATTCTTGACCGAATAGGAAATGAGGCTTATAGACTCGCATTACCTCTTAGCATGTCTCGTATTCATAATGTTTTTCACATATCTATGCTTCGTAAATATGTGAAAGATCCAAACCACATTGTTACTTTAGAACCAGACGAGATAGCCGAAGATTTAACGTACGAGGAGGTACTTATCAAGATATTGGATAAGAAAGAGCATGTCCTACGAACAAAGGTTATACCACAAGTCAAGGTTTTGTGGAGGAACCATGCTATTGAAGAAATGACCTGGGAGTTGGAATTAGAAATGAAAGCGAGGTACCCTCACCTTTTCGAAACACCAGGTACGTACGTCAATTTCGAGGACAAAATTTCATAAGGAAGGGAGGTTATAAGACCCCAACTTATTATAAATAAAATTAAATTTCCTCTATTTATTATCTTGAAATAATAAGGTGATAATTTGATATAATACTTTTGTTATGGGTGAAATGTGCAAATTTTACAAAATAAGCAAGTGGTTATAAAATATTCATTGTTGTCGGGGAATATTCGTTTGGTCGTGGAATATTCTTGTTGTCGGGGAATATTCATATGACGACGCAGCCATTTGTGGGCCCCATAACCACTCGGGTGGTAATTGTGGCCATGATAATAGGAGAGGTGGGTCAAGTGAAAATTTCAAAAAGAGGAGATTAAATAATGATGGGAAGACATTAGCAGCAGCAGCAGCAGCACCAACAACAAATTCTAGGGGAGGAGAACGACCGCCAGTTAGATGCTACAGATGCGGAGAGGAGGGACACATAAGTCCAAACTGTTCACATCCTTCCAAGGTGTGTTTAAATTGTGGAAAAGACGGTCATATAGCCCGATTTTTTCCTGTAGCGAAGTCAAGTCCAACTGGGACGACGGCACCAAAGGCGACTACGGAACAAATAAAGTCTTTGGTTCAAGGGAGGGCGTTTGTCGTGACTGGCCAAAACGCGAGAAACCCAAACGTGGTGATCACAGGTAAGCTAATCTTCAACTCTTGCGAAGTTTATACCTTACTAGATACCGGTTCTAACCATTATTTTATCTCTCTTGCTTGTGCTCAATGTTTAAACTTGACTCCGGAGAAATTAGACTTTGACTTATCTGTGGAAACTCCATTAGGAGAAACCTTTATCACATCCACTGTTTATAAATCTTGCTTGATTCAAGTGGGCACAATCACATTACCTGTTGATCTTATCTCTTTAAAGAAACTTGCATTTGATGTGATTTTAGGGATTAATTGGTTAACTACTCAACGTGCCAAAATTGATTGTTTTCCTAAGGTTGTTAGTTTTCATATTCCTAACCAACCTGTTATACGAATTCAAGCAACTAAACCACTAAAATCAGTCACTATCATATTAAGCCATAAAGCTATTCGTTTATTGAAAAACGGATGTCAAGCTTTCTTAGCCCATATTATGGACTTGAACAAAAACACGTTAGATTTGAATAATATTTCTGTTGTTAGTGAATTTCCCGGCGTATTTCTGAAGAACTTCCGGGTCTCCCCCGAACGTGAACTTGAATTCTTTATTGATCTTGAACCGCGTACAAAGCCCATTTCTAAAATCCCATATCGAATGGCTCCTATTGAACTTCAGGAGTTAAAATTCCAACTACAGAAATTGTTAGACATCGGTTTCATTCTGTCCTAGTACATCTCCTTGGGGTGCTCTATTTTATTTGTAAAGAAGAAAGACGAGTATGCGACTTTGTATTGACTAATCGGAATTGAACCATGTCACCATCAAAATATGTATCCCCACCTCGTATTGATGACATGTTCGACCGGTTGCAAGGAGCACAATTCTTTTCAAAGATCGATCTTAGCTCGGATATCATCACCAAGATTAAAACTAAGGATATTCCAAGACCGCCTGAACTCTAAATGACGGCATTATGAATTCTTAGTCATGTATTTTGGATTGACTAATGCTCCTGCTGCTTTCATGGATATGATGAACCATGTATTCAAGGAATATTTGGATCAGTTCGTTGTTGTCTTTATTGATGACATCCTCATCTATTCCAAAAGCTGTGAAGATCATGAGCACCATTTGAAGCTGGTACTTCAAAGACTTCATGACAACAAGCTATATGCCAAGCTTATGAAATGCGAGTTTTGGCTTAAGAAAGTAGCATTCCTTGGGCCCGTGGTGTTAAAACAAGGAGTATCTGTTGACCCGACAAAGATTGAAGCAATACAAAGTTGGGAGCAATCAAGTCGATGGTGATCAAGTGCGTAGCTTTTGGGCTTAAATTTGGTTATTATCGGAGAGTCGTGGAAGGATTTTCTCGAATCGCTACTCCGCTTAACTCAGCTGACTCGAAAAGATACAAAATTCGTATGGAGCGAGAAATGCGAGAAGAGTTTCCAAGAGCTCAATCGGTATAATCTCTTAAACACTGAATTAATGTCTGTTTCGCATGGATCCTGTTTTGGGTTTCGGATATTGTTCTATTTTATTCAATTTTATTACGTTGTGCATTGCTTTGATGTGCCAAAAACCCCAACAATTATGTGGCATGTCAATTAACCCTTGTTTTGTGACAGTAAAATTGCATCTGAAAATGTTGAGATAAGCAATGGAGCACATGAGACCGTTGAGTCACCGACGATCAATAACCAGGTGAATGTACATCAGGAAGACAATAATCCTCGTGTAAATAACAACACCATCCAAATGACGAACGATGGTATGTCTAGGAGCTTTTTAGAATTCATGCAACACCAAATGAGAGAGACTCCTATTCATAATGGAGGTGGAGTCAATGGAAACTCACGACTGGTCACTGCTAAATAGTTCAAGGAGCTGGGACCGCCGGAGTTTTTGGGAAAGCCAGAACCACTTAAGGCAGAGACGTGGATAAAGCAGATCACCAAGATATTTAATGTCTTGGAATGCTCAGAGGAGTAAAAGGTTCCCTTCACCACCTTTATGTTGCATGAAGAGGCAGATTACTGGTGGGAATCTGTAAAACATACCCAGCCTGCCGCAGTCAAGATGTCTTGGGAGAAGTTCCGAGAATTGTTCAACCACAAGTACTTTCCCGAAAGTATAAATCACATGAAGGAGGTTGAATTCATTAAGCTGGAGCAAAATAATATAACCGTATCGTAGTACGAGGCTAAATTTGTGGAGTTATCTCAGTTTGCATCCCATTTGGTAGATAATGAGGAGAGAATGACGCGAATATTTTTTCGAGGTTTGAAACCCAAAAAGTTGGATACAATGTATTGGCTGAGATGTTGTGGTTGATTTGTATAATATAGAGCACATGGCTGATCTTTAGTTGGTCACCAACTAAAGTTTTGGCAAGATTTACAAGTTAGCTTAATAAAGAAATGCAAAAAGGGTAATAAGGTCATTTTTCATACAATTTTAATGGATTTCTAGTCATTTGTCTAACCCTTAGGGTTTAACCCTTAGAGTTTAACCCTAAGGTTCTACAATTTTATTTTTAAGGATTTCCAATTAGGCTAAAAAATGTAAATTTAGTTTCCTAAATTATAATTTAGGGTTTCGTAATTGTATTAAGGTTTACTAATTATACTTGGCTTGATCATTAGGATTAAGGTTCCTAATTATCATTAAACTTTCTTAATTATTGATTAGGATTCCTAATTTAGCAATTAGGGTTTACAATTAGAAATTAGAATGTCTAATAATTAGGGTTTTCCCTAATTAGGGTTATTATCTATTATACTTGTCAATATTCACTTTAATACAATTTCTTACCAATCATAAACTCCGGATTGAGTGTCAAATTAGGGTTTATCACAATAATACTAGGTTTTCTACTATTACACCATAATTGACCAACCATTATAAGTCCACGCATACGGTACATATTTATAGTACTGAAATATAATTAATATTATATTATTATTCTCATTCCTTATTCAAAATCCAGAATTAAGGTTTTGAATCCATATCTGACTTAACTTTCATATATACCATTATTAATTAAGTTAAAATAATTAACTTAACTAATATGAATAAATTCATATAATAACATAGTTATTATAATAATTCTAATAATCATTTCATATATTAAATAATATAATAATCATATTATCATGGAAAATAAATAATAAAATATTATTATTTATGAAAGAATATGAATTATGAAAGTGATGGTGGTGGATAAGATGCCCTAATCCAAGAATATGAAAGTTTCAAGCTTGAAGAAGGAGAAAAGATCATTTATATGGAAACACAATTTTCCAGAATCATTGATGAGCTAGATCAATTGGGAAAGGTATACACTACAATGAGAAAAACAGAAGAATTCTCAAAGTCCATCCATCCATCTGGAAAATGAAGGTTACAACAATCAAAGAAATGCAAGACCTAACCACATATCCTATGGATAATCTCATTGGAAATCTTCGTGCTCATGAAGTCGACATGTTAGTAAAAAAAGCCGGATAAGACATAGATCTCAAAAAGAAAGGAATCGCTTTCAAAGCCCTTCTGGTAGATCAAGAGAGCGACGATGAAGAACTAAATGAAGAACTCCTAACTCTAGAAAAAATGAAGTTACTCTACTATCCAGACAACTCAAGAGAGTGATTCAAAGCAATGCAAGAAAATATTGCAAAGGCTGTAAGACCCCAACTTTTATGAATAAAGATGAGTTTTTTATGGATATTATTTTTGAATATTATGGTATGAATTTGATATAATGTTATAGTTGTGGGTAATATTTATAAATTTTGCAAAGTATGCAAGTTGTTATATAATATTCGATTGGTCGGAGAATATTCATTTTAACAGAAATATTAAATAACGACACAATAATCATTGGTGGACCCATGAATGTAATTATTGGCCGGATTGAGAAAATGATAAAAATATTTTATAAAAATAACGACAGAGGTGTTACTATTAAAACTGTTGAACTAACCGGTAGTAAAAGTACAGTAATACGCGTGATTGCATAGTAGCAAACGGTATTGATTATTGATACTTACGTGAGAAGTCACTCAATTATTGTTGCATCATATCTCTCATATTATTAATTCGATTATTGTCACATTATCATCTGCATTATATGTTATATTATTAAATCAATAATTGAGACGACAAAGTTATTCATATTATTAAATTGTAATATTTACAAAGTCTAGAAGTTCAGTTAAGGAGAGGTTTGGTCACCTAATTGCGCGCCAATAGGGAGAAATCCTTATTGGAAAGCCCCCTCTTTCCTGGGAACAACCTGGTTGTTAAATATTGTGAGTTATAATATTAATGATGAATAAGTTCGTGTTGATTAAAGATGAATATGATAGTTTCATTGTGTTGGGATTATTTGTGTTAGTAGAAATCGACATCTATTTCGATGATAATTGATGTCTGGAGGTTATATTGTTCAAATGAGTTACTATTTACGAGTTACTATTCACAGGTACTATTCACCCGAACAATATATTTCTTTTCTATTGGAATAACCTATATACGCGGGCTACCTTATACTTGGTGAAATTCTTACATTATTTCGCCTTTATTATTCCATTGGAATATCCCGTCTCATAATAGCGCTTTTACTGTGGGACTGGGTTCCGTATTTATTATTCTCATTGGAATAACTCGCCTGTCGCGATCTATCACATGCCCGGTGATTTCTTTTGTTATTCTATTCTTTATTATACTCGCGTTGGTTAAAGTTTTGACTTCTATACTCCATGAAATTAGTGGAATATCCTTGATATTTTGCGCTTCATCCAAATCTTTTCATGAAAATATTCTTCCGAGCATTCTTGAATTTTACTCTACAAAGAAGTATCATGTTGACAATTTGGACGTTATTAGTTCTTGGATAAACTAATTCTTGAACTTGTTTTATTGAATTCATATATCATTGTCATCATCCTCATGTTTATATTTTTGAAAGTCATCCGTATTCGTGAGTGCATAGATGGACTTGGTATGATTATGACCGTGGATTATTCGGTATAATCATGACCGTAATGTTACAAATGATGTGGTAAAAGTCCTCATTGGCCCGTAGTGCATTGATGGACAGTTGTTGGTATGATCATGACCATTGATGAATACACGAATATCCTTGGCCCATAGTGCATGGATAATTTGTGGTCGTGACCCTAACGAATATCCTAGGCCATAGTGCAGGGATGATGTGGTTTATTTATTAAGCTGAGTCTCAGCGATAAAAGTGATGAAAAAACGTTTTAAATCATAAAAGATAGTAAATTTTATTCTCTACTTGACTCTTTTAATGGATTGCTTATTCTGCTGTAGTTAAACTTGATGTCTATTGTATTTTATCAGTTTAACATTGTTGAAGGCTAATGATAATTTATCATGCATTATCTTAGTCATAATATTTCTTTCTGGGTTAGTTGAGCTCACCCTTTCTTTCACTGTTCTCTTCAGGAAATGAGAACGTAGCAGGGACTAGTCGGGAAACGGAGTAATGGTCCAGAGGATAGCATTAGTAGTCCTCACTATTCTATGAAATAGTGTGTTAATAAATGTATTGAGGACTTATTTTGAGTGTGGATATTGTCTAGATGACAATATTTGTATTAAAAATCATAGCATATGTTTTGTCGTATTTTACACGACTGTTGTATAATTAGTTTGTATTTGTATTCAGTACCATGTATCTGGCAACCCAAGATGGGTGATGTATACCTATTTTTGGGGCGTCACAGTTGGTATCAAAGCTTAGGGATATGATCCCTGGCTAAGATGTGAGATAAGAACTAGGAGGGGAGAGACGAGGAATTCCTTCGCTAGTATGACCTACCTAAGTTTATTTGTTATTTAATTAGTTGGTCAGAGTATAGGGATAATATGTGATATGTTAATTAACCCTTGTTTTGTGGCCGTATTTGAAAATGGCATCCGAGAATGTTGAGAACATCAATGGAGCACAGGAGACCGTTGAGTCTCCACAGATCAATAATCAGGACAATGTGCATCAGGAAGGCGACAATCCTCATGCAAACAACAACACTGACCAAATGATGAACGACGGAATATTCTGAGGCTTCATGCAATTCATGCAACATCAGGCGAGAGCGGCTCTTATCCAAAATGCAGGTGGAAACACTGGCAATTCTCAGACGGTCACCGCCAAACAGTTTAAGGAGCTGGGACCACCGAAGTTTTTTGGAGAGCCAAAACCACTTAAGGCGAAGATGTGGATAAAGCAAATCAATAAGATATTTGATGTCTTGGGTTGCTCCGAGGAGCAAAAGGTTCCCTTTGCCACATTCATGTTGCGGGCAAAGGCAGATTACTGGTGGGAATCTGTAAAGCATACTCAACCTGCCGCATTGAAGATGTCTTGGGAGAAGTTCCAAGAACTATTCAACGACAAGTACTTTCCTGAAAGTATTCGTCATATGAAAGAGGTAGAGTTCATTAAACTGGAGCAAAACAACATGACCGTGTCGCAGTACGAAGCCAAGTTTGCCGAGCTGTCCTGATTTGCGTCTCATTTGGTTGATAATAAGGAGAGAATGACGCGAATGTTTTTAAGAGGTTTGAAACCTGAGATATGTTAATATCTTATCTCTTATAAACTATGTTTGTATTTAGATGTTGTTAATAGGGCTCAGTTATTGGAGCGTGATAATGAGTCAACCCAACCAAAAGATAGCAGCCGGCAAAATGATAATACTAGTGAGATCAGTCATCGAAGCGGTGATAACAAGCGTGGAGAGAATCAACAGGCCAGAAATGGTAACCACTTCGGTGGTAATCAGGGCCAAAATAATAAGAATGGACATTTCAAGAAAAGGAGATTCAACAATGATGGAAAGACGTCAGCACCAGCACCCGTTGTTAAGAAAGGAGAACGACCACCTATCATATATTTCAAATGCGGAGGGGAGGGACATATCAGTCCAAACTGCGCGATGCCATCCAAAGCATGTTATAATTGTGGAAGAGAAGGTCACCTAGACCAATTTTATCGTTCACTGAAGACAAGTTCAGCTAGGATGGAGGCACCAAAGGCCGTCCCAGAAAAGTCAAAAACCGGTAGTGCAAGGGAGAGCGTTTGTCGTGACCTCCTAGAAAGCAAGGAACCCAAACGAGGTCATCACGGGTAAGCTTATCATAAACTCTAGCGAAGTTTATACCTTATTTGATACCGGTTCTACCCATTCTTTTATTTCTCCTACTTGCGCTCAACGTTTAAAATTGACTCCGGAGAAATTGGACTTTGACTTAGCTGTTGAAACTCCGTTGGGAGAAACCTTCATTACATCCACTATTTATAAGTCTTGTTTGGTTCAAATCGGTACCCTCACATACTTGTCGATCTTATTTCATTGAAAATACTTACATTTGACATAATTCTAGGGATTGATTGGTTAACTACTCATCATGCAAAAATTGATTATTTTCGTAAGGTTGTTAGCTTTCATATTCCTAACCAACCTATTATGCAAATTCAAGCAACCAAACCATTAAAATCAATCAATCACTATCATCTCAAGCCATAAAGCTATTCATTTATTGAAAAACGGATGTCAAGCTTTCTTAGCTCATGTCACGGATCTGAACAAAAATACGTCAGTTTTGAATGATATTTCTATTGTTAATGAATTTCCTTACGTATTCCCTGAAGAACTTCCTAGACTACCCCCAGAGCATGAAATTGAATTTTGTATCGAGCTTGAACCCCATACAAAACCTATTTCCAAAGCCCCATATCGAATGACTCCTATTAAACTTTAGGAGTTAAAGACCCAACTGCATGAATTGTTAGACATCGGTTTCATTCGTCCTAGTACGTCTCCTTGGGGTGCTCCTTTTCTATTCGTGAAAAAGAAAGATGGGAGTATGCGACTTTGTATTGATTATCAGGAGTTGCACCATGTCACCATCAAAAATAGATATCCGTTGCCACGTATTGATGACCTGTTTGACCAGTTGCAAGGCTCCAAATTCTTTTCAAAGATTGATCTTCGTTCTGGATATCACCAATTGAACATTAGAACCGATGACATTCCAAAGACGACTTTCAGAACTCGGTACGGGCATTATGAATTCCTAGTCATGTCTTTTGGATTAACTAATGCTCTTGCTGCCTTCATGGATATGATGAACCGAGTATTCAAGGAATATTTAGATCACTTTGTGGTCGTCTTTATTGATGAAATCCTTATTTATTCCAAAAGCCGTGAAGATCATGAGCAACACTTGAGGCTGATACTCCAAAAGCTTTGTTAATATAAGATTTATGCCAAGTTGAAGAAATACGAGTTCTGGCTTGAGGAAGTAGCATTCCTTGGGCACGTAGTATCAAGTCATGGAATATCTATTGACCCAGCAAAGCTTGAAGCTATTCAAAGCTGGGAGCAACCTAAATCGATGATCAAGCACGTAGCTTTCTTGGCTTAATTGGTTATTATCGAGATTCAGTAGAAGGGTTTTCTCGAATCGCTACTCCATTAACTCAGCTGACTCGAAAAGATACAAAATTCGGTTGGAACGAGAAATGTGAGAAGAGTTTTTAAGAACTCAAGAGGAGACTCATTTCAACACCTGTTTTCACAATACCACCTGGCTCGGAGGGATTTGTCATCTATATTGATGCTTCGAGCAAAGGGTTAGGATGTGTTTTCATGCAACATGGGAAAGTCATAGCCTATGCCTCATGACAACTCAAAGAATATGAGAGGAATTATCCTACTCATGATCTAGATTTGGCAGCAGTCGTTTTTGCACTAAATATTTGGAGGCATTACTTGTATGGGGAGAAAGTGGAGATCTTTACGGATCATAAAAGCCTCAAATATTTCTTCACTCAAAAGGAACTTAACATGCGACAGCGATTGGCTTGAACTGTTGAACGATTATGATCATACCATCCAATACCATCCTATAAAAGCGAACGTAGTAATTGACGCGTTGAGTAGAAGATCATATGCGGGTACGAGTGCGATATTGTCAACGTAAAGGCCCATTTTGTGTGACTTGCAAAGGATGGAGATAGAGTTAATGACTCCAGGGACCCATGTGATGATGGCAAATATACGAGTAGAACCGACTTTAATCGATAAAGTTAAAGTCGCTTCAAGCTTACGCACTGGAGTGATGCGTATGAGGAAGAAAGTACAAGAAGGTGCTATATGCCGAAACAAGAATTGATGAAGAAGGAATACTTCGAGTCAACTCCAGAATTTGTGTTCCTAACGACCCTGATTTAAAGTATAGAATCATGATGGAGGCGCACAACACACCGTTTTCAATCCATCCTGGGAGTACCAAAATGTATCGCGATCTTCGTCATACATTTTGGTGGAGTAATATGAAGAGAGAGATAGCGCTGTTTATCTCAAGGTGTCTAACTTGTCAACGAGTCAAGGCGGAGCATCAAGTGGAAAAAGGTCCATTACAACCACTTGAAATTCCAGAATGGAAGTGGGAGCACATTACCATGGATTTCGTTATTGGTCTTCCCAAGGTTTCTCAAGGCATATATATGATTTGGGTCATTGTTGATAGATTGACCAAGTCTGCTCATTTCTTACCAATACGAGAAACTTATACACTTGAACGTCTTGCTATTATGTACATAAACGAGATTATAAAATTGCATGGTATACCGATATCCATAGTTTCTGATCGAGACCTAAGATTCACTTCAAGATTTTGGGTTAGTTTGCAAAAAGCTATGGGCACGGATTTACGATTTAGTTCGGCATATCATCCTCGATTTTACGGACAATCGAGAGAGGACTATTCAAACTCGAAGATTTATTAAGACTCGTGTCCTTGACTTTAAAGGAAGTTGGGACAAGTTCTTACCATTAGTGGAGTTTTCCTACAACACCGCTTATCAAGCAAGTATTGACATGGCTCCATTTGAGGCGCTAGTATGGAAGAAAGTGTCGCTTCTCAAAGATCTCGGGATGAGGTGGGTGAAGCAACGTTGTTGGGACCGGAGTTGGTACGTATGACTACTTAAAAAAGATTCAAACGATCCGACAACGATAAAAAAATCTCACAAGATCGACAAAAGAGTTATGCTGATCTTCATCGAAAGGACGTGGAATTCGATATTGGAGATCATGTGTTGTTACGTGTTGCTCCATGGAAAGGAGTTACGAGATTCGAAAAGAGAGGAAAGCTCAATCCTCGATTCATTTGCCCATTTTTAATCCTCGATCGAGTAGGAACTGTGGCGTATAGACTCGCTTTACCGCCAAGTATGTCTCGTGTTCATAACATTTTTCATATATCCATGTTACGTAAATATGTGAAAGACCCGAACCACATTATTGAGTTAGAATCGGACAAAATAGAGGAAGATTTAACGTATGAAGAGGTTCCTATTAAAATCTTGGATAAGAAGGAGCATATTCTACGCTCCAAGGTTATACCTCAAGTCAAAGTTTTGTGGAGGAACCAAGATGTTGAGGAAATGACCTGGGAGTTAGAATCTAAAATGAAATCAAGGTATCCTTACCTCTTCGACATACTAGGTACGTACCCTAATTTTGAGGGCGAAATTTCATAAGAAGGGGAGGTTGTAAGACCCCAACTTTTATGAATAAAGATGAGTTTTCAATGAATATTATTTTTGAATATTATGGAATGAATTTGATATAATGTTATAGTTGTGGGTAATATTTATAAATTTTGCAAAGTATGCAAGTTGTTATATAATATTCGATTGGTCGGGGAATATTGGTTTTAACAGGGAATATTCGTACAAAGGCACAATCATTGGTGAACCCCGCAATAGAATTATTGTCGGATTGAGAAAATGACAAAAATATTTTATAAAAATAACGGCGGATGTGTTACTATTAAAACTGTTGAACTAACCTAGAGTAAAAGTACAAAGAATACGCGCTGGTTGCATATAAGAGTACTGCGATATTGATTATTGATGCTAACGTGAGAAGTTACTCGCTTATACTCAATTATTGTCAGATCATATCTCTCTCATATTATTGATTCGATTTTTGTCACAGTATCATCTGCATTTTATGTTATATTATTAAATCAATAATTGAGATGAAAAAGTTATTCATATTATTAAATTGCAATATTTACAATGTCTAAAAGTTCTGTCAAGGAGAGGTTTGGTCACCTAATTGTACGCCAATAGGGAGAAATCCTTATTGGAAAGCCCCCTCTTTCCTGGGAACAACCTGGTTGTTAAATATTGTGAGTTATAATATTAATGATGAATAAGTTCGTGTTGATTAAAGATGAATTTGATAGTTTTATTGTGTTGGGATTATTTATGTTAGTAGAAATCGACATCTATTTCGATGATAATTGATGTTTGGAGGTTATACTGTTCAAATGAGTTACTATTCACGAGTTACTATTCATGAGTTACTATTCATGGAGTACTATTCACTCGAACAATATATTTCTTTTCGGTCCAAATTATTTTTGGGTACAATATTATTCCATGAGGAGATGTGCTAATTTTTCAGACCGTTGGTTGAATTTATAATAGTGAATCAATATGGATCGCTGGTTTAAAGTTTTAATAGTGAATCAGTATGAATCGCTGGTTTAAAGTTTTAATAGTGAATCAGTATGGACCATTGCTTTAAGTTTTAATAGTAAATCAATCTGGTCCGTCTGTTTAAAAGTAAATCAATCTAGACCGTTCATGAATTAGTTACTATTCAATCCATTATCCTATAAATAGAAGCTCATTCCTTCATTATTTCTTACGAATTCACTGAAACTCTAGAGAGAAAGAAGAAGAGTTTTCTGCTACTTCACTACTTCTATATCCAGTTCTTCTTTATAAGGTAAGGGATATTATTTCTTTTGTATTCATGAAGAGAACTTCTGTTATTCCATTCTTTATTATTTTGTTGGAATAACCTGTTTACGCGGGCTACCCTATACTTGGTGAAATTCTTCTGTTATTCCATTCTTTATTATTTTGTTGAATAACTCAGATACGCTGCTACCCTATACTTGGTGAAATTCTTCTCATTATTCCATCTTTATTATTCTCGTTGGAATATCCTCGCTCAGGCGCTTTTACACCGGACCGGTTCCGCTTTTTATTATTTTGTTGGAATATCCCGTCTGCATGCGCTTTATGCCTTACTCGGTTTCGCTCTTTATTATTCTGTTGGAATATCCTGTCTGTGCATTTTACGCTGGACCTAGTTTCATATTTATTATTCTGTTGGAATAACCTGTCTGTGTGATCTATCACATGCCTGGTGATTTCTTTTGTTATTCCATTCTTTATTATACTCAGTTGGTTTAAGTTTTGACTTCTATACTCCATGAAATTAGTGGAATATCCTTGATATTTGCGCTTCATCCAATATCTTTTCATGGAAATATTCTTCTGAGCATTCTTGAATTTTACTCTACAAAGAAGTATCATGTTGAAAATTTGGACGTTATTAGTTCTTGGATAAACTAATTCTTGAACTTGTTTTTATTCAATTCATATATCATTGTCATCATCCTCATGTTTATATTTTTGAAAGTCATCTGTGGCCTGTAGTGCATAGATGGACTTGGTGTGATTATGACCAGGATTATTCTAAGATAATCATGACCGTAATGTTACAAATGATGTGGTAAAAGTCCTCATTGGCCCGTAGTGCATTGATGGACAGTTGTTGGCATGATCATGACCATTGATGAATACACGAATATCCTTGGCTCGTAGTGCATGGATAATTTGTGGTCATGACCCTAATGAATATCCTTGGTCAGTAGTGCGTGGATGATGTGGATTATTTATTGTCGAGTCTCAAATGATAAAAGTGATGAAAAACGTTTTAAATCATAAAAGATAGTAGATTTTATTCTCTACTTGACTCTTTTAATGGATTGCTTATTCCGCTGTAGTTAAACTTGATGTCTATTGTATTTTATCAGTTTAACATTGTTGAAGGCTAATGATAATTTATCTTGCATTATCTTAGTCATAATATTTCTTACTGGGCTAGTTGAGCTCACCCTTTCTTTCACTGTTCTCTTCAGGAAATGAGAACGTAGCAGGTACTAGTCGGGGAACGGAGTGATGGTCTAGAGGATAGCATTAGTAGTCCTCACTATTCTATGAAATAGTGTGTTAATAAATGTATTGAGGACTTATTTTGAGTGTGGATATTGTCTAGATGATAATATTTGTATTGAAACTCACAGCATATGTTTTGTCGTATTTTACACGACTGTTGTATAATTAGTTTGTATTTGTATTCAGTACCATGTATCTGGCGACCCAAGATGGGTGATGTATACCTATTTTGGGGGCGTTACAAAGACTTTATGAAGACAAATAACAAATTCAACAACTTCAAGAGCAAACAAATATTCAAGCCAAAGTCACAAGGAGGGAACTTCAAAGCAGATAACAACTTTAGAAATTCCAACTCAAATGAAAATTCAAACACGCGTTTTGAATGCAAGCAGCTTGCACATTTCAAAAAGGATTGTCCAAAACTAGTCGATAACAAAGTTCTAGTAGCCGAGGAAGGATGAGATCTAAGTGACGAGGAAGAAACTGCTGAACAAATTGAAGAAATTGCAAATCTTTGTTTAATGGCAGACAATGACTCATCACCAAGATCTGAGGTAAATTCTGAACATCAATTACCTAGCACCTCATTTTCTGCATATACTTTAGAAAATATAAATGAAGAACATTATGAATTACAAAAGGCTTACAATTACTTATATGAAAATAATGAAATAATAAAGGAAGATTTCATAAGATTAAAATAAGAATTAGAAAAATTAAGAAAAATAAACAAAAATCTTTAAATTGAAAAGGCTAACTTAATTATAACCAATGAAAGTTTAAATGAAGTAAACTTGGAAAATAATTTGTTAAAAGAAGAATTAGAACAATTTAAAAAAATAAATAAAAATCTTGAAATAGAAAACTCAACACTTGCTGTAATTAATGAAGATACTCAAATACAAGATTAAGTGATAACTGAATAAAGTAGAAATATCAAAATTAAAAATTCACATCTAAAAATAGAATTAGAAAACCATAATTCTTTAATTGAAAATTTAACTAAAGAACGTGATGATTTAAATACCATAATTTATAAATTTACAAAAGGAAAAGAAAATCTTGATGTCATGTTAAATCAACAAAAATGTAGTTTTAATAAAGAAGGTTTAGGGTATACTGGAGAAACAAGTAAATCAAAAGATAAAGGACTATATCATGTTAAAATAAAAGAAATGGAAATTCATATATCTCCTTTCACCAAATGTTCTTACTGTAACAGAAACGATCATTCCCTTTATATGTGCAATGTGCAATGCTAGAAATGGAAACTATAAAGGAAAAATGATATGGGTTCTCAAAGGAACATGCACTGCACTAACTATCACAAGAAAAGAATTTCATAAACATTAATATCATAGATCTCATAATCCTGTTACTCATATAATACTTATTTCTGCCAAAATTGATTATCCTACGCCAAGTTTCGTAAAGGGAACTACAAATGTTCCTTATATAAATTGGAAAACTTACCCAAAGGCCCCTTCATATTAAAGGGTACCAATTTATTAGTACATATATTGCAGGTATGTCTTGCAGTCGATATGAATAAAAACAAATGATATCTTGATAGTGGTTGTTCAAGACATATGACTGGTGACAAATCAAAGTTAAAAAATCTGCAAGCTACAGACTATGGTGAAGTAACTTTCGGAGATAACAATAAAGGTAAAATAATTGGAGTTGGAAGTGTTGGTAATAGCCACATAACCATATCTAACATTCACTTAGTCATAGAACTAAGGTAAAATCTTCTATCTATTAGTCAACTATATGATAGTGATTTTAAAATATCTTTTAATACATATAATTGTTCTATATTTGATCAAACTGGCAAATTAGTTTTAGTATGTCCTAGATATAAAAATGTGTATACATGTGACTTAGATGCATATTCTCATTTAGATAACATTTGTCTTGTATCTACAAATGAGGATCCTTGGCTATGACATTGTAGATTAAAACACATCAACATGAAACTTATAAATAACATTTCTTCTAAAGAACACGTTCGTGGTCTCCCAAAATTAAAATTCTTAAAAGATCATATTTGTGAAGCATGTGAACTGGGAAAACAAATTCATGCATCACATAAACCTAAACTTACTGTGTCAACTTCTAGACCCTTAGAACTTTTACATATGGACCTTGTAGGACCAATTCCTAAACATAACATGGGTGGTGCTGTATATATTCTAGTTTTAATTGATGAGTATTCACGATTTACATGGGTTGATTTTCTTAAATTTAAAAATGAGGCTATTAACTCTTTTCTACTCTATGTAAGAAAATTCAGAATCAACAAGGAAATTCTATTATCTATATTCGATCTGATCACGGAAGAGAATTTGACAATTCTGATTTTATTATATTTTGTGATGAGAATGGTATAAGTCATTACTTCTTTGCTCCTTATACACCACAATTAAATGGTGTAGTTAAAAGGAAAAATCAAACTTTGCAAAAAATGGCTAATACTATGTTAAATGAATATCGTCTTCTAAAATATTTTTGGGCTGAAGTTGTGGCAACATCCTGTTACATTTCAAACAAAGTTTTATTAAGACCTATTTTCTCAAAACTCCCTATGAGCTTTACTATAAAAGAACTCCAAAAATAAACTATTTTCATATTTTGGGAGCAAATGTTTTATTCTGAACACCAAAGGACATGATTTATTGAAATTTGATCCCAAATTTGATGAATGAATATTCCTTGGATACTCTCTTAATAGTAAAGGATACAGAGTTTTTAACAAAAGAAGTCTATTTGTGGAAGAGTCAATGAATGTAACTTTTGATGAAACTCAGCCTCCTCCAAAATATAAGGAGTTAGTTGACAGTGATGTTGTCAACGAAGATATTCTCAGAAATATGGAAGAACCAAAACTAGATAATGCATCTCTACCCATTGATGAAAATCCTCTTGAAAACCTAAACCCTCAGTTAAATGATTTACCCAAGGAGTCTCATATAATTAAAAATCATCCTATAGAAAATGTGATTGGTAATATTGATAAAGGAGTTATTACTAGATTACAAGCACATAATTTGGCTGGTCACTTATCTTTTTTTTTTTTTTTATCACAAATTGAACCTAAAAGTATAAAAGATGCCTTACTTGATGAAGACTGGATAATGGCTATGCAAGATGAACTTGAACAATTTACTAGAAACAAAGTATGGGAATTAGTTCCAAAACCCGATGATATCTCAATTACTGGAACTCGATGGGTGTTTCGTAATAAATTAGATGAAAGTGGAACTATTGTACGTAATAAGGAAAGATTAGTTGCACAAGGATATAATCAACTTGAAGGTATTGACTATGATGAAACATATGCTCTTGTTGCTAGAATTGAATCTAGCTATATGTTATTAGCATTTGTATGTCATAAAAATTTTAAGTTGTTTCAAATGGATGTCAAATCTGCTTTCTTAAATGGTGTAATAGAAGAGGAAATTTATATTAAACAACCTTCTGGTTTTGCAGATTTTAATCATCCTGAACATGTCTATAAATTGCATAAAGCCCTATATGGTTTAAAACAGGCCCTAGAGTATGGTATGAACGACCAAGTAAATTTTTACTAAAAAGTGGTTTGAAAAGGGGTATTGTTAATACTACCTTATTTACTAAAAATAAGGATGATGATATTCTTGTAATTCAAATATATGTTGATGATATTATTTTTGGTTCTACTGACATTACTTTGTGCAATGATTTCTATAACGACCCCAAAATTCACACAATTCAATTATCAACTTCGGTCGTTAATAATACGTCAAACTTCTGATTTTACATCATTATTCGATGTTAAACTTAATAAAATGCGAAATAATTTAAATTTTTCTATCTTCTTACTTTAATTCCCTGAATCAAAACCTTTATCATCTACATGTCTTTGATCATATATAATCTGTGATTCACTCTATCAGAGTTAATATATATATACTTACATATCAAATTGATATCCTTTATACATCGGACAACTCAAACTTTAACTTTACAAATCAATATAAAATATACATCATAAAACATTGAGTACATCTCATGAAACTTAATCAGGGTTTAAAGAAATAACAATCTTTAGCTAAAATATTACTCTTCGTGTATTATTTTTGATCCACGTCATTCAAGTAGCACATAGCGTTACCTTCAACCCAACAAATCTAACAGTTTTCATGCATTACGTAGCACATAATAACATGCTTATCATATATCTCATAAACATTGGACTAACATAACGTACATGCTGCAGTTCATATAACACGTATAAAGATTTAGTTCCTTACTCAATCAACATTCATTACTCAATCAACGTAGTCATAAATTGACTTTAACGTTTCATACTTTCAACATATATATAACACATCATGCACTTTGCAATAAAGATTTAAAACAGTTCATCGTCAAGTTCACATAGCAAATAGGAACTGAAAGACTTGCCTTGATCGTTGTTTACCAATAATAGTTTAACATCTTACAGCTATCTGCACTTCACGTGCCCTACACAAATATATAGTTATGCACATAAACTATTAGTCACATAGCAATGCATAATAGTTTTAATGTAAACTTTAATCTATATCTCATAATCCTTCCTATTATTAATACACAATGTTCAATTTGATTGTGTTAACTTTCGACTTATATCTCACTATATTTCATACTCGAAGTTCATTTAAGTGTTTAAGTCTTGCTAGGACTACTTATTGGTTTTATATTAACCCAATTTCATAACTTATAATATTCATTTCATTTGACTTAAAATACTTTTTACATTCATTAAAACTTGTCACGACGTTTTGACGTTTATTCGTCACACGCCCAATTTTTCTCTCTTGTGTATGCTTAGTATGCTTATACAACTTATCTAATACATCATTTATTAATGTTAAGCATCATTATATTTACTAAAGTTCATGTTTTATAAATTAGAACAACATCTTTTATCGTCAAAAGCACTACACTAGCATACGTGTATGCCCGACGCCATCCGATTGCCACCGAAAACACAATAGTCTCAAAGATGTCCATTTTGACCCCTTTTTCTGACCTCAAATCGAAACACTTAAAGAATGAAAGTTGTAGGTCTATTCTTTCTCGTTGCGGATCATCTTAAATCTCTTCAATCGGAGTTCGTATGAAAAGGTTATGGCTATTTTACTATAAGAGGACAAAACAACACACACGACACACACCTAGAAATAAGCATTGCCTCAGAGGGCAATCATGACCTAGAGGGCAACTGCACCCCAAAAGACTTAGGGCACAATGCAGCTGCGCCCCAAAAGACCTAGGGCACAGCGCAACTGCGCCTGTTAGCAGAGCCAGATTCTATAGTTTACTTTTCTCGCGATTTTTGAACTTTTTCTCCTTCTAATCTTCATAAATTGAGTTATGCATATCCAAATTAGACCGTTTTTGATTATATGGATTCATAATTCATAGAAATATAAAATACTAGAATTATAACTATGACAACTGTGAGACCCCGAATTTTATGAAATGAAAGTATTCAATTTTCTTATAATTATTCTATTTAGTAAATGGTTAAATTGATAAAAGGATAAAGTTAAGGGTGATAAATGAAAATTTTTCAAAGTAAACAAGTTGTCATAAAATAATCGGTGATAAAAGTATAGTAATACGCGTGGTTACATAGTAGCACACGGTATTGTACAGTATCTTTGATTATTAATGCTTACGTGAGAAGTCACTCAGTTTTATTCAATTATTGTCACAATATTTTATATTATTAAATCAATAATTGAGATGACACAGTTATTCATATTATTATTTACAATATTGACAATATCTAGAAGTTCTGTCAAGGAGAGGTTAGGTCATCTAATTGCGCGCCAATAGGGAGAAATCCTTATCGGAAAGCCCCCTCTTTCCTGGGAACGACCTGGTTGTTAAATATTGTGAATTATAATATTAATGATGAATAAGTTCGTGTTGATTAAAAATAAAATTGATAGTTCCATTGTGTGAGAATTATTAGTGTTAGTGAAAATCGACATTTATTTCGATAATAATTGATGTCTGGAGGTTATATTGACCAATCGGTTAATTAACCGGATAAATGAGAAATTAATTGCTATTAATTCACATGCTTATAACTATGTGTTCACATGTGTGTACTATTGATTCACATGATTTACTATTAGGGGAGTTGGTGCAAGTTTGATAATACTTGCATGACTAAGTTAAAAATGGAGGTATAGATGAAGGTACTATACTATAATTAAGTTTTTCATATGTTTAGAACTATTGAGTCACATGATTTACTATTGATTCACATGATTTACTATTAGGGGAGGTGGTGCAAGTTTGATAATACTTGCATGACTAAATTAAAAATGAAAGAAAAGATGAAGGTATTATACTGTAATATTTCGAGCCCCAAAATGTGCAATTATGAAAACTATATTTTTCTATAAATAGAAACTCATTCCTTCATTATTTTTCACCAATTCACTAAGTCTCACAAGAGCAATTATAAAGATAGAAGCTATAGAGAGAGAAGCTATAGAGAGAAATAAGAAGCGAAGTCTGCTACTTCACTACTTCAGTATACAGTCTTCTTCTAAGGTAAGGGATATTATTTATATAATATTCTGAAAAGATATTATTTTTCGTATTCGTATGAATATTATTATCGTTCAATATTCATTATATTCGTTTAATATTCGTACGGAATATTATTTTCGTTCAATATTCGTAAGGAATATATTATTTTCGTTCAACCGTTGTAAGTAAGGGGTTTCTGCCAGGGGCAGTTTCATTATTTTTCCAACCCTCAAAAATTCTAGAAAAATTTGAAATGATAATTTGATGAGTTTTCTAGATTGTGTCTAAAAATGGCGATTTTTGGATGTATAGATTAGGAGTTATGAATTTTATGGGATAAAACTATTTTAAAAGTAAACCCTTATAACTCCTTGTGGTTAACTCCAAAATTGGTAAAATTTTTATTAGGAGTACATATATATCACAGGAATATACCTTGTAAATTTCGGAATTTTTGGACAAAATTACAGTTTATGATAAATGTCTAAATATTCGGCAATTTTGGCCATATGAAAAATAGTAAATTAATTTTAAAAATTCTGAGAAAAATATATGTTCAATATGGGACTATATTCTGCTAAATCCCAGAAAAGAAAATTTGTTTGTACTGATTTGGTATTTTTTATGAAAATGGACTAGTTATGAGTAAATGAATTAAATATGTTATGTGAAGTAAGAAAATTAGAAAATAGGATTTTATGGCTTGAGAATCCTATATAAGGTATATGCAGATTTTTGATAAGAGTTTTGGTTATTGGTGATGAAATCTTATGAGTTTGGCATTTTAGGATGATTAAATGAATTAATTAGTAATGTAAACAATTAAAATAAATTATTTATAAGTTTACAAAATTTTTATGAAATGAAAGTATTCAATTTTCTTATAATTATTCTATTTAGTAAATGGTTAAATTGATAAAAGGTTAAAGTTAAGGGTGATATTTGAAAATTTTTCAAAGTAAACAAGTTGTCATAAAATAATCGGTGATAAAAGTATAATAATACGCGTGGTTGCATAGTAGCACACGATATTATTGATGCTTATATTTTGATTATTGATGCTTACGTGAGAAGTCACTCGATTTTATTCAATTATTGTCACAATATTTTATATTATTAAATCAATAATTGAGACGACAAAGTTATTCATATTATTATTTGCAATATTGACAATGTCTAGAAGTTCATCGAGGAGAGGTTTGGTCACCTAATTGCGCCGCCAATAAGGAGAAATCCTTATCGAAAAGCCCCTCTTTCCTTGGGAACGACACAGTTGTTAAATATTGTGAATTATAATATTAATGATGAATAAGTTCGTGTTGATTAAAGATGAAATTGATAGTTCCATTGTGTGAGAATTATTAGTGTTACTGGAAATCGACATGTATTTCGATAATAATTGATGTCTGGAGGTTATATTGACCAATCAGGTAATTAACCGGATAAATGAGCAATTAATTGCTATTAATTCACATGCTTATAACTATGTGTTCACATGTGTGTACTATTGATTCACATGATTTACTATTAGGGGAGTTGGTGCAAGATTGATAATACTTGCATGACTAAATTAAAAATGGAGGTATAGATGAAGGTACTATACTATAATTAATTTTTTCACATGTTTAGAACTATTGAGTCACATGATTTACTATTGATTCACATGATTTACTATTAGGGGAGGTGGTGCAAGTTTGATAATACTTGCATGACTAAATTAAAAATGAAGAAAAAGAGGAAGGTATTATACTGTAATATTTTGAGCCCCAAACGTGCAATTATCGAAACTATATTTTCCTATAAATAGAAGCTCATTCCTTCATTATTTTCACCAATTCACTAAGTCTCACAAGAGCAATTATAGAGATAGAAGCTATAGAGAGAAAGCTATAGAGAGAAGAAGAAGTAGTCTGCTACTTCACTACTCCAATATCTAAGAAAGTCTTCTTCCGAGGTAAGGGTTATTATTTTTTTTTATATTATATATTCTCAAAGAGATATTATTTTTCGATTCGTATGATTCCATATATATTATCGCTCAATATTCATTATATTCGCTTAATATTCGTAAGTAAATATTATTTTCGCTCAATATTCGTAAGGAATATTATTTTATGTTCAACCGTTGTAAGTAAGGGGTTTCGCCAGGGGCGCTTACATAATTTTTTTTGCTTTCAAAAAATTTTTTTCGAAAAATTTGAAATGATAATTTGATGAGTTTTCTTTTCTAGATTGTGTCCAAAAATGGCGATTTTTGGATGTATAGATTAGGAGTTATGAATTTTATGGGAAAAAACTATTTTAAAAGTAAACCCTTATAACTCCTTGTGGTTAACTCCAAAATTGGTGAAATTTTTATTGGGAGTACATCTATATAACAACAGTATACCCTGTAAATTTTGGAATTTTTGGACAAAAGTACAATTTTTGATAAATGTCTAAATATTCGGCAGTTTTAGCCATATGAAAAATAGTAAATGAATTTTAAAAATTCTGAGAAAAATATATGTTCAATATGGGACTATATTCTGCTAAATCCCAGAAAAGAAAATTTGTTTGTATTGATTTGGTATTTTTCATGAAAATGGACTAGTTATGAGTAAATGAATTAAATATGTTATGTGAAGTAAGAAAATTGGAAAATAGGATTTTATGGCTTGAGAATCCTATATAAGGTATATCAGCATTTTTTGATGAGAGTTTTGGTTATTGGTGATGAAATCTTATGAGTTTGGCATTTTAGGATGATTAAATGCATTAATTAGTAAAGTAAAAATTTAAAATAAATTATTTATAAGTTTAAGAAATGATTAAAATATTGTGGTAATATTAATAATATTAGATTATGAGATTATTAAGTGATTTATAACATTTGATTAAGGTGTTATAAATATTGATATGGATTTTATTGTGAAACTTTATCTTTTGTGTGTGGGGGTTACTATTCACGATACGACACTATTCACGTATATTTAACTATTCATGTATATGGCACTATTTATGATATACATTATTTATTATATATTATATGACATTATTTATATATACGGTACTATGTATACTATTACTGAGTACTATTCATGAGTTACTATTCATGAGTTACTATTCATGAGTTACTATTCACGAGTTACTATTCACGGGTACTATTTACCCAAAAATATATTTCTTTTTTTCATCCAAATTATTTTTGGTACATGAATATTATTCTTGAATTTTACTCCACAAAGCAAAGATCATGTTGACAATTTGGATATTTTTAAACTCTGGATAAATTTAAAGTCTTTAATATTTATCCTTGATTTCGTTTGATTAATGTTTATATCATTGTCATCATCCTCATGCTTATATTGTGATGAAAGTCATCTTTGGCTTACGTGCATAGATGGACTGCTGATTATTGGTTTTACAGTTGTATATTTTTTTGCTTGGACTATTGTGCAAAGATGGACTATTGATTATTTGATTATTGTTTTATAGTTGTATATCTTTGGCTTACGTGCAAAGATGGACATGTGTATGATATG
Organism: Panax ginseng; assembly: GCA_020205605.1. NCBI lineage: Eukaryota > Viridiplantae > Streptophyta > Magnoliopsida > Apiales > Araliaceae > Panax > Panax ginseng. Next base: position 82,918,487 of record CM035149.1, read on the forward strand.
ATCATAACCACTTGGTGATAATAACGAATATCCTTGGCCCGTAGTGCATGGATAATTCGATGATGTGATTGGCAGGATCATGACCATTAGTTAACAGTTGAATGTCTTTGGCCGTAGTGCACTGACAGACAATTGATTGGTATGATCATGACCATTGGTTTTATAGTTGAATATCTTTGGCCAGTAGTGCAAAGGTAGACAAATGATTGGTATGATCATTGTTATTACATTTGAATATCTTTAGCCTTTGGGGTAAGGATATTGAGTAAATGTTCTATTAAGCCTTTGTGGCAAGGAGAAACTGTTGATTTACATGATTATAAATATGAATTGTGAATTTAACTATAATCTTTGGTGGTTTAGGTGAAGACAGGTGATGAAAGTTCTTTTTGTCTTGGGTATAATAAAGAACTGTTGATGAGTATTATAGGGATGAAATATTAACGATGGACTTTTAATCTAGAAGATAGTAGACATTATGTTCTACTTGACTCTTCTAATGGATTGCTTATTCCACTGCAGTTAAACTTGATGTTTATTGTATTCTATCAGTTTTATACTGTTGAAGGCTAAGGATAATTTATTCTGCATTATCTTAGTCATAATATTTCTTATCGGGCTAGTTGAGCTCACCCTTTCTTTCATTTTTTCTTCGTGAAATGAGAATATAGTCGGGACGAGATCGGGAAATGGAGTGATGGTCCGATGATGGTGGCTTTAGTAGTCCTCACTATTCTATGAAATAGTGTGATAATAATTGTAATGAGGACTCCATTGAGTGTGGATATTGTCTAGAAGACAATATTCGTGTTTAAACTCTCACTATGTTTTGTCGTATTTTGCACGACATACATTGTATAATTAAGTTTGTATTTGATTTATGTACCATGTATCCATGCACTCAAGATGGGTGATGTATACCTATTTTGGGGCGCCACAGTTGGTATCAAAGCTTAGGGATATGATCCCGGTGAGATGTGAGACAAGAACTAGGAGGAGAGAGACGGGAATTCCTTCGCTAGTATGACCTACCTAAGTTTATTTGGTATTTAATTGGTCGACGGTAGTATAGGGATAATATGTGGCATGTCAATTAACCCTTATTTTGAAACTATATTCTAGAATGATATCTCAAATACATGAGATGAGAAATGGAAAATCATGATAGAGAGGAAATAACCCTGGAAGGTACAATCCAAAAAGAAAGCAAGGTATTCTCATCTCTTCGAACTACTGTGTACGTAAATTTTGAGAGGGCAAAATTTCATAAGGAGGGAGATTGTGAGACCCCAAATTTTATGAAATGAAAGTATTCAATTTTCTTATAATTATTCTATTTAGTAAATGGTTAAATTGATAAAAGGTTAAAGTTAAGGGTGATATTTGAAAATTTTTCAAAGTAAACAAGTTGTCATAAAATAATCGTGATAAAATAAAGTAATAAATAATAGCATGCATAATTATTGATGCTTACGTGAATATCACTGATATACTGATTATTGATGCTTACGTGAGAAGTCACTCGGTTTATTCAATTATTGTCACAATATTTTATATTATTAAATCAATAATTGAGAATTGACAAAGTTATTATTCATATTATTATTTGCAATATTGACAATGTCTAGAAGTTCTGTCGAGGAGGAGAGGTTTGGTCACCTAATCAATGCGCTAATAAGGAGAGAAATCCTTATCGAAAAGCCCCTTTTCCTGGGAACGACCTGGTTGTTAAATATTGTGAGTTATAATATTAATGATGAATAAGTTCGTGTTGATTAAAGATGAAATTGATAGTTCCATTGTGTGAGAATTATTAGTGTTAGTGAAAATCGACATTTATTTCGATAATAATTGATGTCTGGAGGTTATATTGACCAATCGGGTAATTAATCGGATAAATGAGCAATTAATTGCTATTAATTCACATGCTTATAACTATGTGTTCACATGTGTGTACTATTGATTCACATGATTTACTATTAGGGGAGTTGGTGCAAGATTGATAATACTTGCATGACTAAATTAAAAATGGAGGTATAGATGAAGGTACTATACTATAATTAATTTTTTCACATGTTTAGAACTATTGAGTCACATGATTTACTATTGATTCACATGATTTACTATTAGGGGAGGTGGTGCAAGTTTGATAATACTTGCATGACTAAATTAAAAATGAAGGAAAAGATGAAGGTATTATACTGTAATATTTCGAGCCCCAAAATGTGCAATTATGAAAACTATATTTTTATATAAATAGAAGCTCATTCTTTCATTATTTTTTTCACCAATTCACTAAGTCTCACAAGAGCAATTATAGAGATAGAAGCTATAGAGAAAGAAGCTATAGAGAGAAAAATTCATAAAGAAAGTTAAGCGTTTAATGCTACTTCACTACTCCAAAGATATCAAATTTCTTCTTCTTCCGAGGTAAGGGTTATTATTTTTATATTCTAAAGAGATATTATTTTTTCAGTATTCGTATGAATATTATTATCGCTCAATATTCATTATATTCGCTTAATATTATTGGAATAACATGTAAGGAATATATTATTTTCGCTCAATATTATATAAGGAATATTATTTCGCTTCAACCGTTGTAAGTAAGGGGTTTCGCTTGTTTACCATGGGCGCTTTTAATAATTTTTCCGACCCTCAAAAATTCTGAAAAATTTGAAATGATAATTTGATGAGTTTTCTAGATTGTGTCCAAAAATGGCGATTTTTGGATGTATAGATTAGGAGTTATGAATTTTATGGGAAAAGACTATTTTAAAAGTAAACCCTTATAACTCCTTGTGGTTAACTCTAAAATTGGTGAAATTTTTATTGGGAGTACATCTATATAACAAAAATATACCTCAGTAAATTTGGAATTTTTGGACAAAAGTACAATTTTTGATAAATGTCTAAATATTCATAGCTTTAGCCATATGAAAAATAGTAAATGAATTTTAAAAATTCTGAGAAAAATATATGTTCAATATGGGACTATATTCTGCTAAATCCCAGAAAAGAAAATTTGTTTGTACTGATTTGGTATTTTTCATGAAAATGGACTAGTTATGAGTAAATGAATTAAATATGTTATGTGAAGTAAGAAAAATTGGAAAATAGGATTTTATGGCTTGAGAATCCTATATAAGGTATATGCAGATTTTTGATGAGAGTTTTGGTTATTGGTGATGAAATCTTATGAGTTTGGCATTTTAGGATGATTAAATGCATTAATTAGTAAAGTGTAAACAATTAAAATAAATTATTTATAAGTTTAAGAAATGATTAAAATATTGTGGTAATATTAATAATATTAGATTATGAGATTATTAAGTGATTTATAACATTTGGATTAAGGTGTTATAAATATTGATATGGATTTTATTGTGAAACTTTATCTTTTTGTGTCGGAGTTACTATTCACGTATACGACACTATTCATGTATACGACACTATTCATGTATATGGCACTATTTACGTATATGACATTATTTATGTATACGATACTATGTACTAATTACTGAAGTTACTATTTATGAGTTACTATTCATGAGTTACTATTCATGAGTTACTATTCATGAGTTACTATTCACGAGTTACTATTCATTTCACGGATACTATTTACCCAAAAAATATATTTCTTTTTTCATCCAAATTATTTTTGGTACATGAATATTATTCTTGAATTTTACTCCACAAAGCAGTATCATGTTGACAATTTGGATATTTTTAAACTCTAGATAAATTTAAAGTCTTTAATATTTATCCTTGATTTCGTTTGATTAATGTTTATATCATTGTCATCATCCTCATGCTTATATTGTGATGAAAGTCATCTTTGGCTTACGTGCATAGATGGACTTTTGATTATTGGTTTTATAGTTGTATATTTTTGGCTTACGTACGCGAAAGATGGACTGTTGATTATTGGTTTTATAGTTGTATATCTTTGGCTTGCGTGCAAAGATGGACATGTGTATGACATGATCATAACCACTAGTGATAATAACGAATATCCTTGGTCCGTAGTGCATGGATAATTCGATGATGTGATTGGCGGATCATGACCATTAGTTAACAGTTGAATGTCTTTGGCCGTAGTGCAATGACAGATAATTGATTGGTATGATCATGACCATTGGTTTTATAGTTGAATATCTTTGGCCCGTAGTGCAAAGGTAGACAACTGATTGGTATGATCATTGTTATTACATTTGAATATCTTTAGCCTTTGGGGTAAGGATATTGAGTAAACGTTCTATTAAGCCTTTGTGGCAAGGAGAAATTGTTGATTTACATGATTATAAATATGAATTGTGAATTTAACTATAATCTTTAGTGGTTCAGGTGAAGACAGGCTATGAAAGTTCTTTTTGTCTTGGGTATAACAAAGAATTGTTGATGAGTATTACAGGGATGAAATATTAATGATGGACTTTTTAATCTAGAGAGATAGTAGATATTATGTTCTACTTGACTCTTCTAATGGATTGCTTCATTCATGCAGTTGTTGATCTAAAACTTGTTGTTTATTGTATTCTATCGGTTTTATATATTATTGAAGGCTAAGGATAATTTATTCGCATTATCTTAGTCATAATATTTCTTCTTCGGGCTAGTTGAGCTCACCCTTTTTTTTTCATTTTTCTCTTGTGAAATGAGAATATAGTTGGGACGACAGTCGGGAAATGGAGTGATGGTCCGAGATGGTTGTTTTAGTAGTCCTCACTATTCTATAAAATAGTGTGATAATAATTGTAATGAGGACTCCATTGAGTGTGGATATTGTCTAGAAGACAATATTCGTGTTTAAAACTCTCACTATGTTTTGTCGTATTTTTACACGATTGTTGTATAATTAAGTTTGTAGTTGATTTTGTACCATGTATTTGGCGACTCAAGATGGGTGATGTATACCTATTTTGGGGGCGCCACAGTTGGTATCAAAGCTTAGGGATATGATCCCACGGCCGAGATGTGAGACAAGAACTAGGAGGGAGAGACGAGGGGAATTCCTTCGCTAGCTAGTATGACCTACCTAAGTTTATTTGGTATTTAATTGGTCATCGAGTATAGGGATAATATGTGGCATGTCAATTAACCCTTATTTTGAAACTATATTCTAGAATGATATCTGAAATACATGAGATGAGAAATGGAAAAATCATGATAGAGAGGAAATAACCGGGAAGGTACAATCCGAAAAGAAAGCAAGGTATTCTCATCTCTTCGAACTACCAGGTACGTAAATTTCGAGGGCAAAATTTCATAAGGAGGGGAGATTGTGAGACCCCGAATTTTATGAAATGAAAGTATTCAATTTTCTTATAATTATTCTATTTAGTAAATGGTTAAATTGATAAAAGGTTAAAGTTAAGGGTGATATGTGAAATTTTTTCAAAGTAAACAAGTTGTCATAAAATAATCGGTGATAAAAGTATAGTAATACGCGTGGTTGCATAGTAGCACACACATTATTGATTATTGATGCTTATTTTGATTATTGATACTTACGTGAAATATCTCTCATTTTATTCAATTATTGTCACAATATTTTATATTATTAAATCAATAATTGAGATGACAAAGTTATTCATATTATTATTTGCAATATTGACAATGTCTAGAAGTTCATCAAGGAGAGGTTTTGTCACCTAATTGCGCTGCAAATAAGGAGAAAAATCTTTATCTAAAGCCCCTCTTTCCTCGGGAACGACTCGATTGTTAAATATTGTGAGTTATAATATTAATGATGAATAAGTTCGTGTTGATTAAAGATGAAATTGATAGTTCCATTGTGTGGGAATTATTAGTGTTAGTGAAAATCGACATTTATTTCGATAATAATTGATGTCCGGAGGTTATATTGACCAATCGGGTAATTAACCGGATAAATGAGCAATTAATTGCTATTAATTCACATGCTTATAACTATGTGTTCACATGTGTGTACTATTGATTCATTCATTCATTTACTATTAGGGGAGTTGGTGCAAGATTGATAATACTTGCATGACTAAATTAAAAATGGAGGTATAGATGAAGGTACTATACTATAATTAATTTTTTCACATGTTTAGAACTATTGAGTCACATGATTTACTATTGATTCACATGATTTACTATTAGGGGGGTGGTGCAAGTTTGATAATACTTGCATGACTAAATTAAAAATGAAGGAAAGATGAAGGTATTATACTTTAATATTTCGAGCCCCAAAATGTGCAATTATCGAAAACTATATTTTCTATAAATAGAAGCTCATTCCTTCATTATTTTTCACCAATTCACTAAGTCTCACAAGAGCAATTATAGAGAGAGAAATAGAAGAGAATAGAGAGAGGTACCTCACTATTCCAAAGATCCAGAGAGATTATTCTTTCAGTATTCATAAAGAAAGTTATTTTCTTTTTAATACTTAAGAGTTTGTTATTCTTCTTTATTATTTTGTTGGAATAACTTATGCAGATATGGTGAAATTCTTCATTATTTCATTCTTTATTATTCTCGTTGGAATAACTAAGGGTTATTTATTTTTCCATTTTTATTATTCAAGAGATATTATTTTTACGCATTTCGTTGATGAATATTATTATTCGCTCAATATTCATTATATTCATGCTGTGAATTCTATTGTATTCCATTTTTATTATTCTGTGGAATATTATTTTCGCTCAATATTCGTGGTGAAATATTATTTTCGCTCAACCGTTATTAAATTGTAAATGATCTGTTTTTACCGCTGGTGGTGAAAATCCATTTGCGCTTTTTTTTTTCTAACCCTCAAAAATTCTGGAAAAATTTGAAATGATAATTTGATGAGTTTTCTAGATTGTGTCCAAAAATGGCGATTTTTTGGATGTATAGATTAGAGTTATGAATTTTATGGGAAAAGACTATTTTAAAAGTAAACCCTTATAACTCCTTGTGGTTAACTCCAAAATTGGTGAAATTTTTATTGGAAGTACATATATATATACAAGAATATACCTTGTAAATTTTGAAATTTTTGGACAAAAGTACAATTTTTGATAAATGTCTAAATATTCGCGCTTTTAGCCATATGAAAAATAGTAAATGAATTTTAAAAATTCGAGAAAAAATATATGTTCAATATGGGACTATATTCTGCTAAATCCCAGAAAAGAAAATTTGTTTGTACTGATTTGGTATTTTTCATGAAAATGGACTAGTTATGAGTAAATGAATTAAATATGTTATGTGAAGTAAGAAAATTGGAAAATAGGATTTTATGGCTTGAGAATCCTATATAAGGTATATGCAATTTTTTGATGAGAGTTTTGGTTATTGGTGATGAAATCTTATGAGTTTGGCATTTTAGGATGATTAAATGCATTAATTAGTAAAGTGTAAACAATTAAAATAAATTATTTATAAGTTTAAGAAATGATTAAAATATTGTGGTAATATTAATAATATTAGATTATGAGATTATTAAGTGATTTATAACATTTGGATTAAGGTGTTATAAATATTGATATGGATTTTATTGTGAAACTTTATCTTTTGTGTTTGGAGTTACTATTCACGATACGTATACTATTCACGTATATTATTCATGTATATGACACTATTCATGATATGACATTATTTATGTATATATATATATTTACGTATATATATATATATATTTACTGATTACTATTCATGAGTTACTATTCATGAGTTACTATTCATGAGTTACTATTCACGAGTTACTATTCACTATTCTATTCACGGGTACTATTTACCCGAAAAATATATTTCTTTTCCGTCAAATTATTTTTGGTACATGAATATTATTCTTGAATTTTACTCCACAAAGCAAAGATCATGTTGACAATTTGATATTTTTAAACTCTAGATAAATTTAAAGTCTTTAATATTTATCCTTGATTTCGTTTGATTAATGTTTATATCATTGTCATCATCATCCTCATGCTTATATTGTGATGAAAGTCATCTTTGGCTTACGCGTGTATAGATGGACTTTATTGATTATTGGTTTTATAGATTGTATATTTTTGGCTTACGTGCAAAGATGGACTATTGATTATTGGTTTTATAGTTGTATATCTTTGATTATTATTTACGTGCAAAGATGGACAGTGTATGACATGATCATAACCATAACCACTGGTGATAATAACGAATATCCTTGGCCCGTAGTGCATGGATAATTCGATGATGTGATTAAGCGTGATCATGACCATTAGTTAACAAATGAATGTCTTTGGTAGTAGTGCAATCGACAGAGATAATTGATTGGTATGATCATGACCATTGGTTTTATAGTTGAATATCTTTGGCCCGTAGTGCAAAGGTAGACAATTGATTGGTATGATCATTGTTATTACATTTGAATATCTTTAGCCTTTGGGGTAAGGATATTGAGTAAACGTTCTATTAAGCCTTTGTGGCAAGGAGAAACTGTTGATTTACATGATTATAAATATGAATTGTGAATTTAACTATAATCTTTGGTGGTTCAGGTGAAGACAGGTGATGAAAGTTCTTTTGTCTTGGGTATAACAAAGAACTGTTGATGAGTATTACAGATAAATATTAATGATGGACTTTTAATCTCATAGAGAGATAGTAGATATTATGCTCTACTTGACTCTTCTAATGGATTGCTTATTCATTTACCGCAGCTTATCTAAAACTTGTTGTCTATTATATTCTATCAGTTGTTATACTGTTAAAGGCTAAGGATAATTTATTCTGCATTATCTTAGTTATAATATTTCTTATTGGGCTAGTTGAGCTCACCCTTTTCTTTCACTGTTCTCTTCAGGAAATGAGAATATAGCTGGGACGAATCGGGGAATGGAGTGATGGTCCGAGATGGTGGCTATAGTAGTCCTCACTATTCTATGAAATAGTGTGATAATAATTGTAATGAGGACTCCATTGAGTGTGAATATTGTCTAGAAAGCAATATTCGTGTTTAAACTCTCAGCTATGTTTTGTCGTATTTTTACACGACAGTTGTATAATTAAGTTTGTATTTGATTTTTGTACCATGTATTTGGCGACTCAAGATGGGTGATGTATACCTATTTTGGGGGCGTCACAGTTGGTATCAAAGCTTAGGATATGATCCCTGGCTGAGATGTGAGACAAGAACTAGGAGGGAGAGACGAGGAATTCCTTCGCTAGTATGACCTACCTAAGTTTATTTGGTATTTAATTGGTCACGTCGTATAGTATAGGGATAATATGTGATATGTCAATTAACCCTTATTTTGAAACTATATTCTAGAATGATATCCTCAAATACAGAGATGAGAAATGGGAAAATCATGATAGAGAGGAAATAACCGGAAGGTACAATCCAAAAGAAAGCAAGGTATTCTCATCTCTTCGAACTACCAGTGCACGTAAATTTCGAGGGCTAAATTTCATAAGGAGGGAGATTGTGAGACCCCTAATTTTTATGAAATGAAAGTATTCAATTTTCTTATAATTATTCTATTTAGTAAATGGTTAAATTGATAAAAGGTTAAAGTTAAGGGTGATATGTTAAAAAACTTTCAAAGTAAACAAGTTGTCATAAAATAATCGGTGATAAAAAGTATAGTTATACACGCATGGTTGTATAGTATTACTTACGGTATTGTATAATATCTTTGATTATTGATGCTTACGTGAAGAAGTCACTCAATTTTATTCAATTATTGTCACAATATTTTATATTATTAAATCAATAATTGAGATAAATAATAGAGACAATTATTCATATTATTATTTGCAATATTGACAATGTCTAGAAGTTCTCATCGAGGAGAGGTTAGGTCACCTAATCAAGGCCAATGATAAGGAGAAATCCTTATCTGAAAGCCCCTCTTTCCTGGAACGACACTTGTTGTTAAATATTGTGAGTTATAATATTAATGATGAATAAGTTCATGTTGATTAAAGATGAAATTGATAGTTCCATTGTGTGTGAGAATTATTAGTGTTAGTGAAAATCGACATTTATTTCGATAATAATTGATGTCCGAGGTTATATCGACCAATCGGTAATTAATCGGATAAATGAGCAATTAATTGCTATTAATTCACATGCTTATAACTATGTGTTCACATGTGTGTACTATTGATTCACATGATTTACTATTAGGGGAGTTGGTGCAAGATTGATAATACTTGCATGACTAAATTAAAAATGGAGGTATAGATGAAGGTACTATATATATAATTAATTTTTTCACATGTTTAGAACTATTGAGTCACATGATTTACTATTGATTCACATGATTTACTATTAGGGGAGGTGGTGCAAGTTTGATAATACTTGCATGACTAAATTAAAAATGAAAGAAAAGATGAAGGTATTATACTGTAATATTTCGAGCCCCAAAATGTGCAATTATGAAAACTATATTTTCCTATAAATAGAAGCTCATTCCTTCATTATTTTCACCAATTCACTAAGTCTCACAAGAGCAATTATAATAGATAGAAGCTATAGAGAGAGAGAATTGAAGTTTGCTACCTCACTATTCCGAGAGAAAGAAGAGTATTATTCTTTCGTATTCATAAAGTCTTATTTTCTTTACTTCACTATTCCATTCTTTATTATTTTGTTGAATAACTTCTTCCGAAGGTAAGGTGATATTATTTATTTATTTCAAGAGATATTATTTTTCAGAATATCCGTATGAATATTATTATCATTCAATATTCATTATATTCGCTTTAATATTCGTAAGGAATATTATTTTCGCTTCAATATTATTAAGGAATATTATTTTCGCTCAACCGTCAGTAAGTAAGGGGCATTTTTTATTATTCGCTGGAATAATGCTTCATATGTAATTTTTCAATTTCAAAATTCTTCGAAAAAATTAAATTTGAAATGATAATTTGATGAGTTTTCTAGATTGTGTCCAAAAATGGCGATTTTTGGATGTATAGATTAGAGTTATGAATTTTATGGGAAAAAACTATTTTTTAAAAGTAAACCCTTATAACTCCTTGTGGTTAACTCCAAAATTGGTGAAATTTTTTATTGGGAGTACATATATATAACAACAGAATATACCTTGTAAATTTGAATTTTTGGACAAAAGTACAATTTTGATAAATGTCTAAATATTCGCAATTTTTAGCCATATGAAAAATAGTAAATGAATTTTAAAATTTCGAGAAAAATATATGTTCAATATGGGACTATATTCTTTAAATCCCGAAAAGAAAATTTTGTTTGTATTGATTTGGTATTTTTCATGAAAATGGACTAGTTATGAGTAAATGAATTAAATATGTTATGTGAAGTAAGAAAAAATTGGAAAATAGGATTTTATGGCTTGAGAATCCTATATAAGGTATATGCAGATTTTTTGATGAGAGTTTTGGTTATTGGTGATGAAATCTTATGAGTTTGGCATTTTAGGATGATTAAATGCATTAATTAGTAAAGTGTAAACAATTAAAATAAATTATTTATAAGTTTAAGAAATGATTAAAATATTATGGTAATATTAATAATATTAGATTATGAGATTATTAAGTGATTTATAACATTTGAATTAAGGTGTTATAAATATTGATATGGATTTTATTGTGAAACTTTATCTTTTGTGTTTGGAATTACTATTCACGTGATACGACACTTATTCATGTATATGATACTACTATTTATGTATATGACATTATTTATATATATGATATTATTTACGAATACTAGTATTACTATTCTGAGTTACTATTCATGAGTTACTATTCATGAGTTACTATTCATTCAGAGTTACTATTCACGGGAACTATTTACCCGAAAAATATATTTCTTTTCTCATCCAAATTATTTTTGGTACATGAATATTATTCTTTAATTTTACTCCACAAAGCAAAGATCATGTTGACAATTTGATATTTTTAAACTCTGGATAAATTTAAAGTCTTTAATATTTATCCTTGATTTCATTTGATTAATGTTTATATCATTGTCATCATCCTCATGCTTATATTGTGATGAAAGTCATCTTTGGCTTACGTGCATAGATGGATCGTTGATTATTTGTTTTACAGCTTATATATTTTTGCTTACGTGCAAAGATGGACTATTGATTATTGGTTTTATAGTTGTATATCTTTGGCTTACGTGCAAAGATGGACATGTGTATGACATGATCATAACCATCGGTGATAATAACGAATATCCTTGGCCCGTAGTGCATGGATAATTCGATGATGTGATTATGCGTGATCATGACCATTAGTTAACAAATGAATGTCTTTGGTCAGTAGTGCATTGACAGACATATTGATTGGTATGATCATGACCATTATTGTTTTATAATTGAATATCTTTGGCCCGTAGTGCAAAAGGTAGACAACCGATTGGTATGATCATTGTTATTACATTTGAATATCTTTAGCCTTTGGGGTAAGATATTGAGTAAATGTTCTATTAAGCCTTTGTGGCAAGGAGAAAATTGTTGATTTACATGATTATAAATATGAATTGTGAATTTAACTATAATCTTTGGTGGTTTAGGTGAAGACAGTGATGAAAGTTCTTTTTGTCTTGGGTATAACAAAAACTATTGATGAGTATTACAGGATAAAGTTGATGATGGACTTTTAAATCATAGAAGATAGTAGAGATATCATGCTCTACTTTACTCTTTCTAATGGATTGCTTATTCCACTGCAGCTTAATCTAAAACTTGTTTCTATTATATTCTATCGGTTTAACATATTATTGAGGCTAAGGATAATTTATTCGCATTATCTTAGTCATAATATTTCTTATCGGGCTAGTTGAGCTCACCCTTTTCTTTCACTTTTTCTCTTCAGAAATGAGAATATAGTTGACGAGCTCTGGAAATGGAGTGATGGTCCGAGATAAATGTTTAGTAGTCCTCACTATTCTATGAAATAGTGTGATAATAATTGTAATGAGGACTCCATTGAGTGTGAATATTGTCTAAAGGCAATATTCGTGTTTAAACTCTCACCTATATGTTTCGTATTTTTTACACGACAATTGTATAATTAAGTTGTTTGTATTTGTATTTTGTACCATATATCCGGCGACTCAAGATGGGTGATGTATACCTATTTTGGGGCGTCCATAGTTGGTATCGTAGCTTAGGATATGATCCTGGTGAGATGTGAGACAAGAACTAGGAGGGAGAGAGACGAGGAATTCCTTGCTAGTATGACCTACCTAAGTTTATTTGGTATTTAATTGGTCATTAGTATAGGGATAATATGTGATATGTCAATTAACCCTTATTTTGAAACTATATTCTAGAATGATATCTCAAATACATGAGATGAGAAATGGAAAATCATGATAGAGAGGTAATAACCGGAAGGTACAATCCGAAAAGAAAGCAAGGTATTCTCATCTCTTTGAACTACTGTGCACGTAAATTTCGAGGGCGAAATTTCATAAGGAGGGAGATTGTGAGACCCCAAATTTTATGAAATGAAAGTATTCAATTTTCTTATAATTATTCTATTTAGTAAATGGTTAAATTGATAAAAGGTTAAAGTTAAGGGTGATATGTTAAAATTTTTCAAAGTAAACAAGTTGTCATAAAATAATCGGTGATAAAAGTATAGTAATACTGCGTGGTTGCATAGTAGCAACCATACCATTGTTGTATAATATCTTTGATTATTGATGCTTACGTGAGAAGTCACTCAATTTTATTAAATTATTGTCACAATATTTTATATTATTAAATCAATAATTGAGATGACACAGTTATTCATATTATTATTTACAATATTGACAATGTCTAGAAGTTCTGTCAAGGAGAGGTTAGGTCATCTAATTGCGCGCCAATAGGAAGAAATCCTTATCGGAAAGCCCCCTCTTTCCTAGGAACGACCTGTTTGTTAAATATTGTGAATTATAATATTAATGATGAATAAGTTCATGTTGATTAAAGATGAAATTGATAGTTCCATTGTGTGAGAATTATTAGTGTTAGTGAAAATCGACATTTATTTCGATAATAATTGATGTCTGGAGGTTATATTGACCAATCGGTTAATTAACCGGATAAATGAAAAATTAATTGATATTAATTCACATGCTTATAACTATGTGTTCACATGTGTGTACTATTGATTCACATGATTTACTATTAGGGGAGTTGGTGCAAGTTTGATAATACTTGCATGACTAAGTTAAAAATGGAGGTATAGATGAAGGTACTATACTATAATTAAGTTTTTCACATGTTTAGAACTATTGAGTCACATTATTTACTATTGATTCACATGATTTACTATTAGGGGAGGTGGTGCAAGTTTGATAATACTTGCATGACTAAATTAAAAATGAAAGAAAAGATGAAGGTATTATACTGTAATATTTCGAGCCCCAAAATGTGCAATTATGAAAACTATATTTTTCTATAAATAGAAACTCATTCCTTCATTATTTTTCACCAATTCACTAAGTCTCACAAGAGCAATTATAAAGATAGAAGCTATAGAGAGAGAAGAATAGAGAGAGAGAAGTTTGCTACCTACTTCCTACTTTAGTATAAGGAGTATTATTCTTCTCGTAGGTAAGGGATATTATTTATTTATTATTCGAAAAGATATTATTTTTTGGAATAACTTGTATCCGCATATGAATATTATTATCATTCAATATTCATTATATTCGCTTAATATTAAGTAAGGAATATTATTTTATAATTACGCTCAATATTCGTAAGGAATATTATTTTTTCCATTCAATTATTCAGAAGAGAGGTTTCGCCGGTTCGATTCTTTATTATTCCATTGAATAACATGTATTTCCTATTTTGTAGTTTCGTAATTTTTTCGACCCTCAATCTGGAAAAATTTGAAATGATAATTTGATGAGTTTTCTAGATTGTGTCTAAAAATGGCGATTTTTGGATGTATAGATTAGGAGTTATGAATTTTATGGGATAAAACTATTTTAAAAGTAAACCCTTATAACTCCTTGTGGTTAACTCCAAAATTGGTAAAATTTTTATTAGGAGTACATATATATCACAGGAATATACCTTGTAAATTTCGGAATTTTTGGACAAAATTACAGTTTATGATAAATGTCTAAATATTCGGCAATTTTGGCCATATGAAAAATAGTAAATGAATTTTAAAAATTCTGAGAAAAATATATGTTCAATATGGGACTATATTCTGCTAAATCCCAGAAAAGAAAATTTGTTTGTACTGATTTGGTATTTTTTATGAAAATGGACTAGTTATGAGTAAATGAATTAAATATGTTATGTGAAGTAAGAAAATTAGAAAATAGGATTTTATGGCTTGAGAATCCTATATAAGGTATATGCAGATTTTTGATAAGAGTTTTGGTTATTGGTGATGAAATCTTATGAGTTTGGCATTTTAGGATGATTAAATGAATTAATTAGTAATGTGTAAACAATTAAAATAAATTATTTATAAGTTTACAAAATGATTAAAATATTATGGTAATATTAATAATATTAGATTATGAGATTATTAAGTGATTTATAACATTTGAATTAAGGTGTTATAAATATTGATATGGATTTTATTGTGAAACTTTATCTTTTTGTGCTGGAATTACTATTCACGTATACGACACTATTCATGTATATGATACTATTTGCGTATATGACATTATTTATGTATACGATACTATATACGAATACGGAGTACTATTTACGAGTTACTATTCATGAGTTAGTATTCATGAGTTACTATTCACGAGTTACTATTCATGGGGAACTATTTACCTGAAAAATATATTTCTTTTCTGTCCAAATTATTTTTGGTACTTGAATATTATTCTTTAATTTTACTCCACAAAGCAGTATCATGTTGACAATTTGGATATTTTTAAAATCTGGATAAATTTAAAGTCTTTAATATTTATCCTTGATTTCATTTGATTAATGTTTATATCATTGTCATCATCCTCATGCTTATATTGTGATGAAAGTCATCTTTGGCTTACGTGCATAGATGGACTGTTGATTATTGGTTTTACAGTTGTATATTTTTGGCTTACGTGCAGAGATGGACTGTTGATTGTTGGTTTTATAGTTGTATATCTTTGGCTTACGTGCAAAGATGGACAGGTGCATGACATGATCATAACCACTGGTGATAATAACGAATATCCTTGGCCCGTAGTGCATGGATAATTCGATGATGTGATTGGCAGGATCATGACCATTAGTTAACAGTTGAATGTCTTTGGCCGTAGTGCACTGACAGACAATTGATTGGTATGATCATGACCATTGGTTTTATAATTGAATATCTTTGGCCCGTAGTGCAAAGGTAGACAACTGATTGGTATAATCATTGTTATTACATTTGAATATCTTTAGCCTTTGGGGTAAGAATATTTAGTAAATGTTCTATTAAGCCTTTGTGGAAAGGAGAAACTGTTGATTTACATGATTATAAATATGAATTGTGAATTTAACTATAATCTTTGGTGGTTTAGGTGAAGACAGGTGATGAAAGTTCTTTTTGTCTTGGGTATAACAAAGAACTATTGATGGGTATTACAGGGATAAAGTTGATGAAAAACTTTTTAAATCATAGAAGATAGTAGATATCATGCTCTACATGACTCTTTTAATTGATTGCTTATTCCGCTGCAGTTAAACTTGTTTACTATTGTATTCTATCAGTTTAACACTATTAAAGGCTAAGGATAATTTATTCTGCATTATCTTAGTCATAATATTTCTTATTGGGCTAGTTGAGCTCTTCCTTTCTTTCACTGTTCTCTTCAGGAAATGAGAATATAGCTGGGACGAGACGGGGAACGGATTGACGGTCCAGATGGTTGTTTTAGTAGTCCTCACTATTCTATGAAATAGTGTGATAATAATTGTAATGAGGACTTCATTGAGTGTGAATATTGTCTAGAAGACGATATCCGTGTTAAAACTCTCAGCTATGTTTTGTCGTATTTTTACACGACAGTTGTATAATTAAGTTGTATTTGTATTTTGTACCATGTATCTGACGACTCAAGATGAGTGATGTATACCTATTTTGGGAGCGTCATAGTTGGTATCAGAGCTTAGGGATATGATCCCTGGCTGAGATGTGAGACAAGAACTAGGAGGGGAGAGACGAGGAATTCCTTTGCTAGTATGACCTACCTAAGTTTATTTGGTATTTAATTGGTCGGTCAGAGTATAGGGATAATATGTGATATGTCAATGAACCCTTATTTTGAAACTATATTCTAGAATGATATCTGAAATACAGGGGATGAGAAATGGAAAAATCATGATAGAGAGGTAATAACCGGGAAGGTACAATCCGAAAAGAAAGCAAGGTATTCTCATCTCTTTGAACTACCAGGTACGTAAATTTCGAGGGCGAAATTTCATAAGGAGGGGAGATTGTGAGAACCCGAGTTTTATGAAATGAAAGTATTCAATTTTCTTATAATTATTCTATTTAGTAAATGGTTAAATTGATAAAAGGTTAAAGTTAAGGGTGATATGTTAAAATTTTTCAAAGTAAACAAGTTGTCATAAAATAATCGGTGATAAAAGTATAGTAATACACGTGGTTGCATAGTAGCACACGGTATTGTACAGTATCTTTGATTATTGATGCTTACGTGAGAAGTCACTCAATTTTATTAAATTATTGTCACAATATTTTATATTATTAAATCAATAATTGAGATGACACAGTTATTCATATTATTATTTACAATATTGACAATGTCTAGAAGTTCTGTCAAGGAGAGGTTAGGTCATCTAATTGCGCGCCAATAGGAAGAAATCCTTATCGGAAAGCCCCCTCTTTCCTAGGAACGACCTGTTTGTTAAATATTGTGAATTATAATATTAATGATGAATAAGTTCATGTTGATTAAAGATGAAATTGATAGTTCCATTGTGTGAGAATTATTAGTGTTAGTGAAAATCGACATTTATTTCGATAATAATTGATGTCTGGAGGTTATATTGACCAATCGGTTAATTAACCGGATAAATGAAAAATTAATTGATATTAATTCACATGCTTATAACTATGTGTTCACATGTGTGTACTATTGATTCACATGATTTACTATTAGGGGAGTTGGTGCAAGTTTGATAATACTTGCATGACTAAGTTAAAAATGGAGGTATAGATGAATGTACTATACTATAATTAAGTTTTTCACATGTTTAGAACTATTGAGTCACATTATTTACTATTGATTCACATGATTTACTATTAGGGGAGGTGGTGCAAGTTTGATAATACTTGCATGACTAAATTAAAAATGAAAGAAAAGATGAAGGTATTATACTGTAATATTTCGAGCCCCAAAATGTGCAATTATGAAAACTATATTTTTCTATAAATAGAAACTCATTCCTTCATTATTTTTCACCAATTTACTAAGTCTCAAAAGAGCAATTATAAAGATAGAAGCTATAGAGAGAGAAGCTATAGAGAGAAATAAGAAGCGAAGTCTGCTACTTCACTACTTTAGTATACAGTCTTCTTCTAAGGTAAGGGATATTATTTATTTTATATTCTGAAAAGATATTATTTTTCGTATCCGTATGAATATTATTATCATTCAATATTCATTATATTCGTTTAATATTCGTAAGGAATATTATTTTCGTTCAATATTCGTAAGGAATATTATTTTCGTTCAACCGTTGTAAGTAAGAGGTTTCTGCCAAGGGCAGTTTCGTAATTTTTTCGACCCTCAATCTGGAAAAATTTGAAATGATAATTTGATGAGTTTTCTAGATTGTGTCTAAAAATGGCGATTTTTGGATGTATAGATTAGGAGTTATGAATTTTATGGGATAAAACTATTTTAAAAGTAAACCCTTATAACTCCTTGTGGTTAACTCCAAAATTGGTAAAATTTTTATTAGGAGTACATATATATCACAGGAATATACCTTGTAAATTTCGGAATTTTTGGACAAAATTACAGTTTATGATAAATGTCTAAATATTCGGCAATTTTGGCCATATGAAAAATAGTAAATTAATTTTAAAATTACGAGAAAAATATATGTTCAATATGGGACTATATTCTGCTAAATCCCAGAAAAGAAAATTTGTTTGTACTGATTTGGTATTTTTTATGAAAATGGACTAGTTATGAGTAAATGAATTAAATATGTTATGTGAAGTAAGAAAATTAGAAAATAGGATTTTATGGCTTGAGAATCCTATATAAGGTATATGCAGATTTTTGATGAGAGTTTTGGTTATTGGTGATGAAATCTTATGAGTTTGACATTTTAGGATGATTAAATGCATTAATTATTAAAGTGTAAACAATTAAAATAAATTGTTTATAAGTTTACAAAATGATTAAAATATTATGGTAATATTAATAATATTAGATTATGAGATTATTAAGTGATTTATAACATTTGAATTAAGGTGTTATAAATATTGATATGTATTTTATTGTGAAACTTTATCTTTTTGTGCTGGAGTTACTATTCACGTATACGACACTATTCATGTATATGATACTATTTGCGTATATGACATTATTTATGTATACGATACTATATACGAATACGGAGTACTATTCATGAGTTAGTATTCATGAGTTAGTATTCATGAGTTACTAGTACAAGTCTTCATCACTTATTAACCTTGCCCTTGCCTTTGCTAGTAGAAGGCTCGTTTGACCTTTCTTTCTTAACTGCAATGTTATTATTACGCAAGAGTGAGCACGATTGCCCATAAGTATAATAATATAAAAATAAAATAATAACATGCGAATGAATCAAAGACTTCTGAAATAAGAAAACTCGGCTTTTGAATCAAGAATGAATAACAAGAATCAAAAGAACTTCTGAGGGTCATAAGACCTTGAACTACGTCCTAGGTTGTCAAGTGTTTATACTTGAAACCTTTAACAGTCATAAGACTATGGACTCTTCTTCTCGTACTTAAGCGAACCAGCCCTTAGTACCATACTATGCACAATATCTTAACGCTAAAGCAGAATTAATCCCCTATAATAGGGTTGTTCATCTCAGTTTGACATTAGAGTCCGCACTAAAGGAAGTTTAGTTTGGATAAGCTCAACAATGGTTCTGAAAATTTAGAACATTCATCAACTATGGACTAGTCGAATCGATAGGGGTTCGCTAGTCTTACAAGGTTCAACAATAATTGATATTCAATTTGAATAATAAAATTCAAGATGTATACAACCGAATAAGTATTGTATAACAGGAATCATGCTTTTAAAGAATGATAACATCTAATATGAAATCTGGACTTGAACAATAATAAATAAGATAGAATAAGGAACTTGCTTTATGTAAAAAAACAAGGTTTAGGAACTTGCTCAGATAAAGTTAAGATTAGAGAACTTGCCTCGTGCGTAGGCTAAACGATTACTACTCCCGTTCTCCACAAGTCCTACACACATACCATATGTATTCACGACATTCATTAGTTACATTAATAATAACCTTATAGGTTTAGTTCCCTCTTTTAAAATAACTTGTTAACTTGGTTTAAATTCTGCTCATTACCATCATTCACATATACAGGACAGAAATCTCAAATCTTAAGTTTAAACAACATCATATTATCTCATAGACATCATCATTTTTTTAACGTGGTTTAACTAGTTACAAAACATAGCAGTTATAAGATCACAAGACATTTTTTAATTTATTTTTATAATTCTCTCATTATATTGTCCACTAGTCACATTTTCACTTAATTATTTAATATAAACTCCACTTTATTTAACAAATAATTACCCTTCTAATTTAATTACTTAATTAAATTAGAATATTTTCATTCCCTTACTATTATTACACTCGAATAAATTATTTCATAATAATTCCATCAAATATTTATTTTATTCCATAAATAATTCAACTAAAATATTTATTTTATTTGATAAATATTTTAATAATAATTTCCATCGAATATTTATTTTATTCCATAAATATCTCAATTAAAATATTCATTTTATTTTATAAATATTTTAATAATAATTTGTATCGAATATTTATTTTAATCCATAAATATTTCAACTAAAATATTTATTTTATTTGATAAATATTTTAATAATAATTTCCATCGAATATTTAATTTATTCCATAAATATTTCAACTAAAATATTTATTTTATTTGATAAATATTTTAATTATTTATTATTTATTATTTTTTATTTTTTTTTTTTAAGGAATGATTTATTTAGTTAGTTGCAACGCCGTAGGGGTGGGGTTACCCAGACTCAGTTTCTGCAGTTCGCGAACACATAACAAGGCCAATTTAGGCCAAAAATCTCACACAAGTTCAACCATATGTTCTTGTGAAGAATACAGAACATGACCATAACTTCCAATTTTCTTATCCATACATTAATTTAAGCATACCAAGATACTATAATTCATATATGATCATTACCCAACCTTTCTAACATGATTTTAACAACTTAATTCATGCAATCACTTGAATCAAATCACATAATTTCATTGTTCTTATGAAAAACTCTATTTTTAATATTATTAACGAAATCAACCACTGCGAACTCGTTTTTCGACCAAATCCGTCCGTTTAAGTTTCGGTCTTTTCGTTTTTATATGTATAAGCGAAATCATTCCTCAATTTACCGATTAATATGCAATTTAAACATAAATTTTATACTTATAAGCCATATTCATATATTTTTCTCTGTAAAACTATAAAACTCCAATTACGACATATTTATATGAAATTGATGGTTTGAAAACATACATAGATGGTAGAAAACATATATAGATGGTAGAAAACGTGTTATGATTATATATTATCATGAATATACACATAGATAATCAATTCATGCATTGATCATACAATATTTGTTTTACAGAGAACTCAAAACACCCCTTAATGGAAAAACTCTGATTATAACATGTTTACATGAAATCGATTACTCTAATCCCATAAATATATGATATAAAGATATTGTAAACATATACTAACATATATAACATCATATACTCATCAATTATTAATCCCTTCAATTACAAAGGACTTTGAAATAGTTTTTCACAAAATATAAGAATGTAAATTAAATTTTGGGTTGAAGAGATTACCCTGCTAGTTTTTGTATATTAGTAGGAGATGAAATTCTTCTCTATTTCTTCTTTAATTCACACTTTCCATCAATTTTCTCTCTGAATACTCTCTGTTTCTCTTTAACTTTCTCCGGACTTGTTTTTCCAGATTTTTAACAAATGACAGAATGCGTATACATAAACTGACGTTGTTGTGGTCAGTTAATCCCTTCGTGGGTTAACTGGCGAACTCCCCTTAAGGCCCTGTTTGGCTAGCTTAATAATCTCTTTTTAATTTATTTTAATTAACTTATTTATTATATAGTTTAATAATGTCACACTCAATTAAGAAATTAATCAAATATCTTATTTAATTTAATTAAATAAAATAGAATATTTTCTCATTAATTCACATAGTCACATAATTAAATTCTTATTTATTAATTATGTCAAATTATTAAATCTCTAATTAATTATAATAACATTATGCTTATTAAATAATTCATTTAATCAAATAAGCTCAATTAAATACATACTTTGAAAAATAAAATTCTCCACATTAATTTAATTAATGTAACACATATAATTAAATTAATCTTCCATAACTTCATCAATTAATTATTTAACCCAATAATTAAATTATCGAAAAATATTTATTTAATTCAATAAATATTCAAATTAAATTACAAAAATCTCGTTTGTCACATCTTCCCCCCCTTAAAAGGATTCTGTCCCCAGAATTACGACTCAATCAATCATAATATGTTCCCATTTCCATTCTGGGATTTCTAAAGGTTATAGCAACCCACTCAGCCTCTAATGCTCTGCTTTCACTTTCTGGCATGTCAAACACTTGGCGACACACTCTGCAATATCTCGTTTCAAATTTGGCCACCAGAAATGTTGTCGAAGATCTTGGTACAACTTCATACTACTAGGGTGAATCAAATATCGTGAGCTATGAGCCTCGCTAAAAATGTCTTCCTTAATCTTTGGTACTGACGGTACCCAAATTCTGCTCTAAAATCTCAGTATTCCCTCGCTTTCTATTTTGAATCTCGATTCGGTTCCTCCAGATATCTTCTTTTTCACATTCTCATATTCTTCGTCCCGAAGTTGAGCCTCTTTAACTTTATCCAGTAAAGTTGCACCAGTTTGCATCTGGAACAACTTCTCATCAATCTATATGGGATACTTCACTTCCAATTCCAGCTTCTCCATCACTGAAATTAACTCCTCCAGAGCGGTCAACATCATCAATTTCTCCCGACCCTTTCTACTTAAGGCGTCGACAACCACATTTGCTTTACCCAGATGGTAAAATTTCAAAATCATAGTCCTTAATTAACTCTAGCCACCTTCTCTAGCGCATATTCAAGTCCTTCTGTGTAAAAATATATTTTAGACTCTTGTGGTTTATATATATTTCACACTTCTCCCCATAGAGATAGTGTCTCCAGATTTTTAACGCAAATACCACTGCAGCTAACTCCAAGTCATGGGTCGGATACCCCTTCTCATAGTCCTTCAATTGTCATGATGCATACGCAATGACCTTGCCATTTTGCATAAGCACATAGCCAAGTCCTTTATGTGACACATCACTATAAACCACAAAATTTCCTGTGTCATTGGGAAGAGATAACACAGGTGTAGTACTTAACCTCTTCTTATGTTCTTGAAAGCTTTCCTCACACTTCTTCGTTCAAACGAATTTCAAAGCTTTCCTAGTCAAATTCGTCAGTGGAGTTGCAATCTTGGAAAAGTCCTGAATGAATCTTCTATAATAACCTGCCAATCCAAGAAAACTTTTTACTTCCGACGACATTTTCGGCTGATCCCAGTTCATCACAGCTTCGACTTAGTGGGATCTACCGAAATTCCGTCCTTATCAATCACATGTCCGAGAAATTATACCCGCTCAATCCAAAATTCATATTTCAAAAACTTGGCATACAACTTTTCCCTTCTCAATTCCTCTAACGCTACCTTCAAATGCTCTTCATGTTCTTCCTTGGTTTTCGAGTATACCTAAATGTCATCAATGAACACCACCATGAATTTATCCAAAAATGGTTTAAACACCATGTTCATCAGGTCCATAAACACTGCAGGAGCATTTGTTAGATCGAATGACATCACCAGAAATTCGTAGTGACCATATCAAGTCCTAAACGCTGTCTTCGGAACATCCTTTGGCCACACCTTCAACTGATGATAACCACTCCTCAAGTCTATCTTTGAAAAGTATCTCGCTCTTTTTAATTGATCAAATAGGTCGTCGATCCTTGGTAATGGATATCTATTCTTAATCTTGACCTTATTTAGTTCTCTATAGTCAATGCAGAGCCGCATCGTCCTGTCATTCTTTTTTATAAATAACACTGGCGCTCCCCATGGCGATACGCTCGGTTGAATGTATTTCTTGTCCAGTAACTCTTGCAGTTGTACCATTAATTCTTTCATCTCTACTGGAGCCATTCGATACGGTGCCTTCGATATTGGAGCCGTTCTTAGCGCTAAATCGATCACAAACTCAACCTCTCTGTCTGGCGGAAGTCCTGGCAGATCATCTAGAAATACGTCTACGAAGTCCTTCACTACTGGTATCTCTTCTATCTTCGGGTTCTTTTTACGACTGTCGACTTTGTAGGCTAAATATCCTTCACAGCCTTGTCTTAACAACTTCCTGGCTTTCATCATCGTCAGACAACTCGCTTGTCTAGGTGATTTGCTGCCATAAAACATAACCTTTGACGGAGTCATAAGGTTAATACATTACTTTTGGCAATTAATTATAGCCCCATAATTGAATAGCCAATCCATTTCCAAGATAACGTTAAATTCCCTAAATTTGATAGGGATAAGGTCTACATTCATAATGTTACCCTTAATATCCACCCTACAGTTCTTGTGTACATACTAAACAAGGATTACTTCTCTATTCGCAATCTCTATGTTCATGGGGCACTACACCAAAAATGGCCTCTAGTGAAGGAAATTTTGTGAAGGAATTTATTCCTTCACATGAGGAGTTATTTAGCGAAGGAACAATGAAGGAAAAAAGTATAGTGACAATATAGTTATTAGCGAAAGAAACATCCTTCACAATTTATATTTTTTTTCTTGCAAAATTGGGGCGATAGAAAGATTTTTGGAGCCAATTTATGATGAAAATTTGCGAGGAAAAAATCTATTTAGTGAAGGAATTATTACTCACTATATATCATTATTCAGAAGTTTTTTGTGAGGGATAAAATTGGTCGCTATCTTGTTCTAAATAATTTTTTTTAATTAATTGTGGTTAATATAAATTCCTTAATTTTTTTACAATAGTAAATTTAATTTCAATTTATTCCCAAATCAAAGTATGAAACTCTCTGCATTTCTCCATCTCGAATTCTCGATTGCTCCCAAGTCCCAACTCCCAACTCTCAACCTCGGACTGCTCTGAGCCTCTCCCATCGGCCACCACTAGGAGTGAGTAAAAAATTGATAAAATCGAATTACAGAACACTACTAAATTTTTTTAACCGAATTATTTCGATTTTTCAGTTTTTTTTTTCTAATTTTAGTTATATCCGATTTAATACTTGGTATTCGGTTTTGGTTACAGTTTTAAAAAATAGGTTATTCGGATATCCTAATAAAAAAATAATACACCACCTACACCAAGTACCAACAATGCGTGTCTGTCTGTAATCTCAAATCTATATATTATGTATTCACATTTTGCCCTAGCCAGTACAGTAGCCCCTAATTTCCAAATCTCAGTTCCCACTTCTCAGATCCCAATTCCTCTTTCTTCTCCAATTCTCCCGCCTCTCAGTTTCACCGATATCCTCTCCGGCCTCCGCCTTTCTGGACTCTGGCTCTCTCCGCCTCTCTGGACTATGGTCTCACCGTGTCTCCCTGCGAGTTGCGACCTCTTTCGAGTTCTTCAACCTTGACGACTCGACCTCTGCTGAGTTCCGAGTTCAGGTAAATTTTCATTCACTATCAAGATTAAAATGCATGTTGTTTAAGATGGAGAACTCTCATCTCTTTGACCTTTTTACTCTGTTTAATCCTTATGTATCAATTCATGTATGTATAATGTTTTACCCAAATAAAGTGTCATATTTTTGTTCATTTTTCTATCAATAGTACAAAGAGAAGGTTTGATATATACTCCAGTCTTTAGAGAGGTGAACCCCTACTAACTATTTGGACTTAAAAAATAGGTTTCCTGAAAGGCCATGGGTCATTAATAGAACAAATAAAAACCTAGGCATCTCTTTGTTAATTAAGAAGTTTCTAAAAATTGGAGTCACATGGTTTGAGAGGTTGTTAGTGCAGATTTTTCATTCCATCTTTTGCTCATTTTAATAAGAAGAAATTCGATGGCCTGGAACAATTGAGTGCTATTTGACATTCACTTTAAAAATTCAAAAAAAATATTAAACCGAAGTTAGATTTGTGTGCTTTAAAAATTCAACTGGCTTCTCCTTTAACTTCTCTTTCATTATTGTCCAGTTGAAGGTTTTAATTTCCTCCCTTGTTAATCTTTCCTAAAAATTAGGTTTTAATTAGAAATTTTGTGTTATTTAGAATTAATTTGGGTTGCAATTGGAATGATTGTATTGTTAATTTGTTAATTAGTTCAATTATTATATGTAATTCATTTCAAAATGTTGTAGTTTGTCAATGGGTATAGTAAGGCAACACAATAACATCAAGTGTTTATGAAATTGCTTGAGAGAGAGTGAGTTTATATTAGCTACAAACTGTTTGTGATATTGCTTAAGAGAGTATGCTAGGATTACTTATATTGCTTATTGGGTTACCTTTACACACATCTTTCCTCTTGACAATTGAAATGATGTGTAAGAACGATTAATTGGTGAAGTGCCAAATTATTTTTGTTTGGTATTCTTTGTTTCATTTAAAACAATTAGACAACAAGTTTCTCAAACAACAATTTTGTGACCATGACAATCCTCTGTTAATGCATATCCTTTAATTATTCTTGTTTGTGGACAGAATAATGAATTGTTATTTTGTATTCTAGATAGTCAACGATGCTTGCAGAAAACCTTAGGTGCTTTTTATGTGCTATTTTTCTTTTCTTTTCTTTTGTTGCAAAATCCAAGTTAAGTATCATGGATAATAATAAAGATTATGATGTACAATCAGAAGAGGAATCAGTGAGTCTATTTTTTTCTTTGTTTATTTTTTGTCACGCAACGCATTAATTGACAGTAGCATTTGTCTAGAAATCCATATCTAAATAGTAATTAAATTGTCCCATAGAAAAAAAGGTTTAGAAAAAAGAAGTGTCATGCATGCATTTGGCCCATGGAGTCCGATTTTTGGGTGGTCGAGGCCCGGCTAGCCCAGGATCAACCTTGACCTTGAAATAATATATCATATGATACCTTTGCTTATAACTACCTATCAACTATACAATTGTGCCATTCTAGTTAACTGTCACTTGTGACATGCTTTTAAGGTTGTTTGATGATTTGTGTTGGTCAAGAAAATGATGTTTATGCTGATATTAAAACTGAAAGAGGCAGCACATAAGAAGTTCATGTTCATCGTTCTGTAAGTTGTATGCGTTTATGGTTTCTCTCTTGATTTTTTGTGCAGGTTTAGTGCTCAACACGATTGTCTTGTACTTTTTATTTGGCAATATAAGGACTTCTCATTTCAACAAGTGCTTTCTTAGTAGGTTTTAAAAATTTCTTAACGCATTTATTAGTTGGCCTTTTGTTACTTAAATTTGAGAACTTTTATGGGGTATGTGTTCTGGATATTTAGGTGTTTTTATGTTGGGTATGTGTTTTGGAAATTCAGGTGTTTTTTGACTTGGTAACCATGATACTCTTTTCTTAACTTCTTGTTAAAAAGCCAGTAAAGGAAATAAAATAGATTCTGAAGCTGTTTGACTACATCACTACCTAGTATACTCTGACTGAAATGTTTCCCTTATGTTATTGTTATCATTTTGCATAATTAACTTATAGTAGTCTTTGCCCAATGGAAATGATCCTTCAAGTGCTCATGATTTCCCTCCTGGAATTCATGTTTTGGCAGTCTATCCAGGAACAACTATATTGTATAAAGCAATTGTAGTCCAAGCTCGCAAAGTAAGTGTATACTTCCTTTGTATTACTGTAATTTGTATTTTCTTGATGTTGAATCGTTGATGATTTAACATATGTTACATTCAGAAAGTAAGTGTATAAGTTTGTTTAGTCTTTTTGTTTATAATCAGTCATTAACCATGTATTAATAAAGAACTCACTTGAATGCAGTAGACCAAATTCATTGAATTGGTGTATATCCATTATATTTTGAGTTGAGTTCAATTGAATGCAGTAGACCAAATGCAACTGTGAGCTTGATGGTTCAACAAGCCGTTTGAGAGTAATGGTGATAGTTCACTTGATGAAGTGAGCTTTATACATATTCTATTTTGATATATAAGTGCTATTCGCTCCCTTTGCATATAATTTCACTTCTAAAATTCTTTTTGTTGATTCTTGTAAATCACTAGGCTTTACTATCTGAGGATGAGAATTTACTGATTATAAACCGTCTTCACCAAGTTCTGCGGCCATTTGTACTCTTTTTGATAACTTTACTATCATGAACTTTTCAAACTGCGTTTGCACTCTTCTTGGTCTATTTAGATTACTTCGTTGGAATTTGACCAACGATGTTTCTGCATAAATCTTTGTTGATGCTTTTGTACTTTTGTTCAGATTGCAAGCAAACTGAAGCAACCAATAAGGTTAAGGAGCCACTCAAGTCTAATTTGCTGAATGGAAAATGGGAGCTTCTATATACTACGTCTAAATCAATTCTGTAAACGCAACTTCAGTGGTACCCTCTTCGCTCTTTTGAAATAAAATCTTGACACTGTTTAATCATGCAAATAATGTTGTTGCCATTTTTAGTGAGATTTTTCTATCCCGTTTGCTTTTAGTTGTAGAAAAATGGATGATGATGATCACTGTCTGGAGGCGAAACAAGAGTCTAAAAGCATTGTATGATTTATTTGGGTGTAATCCAGTTCACTGGAGAAATCAAAAGCAACTGAAATTGGCAAAAAATATGGGACACGATCACATTTTCTAGAATAAACAAACTTGATATTACTTAATCCTGAATTAAGTGGCATACTAACCTTTTCTTGTGTTACTCATCATTGTAAAATTGAGAAATGATATCTATATTTCTGAAACTGATTAAATTTCAAGTCTTCATCTAATAACTCCAAACTCCTCATCTAATAACTCCATTATGCTAATTTTTTTTGGTAAAGACCAAACTATTGATCTTTTTGTTTGCTAATCTTGAAGTGTCTTTAACAGGTTTGGGAGGACATGGTGATCCAGGTGCACACATCCGGTAAAAATGATAGTTCAACACAGGTGCACATATCTGGTACAAATGATAGTGCAACACAAGTGCACACATCCGGTATAAATTTTTAAAACACTACTATTTTACTTTTCACCTGTTACTTCTTCATATTTTCACAAAGCTGTCTTGTGAGTTCTCTGTACTAGTTTAGGATCATTGTCTGTTGCCAAAAGAGGTTTTTATTTTATTTTCTTTTTTAATTTAAGTTCATTAGTTTCATCTTTTCTTATTCATCGTCTTATTGAAATTGAATTTTGATGTTTCTATTGCAGCATGAAGTTTACATGCCCAACCTTGATTTTTTTGAAGAAAATGATGATGAAGTGGATCTAACATGTCACACTTTATTCCTTCTAGTTCATTGTTATTCTTTCAGTTTTCTTATGTTAGTTAATAAATTTTGTAGGTACTATGGTCCTTGTGAGACCAAGATACAATAACAAATTTCGTAGTTATTGTGACTCGAGTATTCTGATCTATTTATATGAGAAGTTTTGATTTTATTAGCTCTTTATGTATTAGCTTATCAATTAGTTTGAAAACAGTATGACAATATTTATATTTACTTGAAAAATAAATTTAATATTTCTTATAGAGATTAATAATAATAATAAATATGAAATCAATGATTTAAAAATTAATTATAATTTTCAATGAATTTTGATTATTTAGCAATTAATTTTTTATTTACAAATTTATAATTTGTGAAGGAATTTTTCTCTCACTAATTTGAAGAAAGATTCTCAATTTATAATTAGTGAAGGAAAAAATTCTCTCGTTAAATAACTTTGTTCCTCATAATATATTATTTGTGAGGGAATCAAGTTATTCACTAATTTCAAATAGTCATTCTTAAAATATTATTTATGAAGGAAATCAATCTTTCACTAAATAACAATATTCCATTACTAAATACAATTTGTGAATAAAAAAGTTATTCACAATAAATCCTTCACAATAACATTTAGTTACTACTTAGCGAAGGATACCCAATTGCGAGGAGGTCTAATGCGAGCACTCGTGTGAAGAAAATATTTCTTTGCAATAAATCACTTGTGAGTGATGTAGGGCCTCTAGTGAAGGATTTGTCCTTCACTAGAGGCCATTTTTGGTGTAGTGGGGTATTCTAACTTGTCTTTAGGCAATTCCAAGTTCTCAGCAAAGTCATCGGATATAAATGAACAAGAAGCACCCGAATCAAATAATATATAAACATTAACTTAAGTGATCTGAATGATACCTGACACCACATCGCGAGACTGCACAACATCCTTCACTTTCATGTTGAATGTCCTGGCGGTCGGTCGATTGGTTGCGGTTGGTCCCGTGATAGTTAGAGCACTGCTACCGCTGTTTCCCCTGTTCCTGCCCCTCTAGATCCTTTCTAAGGACAATCCATAGCCAAGTGGTCCTTCGACCCACATGTGAAGCAGGAACCCTTCTTTGGTTTAGGGCAGTTAGGTACTATGTGGCCTTCTTGACCACAATTGTATCAAACTCTTTTCCCTTTCATACAGACCCCCAGGTGAGCTTTCCCACAGGTCAGACATGCTTCAATCCTCTTCTTCTGACCACCTTGCTGAATTCCAGTTGATGAGTTTTCAGTCCACCTCCTTTTCTGATAGATACTTCCTCCCATGTTTCTGCCACTGGCCTTGTTATTTCCCTCATTTTCACTCTTCTTCTTCTTCTGATCCTGATTGTACTTGGTCATCGCATCGCTCCCACCTTCAGTAAGGATGGCCTTTTCCATTACTCCAACAAAAGTGTTCAGTTGAAACATTGACACTTTGCTATATAATTAGGGCTTTAGTCCCTGCTCAAACCTTCTCGCCTTCCTTTCATCCGCGTGTACTTGATACAGGGTGAACCTTGCCAACTCATTGAATTTTTTTGCATAGTCTGCTACGGACATATTGCCTTGCTTCAATTCCAAAAATTGTACCTCCATTTGGTTCTGTGAGCTTGTCGGGAAATACATCTCGGAGAACATCTCCTTGAACCTCTCCCAAGTGATCACACCTTCTCCTCCACAGACCTTATTTGCTTTCCACCAATAACTGGCTTCTGATTTCAGCATGAACGTTGCGTAGGTGGTTTTTTGGTCCTCTTTGACTCTGGCGACGTCAAAAAAATTTTCCATCTCCATAATCCAAGTTTAAGCTTCTATCGGGTTCATGGAACCTTTAAACTCTGGCGGTCCCACCGCCTTGAAATCCTTGAACGTTGTATTTGGTGGAGCTTGAGGTTGATTGTTAATTGCTCCAGCCAGTAAATTCACCAACTGCTAAATGAGGTTAGTATTAGCGTTATTGTTGTTCGTCGACCCTTCTTGGGCCAGTTGACGGTTTGGTCTTCTTCTTGGCGACATATTTCTGTTAAGAATATATGCTTATTAGGTCTTTATTCAATCCCTTAAATGTTTAAGCCTTAATTAAAACATTTAAACATAATCACTTAACACATTATCTCAAATAAACTCTGATATTTTATTTAAATCGAAAGTTTTAACATCATACGATAGCATCACTGCTATTTACATCATCTATCCTGAGATAAAGAATATTCAGGATTAAATCATCATAATAATCCTTTGTTTATAAGCACATTGGAATTTACATTTTTTAACTAACATAATATTCACATAATTCATATTGTTCCCATCACGGCCTATTAAGACGTCAAATAGCTTCTCTGTGTTCTTCTTCCATGATACGAAACATTGTTCTGCGATCCAACATGTACAAAGGTAAGTCCTCAAACTGAATTGGATAGTACATAACTCGATCCTAGGCCTTGTTCACCGCAGTGTTGAATGCACAATCCATCTCTTCCATCTAGACCTTCTTTCCTTGTACCTCTTTCTCGGATATATCTGCTCGCTGGGAAGCCTTCTTATAACCATATTCAGCTCTGGCTCGTTTGGCGGATTCCTCTCTTAGATCATCCTTGAGCTTTGCAACCTCTACCACCAGCTCCTCTGTAAGACCCCAAATTTTATGAATAAAGATTAATTTTCTCGAAATATTTTTTTTAAGTATTAAGGTGTGGATTTGATATAATAGTATAGTTGTGGGTAATATTTATAAATTTTGCAAAATATGCAAGTTGTTATAAATATTCGTTTGGTCGGGGAATATTCGTTTTAATAGGAAGTATTTGTACAACGGCGCAATCATTGGTGGACCCCACAATGGAATTACTGTCGGAGTTAGAAAATAACAGAAATATCTTTTTATGAAAATAACGGCGAAAGTTTTACCGTTAACTGTTGAAATATCTGGTGATAAAAGTACATTAATACGCGTGGTTGCATAGTAGCACACGGTATTGATTATTGATGCTTACGTGAGAAGTCACTCATGTGAGATCCCGAATTTTATGAAATGAAAGTATTCAATTTTCTTATAATTATTATGTTATTTAGTAAATGGTTAAATTGAGAAAGTGTTAAAGTTAAGGGTGATATGTGAAAATTTTTCAAAGTATGCAAGTTGTTATAAAATATTCGTTGTGTAGGGGAATATTCGAATGGTCGGGGAATATTCATTTTAACAGGGAATATTCGTACGACGTCACAATCATTGGTGAACCCCACAACGGAAGTATTGTCGTATTTAGAAAACGACAAAATTATCTTTTTATAAAAATAACGACGAAAGTTTTACCGTTAAAACTGTTGAACTACCCGGTAGTAAAAGTACATTAATATGCGTGGTTGCATAGTAGCACACAGTATTGATTATTGATGCTTATGTAAGAAGTCACTCAGTTATACTCAATTATTGCTACAGTAATTTTTGTATAATATCTTTCATATTATTGATTCAATTATTGTCACAGTATCATTTGCATAATATTAATTATTATTAAATCAATAATTGAGACGACAAAGTTATTCATATTATTATTTGCAATATTGACAATGTCTAGAAGTTTTGTCAAGGAGAGGTTTGGTCACCTAATTACGTGCCAATAGGGAGAAATCCTTATCGGAAAGCCCCCTCTTTCCTGGGAACAACCTAGTTGTTAAATATTGTGAATTATAATATTAATGATGAATAAGTTCGTGTTGATTAAAGATGAAATTGATAGTTCCATTGTGTGAGAATTATTAGTGTTAGTGGAAATCGACATTTATTTCGATAATAATTGATTTCTGAAGGTTATATTGACCAATCGGGTAATTAACTAGATAAATGAGCAATTAATTGCTATTGATTCACATGATTATAACTATTTGTTCACATGTGTGTACTATTGATTTACATTCATTTATTATTAGGGGAGTTGGTGCAAGATTGATAATACTTGCATGACTAAGTTAAAAATGGAGGTATAGATGGAGGTACTATACTGTAATTCGTATTTTCACATGTCTAGAACTATTGAGTCACATGATTTACTACTAATTCACATGATATACTATTAGGGGAGGTGGTGCAAGTTTGATAATACTTGTAGGACTAAATTAAAAATGAAGAAAAAGAGGGAGGTATTATACTATAATATTTCGAGCCCCAAAACGTACAATTATTGAAACTATATTTTCCTATAAATAGAAGCTCATTCCTTCATTATTTTTCACCAATTCACTAAGTCTCACAAGGGCAATTATTATAGAGAAATTATAAAGAGAGAAACTATGGAGAGAAAGAAGAAGCGAAGTCTGCTACTTCACTATTTCAGTATCCAATCTTCTTCTGAGGTAAGGGATGTCATTATTGTGTAGGGGGTATTATTCTTTTGTATTCATAAAGAGAGTTATTTTCTTTCAATACTTGTAAGGGTTGTTATTCCATTCTTTATTATTATGTTGGAATAACCTGTCTATGCGAACTACCGCATACATGGTGAAATTCTTACATTATTCCATTCTTTATTATTCTCATTGGAATATCCATGCATCGCGGGATTACGCATGACCTAGTTCCATTCTTTATTATTCTATTGGAATATCCTCATCATCCAAATTACGCATGACCGGTTCCATTCTTTATTATTCATTAGAATATCCTATCTGTAAGTGATTAAGCATGACTGGTTCAATTATTTATTATTCTTGTTGGAATAACTTTTATGCATGCGGTCTATCGTATTCTGGTGAATTCTTTTGTTATTCCATTCTTTATTATTACATTGGAATAACTTTTATGCGTGTGGATTCATCAGATGCATGGTGAATGATCCTTCGTATTCATTCTTTATTAAATTATAGAAATGATCATCTCACGTGGATTACTGCATAGCGGTGAAAACCCATTTGCGATTTAGATATATTCTATTATACTGTATGAGATATCATTTCTTTTATACTCGTCATGGAATATCATTTTCTTTGGTATTTTTTTATGAGTTACTATTCACTCTAGTATTATTCACTCGGGTATTCGGGGCACTTTTCGTGTCAGAGTACTATTCACGAGTTACTATTCATGGGTTATTATTCACCCAAATTACTATTCACCCGAATATTATTAAGGTATTTGGGGTAGTTTCATGCCGGGGTTTTATTCACGAGGTACTATTCCCAAAGTACTATTCATAGGGCACAATTGCGGGGTACTATTTAGCCGAAAAATATATTTCTTTTTGTCCAAATTATTTTTGGTACATGAATATTATTCTTGAATTTTACTCCACAAAGCAGTATCATGTTGACAATTTGGATATTTTTAAACTCTGGATAAATTTAAAGTCTTTAATATTTATCTTTGATTTCGTTTGATTAATGCTTATATCATTGTCATCATCCTCATGCTTATATTATGATGAAAGTCATCTTTGGCTTACGTTCAAAGTTGGACTGTTGATTATTGGTTTTACAGTTGTATATCTTTGGCTTACGTACAAAGATGGATTGTTGATTATTGGTTTTATAGTTGTATATCTTTGGCTTACGTGAAAAGATGGACTGTTGATTATTAGTTTTATAGTTGTATATATTTGGCTTACGTGCAAAGATGAACTATTGATTGATAAGTATCTTTGGCTTATGTGCATAGATGAACTGTGTATTGGTATGATTATGACCAGGGATCATTAGGTATAATCATGACCCGTAATGTTATAGATGATGTGGTAAAAGTCCTCATTGGCCCATAGTGCATTGATGGACAGTTATTGGTATGATTATAACCAGGGATTATTCGGTATAATCATGACCATTAATGATTACATGAATATCCTTAGCCGTAGTGTAGGGATGATTCGATGATGTGGATTATTTATTAAGCTGAGTCTTAGCAATAAAATATTGATTATACACTTTTAATTTGTAAAAGATAGTAGATATCATGCTCTACTTGACTCTTCTAAAATACAGTTGTATGTCTTTGGCCTGTAGTGCAAAGATGAATTGTTAATGAATATCTTTGGCTGTAGTGCAAAGATGAATTTATTAGTATGATTATGAGCAAGAATTATGATTTGGTATAACCATGATTTTTGATGTTTTAGGTGAATATAGGTGATGAAAATTATCTTCGTCCTAGGTACGAAGAGGAATTTAGAATCATAATTATGATTATGAGTTATTCATATGATTGTGGACAGGAATTGTTGATTGATATTACAGGGATAAAACATTATTGGTGGACTTTTAACATGGAGAAGATAATAGATCTGATGGTCTATTTGACTCTTCTAATGGATTGCTCGTTCTGCTGCAACTATGGTTGAAAAGTTTTATCATCTACCATATGTTCTAAATCTCTGATTTATTATTGATGAAGGCTATTGATGATGTAAATTATCTTTAGTCATGATATTCTTTACTGGGCTAGTTGTGCTCACCCTTTTTCCTTCACAATTCCTTTCAGGTAATAAGAGTGTAGCTGGGTCGAGCGGGGGTAACAGGAGAATAGAACAGTGGTCTATAGCTGTTGAGGTTCTCCCTAAATAGTATGGAAATAAGTGTATTGAGAACTTTAGATAAGTGTGTCGTATTGTATACGTCATTTGATATTTAATTTTGGTGAACCGAATAGGGTGAGGTGAACCCAACTTTGGAAGGGTGTTTTGCCACTATCATACAAGATGTCTAATGACATACAACCTCGTGTTATCATAAGACAGGGTTGTGCACATCCACTTGTTGAGTATATCTATGAACACTACCTATATGATCTTGGAGTTTGTTTGAAATATAATTCTTAATTGGAGAAAATGGAGATAATTATATGTCAAGAGAAGACTCACTATTGGAAAGAAGATGATAGTAATCTTCTTGTTTTTCTTTGGGGACTATTGGGTCAACCAAGGATAATTCTGTGGACATATGATATCTATCATAACCTAGACGCATGGCCTCCCATGTACGAAGGTTTCCTTGAGTATTTTCCAAAGATTTTAATTTCTAAAACAATTATTAATTGTACTTTTATGTAAAGTACCATTGTAAGGTTGTGGTTGAGGCACCATGAGAGTTACATACATTTGTATTAAAACTCACAGTTTAACTGTGGTCGTATTCTGCATGACAGTTCAACAGTTGTATAAATGAAGTTTGTAAATGATTTTTATAGTGTGATATCTGGCGACTCATAATGGGTGATGTATACCTATTTTGGAGGCGTCACAACTCAATTTATTTCAATTATTGCTACAGTAAGTGCTGCATAGTATCTCACGTTATTGATTTAATTATTGTCATAATATTTTATATTATTAAATCAATAATTGAGATGACAAGTTATTCATATTATTATTTACATTATTGACAATGTCTAGAAAGTTCTGTCGAGAAAAGGAGTTTGGTCACCTAATTATGCGCCAATAGGGAGAAATCCTTATCGGAAAGCCCCCTCTTTCTTGGGAATGATCTAGTTGTTAATATTGCGGGTTATAATATTGATGAATAAATGTTGTTAAAAATATTGAGGGAATTTTTATGAAGTATTTGTTATAAATTTTGGCATATTATTTGGACCTTCACTTACCCATTTTTCAAAATAATCGGTAGAAAGTTATTCAGTATATATATATATATATATATATATATATATATATATATATATATAATGTGTGTGGCCCACATGTTTATGACTTTGGGGGTGTAGTATTTTGGTCACGGGAAATGAAAGGAAAAATGATGGCAGGGAAGGAATGTGTATATATATATAAATATATATTTTATAAGTTTTATTTTTTTATGAAAAATAGAATATATTATATTTTATTATGCATAGTATTTGCATAGTATCTGCATAGTGATTGCATAGTAAAAAAATTAAAAAATTTTGCAGAAATTTTCTGCGCGTTCGTGATGTTTCATTGTTGGTCCGTAAGAAAAAAATTCTAAACAATATCCTTCCATTATCCTACAAATAGGATGCTTAGTTTATAATTGAAAATCACACCAAAATCAGAGAATTCTTCTTCTATAGTATTGAGCGTATTTCTTTCGAGTTTTAGGAAGCTTTGAGTGTAGAAAATAGTGAAAGTTTTCTTCAAGAATATCCCCGCTATACTAGTTGGAATACTCTCTTTTTTAAGGTAAGGGGTATTATTTATTTCATATTCGCTTACGATATTATTTTTCGTATTCATAAGAAATTTTATTTCGTTCAATATTCGCAAGAAATATTATCTTCGTTTAATATTAGTAAGGAATATTATCTTCGTTCAATATTCGTAAGGAATATTATTTTCGTTCAAAAGCCGTAAGGGATATTATTTTTGTTCAATATTCGTAAGAAATACTATTTTCTTCCATACTCTATAGTATGTAAGTAATATTATTTCATTTCAGATTCCGAATTCTACACTCATTTTGTTAAGTTTTGGCTTTAATACTTCTTGAAATTAGTAGAATATCCTTGATATTTACGCTTCATCCAGTATCTTTTCATAGAAATATTATTTTGAGCATTTTTGATAAGTTTTAACATTTTTATGCCGGAGTACTATTCACGGCGTACTATTCCCGAAGTACTATTCATGGGGTACTATTCACTAGGGTACTATTCACCCAGAGTACTATTCATGACAAAAATTGATTTCTTTTCGGTCCAAATCATTTTTGATACATTATTATTCTTGAATTTTACTCCACAAAGCAGTATCATGTTGACCATTTGTACATTTTTAAACTTTGGATATATTTAAAGTTTTTAATATTTATCCTTGATCTCGTTTGATTAAATTTTTATATCATTGTCATCATCCTCATGCTTATATTGTGATGAAAGTCATCTTTGGCCCGTAGTGCATAGATGGACAGTTGATTGGTATGATTATGACCAGGGATTATTCGGTATAATCATGACTTGTAATGTTACAAGTGATGTGGATTATTTATTTAGCTGAGTCTCAGCGACAGTTATTGGTATGATCATGACCATGCGTTCTCTTCGGCCAAGGGTGCAAATATGAATTGTTGTTTGGCATGTTCATGACCATTGGTGAAAACACGAATATCCTTGGCCCTTAGTGCATGGATAATTCGTGGTCGTGATACTAATGAATATCCTTGGCCTGTAGTGCATTAATAATTCAGTGATGTAGATTATTTATTAAGCTGAGTCTCAGCGATAAAATTATTGATAAACTTTTAAATCATAAAAGATAATAGATATCATGCTCTACTTGACTCTTCTAATGGATTGCTTGTTCTGCTGCAGTTGTTGATCTAAAACTTGTTGTCTATTGTATTCTATCAGTTGTTATATTGTTAAAGACTAACAATAATTTATTCTGCTTTATCTTAGTCATAATATTTCTTACTAGGCTATTTGAGCTCACCCTTTTCTTTCATTGTTCTCTTTAGAAAGTGAGAATATAGTTGGGACTAGTCGGAGAATGGAGTGACTATCCAGATGGTTGTTTTAGTAGTCTTCACTATTATGTGAAAGTGTGATAATAATGGTGTGACGGTCCATATGGTTGTTTTAATTAAGTTTGTATTTAAGTTATGTACCATGTATTTGGCGACTCAGAATGGGTGATGTATACCTATTTTTGGGGCGTCATAGTTGGTATCAAAGCTTAGGGATATGATCCCTGGCTGAGATTTGAGACTAGAACTAGGATGGGAGAGACAGGTAATTCCTTCGCTAGTATGACCTACCTAAGTTTATTTGTTATTTAATTGGTCGGTCAGAATATAGGGATATTATGTGGCATGTCAATTAACCATTCTTTTGTGATAGTAAAATGGCATCTAAAATTTTTGAGATAAGCAATGGAGCACATGAGGTCGTTGAGTCACCGACGATCAATAATCAGGATAATGTGCATCAGGAAGGAAATAATCCTCATGTAAATAACAACACCGACCAAATGACGAACGATGGTATATTTAGAAACTTTCTAGAATTCATGCAAAATCAAACGAAAGAGACTCTCGTTTAAAATGTAGGTGGAAACAATGGCAACCCACGTTTGGTCACCGCTAAGCAATTCAAGGAGCTGGGACCACCAGAGTTTTTGGGAAAGCCAGAACCACTTAAGGCAGAGACGTGGATAAAATTGATCACCAAGATATTTGATGTCTTGGAATGCTCAAAGGAGCAAAAGGTTCCCTTCGCCACCTTTATGTTGCGTGATGAGGCAGATTACTGGTGGAAATCTGTAAAATGTACCCAGCTTGCCGCACTCAAGCTGTCTTGGGAGAAGTTCCAAGAATTGTTCAACGACAAGTACTTTCTAGAAAGTATTCATCACATGAAGGAGATTGAATTCATCAAGCTGGAGAAAAACAATATGATCGTATTGTAGTACGAGGCTAAATTTGTGGAGTTATCTCGGTTTACATCCCATTTGGTAGATAATGAGGAGAGAATGACGCGAATGTTTCTGCGAGGTTTGAAACCCGAAATACGTCAATACCTCATTTTTCACAAACTTTGCTTGTATTCAGATGTTGTGAATAGGGCTCAGTTATTGGAACGCGATAATGAGACAACCCAACCAAGATAGAGCATCCGGCAAATCGATAATACCAATGGTAGCAGCCATCAAAGCGGTGACAACAAACGTGGAGGGAATTAATATGCGAGAAATGGTAACCACTTCGATGGTAATCATGGCTAGGATAATAGGAAAGGTGAACTAAGTGAGAACAACTTCAAGAAGAGAAGGTTCAATAATGATGGAAAGACAGCGGAACCCGTTTCCAAGGAAGAAGATTGACCACCATTCGTATGTTTCAAATGCGGACAGGAGGGACACATCCATCCAAACTGTATGCAGCAACCCAAAGCATGTTTCAATTGCGAAAGAGAAGGTCACCTAGCTCGATTTTGTCGTGTAGTAAAATCAAGTCCAGCTAGGATGGTGACACCAAATGATGTCCCAAACAAGTTAAAGTTTGTAGTTTAAGTTAGAGCGTTTGTCAAGGAACCCGAACGAAGTTATCACGGGTAAGTTAATCATAAACTCTTGCGAAGTCTATACCTTATTCGATACCGCTTCTATCCACTCTTTTATTTCACCTACTTGCGCTCAACGTTTAAATTTAATGTGACGCCCCTAAAATAGGTATACATCACCCATTCTGAGTTGCCGAATATATGGTACAGAATACAAATACAAACTTAATTATACAACTATCGTGAAAAATACGACAACATAATAGCTGAGAGTTTTAACACGAATATTGTCTTCTAGAAAGTATTCAAACTCAAAATAATTCCTCATTACAATTATTATCACACTATTTCACAGAATAGTGAGGACTACTAAAATTACCATCTAGACCATCAATCCATTCCCTGACTAGTCCCAGCTATATTCTCATTTCTTGAAAAGAACAGTGAAAAAAAATGGTAAGATTAACTAGCCTAGTAAGAAATATTATAACTAAGATAATGCAGAATAAATTATCCTTAGCCTTCAACAATATAACAACTAATAGAATACAATAGACAACAAGTTTTAGATCAATAACTGCAGCGGAATAAGCAATTCATTAGAAGAGTCAAGTAGAGCATGATATCTACTATCTTCTATAATTTAAAAGTTTATCATCAATTTTATCATTTGAGACTCGACAATAAATAATCCACATCACTGAATTATCCATGCACTACGGGCCAAGGATATTCATTAGTATCACGACCACGAATTATCCATGCACTACTGGTCAATGATATTCGTGCTTTCACCAATGGTCATGAACATGCCAAATAACAATTCATCTTTGCACCCTTGGCCGAAGAGAACGCATGGTCATGATCATACCAATAATTGTCGCTGAGACTCAACTCAATAAATAATCCACATCACTTGTAACATTACAGGTCATGATTATACCGAATAATCCTTGGTCATAATCATACCAATCAACAGTCCATCTATGCACTACGGGACAAAGATGACTTTCATCATAATATAAGTATGAGGATGATGACAATGATATAAAAATTCAATCAAACGAGATCAAGGATAAATATTAAAGACGTTAACAATTTAATTTATCCAGAATTCACTAATGTCCAAATTGTTAACATGATACTGCTTTGTGGAGTAAAATTCAAGAATAATATTGTATTAAAAATAATTTGGACCGAAAAGAAATCAATTTTTGTCATGAATAGTACCCCGGGTGAATAGTACCCGAGTGATTAGTACCCCGTAAATAGTACTTTGAGAATAGTATTCTGTGAATAGTAACTGGGCATGAAAAGATCAAAAATTATCAAGAATGCTCAGAATAATATTTCCATGAAAAGATACTAGATGAAGCGCAAATTTCCAGGATATTCTACTAATTTCAAGGAGTATAGAAGCAATATTTTAACAAAATGAGTGTAGAATTCAGAATCTGAAACAAAATAATATTACTCACATACTACAGAGTATGGAAGAAAATATTATTCTCACGAATACTGAACAAAAATAATATTCCTTACGTCTGTTGAATGAAAATAATATTCCTTACGAATATTGAACGATGATAATATTCCTT
The DNA here is from genome assembly GCA_020205605.1 of Panax ginseng. Lineage (NCBI taxonomy): Eukaryota > Viridiplantae > Streptophyta > Magnoliopsida > Apiales > Araliaceae > Panax > Panax ginseng. The sequence continues at coordinate 82,960,829 of CM035149.1, forward strand.
ACTAATATTAAACGAAGATAATATTTATTGCGAATATTAAACGAAATAAAATTTCTTACGAATACGAAAAATAATATTTTAAGCAAATATGAAATAAATAATACCCCTTACCTTAAAAATGAGAGTATTCCAACTGGTATAGCGGGGATATTCTTGAAGAAAACTTTTACTATTTTCTATACTCAAAGCTTCCGAAAACTTGAAAGAAATACTCTCAATATTATAGAAGAAAAATTCTCTGATTCTGGTGTGAATTTCTTTTCTAAACTGAGCATCCTATTTATAGGAGAATGAAAAGGATACTATTTGGAGGCACAGTAGAAAAGGTTCACGGGCGAAGGTTTTGAAATTCATGGACGAATTTTGATTTTACTATGCAGACACTATGCAAACACTATGCATAATAAAATATAATATATTATATTTTTCATAATAAACAAAACTTATTATAATATATATATTATAAAAATTATAATATATATAATATATATATACCAGTGACATTCTGCACCCCCTAATTTCATTTTTCACACGTGGGCCCCACATGTGGCACCCCACCTATTATTATTATATATATATATATATATGTACCGAATAACTTTCTACCGATTATTATGAAAAATGGGTAAATGAGGGGTCCATATAATACACAAAATTTACAACAAATACTTCATACAAATCCCCTCAATATTTTTAAAAACATTTATTCATCATTATTATAATTGACAATATTAACAACCAGATCATTCCCAGGAAAGAGGGGGCTTTTCGATAAGGATTTCTCCCTATTCACGTGCAATTAGGTGACCAAACCTCTTTCCTCGATAAACTTTCTAGACATTGTTAATTATGTAAATAATAATATGAATAACTTTGTCGTGTCAATTATTAAAATAATAATATAAAATATTATGTCAATAATTGAATCAATAACGTGAGATACTATGCAGCAATTATTGTGGCAATAATTGAATAAAACTGAGTGACTTTTCACGTAAGAATCAATAACCAATATCGTGTGCTACTATGCAACCACGTGTATTACTGTACTTTTACCACCGGGTATTTCAACAGTTAATGGTAAAACTTTCGCCGCTATTTTCATAAAAATATATTTCTGTCATTTTCTAACTCCGACAGTAATTCTATTGTGGGGTCCACCAATGATTGCGCCGTCATATGAATATTCCCTGATATAATGAATATTCCCCAACCAATCAAATATTTTATAACCACTTGTTTACTTTACAAAATTGATAAATATTACCCACAACTATAACATTATATCAAATCCACACCTTAATATTAAAAAAATTTGAAAAAAATAATCTTTATTCATAAAATTTGGGGTCTTACATTTAACTCTGGAAAAATTAGACTTTGACTTATCTGTTGAAACTCTGTTAGGAGAAACCTTTGTTATACCCACTGTTTATAAATCTTGTTTGATTCAAATCGACACTTTCACATTACCTGTCGATCTTATCTCTTTGAAAATACTTGCCTTTGATGTGAAATTGACCGGTTAGCTACTCATCATGCTAAAATTGATTATTTTCGTAAGGTGGTTAGTTTTTATATTCTTAACCAACGATTATGCAAATTCAAGCAACTTAACCACTAAAGTAAATCACTGTCATATCAAGCCATAAGTAAAGAGCCCCGAGCCTTTCACTTGTGACTTCTAAGTCTTGGAATGCATCGAAGCCAGACTTTTCGTAGGGGGACGCCGTGAATAACGGTGGCAAGTTGATAGGTATCAATGTGACGTGTTATCCAAGTCTTGAATGAGAGTCACAATTTTGAATGATATTTTTATCATTAATAAATTTCCTGATGTATTCCCTGAAAACTTCCTGGCCTACCCCATAGCGTAAAATCAAATTTTGTATTGACCCCAATACAAATCCCATTTCTAAAACCCTTAAATATTTCTTTACCCAAAATGAACGTAACATGCGCCAAAGACGTTGGCTCGAGCTGTTGAAGATTACGACCATACCATTCAATAACAACATGGAAGAGAGAACATGGTAGCTAACACGTTGAGTATAAGATCGTATGCGGTTACGAGTGCGACGTTGTTAACACAAAGACCCATTTGTACGATTTACAAAGGATGGAGATAGAGTTAAAGACTCTAGAGACCCACGAGAAGATGAAAAATATACGATTAGAACCGACTTTAATCAATAAAGTTAAAGCTGCTCAAGCTACAGACTCAGAGCTGATGAATGTGAAGAAGAAGGTACAAGAGGACGTTATTCTAGAAGCAAGAATCGACGAACAGAGGAAATCTCAACCCTTGATTTAATTGGTCCATTTGAAATCCTCGATCGACTAGGAACTGTGGCCTATAGACTCGCCTTACTGCTAAGTATGTCGCGTGTTCATAACCTTTTTCACGTATCGATGTTACGTAAATATGTGGATGACCCAAACTATATTATTGAATTAGAACTAGACGAGAAAGCAGAAGATTTAACGTATGAGGAGATACCTATTAAAATCTTGGATATGAAGAAACATATTCTACGCTCAAAGGTTATACCTCAAAGGTTAGAATCTGACGAGGTATCCTCACCTCTTCGACATTCCAAGTACGTACCCCAATTTCGAGGACGAAAATGGAGGTTGTAAGACCCCAAATTTTATGAATAAAGATTAATTTTCTCGAAATATTTTTCTTAAGTATTAAGGTGTGGATTTGATATAATATTATAGTTGTGGGTAATATTTACAATTTTTGCAAGTACGCAAATTATTATAAAATATTCGTTTGGTTGGGAAATATTCGTTTTCACAGAGAATATTCATACAACAGCGCAATCATTGGTGGACTCCACAACGGAATTACTGTCAGAGTTAGAAAACAACAGAAATATCTTTTTATGAATATAATGGCGAAAATTTTACTGTTAACTATTGAAATACCTGGTGGTAAAAGTACAGTAATACGCGTTGTTGCAAAGTAGCACACGGTATTGATTATTGATGCTTACGTGAGAAGTCACTCAGTTTATTTCAATTATTACTACAATAATTGCTGCATAGTATCTCACGTTATTGATTTAATTATTATCACAATATTTTATATTTATTCATATTATTATTTACATTATTAATAATGTCTAGAAAGTTCTGTCGAGGAAAGGGGTTTGGTCACCTAATTGCGCGCCTATAGGAAGAAATCCTTATCGAAAAGCCCCCTCTTTCCTGGGAACGATCTGGTTGTTAATATTGCGGGTTATAATAATGATGAATAAATGTTGTTAAAAATATTGAGGGGATTTTTATGAAGTATTTGTTATAAATTTTGGCGTATTATTTGGACCCCCACTTACCCATTTTTCAAAATAATCGATAGAAAGTAATTTAGTATATATATTATATATATAATGTGGTAGGGCCCACATGTTTATGACTTGGGGGGGGGGGGGGGTGTAGGATTTTGGTCACGGGAAATGAAAGGAAAAATGATGGTAGGGAAGGTATGTGTAAATATATATAAAAATATATATTTTATAAGTTTTATTTTTTTTTATGAAAAATAGAATATATTATATTTTATTATACATAGTGTTTGCATAGTGATTGCATAGTAAAAAATTAAAAAATTCTGTAGAAATTTTTTGCGCGTCCGTGATGTTGCACTGTTGGTCCGTGAGAAAAAAATTTCTAAATAGTATTCTTCCACTCTCCTATAAATAGGATGCTTAGTTTAGAATTGAAAATCACACCAGAATCAGAGAATTCTTCTTCTATAATATTGAGCGTATTTCTTTCGAGTTTTAGAAAGCTGAGTGTAGAAAATAGTGAAAGTTTTCTTTAAGAATATCCACTCTATACCAGTTGGAATACTCTCTTTTTAAAGGTAAGGGGTATTATTTATTTCATATTCACTTATGATATTATTTTTCGTATTCGTAAGAAATTTTATTTCATTCAATATTCGCAAGAAATATTATCTTCGTTTAATATTTGTAAGGAATATTATCTTCGTTCAATATTTGTAAAGAATATTAGTTTCGTTCAAAATCCGTAAGGGATATTATTTTTGTTCAATATTCGTAAGAAATAATATTTTCTTCCATAATCTGTAGTATGTAAGTAATATTATTTCATTTTAGATTCCGAATTCTACACTCATTTTGTTAAGTTTTGGCTTCTATAATCCATGAAATTGGTAGAATATCCTTGATATTTGCGATTCATCTAGTATCTTTTCATAAAAATATTATTCTGAGCATTCTTGATAAGTTTTAACCTTTTCATTCTGGAGTACTATTCACAGGGTACTATTCCCAAAGTACTATTCATGGGGTACTATTCACTAGGGTAATATTTACCTGAAGTATTATTCATGACAAAAATTGATTTTTTTCGGTCCAAATCATTTTTGATACATTATTATTATTGAGTTTTGCTCTACAAAGAAGTATCATGTTGACCATTTGAACGTTTTAAAATTTTGGATAAATTTAAAGTCTTTAATATTTATCCTTGATCTCGTTTGATTGAATTTTTATATCATCGTCATCATCATGCTTATATTGTGAGGAAAGTCATCTTTGGCCCGTAGTGCATAGATGGACAGTTGATTGGTATGATTATGACCAGGGATTATTCGGTATAATCATGACCTGTAATGTTACAAGTGATGTGGATTATTTATTGAGCTGAGTCTCAGCGACAGTTATTGGTATGATCATGACCATGCGTTCTCTTAGGCCAAGGGTACAAAGATGAATTGTTGTTTGGCATGTTCATGACCATTGGTGAAAACATGAATATTTTTGGTCCGTAGTGCATGGATAAGTCGTGGTCATGATACTAATGAATATCCTTGGCCTGTAGTGCATGGATAATTCAGTGATGTGGATTATTTATTAAGCTGAGTCTCAGCGATAAAATTAATGATAAACTTTTAAATCATAGAAGATAGTAGATATCATTCTCTACTTAACTCTTCTAATGGATTGCTTGTTCCTCTACAGTTGTTGATCTAAAACCTTTTGTCTATTATATTCTATCAGTTGTTATACTATTAAAGACTAACGATAATTTATTTTGCATTGTCTTAGTCATAATATTTCTTATCACTGTGTTAGTTCCCAGTAGGCACACAATAGATCTAGAAGGGGGGGGGGGGTTGAATAGATCCTTTTAATTTTCAAATACTTTTCCCTTTTATTTTGTATTGCTAATGAATTAGCATATGACAAACATAAGAATCTTTTCAAGCACAGTGGAATAAGTAAAAGATCTCCTTCATTGATATATTCATAATCATACATACATTGTTCTTAGAGTTAGTTAAGTGGTAAGCAGTTAATACATTCATAGCAGTTATAGTAATTAGGAACATAATGTAAATGACAGAATGTAAAAGACACAAGGGATTTTAAGTGGTTCAGAGACTCAAGCTCCTAATCCACTCTCCTACTTTTAACTAGCAGGATTTCCACTAAGGAAGGGCATATCCCTGAATCACTAAGATTCCTTCAAGGCCAATAGCCTTGGAACTTCAGTTCACTAAGAACTCTTCAAGGCCAGCAGCCTTGGAACTCCTCTAGTTCCCTAGAAACTCTTCAAGCCCAGCAGGCTTGGAACTTCGTTTAGTCCCTCTAAACAAGGACCCCTCAGGCCCTGGCTTCTTGTTGTTGTAGTTGTTGTTGGTGCTGAGCTGCTAAGATATCTTTAAGCTTGAACATCTTATGTACTTAGCAGATTGGCATAGTCCTCCTTGTCTTCTGCTTGGAGTCTGGACTACATCTACTTTGGTGCAGTTGATCTTTACTCTTTTCTGCTCATCTTCATCTGATGTCAGCTGTGCACCATCACCATCTGGATTTGCTAAGTCTCTGAGCTTTTGATAGACTTCATCTGGCACTTAGCAATCCCTGAACCCTTCTTAAATGCTTTACAGACATGATTCTGCATCTGTTCTTTTTCAGCCTTTGGTTTATGGTAATCTGTAGAGTGGCTTTTTTGATCTTCTTTGTACTCTGCCACTTTTCTGAATGCTATCTTCTTGTCCTTCTTGGCTCTCAGCTTAGCTGTCATCTTTAGTGGCATTCTCATCTTTGTTGAGTGAAGCTCTAGTTTGTTTAAGTCCTTCTTCAAAGCTGCTTCACTTCCACCTATATAGTCTCACTGTCACTGAGACTTGTTCTGTTAATCTCTGATGGAACTCATAGATTCAACAATAGCATTCCAACAACTCAACGATTCTGTAACTTAGCAATCATCAGCAACTCTTGATCTTTGAAGCTCTCTTGATTTGTACTCCTTCCCAATCTTCCTATTGGAAAGTAGCCGTTAAAAGCTTTTTAAATTGCTTCGCAGATCTCGAGTTATTTAGTGTAGACTGCAGATGTGACATAACATCCCTTTTTCTGAATTTCTGACACTGCAGTTTACTGTTTTACCTACCCTGTCAGAGATGTCACTTTGATGTCTCGGGCAGATAGTCAACTTTATTTCCTCTTTCTGATTTCTCGATCAGAGGTTGTCCTTTTGCATCGATGCTCTTTAATAAGCTCTGTTCGACCATCAATCTTCAGATTGAACCGTTGCCAATGCTTCAACCTTTAAACAACCGAACTCTACCATTCTGATGCATATCTTCTTGGACTTAATCGTCGTGTGTAGTTGACAGGTAGAGACAACACTACGATCTCAAAGAGTGTTGATTGGATCTTTAATGTAGAACACATCTTCCTTCTCTTGAGCAGTGCTTTAATACTTCTGTTTGCTTCGACTGCTCTCAGATACTGATGGCTTGACTCTTTGTTCTGGCCCTTTTTGAATAGCAAGACACTTCAGATTTGTGGCGTGTCCGGCTCGCTTTCTCCATGTGATCTCCCGTTCACATATCATCAATGGACTGACCCAATGCTTAATCACTTTAGCCTTGTTCTTCAGAGGCTGACCAGTATTTTTGTGTACACTCCATCAGTTCTTTCTTTATTTGGAAGACATTATGATCCTGGTTGCTTTCAAGATCACCGTCTTCTATTTTCTTGACAGCTACTGTACTTGCTGACTTTCCTTAGTCAGTTACTGAAGTCTTCTTCTGATAAACTTGTGGAAGACTTTATCTCGAATAGCTTCACAACTCAATCTAGATGTTGATTGAGTTGGTGCTTAGATCTTCTGTTAGCTTATATGTCATTCGTTGAGTGATCTCTGGTTTCCTTTAGGTGGGATGTATCTTTGCAGTACCAATTAGAGGCTTCATTCCTTTAGATATTCTGGGAGTGCTCAATTTTTGAGAATCGTGTTTACTCTACGATTCTGCCTTGGCGTTGTGAGCACATCTGTTGAAGTCTCAGTTCTACACTCTGCAATTCAGCTTCGGCTGTGTAGACACTATGACTTCAAGATCAGATCTTGATACTCTACGATTTCTGTCGTTGTGCTTGTTATCTTTATCTGATCTTACTTGACTACGATCTCTATCTTTGATACGATCAGTAGACTCTACGACTTTGAGTGTAGTCTACGATTCTTAACTTGGCTTTGACATCAGTAGACTCTACAACTCAGAGTGTAGTCTACGATTTTTGACTTGGCTTTGGCAGATGCTCGGTTGGCTCGTAGGCAGGCTGTCTCTACGATTCTGAACATGACTTCCTCAACAGACTACGGCTCTGAGGAAGTTCTCCTCGACACACTACTATCCTTCCTCGTCTCTCCTGGCAGTCAATGAACTCCGAGATCTACTATCTTGCACTACAATTCTGCCTTGATAGCTTTCGAGTTTTCCTTGACTCTCCTAGCAGACTAAGATTTCTGGTGCAGTGGTTGACGATCAGATAAGCCTATCTATTACATTGTAAGATCAACCTAACAGGCTTGATCTTTCTATATTTATAGTTCATGTACATCATTTCTTTTTAAGGACTTTACAAAGTTGTTTTTCTTATGTAGGATTAACCTAACACATTTGATCAATTCATTCTAAGTCCTTGTACATATGTTCCTATTATCTATCAAAGGACTTTACAGCTTTTCTTGATGCAAGCATACTTGCATAATCATTCATATATATCATAATCAAATCATATATCAATAGGAATATCATTCACATGGTTATTCTTGATAATCTCCCCCTATTTGATTATGATAAAAATAATAAGTGCATATGCATGTCATGAATGAATCTTATATACAGTGAGCCACTGCATTTCTAAAACAGATATCATGAATTTCATTTTATAATGATATGGAATTTTATAAGCTATCACACTTTTACATCCTGGATCCATAACATACCTAATGGTTAGAGATGTACCTCTTTGGCTCCATATGTGTTTCCAAGATGTCTTGTTAATCAGCTACTCATTTGCTTGATCTTCTTGCTTCTGCTCCCCCTGGGATGTTGACTTCATTTCTTTTTCGTTTTTTGGCTCCCCCTCAGATGATGACTCTGCTTCTGTAACTTCTGTAGCTGTTGTCTTCTTCTTTGCCTTTCTCATGGCCTTCTTATCTTTACTTCTTCTGCACTCCTTGCTCTTCCTTGAATGCCTCGTTCTATGCCTCTGTTTCTCCCCCTTTTTGTCATTAATCACTTGAGAGAGTTGTTCCATGTTGGACATAAGTTGCTCCATCAGATAAGAGGAGTTACCAACTTCAATCTTAAGTTCTTGTTGGCTCAGCTAAAGTTGCATGGAGAAAAACTGATTCAGGTTGTCAATCTTGTCATAGAGGACTTGAATTTGCTCTTCATTAGCCTTCTGTGCTCGTAGAGCTTCTACCTTCTGATCATGTATGGCCTTCATATAAATTTGATCTCTCTCTTTGATTCTGAGAGATACATCAGCCATAGTGGCTTGAAGTCTGTCTTGAGCTGAATTATCTCCTGCTGCTTTCAACAACTTTGACTCTTCATTGATTTGAGATATCTTCTTAACCAGCTCATCAAAATTCTTCAATAGCTTCTTCTCCACGGGGATTTGATCATCTGGTTGGGCATCTTCTTGTTGAACACCATATTGGACTCTACGATTTTCATCTTTGGACAGATTTTCGAAAGCGTCGAGAATCTGAACAATCGTTGAGTACCAATCACTATTGGAGGATGAAGGAATGTCGGGTAACAGTGCTTGGGCCGAGGGAGGCTTCTTATTTTAGACTTGATCAACATCATTGGTAGAGTGAACAGAATCTATGATTATCTCTTTGGCCATACTCCTTCTGCCATCAGAGTCCACTCTACGATCATAAGAAATATAATGATTGCTAGCATGTCAGTAGACTTTGTAGTGAGGCTGTTCTTTGATCATTTTGGTTTTAAACTTCCGTATTCTTGGAAAGTTCTGTGACACCAGCTCCAGGTTGGGAAGATGAGAGAAGACCCATGTGAGATAGCTGCTATCTTCAGTGAGAGATGCCTTTACCCATGGCATATAAGGGTGAAACCACCTTATTGCATGGTTCTTAACTTCAGGCTCATATATTATAGTTGAGGTGTCTAGCTTCATGACCTTACAATTGTTAAGTGCATTTTCTGCAGTCATCATTACCACATTTAGCCTTTCATTCCCATGATTGATCCATCTGTCAGGGAGCACATCCAGTGATTAATCAATTTCAGCTACAATCTTTCTCTTGCGATTTATAGGATTAGAAATGTGAAAATTTTCTGGTTCTTCTTCTGCAGAATTGGAGTTCCTTCCATCTTCTCTCTGTTCTAAACATGAGTTAGACCTTTGTAGATTTACTTCATCGAACTCATCAGTTTGTTCCTTCATTTTATCATCATTCTCCATTTCTTCACCTTCTGAGCTTGAATTACGCTGACTCCTTTCATCTGATTCATCAGAGAATTCTTCATACTGGTTTTCATCATTAGTTCCTTCTTCAACAATATCTTCCTTGGATTCAGATTCATCATCACTTACTTCAATGATTGTAGTAGAGTGATCACTTTTCTTATTGGGGACAAATTTAGCAAGTAGTCTGTAGCTCTTTCTTCTCCTTGAGAGTTCAGCTATAGGAGAGTCAAACTGTTCTTCTTTTTCTGAATTCGAAGCTTCTGTATCATCAGACAGATTTCCTTAATGTTCATCATTGGCAGGAGCAAGTCCTTCTTCTTCAGACTCAACATCTTTTGAACCATCATGTGGGTTTGTACTAGTAGTTACAGTAGGAGATGCAGGTTTATCATCTTGCAACCTTTCTTTATCTTCAAAGTGGATGCTCTGAGAGTTAGCCGTAGGGCTTATACATTCTTCTTTGTTATCAAAGTCTGCATTTTCTTTCATTGATCCAGCTTCACCTTCATTGCTGGATTTGTTCTTTGGGGACCCAGTTTTGAGTTTATCAGTTACCTTCTCTTCTTTTAACTCTACGTTCTCTTCTTTGTCAGATGAACTTTCTTGGGAAGCTAGGGCTTGCTTGTTTACCACTTTAGCTTTCTTTCTGGATGGCCCTTGAAGTAATCTATTACTTCTCCTCTTTGTGGTCTCTGCAGTTGAGACCTTTTCATCTTCATCCTTGTCTTCTGTGGAGAGACTTCTTGGTAAGGACTCAGTTTTCTTCACACCCTTGGATTTATTCCTTGCTGGTGTGGTTGCTATTGGTACAGATTCACCAGATTCAGAGCTTTCCACCTCTTTCGCCTTCCTCTTCTTCGCAGAGTTCATCCTGCTGCTCCCAGTTGTTGTTAACCTCCTGTTTTCTTTTGGGTTTTTTTTCCAATTCACAAACAATTGTGGAGACATTACTTTGTGAACATTCAGAGGCTCTCCTTCATCATCCTTGATCTTGCCTCCCCGTTTCTTCTTTAGCACAATGCTCAATAGTCTTCCATGAAAAACCTTTGTGAGGGGTTTATCTGTAGACTTCTTTGTCTCAGCCTTTTCCACCCATTTGGAGATTTAATCGAACAAGATAGCTCCAAAGTTTATTTTCTTCTTCAGAATTATTGCAGACATAATCTTCAATTGTTGATCAAGCACAATGTCATGTGCAATTTTCTTGCATAGTATACATTTTCCCACTATCTCAGCAAGGAACTCGAATTCTTCTGGAAACTCCTTTTTCTTCATGTCCTTCAGATAAGGGTTTCTTTGGTACCCCATAATTTTCTTCGCTTGTTCAATGTCGATCTCATCAAGGCTTTTCAGTCCTCGGTCAGGAAAGCCTAAGCATTGATTGATATCAGATGATTTCAGCTTTAGAGACTGACCTTTGACCTTGGTAGAAAGGGTTCCAGAATTTATGGATGCTTTTGAGTAAAACTCCTTAACCAGTCCAGTATATACTCGAGTGCTTGCCTCAAGACATTCTGAGAATCCAGCTATCTTTACAAGTTCAAGAATGTCTCTGAACTTCTTTTTGGATTTCTCAAACGACTTGGTTCCTAGCTGAATGCCAGTGATTACTTGCCAATCTGCCATTTGAAGAGTTAAAAGAATATGGGTATTTGATTTAGAGAGTCTTTTGAGAGATCGATGAATGTGATTTGGCCAATGCTCTTGAGGGTTAACGGATTTTGGCTTAGAAAAGGATTCTAGGTTTTGAAACTAGGAGGGAGTGAGGTTTGATAATTTTTGATAACTGTTTGTAAATTTTGAATTTATCTTTATGGCAGTCCCTTCTGAATCTGCATACGCTGTGATGTGTCAACTAGCCATTAGTTACACGATGCCCAATAATGAGTTGTAACTCCCCATAACCTTTTCGGTTTTATATTCCTTTTAAGAGAATAAGCAATACTGACGTGGATTGACCGCTGACCATTTTGGTTCGTAGAGTATCCTGGTGAGGTAGCTATGGACTCTACGTTTTCCTTTGTTAACTCAACGATCTTCTCCCGAGAGATGCTGCAGTGGATGGTTTTGACACTAATCTTCATCTTGAAACTGCATAGCTTGATCACTGATATGACGTACCCAAAATAGGTATACATCACCCATCTTGAGTCGCCAAATACATGGTACAGAATACAAATACAAACTTAATTATACAACCGTTGTGTAATATACGACAAAACATAACTGAGAGTTTAAATAGGAATGTTTCCTTCTAGATAATATCCACTCTCAAATAGAGTCCTCATTACATTTATTGTCATACTATTTTATAGAATAGTGAGGACTACTAATACACCATCTCAGACCATCACTCCATTTCCCGACTAGTCCTGGCTACGTTCTCATTTCCTGAAGAGAACAATGAAAGCGAAAGGTTGAGCTCAACTAGCCCAGTAAGAAATATTATGACTAAGATAATGCAGAATAAATTATCATTAGTCTTCAACAATGTTAAATTGATAAAATATAATAGACATCAAGTTTAACTGCAGCGAAACAAGTAATCCATTAGAAGAGTCAAGTAGAGCATGATATCTACTATCTTCTATGATTTTTAAAATGTTTTCATCAATTTTTATCGCTGAGACTCAGCTTAATAAATAAACCACATCATCAAGTCATCCCTGCACTACGGGCCAAGGATATTCATTAAATCATCAATGGTCATGACTATACCGAATAATCCCTAGTCATAATCATACCAAAAACTATCCATCAATGCACTACAGGCCACTGAGGACTTTTACCACATCATTTATAACATTACAGGTCATGATTATACCGAATAATCCCTAGTCATAATCATACCAAGTCCATTTATGCACGTAAGCCAAAGATGACTTTCATCACAATATAAGCATGAGGATGATGACAATGACATAATAATTCAATCAAACAAGTTCAAGGATAAATTTTAAAGATTTAAAATTTTAGTTTATCCAGAAATCAATAACGTCCAAATTGTCAACATGATACTTCTTTGTGGAGTAAAATTCAAGAATGATCAGAAGAATATTCCCATGAAAAGATTCTGGATGAAGCGCAAATATCCAGGATATTCTACTAATTTCATGGAGTATAGAAGCCAAAATTTTAACCAACTGAGTATAATAGAATATCTGGAAACGCAAATGGATTTTCACCCGCCATGCGGTAATCCACGTGATGAGATCATTTCCACAATTTAATAAGGAATGAATACGAAGGATCATTCACCATGAATGCAGTAATCCACATAGACATGTTATTCCAACAGAATAATAAAGAATGGAATAACAGAAGAATTCACCAGGCATGCGATAGACTGCACCGACAGGTTATTCCCAACAGAATAATAAAGAAAGGAACCAGGTCATGCGTAATCCGCACAGACAGGATATTCTAATAGAATAATAAAGAATGGAACTAGGTCATGCGTAATCTGCACAGACAGGATGTTCCAACAAAATAATAAAGACTGGAATAACAACAAAATTTATCAGGCATGCGATAGACCGCACAGACAGGTTATTCCGCCAGAATAATAAAGAATGGAATAACAGAATAATTTCACCATGTATGCGGTACTTCGCATAGACAAATTATTCCAACATAATAATAAAGAATGGAATAACAACTTCTACAAGTATTGAAAGAAAATAACTCTCTTCATGAATACGAAAGAATAATACCCGTTACCTAAGAAGAAACTGGATATTGGAATAGTGAGGTAGCAGACTTCTCTTCTTCTTTCTCTCTATAATTTCTCTCTATAATAATTGCTCTATAGCTTTAGTGAATTGGTGAAAAATAATGAAGGAATGAACTTCTATTTATAGGAAAATATAATTTCGATAATTGCATGTTTTAGGGCTCAAAATATTACAGTACAATACCTTCAACTTTTCTTTCATTTTTAATTTAGTCCTGCAAGTATTATCAAACTTGCACCACCTTCCCTAATAGTAAATAATGTGAATCAATAGTTCAATCATGTGAATCAATAGTTATAATCATGTGAAAATACGAATTATAGTATAGTACCTCCATCGATACCTCCATTTTTAACTTAGTCATGCAAGTATTATCAATCTTGTACCAACTCCCCTAATAGTACAAGAATGTGAATCAATAGTACACACATGTGAACAAATAGTTATAATCATGTGAATTAATAGCAATTAATTGCTCATTTATCCGATTAATTACCCGACTGGTCAGTAAAACTTCCAGACATCAATTAATATCGGAATAAATGTCGATTTCCACTAACACTAATAATTCCAACACAATGGAACTATCAATTTCATCTTTAATCAACACGAACTTATTTATCATTAATATTATAACTCATAATATTTAACAACCAGGTCATTTTCAGGAAAGAGGGAGCTTTCCGATAAGGATTTATCCTTATTGGCGCACAATTAGATGACCAAACCTCTCCTTGATAGAACTTCTAGACATTATAAATATTACAATTTAATAATATAAATAACTTTGTCGTCTAAATTATTGATTTAATAATATAACATATTATGCAGATGATACTGTGACAATAATCGAATCAATAATATGAGAGATATGATGCGACAATTCTTTGTAGCAATAATTGAGTATAAGCGAGTTACTTCTCACGTAAGCATCAATAACCAATACTGGTGTCTTACTTGTGCAACCACGCGTATTACTTGTACTTTTACTACCGAGTAGTTCAACAGTTTTAACGGTAACACTTCCGCCGTTATTTTCATAAAAAGATAATTATGTTGTTTTCTAACTGCAACAATACTTCTGTTGTGGGGTCCACCAATGATTGTGCCATCGTACGAATATTTCCTGTTAAAATGAATATTCCCCGACCAATCGAATATTATATAACCATTTGCTTACTTTGCAAAATTTGTAAATATTACCCACAACTATAACATTATATCAAATCCACACTATAATATTCAAAAAACTATTTCGAGAAATTTAAATCTTTATTCATAAAATTTGGGGTCTCACAACTGATGTACCCCAAGCCAGTTTGGGCACTTAAGTTCTGAGGTGCATTTGCATGATGTTTTTCAAAACTGTGTTCATATTTATCTCCACACGATCTGAGTAGTTGAGCAAGTATCCAATTCTTCCAAGCTCCTTATGAGCTAGGGCATCCTCTGGTAAGACTGCGATCATCGAGTCTGCTTCTACGATTGCTGAGGTTGCTTCACGATCATTGAGTTCTCTTCAATCTCTACTCTACGATTGTTGACTGTCTTTGTCCTTGAGATGAACTTTACTAAGCATTCCTTCTGGGTTAAGGTAGCTCAGGAAGGGCCAACCTCTTAGAGTGAACTAAGGGTCAGGTTTGTCTCTGAGGCGCTTTCCAGATGAAAAACTTTTAGAAGTGTTTTGCACTGCTATTTCATTTAACTTTTTCTGCTGGGGAGATCCTCTACCACCTTTAGACATTTGCATTGGTTGTAATCGTGGTTTCCTTCTGCTCTTACACTACGATTAGTTGTTTGATCGTAGGCTCTCCACGATTTTAAATTGGGTGGTTGACTGGTTATCAGTAGTACATTTTGAGACGTTCCTACTGACTATGGATCTTCATTTGGTTCATTAACCACAAAGTTTTGGGACTCTGTAACTGGTACATTGTTTCATGGTATATCTCTAATGTTTTAAAGCTGCTGTTCTGTTAGCAGATCACTGCTCCCCCATAGTTGATACTATCTTCTTAGAGAGACATAAGTTCTTCTTCTTCATGTGTAGCAGAAGGCAGCCATGCATATCTCTTTCTGGCTGAAGTCATCAAATCTTCTTGTGGCATAGAAATGAGTATCTTCAGGGTTGATCATTCTACGATCCTTTGACAGCACTACGAACGTAGTCTTCCTTGACAGCTTGTACTTAGAGTTTTGCTCCCGTAATGAGTTCCTCACGTTTGATGCTCGATGATCCTCTGAGCCGAGCTTCCTTGAGGATTCTTTTTTTTATGACATGCTTTGCATGATTGAGCATATAAGACCCTTTCCATCTTTGGTTGAGTGGCCTGCTTCCATATAAGGATCAGTAGCCATATGAGCTTCATTTAGATTAGCTCAGCAGGTCTTCAAGGGAAGACTTTGACATATAGGAATTTTACCAAAATCATTTCTAAACAGTCTTAAGCCTTCTGCTGGTCGAATCCTTCTTAACTGAAGTCCTTTACTTCAACATTCCTTAGTGTGGCCAGATAGACCAGGTACCTGCAGGTTAGATACATTTTTATTTTTGGTACCCATAATTAAATAGGTCCTGCCAGGTTAGTTTTCTAAAATCTTGTTCCTCATATAATTGAATAATCATCACATTGATCACCAGCAATCATATTCATGCATGTAACTAATTTGGATAATGCATTTTGAGATACATGATGGTGAGTGTGTGTAAGATTTACCATTTTAATAAAACACTCTTTTTCTTTGATGGTTTCATCATTTTCTTGGTTATGTTCACAGAGTTTAAATGTTCACAGAGTGAGAATTAACTCTATGACTTATTTGTATTTGGTTGATTAATGGAGGTGATCAGTTTCTACAAATCTTCAAGATACTCTTGTAGAACTGATCATACTCTGTGTGTTATCAAACACTTAGAACATGGGTTTGTACATACATACTAACCCATCAGCAAAGATTACTCCATATAAGATTAATTTGACCTTTGATATTCTTATGACCCATTTCAAATTTCTTTCAAGATATCATCTTCAACCTAAAACTTGGATGGAGAGAAAGTTTGTAAGCATTTGAGTTTCCAACCTCAGTGTACTTTCTCTCTTCACCTTTTTAGGTAGAGTATGATTTCTTGATAGGATACTGTTATAGTGCATAAGGGGGTGCAACATGATGTACACATTTATATTAGTGAGGAACCGTACCTTTTTATTGTCAGTTTCTTAACAGTCATTTAGCTTAGATATACTGAGGATAGACATCGATGTGCATAGTTTCACATTTGCTCCTGACAGCTTGTTGCTCCAATTGACCTTCAATCAATCAGTCGTGGTCTTGAAGATGTAAGCTAAGAGAATCTCAGCATCTTTAGTTCTTTGACATCCTTGAGTTCACAAAGTTTACATCCAGCTGTTGGTTGGCCAGATACATGTTTGAGAAGTTCTTCTTTCTTTTATGAGAAAGCATTTCTTAGCGTATGGGCTTTTTATCTTTTCAGACTAGTGGATGTTTGACTCTTTTCTATTGATGTCTCTTGAGCTTCCTAGCCTGGTCTTCAGACTACAAGATTGACCGTGGGCAAAGATTGGTCTTGTTGATATGGCAATCAAGAACATGGACCAATCTGAGCAGCTTCAGGTGTATATACATATTTACATGTTCATAATATTTCCAATGTGTGAGCTCATCTACATATAACAAATGACTTACTACTAAACTAAGTTTAGAATAATGTTTGTGTCTAGGACCAGACTCAAAGTAATTAGCTTTTGAATATAGTATGAGAACCTGCTCTGATACCAATTGTTAGTTCCCAGTAGGCACGCAATAGATCTAGAAGGGGGTGGGGGGTTGAATAGATCTTTTTAATTTTTAAATACTTTTCCCTTTTATTTTGTATTGCTAATGAATTAGCATATGACAAATGTAAGACCCCAACTTTTATGAATAGAGAATAATTTTCTCGAAATATATTTTTGAATATTATGGTGGGGATTTGATATAATGTTATAGTTGTGGGTAATATTTACAAATTTTACAAAGTAAGCAAGTGGTTATATAATATTCGATTGGTCGGAGAATATTGGTTTTAACAAGGAATATTCGTACGATGGCACAATCATTGGTGGACCCCACAACGAAAGTATTGTCGTAGTTAGAAAATGACAGAATTATCATTTTATAAAAATAATGGCAAAAGTGTTACCGATAAAACTGTTGAACAACCCAGTAGTGAAAGTACAGTAATACGCGTGGTTGCATAGTAGCACACGGTATTGATTATTGATGCTTACGTGAGAAGTCACTCAGTTATACTCAATTATTACTACAATAATTGCTGCATCATATCTCTCATATTATTGATTCAATTATTGTCATAGTATCATCTGCATAATATGTTATATTATTAAATCAATAATTGAGATGACAAAGTTATTCATATTATTAAATTGCAATATTTATAATGTCTAGAAGTTCTGTCAAGGAGATGTTTGGTCATCTAATTGCACGCCAATAAGGAGAAATCCTTATCGGAAAACCCCCTTTTTCCTGAGAACGACCTGGTTGTTAAATATTGTGAGTTATAATATTAATTATGAATAAATTCGTGTTGATTAAAGATGAATTGGATAGTTCCATTGTGTTGGAATTATTAGTGTTAGTGAAAATCGACATTTATTTCGATAATAATTGATGTATGGAGGTTATATTGACCAATCGGGTAATTAACCGGATAAATGAGCAATTAATTGCTCTTAATTCACATGATTATAACTATTTGTTCACATGTGTGTACTATTGATTCACATTATTGTACTATTAAGGGAAGTGGTGCAAGATTGATAATACTTGCATGACTAAGTTAAAAATGTAGGTATAGTTGAAGGTACTATACTATAATTCATATTTTCACATGATTATAACTATTGATTCACATGATTGAACTATTGATTCACATTATTTACTATTAGGGGAGGTGGTGCAAGTTTGATAATACTTGCAGGACTAAATTAAAAATGAAGAAAAAGAGGAAGGTATTATACTGTAATATTTTGAGCCCCAAAACGTGAAATTATCGAAACTATATTTTTCTAAAAATAGAAGCTCATTCTTCCTTCATTTCTCACTAATTCACAAAAGCTATAGAGCAATTATTATAGAGAGAAAGAAGAAGAGAAGTTTGCTACCTCACTATTCCAGTATCCAGTTTTTTCTAAGGTAAGGGGTATTATTCTTTCGTATTCATGAGAGAGTTATTTTCTTTCAATACTCGTAAGGGTTGTTATTCCATTCTTTATTATTATGTTAGAATAACCTGTCTATGTGAAGTACCGCATACATGGTAAAATTCTTCTGTTATTCCTTTCTTTATTATTCTGTTGGAATAACTTGTCTGTGCGGTCTATCGCATGCCTAGTGAATTCTGTTGTTATTCCATTCTTTATTATTTTGTTGGAATATCCCGTCTGCATGCGGATTACATGACTGGTTCCATTCTTTATTATTACATTGGAATATCCATGCATGCAAGTTACGCATGACACAGTTCCATACTTTATTGTTCTGTTGGAATAACCTGTCTGTGCGGATTACGCACGCCTGGTGAATTCTTCTGTTATTCCATTCTTTATTATTTTGTTGGAATAACCTGTCTATGTGGATTACCGCATGCATAGTGAATGATCTTTCGTATTCATTCCTTATTAAATTGTGGAAATGATTTGTCTACGTGGAGTACCGCATGGCGGGAAAAAAATCCATTTGCGGTTTCATATATTCTATTATACTCAGTTGGTTAAAGTGTTGGCTTCTATACTCCATGAAATTAGTGGAATATCCTTGATATTTGCGCTTCATCCAGTATCTTTTCATGGAAATATTCTTTTGAGCATTCTTGAATTTTACTCCACAAAGAAGTATCATGTTAACAATTTGGACGTTATTGATTTCTGGATAAATTAAAATTATAAATCTTTAAAATTTATTCTTGAACTTATTTTATTGAATTATTATGTCATTGTCATCATCCTCATGCTTATTCGGTATAGTCATGACCATTGAGGATTACATGAATATCCTTGGTCGTGTTGCAGGGATGATTCGATTTTATTTATTAAGCTGAGTCTCAGTGATAAAGTTGATGAAAAACTTTTTAAATCATAGAAGATAGTAGATTTTATGCTTTACTTGACTCTTCTAATGGATTGCTTGTTCCGCTGCAGTTAAACTTATTGTCTATTATATTCTATCAGTTTAACATTGTTGAAGGCTAATGATAATTTATTCTGCATTATCTTAGTCATAATATTTCTTACTGGGCTAGTTGAGCTCACCCTTTCTTTCACTGTTCTCTTTAGGAAATGAGAACGTAGCCGGGACTAGTCGGGGAATGGAGTGACGATCCAAATGATAACATTAGTAGTCCTCACTATTCTGTTAAATAGTGTGACAATAAATGTAATGAGGACTCCATTGAGCGTGGATATTGTCTAGATGACAATATTCTTATTAAAACTCTTAGATTATGTTTTATCGTATTTTACACGACTGTTGTATAATTAAGTTGTATTTGAATTTTGTACCATGTATTTGGCGACTCAAGATGGGTGATGTATACCTGTTTTGGGGGTGTCACAGTTGGTATCAAAGCTTAGGGATATGATCCCTGGCTGAGATGTGAGACAAGAATTAGGAGGGGAGAGACGGGTAATTCCTTCGCTAGTATGACCTACCTAAGTTTATTTGGTATTTAATTGGTCGGTCAGAGTATAGGGATAATATGTGATATATTAATTAACCCTTGTTTTGTGGCAGTATTTGAAAATTCCATCTGAAAATGTTGAGATAAGTAATGAAGCACATGAGACCGTTTAGTCACCACAAATAAATACTCAGGATAATGTGCAACAAGAAGACAATAATCCTCAGGTTAACAACAACGATCAAATGATGAACGATGCGATGTTAGAGGTTTTATGTAATTCATGCAACATCAGCCGAGGGCGGCTCCTGTCCAAAATACAGGTGGAAACACTGACAACTCTCGGACGGTCACCGCTAAGCAGTTCAAGGAGCTGGGACCACCGGAGTTTTTTAGAGAGCCAAAACCACTTAAGGCGGAGACGTGGATAAAGCAGATCAACATGATATTTGATGTCTTGGGATGCTCTGAGGAGCAAAAGGTTCCCTTTGCCACCTTTATGTTGCGAGCAGAGGCAGATTACTGGTGGGAATCTGTAAAGCGTACTCAACATGCCGCACTCAAAATGTCTTGGGAGAAGTTCCAAGAGCTGTTCAACGACAAGTACTTTCATGAAAGTATTCGTCACATGAAGGAGGTAGAGTTCATCAAGCTTGAGTAAAAAAATATGACCGTGGCGTAGTACGAAGCTAAGTTTGCTGAGTTGTCTCGGTTTTCATCCCACTTGGTTGATAATGAAGAGAGAATGACGCGGATGTTTCTAAGAGGTTTGAAACCCGAGATACGTCAATACCTAATTTCTCACAAACTGTGTTTTTATTCAGATGTTGTGAATAGGGCTCAATTATTGGAGCGCGATAATGAGTCAACCCAACCAAGAGAGAGCAGTCGACAAGTCGATAACACCAAATGATAGCGATCATCGAAGCGGTGACAACAAACGTGGAGGAATCAACATGCCAGAAATGGTAATCCCTTCAGTGGTAATCATGGCCATGACAATAAGAGTGGACATTCCAAGAAGAGGAGATTCAACAATGATGGAAAGACGTCAACACCACCACCTGTTGTTAAGGAAGGGGGCAATGGCCGTCGTATGTTACAAATGTGGAGGGGAAGGACACATCAGTCCAAACTACGCGATGCAGTCCAAAGCGTGTTACAATTATGGAAAAGAAGGTCACCTAGCCCGATTTTGTCATGCACCAAAGTCAAGTCCAAATTGGGATGGAGGCATCAAAGGTGTCCCAACAAGACAAAACCCGTAGAGTTCAAGGAGGCGTTTGTCGTAACCTCCCAAAAAGCGAGGAATCCGAATGAGGTGATCACGGGTAAGCTAATCATAAACTTTAGTGAAGTTTATACTTTATTTGATACCGGTTCCACCCATTCTTTCATTTCTCCTACTTGTGCTCAACATTTAAATTTGACTCTAGAGAATTTAGACTTTGACTTATCTGTTGAAACTCCGTTGGGAGAAACCTTCATTACATCCACTGTTTATAAGTCTTGTTTGATTCTAATCGGTAACCGCATGTTACCTGTCGATCTTATTTCCTTCAAAATACTTGCATTTGATGTGATTTTAGGGATTAATTGGTTAACTACTAATCATGCTAAAATTGATTATTTTCGTAAGGTTGTTAGCTTTCATATTCCTAACCAACCTATTATGCGAATTCAAGCAACCAAACCACTAAAATCAATCACTGTCATATAAAGTCATAAAGCTATTCATTTATTGAAAAATGGATGTCAAGCTTTCTTAGCCCATGTCACGGATTTAAACAAAAATATGTCAGTTTTGGATGATATTTTTATTGTTAATAAATTTCCTGACGTATTCCCTGAAGAACTTCCTGACCTACCCCCGGAGTGTGAAATTGAATTTTGTTTCGACCTTGAACCCGGTACAAAACTCATTTCCAAAGCCCCATATCGAATGGCTCCTATTGAACTTCAGGAGTTAAAAACCCAACTACGGGAATTGTTAGACATCGCCATTCATCATCTAAATACGTCTCCTTGGGGTGCTCCTGTTCTATTCGTTAAGAAGAAAGATGGAAGTATGCGACTTTGTATTGATTATCGGGAGTTGAATCATGTCACCATCAAAAATAGGTACCTGTTACCTCGCATTGATGACCTATTTAACCAGTTGCAAGGAGCCAAATTCTTTTCAAAGATTGATCTTCGTTAGGATATCATCGATTTGAAGATTAAAACTGATGACATTCCAAAGACCGCTTTAAACTAAGATGCGGGCATTATTGTAAAATCCCAGATTTTATGAATAAAGATTTAAATTTCTCAAAATATTTTTTTAATATTATGGTGTGGATTTGAGATAATGTTATAGTTGTGGGTAATATTTGCAAATTTTGAAAAGTATGCAAGTTGTTATATTATATTCTATTGGTCGGGGAATATTTGTTTTAATAGAGAATATTCTTTTTGTCGGGGATATCCGTACGACGGCACAATCATTGGTGGACCCCACAATGGAATTATTGTCGGATTGAAAAAATGACAAAAATATTTTTATGAAAATAACGGCGGAAGTTTTATCGTTAATACTGTTGAAACACTCGGTGTTAAAAGTACAGTAATACACATGGTTGCATAGTAGCACACGGTATTGATTATTGATGCTTATGTGATAAGTCACTCAGTTTTGCTTATTTTATAGACCCCCATTTACCTCTTTTTCAAAATAATTGGTAGAAATTATTTAAAGGTGGGGCCCACATGTGGGGGCCACATGTGGGGCCCATATGTGTTGAAAGACTAATTTTAGAAATAGGGTGGGAGGGAGTTACGTATAGGGGAGGGAGTTAATATATATAAGTATGTGATGTGTATATATATGTATATGTTGTGTATGTGAGTGGGAAATGGTGGAAAAGAAGTAAGAATGATGTGTGTGGATGTGGATGTGTGTGATGTGGACATGTTGGTGGGAAAGTAGGAAATGTGTATGTGAGTGGTGGAGTGTGTGAATATATATATATAATCTAGTATAATGATATGTATATATATTGAATGAGTGAGTGGATGTTGGTGGGAGGGGAACGCGTAGGGCCCACGGGTGTTGAAAATGAATTTGGAGAAAAGAAATCTAGCAAGTTATTTGGGTGATGGAGTTATTTTTAAAGAGGTGATTGGTATTATATATATATATATGTTTATAACATGTGGGTTTATATATATATATATGTATTATGTTTTGTCTTGCTTTAATATTATTGGTTGAAGGTTTGACAATTGCTTTGATGTTATTGGTTGGAGGTTTGAAATTTTGCATGTTGAGTATCAAAGTTTTCAATTGTGGTTTGTATAATTATTGAGTCCGTGAGAAAAAATCCTTACACAGTGCCTCTCCATTTTCCTATAAATAGAAGCTCATTCCTTCATTATTTTCTTACGAATTCACTGAAAATCCAGAGAGAGAAATTATAGAGAAACTATAGAAAAGTATTCTGCTACTTCCCTACTCTTATATCCAATTTCTTTTACGGTAAGGGATATTATTTTCTTTCAATACTCGTAAGGGGTATTATTTCTTTTGTATTCATGAAGAGAACTTCTATTATTCCATCTTTATTATTTTGTTGGAATAACTTTTGTATCTGCGGACTACCCTATACTTGGTGAAATTCTTACATTATTCTATTCTTTATTATTACATTGGAACATCCTGTGCAGATGCGTTTCTGTGGGACTGGTTCCGTCTTTATTATTCATTGGAATATCATGTACATGCATTTTTCTGTGGGACTGGTTCCGTCTTTATTATTACATTGGAATATCACATGCATGCATTTTACGCGGGACGTGGTTCCGCTTTTTATTATTCTATTGGAATAACTTTATCTATGCCAATCTGCATGCATGGTGATTTACATTGTTATTCCATTCTTTATTATTACTGTTGGAACATCACATCGGTGCAATTTACGCCTTATTTGGTTCCTTTACTTATTATTACATTGGAATAACTTTTTTCTTTCTGCAATCTGCATGCATGGTGATTTCTTTTGTTATTCAATTCTTTATTATACTCGGTTGGTTAAAGTTTTGACTTCTATACTCCATGAAATTAGTAGAATATCCATGATATTTGCGCTTCATCCAATATCTTTTCATGGAAATATTCTTACGAGCATTCTTGAATTTACTCTACAAAGCAATATCATGTTGACAATTTGACGTTATTGGTTCTGGACAAATTAATTAAGTGAACTTGTTTTATTGAATTCTTATATCATTGTCATCATCCTCATGTTTATATTATGTTAAAAGTCATCATGGCTTTGTAGTGCATAGATGGACTTGGTATGATTATGACGAGGATTATTCGGTATAATCATGGCCGTAATGTTGCAAATGATGTGGTAAAAGTCCTCATTGGCTCGTAGTGCATTGATGGGCGATTTTGGTATGATTAT
This sequence comes from Panax ginseng, assembly GCA_020205605.1. NCBI lineage: Eukaryota > Viridiplantae > Streptophyta > Magnoliopsida > Apiales > Araliaceae > Panax > Panax ginseng. Next base: position 82,985,490 of record CM035149.1, read on the forward strand.
GGCTATGGATTCTCTTGACCAAGGAGAAAAGATGAATTGTTTTATGGCATGATCAGACCGTTGATGAAAACACGATTATCTTTGGCCGTAGTGCATGGATAATTCGTGGTCGTGATACTAAAGAATATCCTTGGCACGTAGTGCGGGATGATTTAATGATGTGGATTATTTATTGAAATGAGTCTCGTGATAAAAGTGATGAAAAACCTTTTAAATCATAAAAGATAGTAGATTTTATTCTTTACTTGACTCTTTTAATGGATTGCTTGTTCACTGCGAGCTAAACTTGATGTCTATTGTATTTTATCGGTTTAACATTATTGGAGACTAATGATAATTTATTACGCATTATCTTAGTCATAATATTTCTTCTTGGGCTAGTTGAGCTCACCTTTTCTTTCACTTTATTCTCTTGAAAATGAGAACATAGGCGGACGAGTCGGGAATGGAGTGATGGTCCTGATGATAGTATTAGCTAGTAGTCCTCACTATTTTGTTAAATAGTGTGACAATAAATGTAATGAGGACTTATTCTGAGAGTGAATATTGTCTAGAAGATAATATTTGTATTTAAACTCACAGCTTTCTTGTTGAATAATTAAGATTGTATTTATATTCTGTACCATGTATTTGGCGACTCAGAATAGTTGATGTATACCTATTTTGGGGGCGTCACAATTATGAATTCCTAGTCATGTCTTTTGGATTGACTAATGCTCCTGTTGCCTTCATGGACATGATAAACCGAGTATTCAAGGAATATTTGGATCACTTTGTGGTCGTCTTTATTGATGGCATCCTCATATACTCCAAAACCCGTGAAGACCATAAGCAACACTTGAGGCTGAGACTCCAAAAGCTTCGTGAAAACAAGCTATATGCCAAGTTGAAGAAATGCGAGTTCTGGCTTGAGGAAGTTGCATTCCTTAGGCACGTAATATCAAATCATGGAATATCTGTTGACCCGACAAAGATTGAAGCAATTCAAAGCTGGGAGCAACCTAAGTCAGTGACCGAAGTACGTAGCTTTCTCGGCTTAGCTGGTTATTATCGGAGATTCGTAGAAGGATTTTCTCGAATCGCTACTCCATTAACTCAGCTGACGAAAAGATACAAAATTCAGTTGGAGTGAGGAATGTGAAAAGAGTTTTCAAGAACTCAAGAGGAGACTCATTTCAGCACCTGTTTTGACAATACCATCTGGCTCGGAAGGATTTGTCATCTACAGTGATGCTTCAGGCAAAGGATTAGGATGTGTTCTCATGAAACATGGGAAAGTCATAGCTTATGCCTCACGACAACTCAAAGAATATGAGAGGAATTATCCTACTTATGATCTAGAGTTGGCAACAGTCGTTTTTGCGCTTAAGATTTGGAGGCATTACCTATATAGAGAGAAGAAGGAGATTTATACGGATCATAAAAGCCTCAAATATTTCTTCACTCAAAAGGAACTCAACATGCGGCAATGACGATGGCTTGAGCTGTTGAAAGATTATGATCATACCATCCAATACCATCCTGGAAAAGCGAACGTGGTAGCCGATGCATTGAGTATAAGATCATATGCGGGTACGAGTACGATATTGTCAATGCAAAGGCCCATTTTGTTTGACTTACAAAGGATGGAGATAGAGTTAAAGACTCCAGGGACCCATATGATAATGGCGAATATATGAGTAGAACCAACTTTAATTGATAAAGTTAAAGCTGCTCAAGCTACAGACTTGGAGCTGATGCGTATGAGGAAGAAAGTACATGAAGGCGCTATTCCGGAAGCAAGAATTGATGAAGAAGGAATACTTCGAGTCAACTCAAGACTTTGTGTTCCTATTGATTCTGACTTGAAGTATAAAATCATGATGGAGGCGCACAACACACCGTTTGCAATCCATCCCGGGAGTACCAAAAATGTATCGTGATCTTCGACATACATTTTGGTGGAGCAATTTGAAGAGAGAGATAGCGGGGTTTATCTCAAGGTCTCTAACTTGTCAACGAGTCAAGGCAGAGCATCAAGTGCCAAAAGGTTCATTGCAACCACTTGAAATTCCAGAATGGAAGTGGGAGCACATTACCATGGATTTCGTTACTGGTCTTCCCAAGGTTTCTCAAGGCATAGATGCGATTTGGGTCATTGTTGATAGATTGACCAAGTCTGCTCATTTCTTACCGATACGAGAAACTTTTACACTTGAACGTCTTGCTAGTATGTACATAAATGAAATTATAAGATTGCATGGTATGCCAATATCCATAGTTTCTGATCGAGACCCAAGATTCACTTCAAGATTTTGGGTTAGTTTGCAAAAAGCTATGGGCACAGATTTACGATTTAGTTTAACATATCATCTTCAAACGGATGGGCAGTTAGAAAGGACTATTCAAATTCTTGAAGATTTATTAAGACTCTCTGTCCTTGACTTCAAGGGTAGTTGGGACAAGTTCTTACCATTGGTGGAGTTTTCCTACAATAATAGTTATCAAGCAAGTATTGACATGGCTCCATTTGAGGCGTTGTATGGAAGAAAGTGTCGTTCTCCAGTATGCTGGGATGAGGTGGGTGAAGTAAAGTTGTTGGAACCGAATTTGGTACGTATGACTACGAAAAAGATTCAAACTATCCGACAACGTATAAAAACCTCACAAGATCGACAAAAGAGTTATGCTGATCTTCATTGAAAGGACGTGGAATTCAATGTTGGAGAATATGTGTTGTCACATGTTGATCCATGGAAGGGAGTTACAAGATTTGGAAAGAGAGGAAAGCTTAATCCTCGATTCATTGGCCCATTTTTAATCCTCGATCGAGTAGGAACTGTGGCCTATAGACTCGCCTTACCGCCAAGTATGTCTCGTGTTCATAACATTTTTCAAATATCTATGTTACGTAAATATGTGAAAGACCCGAACCACATTATTGAATTAGAACCAGACAAGATAGAGGAAAATTTAACGTATGAAGAGTTACCTGTTAAAATCGTAGATAAGAAGGATCATATTCTATGCTCCAAGGTTATACCTCAAGTCAAAGTTTTGTGGAGAAACCACGATATGGAAGAAATGACCTGGGAGTCAAGAAATGACCTGAGATGAAGTCAAGATATCCTCACCTCTTCGATATACCAGGTACGTACCCTAATTTCGAGGATGAAATTTCATAAGAAGGGGAGGTTGTAAGACCCCAACTTTTATGAATAAAGAATAATTTTCTCAAAATATATTTTTGAATATTACGGTGTGGATTTGATATAATGTTATAGTTGTGGGTAATATTTACAAATTTTGCAAAGTAAGCAAGTGGTTATATAATATTCGATTGGTCGGGGAATATTTGTTTTAACAGGAAATATTCGTACAACGACACAATCATTGGTGGACCCCACAACGGAAGTATTATCGTAGTTAGAAAACGACAGAATTATCATTTTATAAAAATAACGGCGAAAGTGTTACCGTTAAAACCTGTTGAACTACCCATTAGTAAAAGTAAAAATGTCTGGCGTGGTTGCATAGTAGCACACGATATTGATTATTGATGCTTACGTTAGAAGTCACTCAGTTATACTCAATTATTGCTATAGTAATTGCTGCATCATATCTCTCATATTATTGAGTCAATTATTGTCACAATATCATCTGCATAATATGTTATATTATTAAATCAATAATTGAGACGACAAAGTTATTCATATTATTAAATTATAATATTTACGATGTCTAGAAGTTCTGTCAAGGAGAGGTTTGGTCATCTAATTGCGCACCAATAAGGAGAAATCCTTATCGAAAATCCCCCTCTTTCCTGAGAACGACCTGGTTGTTAAATATTGTGAGTTATAATATTAATGATGAATAAGTTCGTGTTGATTAAATATGAATTGGATAGTTCCGTTATGTTGGAATTATTAGTGTCAGTGAAAATCGATATTTATTTCGATAATAATTAATGTCTGTAGGTTATATTGACCAATCGGGTAATTAACCGGATAAATGAGCAATTAATTGCTATTAATTCACATAATTATAACTATTTGTTCACATGTGTGTACTATTGATTCATATTCTTGCATGACTAAGTTAAAAATGGAGGTATAGTTGAAGGTACTATACTTTGTAATTAGTATTTTCACATGATTATAACTATTGATTCACATGATTGAACTATTGATTCACATTATTTACTATTAGGGGGGAGGTGGTGCAAGTTTGATAATACTAAGCGAGTCTAAATTAAAAATGAAGAAAAAAAAGGAAGGTATTATCTTGTAATATTTTGAGCCCCAAAGCGTGCAATTATCGAAACTATATTTTCCTATATATAGAAGCTCATTCTTCCTTCATTTCTCACTAATTCACAAAAGCTATAGAAACAATTATTATAGAGAAAAGAAGAAGAAAGTCTGCTACCTCACTATTCCAATATCCGATTTTTTCTAAGGTAAGGGTATTATTCTTTACGTATTCATGAAGAGAGTTATTTTCTTTCAATACTGTAAGGGTTGTTATTCCATTCTTTATTATTATCTTTGGAATAACTTTTAATCTATCATGCAATCTGTATACATGGTGAAATTCTTACATTATTCCATTCTTTATTATTTTGTTGGAATAACTTTTGTCTGCTGTGATCTATCGCGTGCCTCGTGAATTTTGTTGTTATTCCATTTTTTATTATTACATTGGAATATCACATGCATGAGGATTACGCATGACTGGTTCCATTCTTTATTATTACATTAGAATATCACATGCATAAGAGTTACGCATGACACAGTTCCATTCTTTATTATTACATTTGGAATAACACATGCATCTTGATTACATACGCTGGTGAATTCTTACGGTATTCCATTCTTTATTATTCTGTTGGAATAACCTGTCTATGTGGATTATCGCATGCATGGTGAATGCTCATTCATATTCATTCCTTATTAAATTATGGAAATGATCTATCTATGTGGATTACCACATGGCGGACAAAAATCCATTTGCGGTTTCATATATTCTATTATACACAGTTGGTTAAAGTGTTGGCTTCTATACTCCATGAAATTAGTGGAATATCCTTGATATTTGCGCTTCATCCAGTATCTTTTCATGAAAATATTCTTCTAAGCATTCTTGAATTTTACTCCACAAAGAAGTATCATGTTGACAATTTGGACGTTATTGATTTTTGGATAAATTAAAATTATAAATATTTAAAATTTATCCTTGAACTTGTTTTATTGAATTATTATGTCATTGTCATCATCCTCATGCTTATATTGTGATGAAAGTCATCTTTGGCTTACGTGCATAGATGGACTTGGTATGATTATGACTAGGGATTATTCGGTATAATCATGATCGTAATGTGACGAATGATGTGTTAAAATCCTCATTGACCTGTAGTTCATTGATGGACAGTTGTTGGTGTGATTATGACCAGAGATTATTCGCTATAGTCATGACCATTGATGATTACATGAATATCCTTGGCCGTGATGCAGGGATGATTCGATTTTATTTATTAAAATTTGAGTCTCAAATGATAAAGTTGATGAAAAACTTTTTAAATCATAGAAGATAGTAGATTTTATGCTCTACTTGACTCTTCTAATGGATTGCTTGTTCCGTGCAGTTAAACTTGTTGTCTATTATATTCTATCCGTTTAACATTGTTGAAGGCTAATGATAAATTTATTCTGCATTATCTTAGTCATAATATTTCTTATTGGGCTAGTTGAGCTCACCCTTTCTTTCACTTTATTCTCTTGAGAAAATGAGAACGTGGCGGGACTAATCGGGGAGCGGAGTGACGGTCCGAGATGATAGCATTAGTAGTCCTCACTATTCATTTAAATAGTGTGACAATAAATGTAATGAGGACTCCATTGAGTGTGGATATTGTCTAGATGACAATATTCTTATTAAAACTCTTAGATTATGTTTTGTCGTATTTTACACGACTGTTGTATAATTAAGTTGTATTTGAATTTTGTACCATGTATTTGGCGACTCAAGATGGGTGATGTATACCTGTTTTGGGGGCGTCACAACAAATATAATAATTTTTTCAAGCACAGCGGAATAAGTAAAAGATCTCCTTCATTGACATATTCTTAATCATACATACATTGTTCTTAGAGTTAGTTAAGTGGTAAGCAGTACATTCATAGCAGTTATAGCAGTTAGAAACATAATGTAAATGACAGAATGTAAAAGACATAAGGGATTTTAAGTGGTTCAGAGACTCAAGCTCCAAATCCACTCTTCTGCTTTCAACTAGCAGGATTTTCACTAAGGAAGGCGGCAGACCAGATCACTAAGATTCTTCTAGGCAATGACCTTGGAACTTCAAGTTCACTAAGAACTCTTCAGGCCGCCACCTTGGAACTCCTCTAGTTCCCTAGGAACTCTTCAAGCCAAAGAAGTTTGGAACTTCGTTTAGTCCCTCCTGGATAAGGACCCTCAGGCCCTGGCTTGTTGTTGTTGTTGTTGTTGGTGCTGAGCTGTGATGCCCCCAAATCCGGGTACTTGAAACCCGAATTCAGTGCTTCATGATACCATCTCTATAACCGAAATAATACTAATAATAATGCCAATAATATAAATATTTAAACTTAACTTACATAATATCAAAGTTTAACTCCCAAGTACGTAACCTTAAGTCATTCCTTACAACACATGATCATAAATATATAACATTGTCTTAATAATATTAAACTATCACACAGATAACATTGTCATCATTCAACAACCTTTCCTTTTCCCTTGTTTCTAGCAGAGCCTTCGGAGTGTTCACACTTAGCTGAAAATATTTAAATTGAGAAAGGATGAGCATTTGAGTGCCCAGCAAATAATAGCAATTATATATATATAAGCTGAAAGAATTTAAATACTTTCTTTATACTACCCTTCTACAACGGATCAATAGTTGCGAAGAAATTCTGAACCAATAATAATAACAATTCTCTTTCAAATCTTTGAAACTACGTACCGACTATAAATAAGTTTTAGGGGACATACTATGAACATTGTTTTCATTTTCAAAAAGGTTAAACAGAACTTCATCTGTAAATCGTCATAACTTCTACGACACGGAGGGTGATTAGTCCGTTGTACCCTGTATTGATCAATACTACATTGCTAGAACGATATCATCGTTCATCCTTTGTCCGCCGTAGCGCATAAAAATTTTCCCATGTTCGGGATGTTCATACTTGTCAGGGTTCCAAACAAAAGGTTTTATCTTGTCCAACAATAATCTATAATTCGACATATATGTATATATCAAAGGTGTATCAACATGTGTTTAACTGCAATGATTATCCAAGTGGGGACACTTGTTTAACCATTTATAGAAATTAACGAACAGAGAATATATATCTGAATTACCATATACTAACATGTTGATAATCAATGGGCATATATAATATAGGTTAATAATGCATGCGATAATAATATAATTACGAAACATTCTTACTCATGTCCATTGCATAAAGGAAATGCAAGGTAGGATACTTGCACGATCTGTTCCATACAATCTGAAACTTAGTTTTATCTTTTATGTAATCACCTATCATTAATCGGATCATTCGTTCGATTAGAAAATATACTATAACACATAGTACTGCATAGCAAGACAATTCAGATTTGTGGCGTGTCCAGCTCGTTTTCTCCTTGTGATCTCCCGTTCACTTATCATCAATGGACTGACCCAATGCTTAATCATTTTAGCCTTATTCTTTAGAGGCTGACCAGTATCTTTGTGTACACTCCATCAGTTCCTTCTTTGTTTGGCAGACACTACGATCCTGGTTGCTTTCAAGATCGTCGTCTTCTATTTTCTTGACGACTCTCATGCTTGTTGACTTTCCTCGATGAAGTTCTTTGAAGTCTTCTTCTGATCAACTTGTGGAAGACTTCATCTCGAATGGCTTCACAACTTAATCTGGATGTTGATTGAGTTGGTGCTTAGATCTTCTGTTAGCTTACATTCCATTCGTTGAGTGATCTTTGGTTTCCTTTAGGTGGGATGTATCTTTGTAGTACGAACCAGAGGCTTCGTTCCTTTGGATATTCTGGGAGTGCTCAATTATTGAGAATCGTGTTTTCTCTACGATTTTTCCTTGGCATTGTGAGCACATCTATTGAAGTCTCAGTTCTACACTCTGCGATTGACTTGGTACACGCAGACACTCACGACTCAAGTGATCGATTTTGACACTCTACGATTTCTGTTGTTGTGCTTGTTGTCTTTATCTGATCTTACTCGACTACGATCTCTGCCTCTGATACGATCAGTAGACTCTACGACTCTGAGTGTAGTCTACGATTCTTGACTTGGCTTTGACATCAGTAGACTCTACGACTCAGAGTGTAGTCTACGATTCTTGAGTTGGATTTGGCAGATGGTCGGTGGCTCGTAGGCAGGCTGTCTCTACAATTATGAACATGACTTCCTCAGCAGACTACGGCTCTGAGGAAGTTCTCCTTGACACACTACGATCCTTCCTCGTCTCTCGTGGCAGTCGATGAACTCCGAGATCTACTATCTTGCAGACTACGATTCTGCCTTGATAACTTTTGAGTTTTCCTTGACTCTCCTGGCAGACTACGATTTTTGGTGCAGTGCTCGACGATCAGACAAGCCTATCTATAACATTGTAAGATCAACCTAACAGGCTTGATCTTTCTATATTTTTAGTCCTTGTACATCATTTCTTTTTAAGGACTTTACAAAGCTATTTTTCTTATGTAGGATCTGTCGACGTCGGGATTTTTAGTTTTCCCTTTTCGTTACTTGTTCTTTGGTGTTCTCATGTTAATGTGAGATTTGTTTGAAAAAAAAAGTGAAAAAGGTCCGACATGTGTAATGTCGACGATTTGACTTTAAGAGTCGCCAGTTGGTGTTTTTAACTAGTTGTACCAATGTAATTGAAAAAGGTTTGCACATTGACCCAGTGATGTGACACTACTATACAGGTATGTGAAACCGAGATTCATTTGGGTTCGGGGGCTTGATTATGCGGAGGGAAGGTGTTAGGCACCCCCCGACATCCGTGTTGCCATGGTGACTGCCACTTTTTAAGAAACTGTTATATGAATGTGTGCGTGTATGTGTGTGTGTGGATCAATGTGAAATTATTTAAAAATAGTGCGAGGCCTCGTTCACACCTATATACAAAGGGTTTGAATTTATAGAAAAATTCAGTTTTAAGCAAGATATAGCAATGAAGTTTTGTAAAAGAGATTTCTCAAACCTGTGCTCAATAGGAATTGAGACCTTTTCATACTTCCATTTTATTATTAAAATGGTCGGCTTGTTTGCTTTTATTTCCGAGATGTGAAGCATCTTCGAGAAAATAATATACAGTAGTGTCGAACTCCTTATGGGCATGATAGCCATCCAAGGACATTCAGACACCGTAAATTATGTATAAGCTGCTTATAGCTGAAAATGTCTATCACGAGAACCGAATCTAGATTTAGTAGACTGAATCTGTGATCACATGATTCCTAGGCTCACATGATACTGCAGTTTGTATGGAAAGCAGTAAGCAGTTATATATATAAAAGTTGTATATATATATATATATGTGCATGATCAACCACCACGAAGTAAATTCATGGGGGATCGGAAATGTAAATATATAAAAGCGTTAAATATATATATATATATATATATATATGAACATGATCAACCACCACGAAGTGACTCCATGGGGGATCAGAAAAGTAAATAAAGCAGTAAATAACGATCAACCGCCACGAAGTAAACTCCAGGTGGGACTAAATGTAAATAAAGCAGTAAAAGGCCTCGAAGTAAACTCCAGGCCTGACAGAAATGTATATATATATATATATATATATATATATATATATAGCAGTAAACGCACCAGATGTAAAATCCAGGCTCATCAGATATGTCTGACAACAATTATATATATAGGTATATATATATATATATATGGCATTTCTTAATCTATTGACCAGGTCGTCTTTATTGGGAAGGGGATATCTAATCCATTCCAAAACTTTGTTCAGTGGTTTATAATTGATGACTAGACGAGGAACTCCTCTTTCTTTCTCTGCTTCATTGTTTACGTAAAATGCGAGGCAAGACCGGGGAGATTTCTTTGGGTTTAATTAGACCTTTACTGAGGAGATCATTGATTTCCTTTTTGCATAATTCCATTTGTTCGTGATTCATCTGAATAGGCCTAGCCTTAGTAGGAATTAAATATTCTTTGAATTCCTTAGCATAAGGGAGCCTAACCATATGCTTCTTCCTATACCAAAAGGCATTGGGAGAATCGGAACAAAGGTTATCCTTTAAATATATTTTTAATTCTTCAATTTTTCTTGAACTTTTCTATTAAGAAGTTGCTCTTCAATCCTTTTATATTTAACTTCTTCTTTAAGAAATTTAAATGTGTTATTTTACAATTGAGTAGATTTATTGATTTTGAGATGGATTCTTCTTGAATGAATTTTAAATCTCTTTCTTTTGGTTTAATAAGAAATTTAAACGTTATTTTCTTACCTAAGTGTCTGACTTAGGCCTTCATTATTAGTAGTAAATGGGTAAAAGTAAATATATAAATGGTAATCCTAAAATGACTTTATCGGTGAGGTTGCGGATCAAAACAAATGATGTTTTGAAACACATATTATCTCTGACAGAGATATGTACTTTTGGTAATTTATATTTAATTTCCATTTATTTGCCATTAAATGAAGTTTAATCTTTCAACGGTTTTCCTAAAATATTTGGTTGGGATTAAGCCTTCTTGTATGCGCTTTAAATCGCACCTATGTCAACCAGAAGCGAAGTCGTATAGAAGCTTTTATCAACAACCAAGTTAATCGAGAAGTACCATTTTGAATGGTGATGTCTTTAATTCTTTTAAGCGTGAGACCTTGAACAAAAGATCGAGGATCGGTTTTAACGCCAGAAGACTCGAGTTCATCATCATGATTTTCATCACTAGATGAGGAATCGTTAATCGAAGACCGGATCTTTTATCTTCAAAATCCTTTTTAAATTAGAAGCGCTAATTTGAGACATTTGAAGTACTCGGTAATCCTTCAATCAAAAATGTTAAGTTAAAAGGCGTTCTTAATCAAGGTCAAACCGATTCATCCCTCATTATGCTCATAGAGATTTTGTTGAAGAAGAAAGTTCTTCTTCTCCCACTTCTTCTGTGATGCCCACTCAGTCAGATTTTGATATCCCCATTAACAATCAATTAAGAGTTATCAAAAAGGAGTTCGTTTTAGACTGGGATGATCTAGTAAAAGATTTTAATGCTAAATCTAATAAAGAAAAAAGACATCTATTTAGATCCAATCACCCCACAGAAAAGGAGCGTGATAAAATAATAAACAGATGGAAAAGATTTATTAAAAATGAAAGAATGAATATTTCATTTTATGATTGGTATGAACAATTTCAAAGTAAATGTAACGTAATTACCAAAACACAGTGGGTTAAAGAAGATAAGTCAAAAGTTTCATCTAGTCATCCTCCTTTAGAAACAGTTCTAATTTCAAGAAAAATAAATGCATTGTTGCCAAATTATTTAAAATTTATGATGCTAATAACAATGATAAAAAAATTATTGAACAGTTAAACTTTAGTAATCAATATCTAGCAACCGTTGGAAAACAACTAGATAGGATTGAGGAAAAGTTTGAAGAATCTATTATAAAAAAACCAGATTTAAAAATTGAACATCCTTTAATAAAGTTACGAGAAAATAGACACAAGTTAGGATTACCATCTGATGATGATAACTTAGTTAAATCCATTGATAAGTTATTTAAAAAACTTAAAAATGAACCTGGTATAAGTGGTACTATTGCCGCAATTGACCAAGTTCAAACTGATGATGAAAAAAGTTATCAATCAGATGATTCTAATACTGATTCAGTACCAGATTTAAATGATCAGCTTAACAAATTAACAGTTAAAAACACCAGTATAACTAGGAATTGGTATCCTAGACCTACTCCTCCGGACTTACAGTTCGAAGAGAGAAACCTAGATAAACGAGTTCTCGGTTTAAATCTAATAAAATTTCTGAATGGAACATTGATGGATTTAGTGAACAGGAAATTCTAAATAAATTGAACCATATGTCCATGGTGGCAAATAGTTACATCACCAAATTCAACAATCTATCTCAACCAGATATTGTTGAATTAATTGTTAGTGGATTCACTGGTATCCTCAGATCTTGGTGGGAAAAACATCTCACTGAAGATACTAGAATATCAATAATCCATGCCGTCCAGCTGGATGATGATGGCAACCCTATCTTCAATGAGGATATTGGCATCGGTCCGCCAGATGGAGTTAATACACTTATATTTACCATAATAAAACACTTCATTGGCACTCCCAGTAATATAACAGAAAGAATTCACGATCAGTTAAGTAATCTCACTTGTCCCACTCTAAGTGACTTTAGGTGGTACAAAGATGTTTTTACATCTAGAGTTATGTTGCGCAATGACAGTAATAAACCTTTCTGGAAAGAAAAATTTATCAACGGTTTACCCTCTTTATTTGCCCATAAGGTTAAGTGAAAGAATTGGGTAAAAATCTTGGATACATCGATTATGATAATTTAACCTACGGTGATATAATAAGTCACATTCAAAAAATTGGATTAAAAATGTGTATTGATTTTAAATTAGCCAAGCAAGCTAATAAAGATAAGAAGAAAGCTAAATATGAATTAGGCACTTTTTGTGAACAATATGGTTTACCCCACAAAGCTCCCTCGAGGAAGAAAGCCAAGGCATAAACATATTGAATCTCACAAAATTACTAAACATCATAAAAGAAAGCGTCGTTACCACGAAAATAAGAATCAAGACAATTATTATAATAAACCCAAAACTACTAATAAAAGAAATATTAAAAAATCTAAGTCTAAAAAATATGATAAAAGTAAAGTTATTTGCCACAATTGTGGGCAAAAAGGTCATTACAAAAATGAATGTAAAATAAAACAAAAATTAAATCAGTTAAATATTTCTAGTGAAGACACTGAGCAAATCCTAGAACTTATGCGAATAGAAAATGATGTCAGTAGTAATGAAGGATCTTCTAGTTCCTCTAGTAATAAAAGCAATAACACATCTAGCAGTGATACAGGAGAAGTCACTATTTACATACCGACAATTGCAATGATGGCGATGTTGCACAAAAAAGAATTAATGTAATTAACAAAGATGATGAAGAAAGTTCTTTGTTAATTGATCTTATTAGTAAAATTACTGATCCTAAACTAAAGGCTCAGTACACTAAACAGTTAAAGGATTTATTAACTAAGGATAATAATGAAAAATTCATTAAAGCCAAAGAAAGACTGATTTTTAGCCTTAATAAAACATTGGAAAGATTTTAAACTCCTGTTAAAGAAGTCACCCTCCCAGATTTGAATCTAGAAGTTAATAAACTTAAAAAGGAAATTACTAATCTCAAATTAGAAGTTTCTAATTTAAAAAAGGATTTTGAAGATAAAAGATCTGGTCTTCAGTTAACGATTCCTCATCTAGTGATGAAAATCATGATGATGAACCTGAGTCTTCTGGCGTTAAAAGCGATCCACGATCTTTTTGTTCAAGGTCTCACGCTTAAAAGAATTAAAGACATCACCATTCAAAATGGTACATCTCGAATAACTTTGTTTGTTGATAAAAGCTTCTCTATCTGACTTTACGCTCGGTTGACACAGTGCGATTTAAACTACATCTGAAGGCTTAATCCCAACCAAATATTTTAGGAAAACCAAAGAAAGATTAAACTCATTAATATGGCGGTCAAATGGAAATTAAATATAAATTACCAAAAGTACATATCTGTCAAGATAATATGTGTTTCAAAATATCATTTGTTTTGATCCATGCAACCTCACCGAGATAAAAGTCATTTTAGGATTACCATTTATATATTTACTTTACCCATTTACTACTAATAATGAAGGCCTAAAGTCAGTGAACACTTAGGTAAGAAAATAACGTTTAAATTTCTTATTAAACCAAAAGAAAGAGATTTAAAATTCATTCAAGAAGAATCCATCTCAAAATCAATAAATCTACTCAATTGTAAAATAACACATTTAAATTTCTTAAAAGAAGAAGTTAAATATAAAAGGATTGAAGAGCAACTTCTTAATAGAAAAGTTCAAGAAAAAATTGAAGAATTAAAAATATATTTAAAGGATAACCTTTGTTCCGATTCTCCCAATGCCTTTTGGTATAGGAAGAAGCATATGGTTAGGCTCCCTTATGCTAAGGAATTCAAAGAATATTTAATTCCTACTAAGGCTAGGCCTATTCAGATGAATCACGAACAAATGGAATTATGCAAAAAGGAAATCAATGATCTCCTCAGTAAAGGTCTAATTAAACCCAGTAAATCTCCCTGGTCTTGCCCTGCATTTTACGTAAACAATGAAGCAGAGAAAGAAAGAGGAGTTCCTCGTCTAGTCATCAATTATAAACCACTGAACAAAGTTTTGGAATGGATTAGATATCCCTTCCCAATAAAGACGACTAGTCGATAGATTAAGTAATGCCACTATTTTCGATAGAATTAGACCTTAAATCCGGTTTACGGCAAATTGCCATTCATCCTCGACGATAGTTATAAAGCGCATTCACCACTCCGTTTTTAATTTTGGACTTTACGAATGGAATGTCCAGGCATTTGGCCTGAAAAATGGCCCAAGTGAATTTCAAAATATTCTCAACGACATATTAAACCCTTTCAGTCATTTTATTGTAGTCTATATTGACGATATCCTTGTTTTTTCATTGACCATTGAAGAACACATTAAACACTTGAAATCTTTCTTCAAGACAGTTAAAGATAATGGTCTAGTTCTTTCACCTTCCAAATGCGACTGTTTGAATTCGAATAAGGTTTCTTGGTCTTAATATCTTTAGAGGACAAGTCCAGCCCATTGAACGAGCTATTCAATTCGCTGACAAGTTTCCCAATAAGATAACCAATAAAACCCAACTGCAGAGATTTCTTGGCTCGCTGAATTACATAGGCAAGTTTTACAAGAATCTCAGGAAGATCTGCAAACCTCTTTTTCAGCGTTTTCAAGACAATCCTCCACCTTGGACTGACGTTCATACTTCCGTCGTCCAACAAGTTAAAAAATACGTCAAGGCATTACCCTGTCTTGGCATTTCCAATGATTCAGCGTTTAAAATTGTTGAAACTGACGCCTCAGATATTGGCTTCGGAGGCATTCTGAAACAAAAATTAACACCTAATTCTTCAGAACAAATTGTTCGTTTTCATTCCGGTTGCATGGAATACTACAATTAAATTACAATTACTATTAAAAAAAAATACTTTCATTAGTATTATGTATTTCTAAATTTCAAAATGATTTATTAAACCAAAATTCTTAGTTCAGTATAGATTGTAAGTCATCAAAATATATATTAGAAAAGGATGTTGAAAATCTAGCCTCTAAGCATTCTTTAAGCTAGATGGCAAGCTCTATTAAGCATTTTTGATTTTGAAATTGAATACATCAAAGGAAGTAACAATTCGAGTTCTGATTTTCTTACGGAGAATTTATTAATACAGTACCATTCATAAATGAGCACTAGAGGAGCATCATCCTCAAGAGGCCCGGGTCGCCCTTCAGGCCCAATTAATCAACCCAGAGGAGCTATGGTTCCTCACCCAGTTAACCCTACAGTTCAAACCAGTAATAAATTCACTATTCTAGGCACCATGCCTAAGCCTTACAGTTCGGCCTTGGCGATCGACTGTTAGATTGACCCGTTCAGTAATCCTGCTAAGGCTTCGTCCTCAGCTTCTAGTAATTCTCCTGCTGAGTATATGCTCAGATGGGAAAGTTACTTATTCCATATTGAACCCAGTATGAAACCAAAGAGTGATCCCAGTAAGCTTGCTGCCCAGTTCTTTCCCCCTGGATGGCATTTCCAGCCTCTAGCCCCTTATAAGTCCCTTGTGTACTATAAGGATATTCTGCTAGAAACCGAGTCAATAAACATCAAGCCCATTTATGCACAGAATGATAAATCAAAAGTTCTTTATCATTCTATGTATATTAAACAGTTTATTCAAATCTCTGATTAGGGGAAGAATCCGTCCGATCTCATGAATCTTTCTAGTCAAGATCATCAATTTTGCTATTATGATTACATTGAAGCACAGTATAAGGTCCTCCTTCACCGAATGAGTCCTCGATCATTCATGGTTCATAAAATTTGACCATAAATTCAAAAGTCCATTTCCTATTGGTTCGTCCTTTGGTGGTATAGGTTAGGATCTTGTTATGATCTTCTTCCACGACCCTTTAAAGGTCCAATTAAATCATTTCAATAACCATTATAAACCTATCCCTTTGAATGAAGGGGTTCCTCCCACTCTTTTATTAAATCAAGAAATACAAAATTCCTTGGATTCTTAAATGGAGATCTTGTCTCTCACCTCCAGGTTCTCCATTAACCAGCATTCCTAATGATCCACTTCCCAGAGTGTCTCGCCTCTTTTACATTAAGTGGTGGGATAAATTCAACATTGATAGAATAGTCACTCAGGTTCAGCAGGAATTTCCTGTTGCTCCAATCCCAGCTCTCCCAGTCAGTACCCGTTCCCCGGCCATTAAAGAAAAGGAGTCAGAATCTGCCACAAAGTCAATATCCAAAGTTAGTCCTTCGGGTTCATCATGTTCCCGTAGTATTTCAGATTTTAAAGATTGCACCAGTAAAGAGTTACTAAAGATTGCCCAGGTACTCAATAAAAGAATTGATGAAGCTTTGCATGAAGAGGCTTCTAATCATTCTTCCCAGGGTGATTCAATCAGTCAGTTCGCCGATGATGATGGAGAATATGATCCTTACGGCACAGTCAACCTTCAGGATGCTCAGGACCCATTCGCCTGAGTTCAATAGTTCTGTTCGATCGGCCAGGTTCTTGTTCGATCGGCCACCAGATTCTACTCGGGCAGACCACTCGATCAAAGCAACTGCAGATCACTTATCGCATCCCAATCATTCAAAGTCATCGGCCGGTTTTCAAAAGTGGCCAAAAAGTGTTTGCCTTTAGTCAAAAAGTAGTTACTGTTTACTTTTAATTTTTCTTTTACTTAAGTAATATGTTTTCACTTAAGTAAAATGTTTTTATTTTACCCCAGTCATTGTAATAGTTCTCTTTCCTTGCATTATAAAAGGAAACCGAGCTCAGTTGGTTCATCAGATTTCGAAACTTAGAAAGACTCTGAGCTCTCTCTCTCAGACAAATCTTTAGTTTCTACCTCTGATTAGCCTACTTAACCCCTCTTCTCTATTTCTCCAGTCAAATGTTCTAAGTTGTAAGTTAATTTAATTTCAGTTGGTACATAGTCTCAATAATCAATAAAACGGTTTTTATTTATTAATTTAATTGTGTATTCTATAAATTTAATTGTGTATTCTATATGCATCTCTGCTTCTTTTCTCTGTATATCTCACTTGCCTACTAAGCGGTATCTTGGTATTTGGAGCAGAACTATTGAACTTCAAAGCGAATGGGTCTGAACATCCACGAAGGTTGGTTGTCTTAGTAAGGATCATATTCTCCATCATCATCGGCGAACTGACTGATTGAATCACCATGGGAAGAATGATTAGAAGCCTCTTCATGCAAAGCTTCATCAATTCTTTTATTGAGTACCTGGGCAATCTTTAGTAACTCTTTACTGGTGCAATCTTTAAAATCTGAAATACTACGGGAACATAACACATTTAAATTTCTTAAAAGAAGAAGTTAAATATAAAAGGATTGAAGAGCAACTTCTTAATAGAAAAGTTCAAGAAAAAATTGAAGAATTAAAAATATATTTAAAGGATAACCTTTGTTCCGATTCTCCCAATGCCTTTTGGTATAGGAAGAAGCATATGGTTAGGCTCCCTTATGCTAAGGAGTTCAAAGAATATTTAATTCCTACTAAGGCTAGTCCTATTCAGATGAATCACGAACAAATGGAATTATGCAAAAAGGAAATCAATGATCTCCTCAGTAAAGGTCTAATTAAACCCAGTAGGCTGAGAACCCTCAATCATATGAGTGATTTCGCCTAAAGTTTTAATATTTAATGTTAAAGCTTTTAATAAATGCTGATCACTAAGACTTAGGGTGAAATCAGGAAAGCAATTAAAATGGACAGGTCCATTGTGCAAACTTGATTCCATAGCACCTATTATACTGGGGTGGTAATTCAAAAACCGAGCATCTCTTAGACAGAGATAGATGCATGAGTTAATTCCTTTAATGTTTAATGGTTTAACTGCAACTTGAATTAATCCAATATGAATAAAATTGTAACCCTTTTCCTATGTTTTTAATAACATCAAGGTCGAAAGACTACAATTTTCATATTCTTTATTAATGGCGTAAACTTTTTCAATTGTTTTGACATTATAATCGAGTTTTAAAATTATCTAAAAATGTTGGTGATAAATTTCTTTTGGGGAAACTCTTGGTATATTCCAATTGTGTAAGGCTTGACTAATATTTTCATAAGCTGTGAGATTCTTGGTTAACTATATGCGGGACGAGAAGGTAAAGTTGACCTTTGACTAGTTGAAGAGTTAGATCTAAATAACCTATTCATTATCTTTGGTTTCAAAATAAAATTTCACTCTTTATCTTCCATACGAGACCACTGTTACCTTGAGTAGACTCATACCCAAACCTAATACCCAAAACTGCTGCGCAAGAGACTTACACAGGTGAACACGGAGAAGGTGGACTCACGATAAGTTAGGTGACTTACGAAAAAAAAAGATGTTTTGAAAATAGTATGAATGAAAGATTATAAATTTCTTATCAACAACTAGAACAAACAACAACTTGGCTCGATACGGGTTGAAGTGCGGAAGCGAAGTAGGGGATGGTGACTCATGCGAGAAGATGATCAGCGGCACCTTAAGCATCCACGAGAGGCGGACCAAGTCGAGAAAAGAAGACTCGGAGGAGTCTTGATCAACCGACAGTGATGGCCCAAAGCCATCGTCAGACAAGCTTTTAACTTTAAAAGTAAAGCAAAAGTCTTTTACTTTAGTAAATATAAAAGTAAAAGTAAAGAATAACTTTTGCTTTTACTTAAGTTAAATTTTTAACTTAGTTAAATGTTTCTTACATTTACCAATGTAAAAGTAAATGTAAAAATGTTTCTTCGTTTTACTTTTACTTAAGTAAATTACTTTTACTTGAGTTAATGTAATAGTGAATCTGCGTGATTGATAGTAATTTACTTTTACATTTTCTATTTAAAAAACTCAAGTGTTAGAGTTTCTTTGAAGCTTGGTCTGACCTCGAAGGCTTAATTCAATGTAAAGCCTCGGAGCTTCTCTCTGAAAGCTCTTGAGGTCCTCTCTCATACAGCTTAGGTCTTGGATTTAACTAAGAGAGGAGAGAGAACCTCGGAAGAGCTTTCTGAAAAAATTGAAACTTTCGAGGTCTGATTAATTAAGCTCCAAGAAACTCTAACACTTGAGTTTCTTTAAATAGAAAAGCTGAAAGTAAATTACTATTTGATTCACGCAAAATCACTATTACATTAATCAAAAAAAAAAAAACGTGAAAACATTTTACATTTACTTTTACATTGGTAAATGTTAAAAACATTTAACTAAGTTAAAAACATTTAACTTAAGTAAAAGCAAAAGTTATTCTTTTACTTTTACTTTTACATTTACTAAAGTAAAGACTTTTGCTTTACGGAAAGCAAAAGCTGAGATGATGGCGTGGGCCATCACCTGTCGGTGACTGAAGACTCCTTTGGCGTCTTCTTGGTTGACTGGTCGTCTCTCTTGTGGATCTTGGGAAGGTGTCATGATCATCTTCTCTCGATGAGTCACCATCCCCATACATTCCACCTCAAAATATTTATCCAGGAAATAACCCTTTCACCCCCAAAAATTTTGTTTACAAAAAGAAGGAGGAGAAAAAAAAAATTCACCGAAAAATTGGTCAAAATCTTCAAATTTTCTTAGATTTTGTAAAAAAATTTTGTTTAAAAACAAATCAGACTGAAATCTGAAACAAAGGATCACTCGATTGGTCTTGATATATCAGTGAAATCGATCTAAACAGAAGACTTCTTTGTTAACTGTTTAAACAAAAATTCTTTTTCTTGAAGGTCTACTTAGAAAGCCTTACTTTCCTTAAACTCATACCCGTAGATCTAAAGATTCCCTTTGGCCATTCACTACTCCCCATTGAGACTTACAAACAGGCACTAGTCGGGACTTAAGGCGATCTTGGGTGTTTTACGGCGAAGGTCGGGACTTGTAAAAGTAGAGCAAGAAAAATAAAAGTTTGAAAAAACATTTAAGTAAACAAATCAAACTAATTTTAATCGAAACCACCGATAGCATCAAGAACCAACCGTGTGGCTCTGATACCATATAACAGCGGCGATAAGTTTTCAAAAGAAAAACTTTAACAGAAGAAAGAAAAGATTAAGAAGATGACCGGTGAATCGGTAAAGTAATCTCTTTCTTTTATTTATAAACATTTAGGGAAGGGATTACAGTATATCCTAGATCTAAATGTTTGAGAGGGAAGATCGAAGTATTAAAGACTTCTTCTTCATCTTCTTACTAAGAAGATCAAAGCTGAAAGCTTCGTCTCAAATTAACTAAGAGAGAGGAGAGGACCTCGGAAGAGCTTTCTAGAGAGAGAAGCTACGAGGCTTTACATTGAATTAAGCCTTTGAGGTCATAACTAAACTGAAGAAACTCTAACACTTGAGTTTCTTTAAATAGAAAAACTGAAAGTAAATTACTATTTGATTCACGCAGGAATCACTATTTCATTAACTGAAGTAAAAGTAATTTACTTAAGTAAAAGTAAAACGTAAGAAACATTTTACATTTACTTTTACATTGGTAAATGTTAAAACATTTAACTAAGTTAAAACATTTAACTTAAGTAAAAGCAAAAGTTATTCTTTTACTTTTACTTTTACATTTACTAAAGTAAAGACTTTTGCTTTACGGAAAGCAAAAGCTGAGATGATGGCGTGGGCCATCACTGTCGATGTTGAAGACTCCTTTGGCGTCTTCTTGGTTGTTAGTCCGTCTCTGTGGATCTTAGGAAGGTCTTGTTGATCATCTTCTCGGATGAGTCACCATCCCCATACATTTCCACCTCAAAATTTTTATCGAGAAATAACCTTTTCACCCCAAAAATTTTGTTTACAAAAAGAAGGAGGAGAAAAAAAAATTTCACCGAAAAATTGGTCAAAATCTTAAAATTTTCTTAGATTTTGTAAAAAAATTTTGTTTAAAAACAAATCAGACTGAAATCTGAAACAAAGGATCACTCGATTGGTCACGATCTATCGATGAAATCGATCTAAGCGAAGACTTCTTTGTTAACTTGTTTAATCAAAAATTCTTTTCTTGAAGGTCTACTTAAAAGCCTTACTTTCTTTAAACTCATACCAGTAGATCAAAAGATTCCTTTGGCCATTCAACGCTCCCCATTGAGACTTAAAAAATGGCACTAAATCCCACTTAAGGCGATCTTGGGTGTTTTACTGAAAGGTCGGGACTTGTAAAAGTAGAGCGAGAAAATAAAAGTTTGAAAAACATTTAAGTAAACAAATCAAACTAATTTTAATCGAAACCATGATAGCATCAAGAACCAACCGTGTGGCTCTGATACCATATAACAAATGACGATAAGTTTTCAAAAGTAAAACTTTAACAGAAGAAAGATAAGATTAAGAAGATGACCGGTGAATCGGTAAAGCAATCTCTTTCTTTTATTTATAAACATTTAGGGAAGGGATTACAGTATATCTTAGATCTAAATGTTTGAGAGGGAAGATCAGTATTAAAGACTTCTTCTTCATCTTCTTACTAAGAAGATCAAAATTGAAAGCTTCGTCTCCTATTAACTAAGAGAGAGAGGGACCTCGGAAGAGCTTTACAGAGAGAAGCTCGAGGCTTTACATTGAATTAAGCCTTTGAGGTCAGTAACTAAACTTTGAAGAAACTCTAACACTTGAGTTTCTTTAAATAAAAAAGCAGAAAAAATAAATTACTATTGAATCACGCGAGTTCACTATTACGATAAGCTTGAAGTAAAAGTAATTTACTTAAGTAAAAGTAAAAGCGTAAAAACATTTTACATTTACTTTTACATTGGTAAATGTAAGAAACATTTAACTAAGTTAAAACATTTAACTTAAGTAAAAGCAAAAGTTATTCTTTTACTTTTACTTTTATATTTACTAAAGTAAAAGACTTTTTCTTTCTGGAAAGCAAAAGCTTGTCGATGGCTTTGGGCCATCACTGTCGGATTATTTGAAGACTCCTCTGGCGTCTTCTTCCTTGACTTAGTCCGTCTCACATGTGGATCTTGGGAAGGTCTTTATTGATCATCTTCTCGGATGAGTCACCATCCCCTACTATTCCATAAAATTTTTATCCGAAATAACCTATCAACCCCAAAAATTTGGTTTATAAAGAAGGAGGAAAAATTTTTCACACCAAAAATTGGTCAAATCTTCAAAATTTTTAAGTTTTGTAAAAGATTTTTGTTTAAAAACAAATCGGATGAAATCAAACAAAGGATCACTCGATTGGTCACGATCTATCGAATTAAATCGATCTAAAAGCAGAAGACTAATTTGTTAGCTGTTTAAACAAAAATTCTTTTTCTTGAAGGTCTACTTAGAAAGCCTTACTTGCCTTAAACTCATACCAGTAGATCTAAAGATTCCCTTTGGCCATTCAACTGCTCCCACCACGGATCTTGACAAGCGAGGCACTAATCGGGACTTAAAGCGATCTTGGGTGTTTTACGGCGAAGGTAGGGACTTGTAGAAGTAGAGCAAGAAAAACTGAAAGTTTGAAAAAACATTTAAAAACAAGATCTAACTGTTTTTAATCGAAACCACCAATAGCATCAAGAACCAACCGTGTGGCTCTGATACACGGTATTAGAGCCAAGTTAACTGATTATGTACTATAAGATTCCTTTGGTGAGTGGTGGGTCGCTAGAGTAGGAAGCTGGTGGCCGGAACAAGAAGCTGGTGATTGGAGCAGAATTATTGAACTTCGAGTGAATGGGTCCTGAGCATCCTGAAGGTTGACTGTGCCGTAAGGATCATATTCTCCATCATCGGCGAACTGACTGATTGAATCACCCTGGGAAGAATGATTAGAAGCCTCTTCATGCAAGGAGACGGACCAAGTCAAGGAAGAAGACGCCGGAGGAGTCTTGATCGCCAAACAGTGATGGCCCAAAAAGCCATCGAGACAAGCTTTTGCTTTCAGTAAAGCAAAAGTCTTTTACTTTAGTAAATGTAAAAGTAAAAGTAAAAGAATAACTTTTGCTTTTACTTAAGTTAAATATTTTAACTTAGTTAAATGTTTCTTACATTTACCAATGCAAAAGTAAATGTAAAAAAATGTTTCTTACGTTTTACTTTTACTTAAGTAAATTACTTTTACTTCAGTTAATATAATAGTGAATCCTGCGTGATTCAATAGTAATTTACTTAGTATTATGTATTTCTAAATTTTAAAATGATTTATTAAACCAAAAATTCTTAGTTCAGTATAGATTGTAAAATCGAATAAAATATATATTAGAAAAGGATGTTGAAAATCTAGCCTCTAAGCATTCTTTAAGCTAGATGGCAAGCTCTATTAAGCATTTTGATTTTGAAATTGAATACATCAAAGGAAGTAACAATTCGAGTTCTGATTTTCTTACGGAGAATTTATTAATCGGTACCATTCATAAATGAGCACTAGAGGAACATCGTCCTCAAAAGGCAGGGTAAGCCCTTGAGGCCCAATTAATTAACCCAGAGGAGCTATGGTTCCTCACCCAGTTAACCCTACAGTTCAAACCAGTAATAAATTCACTATTCTAGGCACCATGCCTAAGCCTTCTGATTCGGCCTTGGCGATCGAACTGTTCCGATTGACCCGTTCAGTAATCCTGCTAAGGCTTCGTCCTCAGCTTCTAGTAATTCTCCTGCTGAGTATATGCTCAGATGGGAAAGTTACTTATTCCATATTGAACCCAGTATGAAACCAAAGAGTGATCGATGAAAAGTTCTTTGCCCGATTCTTTCCCCACGGATGGCATTTCCGACCTCTAGCCCCTTATAAGTCCTTGTGTACTATAAGGATATTACTGCTTAGAAACCGAATCGATAAACATCAAGCCCATTTATGCACGAATGATAAATCAAAAGTTCTTTATCATTCTATGTATATTAAAATGATTTATTCAAATCTCGATTAGGGGAAGAATCAAAATCCGATCTCATGAATCTTTCTAGTCAAGATCATCAATTTTGCTATTATGATTACATTGAAGCCTGGTATAAGGTCCTCCTTCACCAGAATGAGTCCCTCAGTCATTCATGGTTCATAAAATTTGACCATAAATTCAAAAGTCCATTTCCCTATTGGTTCGTCCTTTGGTGGTATAGGTTAGGATCTTGTTATGATCTTCTTCCTGACCCTTTAAAGGTCCAATTAAATCATTTCAATAACCATTATAAACCTATCCCTTTGAATGAAGGGGTTCCTCCCACTCTTTTATTCGTCAGTAAATACAAAATTCCTTGGATTCTTAAATGAGAGTACTGTCTCTCACCTCCAGGTTCTCCATTAACCAACATTCCTAATGATCCACTTCCCAGAGTGTCTCGCCTCTTTTACATTAAGTGGTGGGATAAATTCAACATTGATAGAATAGTCACTCAGGTTCGTGAGGAATTTCTGTTGCTCCAATCCCGGCTCTCCCGATCGATGCAGTTCCCGGCCATTAAAGAAAAGGAGTCGAATCGCCATAAAGTCGATATCCAAAGTTAGTCCTTGGGTTCATCATGTTCCGTAGTATTTGATTTTAAAGATTGCACGGTAAAGAGTTACTAAAGATTGCCCGGTACTCAATAAAAGAATTGATGAAGCTTTGCATGAAGAGGCTTCTAATCATTCTTCCTGTGATTCAATCGATCGATTCATGCGATGATGATGGAGAATATGATCCTTACAGCACGATCGACCTTCGAGGATGCTCGGGACCCATTCGCTTTGAGTTCAATAGTTCTGTTCGATCGGCCAGTTCTTGTTAAATCGGCCGGTTCCTACTAAAATACTCGATCGAAAAATTTTCTTTTCCTTTGAAAGCAAGCTGCGATCCTTATCGCATCCCAATCATTCAAAAGTATCGGCGATTTTTCCAAAAGTAGCCGAAAAAGTGTTTGCCTTTAGTCAAAAAAGTAATTCTTGTTTACTTTTACTTTTCTTTTACTTAAGTAATATGTTTTCACTTAAGTAAAATGTTTTTATTTACCCCGATCATTGTAATAGTTCTCTTTCCTTGCATTATAAAAGGAAACCGAGCTCAGTTGGTTCATCAGATTTCGAAACTTAGAAAGACTCTGAGCTCTCTCTCTCAGACAAATCTTTAGTTTCTACCTCTGATTAGCCTACTTAACCCCTCTTCTCTATTTCTCCAGTCAAATGTTCTAAGTTGTAAGTTAATTTAATTTCAGTTGGTACATAGTCTCAGTAATCAATAAAACTGTTTTTATTTATTAATTTAATTGTGTATTCTATATGTATCTCTGCTTCTTCTCTCTGTATATCTGCTTCCGCCCCCAACTGGTATATATATATATATATAAGCAAGTAAACGCTCCAGGCATAAGTCTAGGCTCATCAGATATGTCTGATAATAATTATATATATAAGTATATATATATATATATATATATATATAAGCAAATAAACGTTCCAGACATAAGTCTAGGCTCAATCGAGGCATAACTCGATAATGTTAGTCCATATATAAATATATACATATATAAGTATATATATATACAGACAGAAATGAAAACCATGGACCGAAGTCCGGGCGTACGCACACAACACGACTCTTAATGTGTAGAATAGTGTGTGCAAAGATGAAGAGAAAGGCTTTATAGAGTGTGAGAAGGCTTACAGTGGGCTGCCAATGCAGACTTCTATGACTCTATATGGATAAACACTCAGCTCCCGCCGGATAAAAATGTAGCTATATGTGGGCTAACAGGTGTTTAAAAAGAGCAAGTACTCAATATGGGCTTCCTCGCCTTTTTTTCTTTCTTTAAAAATGGCCACCCCAAGCCCTCTATTTATAGAGGGGGCACCGCAGTGTACACCACTATGACTACAGATGCACTGCAATTTGCCCAGGGTTACCCCGGGTTCATGAGTCCCATCGTCTCAAAGTACGTGCACTCATGCACTGTAATGTCCGCTCAAACTTACAGAACTTCAATCCGAGCATCCAAACAAGGTATATATGACCTTCTTGGAATTTGCTTGTGTGAGAGTTCTGTGATGACATGGATTAGAGGTTGTGCGAAGTTAGGAAGAGGGACAATGCCTATAGTCTTCAAGCTTCAAATTCTATCTGTTTGTCTTTGCGCGTAATAGTCACTCGAGTTGGAACTCCTTGGTTCTTGTAGGACATTGTTGTATGTATGTATGTATGAAGTGTTGAGGCGACGCTTGAAGTGTTGAGGTGGCAAGATGACATTTGACTCCTCCACCGGGGTTATCAACGGTTTGAGTTGAAAGCGGAGCGTTGCTCAAGGTTACATCTGAGATTGAATTACTGCTGCGGTGTTTGAATGCTTGCAAGGTCATCTGTGAGAATGCACATGCGCGGTGTTAGCTCAAGATGCGAGGTATGAGTGCCTCGGCGGGAGAGGTCGATTGAAGTGATCGCATGCACTTGAAACAAGCATTTCTGGAGTTATCTCCTGAATTGCAACAGCATTCCTTGGTGTTATCGCCAAGGATGAAACTCAGGGTTATCTTTGAGGTTGGAAATGATCCTTTCGGTGTGTGTTTCGAAGTTTGGAAATGATGTTCTCGGTGTGTGTTCCGGGTTTTGAAATGATGTTCCTGGTGTGTGTTCCGGGGTTGAGACTGAACTTCTGGTAGTATCCGGAATGGATGTGAGCTGTCTTTCAGGTTTATCTCTAAAAGGCGAATCTACCCTCCTGCAATGTCAGTAATAGGTGCACAAAAATTTTTGAGTGTCTACAGATGCCCCTCTTTATCATATTCATGCAATGCAAGGCATGGATAGGATAGAGAATCCTAGACACTTGAAATGCAACCAGATAAACATGATGCTATAT
This sequence comes from Panax ginseng, assembly GCA_020205605.1. Classification (NCBI taxonomy): domain Eukaryota; kingdom Viridiplantae; phylum Streptophyta; class Magnoliopsida; order Apiales; family Araliaceae; genus Panax; species Panax ginseng. Next base: position 83,012,699 of record CM035149.1, read on the forward strand.
GCAGCAACATGATGCAAATGTATGATGCATGAATGAAATGATTGTCGATTAGTCTTGTTGGGATGACAATCACTGATACCTTGGACATGCGATCCAAGTCTTCAAGGATGTTGACGTTGGGACTATCACCAAAGTCTTGAATCCTAGACACAGACTTCTACTCCATAGAGGTACCTCTTGTGTACAAGAGATCTGTGGGGAAAAAGCTTTGTCTATTTGAGGATGTGTATAACATATCCCATCATCCTATCGGAGTTACTGCCAACAGTATGTATCTTCCAGGGTTGCCTGACTTCCGTTGATGTGTGTATCACCGGATGGATCCCTGTTGGGAGCATTGTCAAGGCTGCTTGACTTTCATTGATGTATGTATCAATGGTTGCATCGCATTGTGACCCTTGCTGGGGAAGGTTACTTCGACAGGTTTACTTGCCATCGGCTGAGATAACGTCAAGGTTGCTTGACCTTCATTGATTTGTGAATCAAAGGTTGAATTACGTTGTAACCCCCACCAGGGATACGTGGATGATTTGTAACTTCGGCGTTGTAACCCCTGCCGAGGGTACTTTATAATTTAATAACTTCAGCGTTGTAACCCCCGTCGGGGATACGTCGTTATTTCATAACTTCGGCGTTGTAACCCTCGCCAAGGATACGTCGTTATTTCATAACTTCGGTGTTGTAACCCCCGTCGGGGATACGTTTAGGGTTGTGACCCTGCACTGATGGCATCAGACCTTTGTGAGGTATTGTCGAGCATGGTTTATAAAAGCTGAGGCCATTGGTATAGTATACCTTATATGTAGGAGAATACCAATGAGTGAGATGTGGAGCCAAAGTTTGGTCCATGAAAACCAGGATTCTAGGCTATTCCGCTCAATCACGTAGCATTTTTGTTCTTGATTTGGCCTTTTCAGCTTATGAGACCTCCTTTGCAACTCTAATTGGAGCGAGCCGGAGGTGTGGGATTTGAGGATGGGTACCCGACTGGAGTTAAGTATGTTATTTCCACCCGTAGGATTCCTCTCTTCACAGATGGAGGATGAGAGCTCTATTTAGGAGAAGCGTCTATCGAGAGCACTACTGAGGAAAGATTCGCATCTGGATCTTGCCTCCCGCCCGAGCATTATTGGCTGTTTAGCGATTACCGTCATTGACATCCCATTGTTGGGGATTGATGGTTTCACCTTTGTCGGAGGGTCCTGCTTTTCTGGGAGATGTTCGGCATTAGTGGTTCCCTCGTACCATTGGAGCTCAGACCATTGCCACACAATTTATGGGGGATATGGTTCCAGGATCCATGATGATGATAGATTAGCTAGCCTGTGTCAGAGATCCGACTCATCTGACACAGATTGACAGTTTGACCCAACAATTGGATCGGGCGCATTTCTTTATCCAGCATTTGGGCAGAGATCCTTCAGAGGCAGATACTTTTGATCCTTCCAGCTCTGGCGCTAGCCCCTCAGGTGACCCATATGGCTTTGCAAGTCTGCAGATCCTCCTTGTATAGGCGACATCCACAGAGATAGAGATCCGGTGACTCGGGAGGAGTTACATCAGGTTGACAGGATCGACGATGTAGACATCGATACCATTGACTTCTTCTGATGTATTTTCTTGTTATCTCTTTTGATAGGCCTCTGTTAGCTGTTGGGTAGCTTCGCCCCATTCTCGCTATATCTTTTGATAGGCCTCTATTGAAATGTTGGGTAGCTTCGCCCCATTTCCCTGTATTTTAGTTGTACAGAGATGTATTAGATGATGATATACTTGGGAATGTATGTACAGTTTTCCATTCCCTGTATCATATTGCCATCTATTGTATCATGCATGTTGCTATGTTATGCATATGTATGTATGTCCAGAGATATTTAGCATTGACCCCTGGATGGTCTTATGACCACGGCCGTCTGAGATGTCTTCTTGACGATTAGCCATATTGATCATACCCCACCATTTTTTGTGGCATCTGGTATGCGCTCATGGTATGATAGTATGTCACCACCAGACAGGGTGACCGTAGATGATTTGTTGCAGCATACTATGACCTTGTTGAAGTTTCAGGTTCACCCAGGATTTGTGGAGGGTATGCTAGAGCATTGGGTACCGGAGAGACAGGTTTTTCGATTCGGGACCCAGGAGTTGACTCCTACTCTGGAGGAGTATGCACGGTTGACGATGTTGCAGTTGGACAGACCTTGCGTGCACATGGCGATCGGAGATATGAGTAGACAGTTTATGACCCTCACCGGATTGAGGCGTAGAGTGGTACATGATGAGATTACATCCGTCCACGTGATATATGACGCCCCCAAAATAGGTATACATCACCCATCTTGAGTCTCCAAATACATGGTACATAAATTCAAGTACAACTTAATTATATAACAGTCGTGTAAAATACGACAAAACATAGTTGAGAGTTTAAACAAGAATATTGTCATCTAGACAATATCCACACTCACTGGTGTCCTCTTTACAATTATCATCACATTATTTTGTAGAATAGTGAGGACTACTAAAAAGCCATTTATCACGGACCATCACTCCATTCCCCAGGCTAAATCCCAACTATATTCTCATTTCACGAAGAAACAAACAATGAAAGAAAGGGTGAGCTCAACTAGCCCGATGAAATATTATGACTAAGATAATGCGAATAAATTATCCTTAGCATTCAACGATATAACAAGCGATAGAATACAATAGACAACAAGTTTTAGATCAACAACTGCTGCGGTGAAAATAAGCAATCCATTAGAAGAGTCAAGTAGAGCATAAAATCTACTATCTTCTATGATTTAAAAGTTTTTCATCAACTTTATCATTGAGACTGAGACTCGACAAATAAATAAAATCGAATCATTCCACACCGGCGAGGATATTCATGTAATCATCAATGGTCATGATTATCTTAAATAATCCACAGGTCATAATCATACCAACAACATCCATCGATGAACTATAGGCCATGAGGACTTTTACCACATCATTAGTTCACATTACGGTCATGATTATACCAAATAATCCTTGGTCATAATCATACCAAGTCCATCTATGCTTGCGTAAGCCAAAGATGACTTTAACCACATATAAGCATGAGGATGATGACAATGACATAATAATTTAATAAAACAAGTTCAAGGATAAATTTTAAAGATTTATAATTTAATTTATCCAAAAATCAATAACGTCAAATTATCGACATGATCTTTGCTTTGTGGAGTAAAATTCAAGAATAATATTCATGTACCAAAAATAATTTGGACAAAAAAGAAATATATTTTTTGAATGAATAGTACCTTACTTGGAATAATACTAATAGTACCCGACATGAAAATACCCCAAATACCTGAGTGAATAATATTCGGGTGAATAGTAATTTGGGTGAATAGTAACTCGTGAATAGTACTCCGACACGAAAAGTGCCCCGAATACCGAGTGAATAATACTAGTGAATAGTAACTGGTGAATAGTAACCTGTGAATAGTAACTCGTAAAAAAAATACCAAAGAAAATGATATTCCATGACGAGTAAAAAAGATATGATATCTCATACGAGTATAATAGAATATACGAAACTACAAATGGATTTTCACCCGCCATGCAGTAATCCACGTAGACTGATCATTTCCACAATTTAATAAAGAATGAATACGAATGATTATTTACCATGCATGCGGTAATCCACATAGACAGGTTATTCCAACAGAATAATAAAGAATGAAATAACAAAAAAGAATTCACCGGGCATGCGATAGGCCATATACAGACGAGTTATTCAACGAATAATAAATAATGGAACCGGTCATGCGTAATTTGCCGCAGACGGATATTCCAATGAGAATAATAAAGAATGGAACCGGGTCATCGTAATCCACATAGACGAGGATATTCAAGCGAGAATAATAAAGAATGGAATAACAGCGAAATTCACGGGCATGCGATAGATCGCCTACAGACGAGTTATTCAATGAGAATAATAAAGAATGGAATAACAGAAGAATTTAACCATGTATGTGGTACTTCGCATAGATAGGTTATTCCAACATAATAATAACGAATGGAATAACAACCCTTATGAGTATTGAAAAAAAATAACTCTCTTCATGAATACGAAAGAATAATACCCTTACCTCGAAAAAGAAGACTGAATCTTTGGAATAGTGAGGTAGCAGGACTTCTCTTCTTCTTTCTCTCTATAATTTCTCTCTATAATAATTGCTCTATAACTTTAGTGAATTGGTGAGAAATGAAGGAAAAATGAGCTTCTATTTATAGGAAAATATAGTTTTGATAATTTCACGTTTTGGGGCTCGAAATATTATCGTATAATACCTTCCTCTTTTTCTTCATTTTTAATTTAGTCCTGCAAGTATTATCAAACTTGCACCACCTCTCCTAATAGTAAATCATGTGAATCAATAGTTCTAATCATGTGAAAATAGTTCTAATTATGTGATAGTACCTACATCTATACCCTCCATTTTACCTCCATTTTTTAACTTAGTCATATAGTATTATCAATCTTGCACCAACTCCCCTAATAGTAAATGAATGTGAATCAATAGTACACACATGAACAAATAGTTATAATCATGTGAATCAATAGCAATTAATTGCTCATTTATCCAGTTAATTACCCGATTGGTCAATATAACCTCCGGACATCAATTATTATCGAAATAAATGTTGATTTTCACTAACACTAATAATTCCAACACAATGGAACTATCAATTTCATCTTTAATCAACACGAACTTATTCATCATTAATATTATAATTCATAATATTTAACAACGAGTCATTCGGGAAAGGGGGCTTTCAGATAAAGATTTCTCCTTATTGGCGCGCTTGATTAGGTGACCAAACCTCTCCTTAATGAACTTCTAGACATTGTCAATATTGCAAATAATAATATGAATAACTTTGTCGTCTCAATTATTGATTTAATAATATAACATATTATACGATGATGATATTGTGACAATAATTGAATCAATAATATGAGAGATGTATATGATCACGACAATTCTTTGTAGCAATAATTGAGTATAAAGCGAGTGACTTCTTACGTAAGCATCAATAATCAATCTGGTATACTCTTATGCAACCACAGCGTATTCTTGTACTTTTTTTACTACGGGTAGTTCAACAGGTTTTAATGGTAACACTTCGCCATTATTTTTATAAAAGATAATTACATGGTTTTTCTAACTACAACAACACTTCCGTTGTGGGGTCCACCAATGATTGTTCCGTCGTACGGATATTCCCTGTTAAAACGAATATTCCCCAACCAATCGAATATTATATAACAACTTGCTTACTTTGCAAAATTTATAAATATTACCCATAACTATAACATTATATCAAATCCACACCATAATATTCAAAAAAATATTTTGAGAAATTTAAATCTTTATTCATAAAATTTGGGGTCTCACAATCTCCCCTCCTTATGAAATTTCGCCCTCGAAATTTCGTACGTACGTACACAGTATCTTAGAAGGGTGAGGATACCTTGACTTCATTTCATATTCCAACTCTTGAGGTATAACCTTTGAGTGTCGAATATGATCTTCTTATCCAAGATTTTAACACGTATCTCATCATACGTTAAATCTTCTGTTATCTCGTCTAGTTCTAATTCCATAATGTGGTTCGGGTCGTCCACATAATTACATAACATCGATACGTGAAAAACGTTATTAACACGCGACATACTTGGCGGTAAAACGAGTCTATAGGCCATAGTTCCTACTCGATCGAGGATTTTAAATAGACCAGTAAAATCAAGGGTTGAGATTTCCTCTCTTCAACGAGTCTTACTTCTAGAATAACGCCTTCTTGAACCTTCTTCTTCATATTCATCAGCTCCAAGTGTGTAGTTTGAGCAACTTTAACTTTATCGATTAAAGTCGATTCTAATCGTATATTCGTTATCTTCATGTGGGTCCCTAAAGTCTTTAACTCTATCTTCAACATTTGTAAGTTATACGAAATGGGTTTTTGTGGTAACAACATCGCACTTGTAAACGCATACGATCTTCTACTCAACGCGTCCGCTACCACGTTCACTCTCCATAATGATATTGAATGGTATAGTCATAATCTTCAACAGCTCGAGCCAATGTCTTTGATGCATTATACGTTCGTTTTGGTTGAAGAAATATTTAAGGATTGAAGAAATGGGTTTTGTACTGGGGTCAATACAAAATTCGATTTCACGCTCTAGGGGTAGGCTAAGAAGTTCTTTGAGAATACGTCAGGAAATTTATTAACGATAGAAATGTCATTTAAAAACTATGACTCTCATTCAAGACTTGGATGCCACGTCACATTATTCTGGCGTCTTGCCATTGAAATTCACGGCGTCCCTACGGATTTCAAGCATTGCATTCACACTTGGAAGTCAACAACGAAAGGATCGGGGCTCTTTACTTATAGCTTAATATGACAATGATTGACTTTAGTGGTTTGGTTGCTTGAATTCGCATAACATGTTAGTTAGGAATATAAAATCTAATAATCTTATGAAAAGCATGATGAGTAGTTAACCAATCGGTTCCTAAAATTACATCAAAGGCAAGTATTTTCAAAGAGATAAGATCGACAGGTAACGTGAAAGTGTAGATTTGAATCAATAAGATTTATAAATAGTGGGTGTAACGAAGGTTTCTCCTAACAAAGTTTCAACCGATAAGTCAAAGTCTAATTTCTCCTGAGTTAAATTTAAATGTTGAGCAAAGCGAGAGATATAAAGAATGGGTAGAACCGGTATCTAATAAGGTATAAACTTATGAGAATTTATAATTAACTAACTTGCGTGCTAACTTTGTTCGGGTTACTCACTTTTTGAAGTCACGAAAAACGCTCTTCCTAAAACCACCGACTTTGTTTTGTCTGTATCCGCCTTTGGTGCCACCGTCCCAGCTGGACTTGACTTTGGTGCACGACAAAATTGGGCTAGGTGACCTTCTTTTTCATAATTGTAACATGCTTTAGACTGCATCGTGTAGCTTGGACTGATATGTCCCTCCCCTCTGAATTTGAAGCATACAATTGGTGGTCGTTCTCCTTCCTTGAAAACGGGTGTTGGTGCTGCTATCTTTCCATAATTGTTAAACCTTCTCTTCTTGGAATTTCCACTCCTATTATTTTGGCCATGATTACCACCGAAGTGGTTACCATTCTTGGCATGATAATTTCCCCCATGATGGTTATCATTGTTCCGATGGTCGTTGCCACCGGTATGATTATTATCGAGTTGTTGGTCGTTGCCTTTTGGTTGGGCTGGCTCATTATCGCGCTCCAATAACTGAGCCATATTCACTACATCTGAATATAAACAAAGTTTGTGAGAAATGAGGAATTGACGTATATCGGGTTTCAAACCTCTTAGAAACATTCGCGTCATTCGCTCCTCATTATCGACCAAATAGGATGCAAACCGGGATAACTTCGCAAATTTAGCCTCGTATTGTGACACAGTCATATTGGTTTGCTCCAAATTGATAAACTCCACCTCCTTCATGTGACGAATACTTTCGGGAAAGTACTTGTCGTTGAACAACTCTTGGAACTTCTCCCAAGACATCTTGAGTGCTTCAAGCTGGGTACGTTTTACAGATTCCCACCAGTAATTTGTCTCTTTACGCAACATAAAGGTGGAAAAGGGAGCCTTTTGCTCCTCGGAGCATCCCAAGACATCAAATATCTTGGTGATCTACTTTAACCACGTCTCCGCCTTAAGTGGTTCTGGCTTTCCCAAAAACTCCGGTGGTCCCAGCTCCTTGAAGCGCTTAGCGGTGACCGTAGGGTTTGCCATGGTTTCCACTGCATTATGAGCGAGTCTCTCTCTACTTTGATGTTGCATGAATTGCATAAAGCCTCTGAACATCCCATCATTCATCATCGATCGGTGTTATTGTTATTTACACGAGGATTATTATCTTCTGTTGCACATTATCACAGGTATTGATGGTTGGTGACTCAATAGTCTCATGTGCTTCATTCTTGATCTCAACATTTTCGGATGCCATTTTCAAACAACATCATAAAACAAGGGTTAATTGACATATCACATATTATCCCTATACTCGTGAGACCAATTAAATACCAAATAAACATAGGTAGGTCATACTAGCGAAGGAATTCCCCGTCTCTCCCCTCCTAGTTCTTGTCTCACATCTAAGCCAGGGATCATATCCCTAAGCTTTGATCCCAACTGTGACGCCCCCAAATTAGGTATACATCACTCATCTTGAGTCTTAGATACACGGTACATAAATTCAAATACAACTTAATTATACAACAGTCGTGTAAAATACGGCAAAACATAGCTGAGAGTTTAAATAAGAATATTGTCATCTAGACAATATCCACACTCAATGGTGTCCTCTTTACAATTATTATCACATTATTCCGTAGAATAGTGAGGACTACTAAAACCATTTCTCTGGACCATCACTCCATTCCCAGGCTAAATCCCATTATATTCTCATTTCTGAAGAAACAATGAAAGAAAGGGTGAGCTCAACTAGCCCGATGAAATATTATGACTAAGATAATGCGAATATATTATCCTTAGCCTTGAATAGTATAACAACTGATAGAATACAATAGACAACAAGTTTTAGATCAACAACTGCAGCGGAAATAAGCAATCCATTAGAAGAGTCAAGTAGAGCATAAAATCTACTATCTTCTATGATTTAAAAAGTTTTTCATCAACTTTATCGCTGAGACTTAGCTTAATAAATAAAATCTAATCATCCCTGCACCACGGCCATGGATATTCATGTAATCATCAATGGTCATGATTATACCGAATAATCCATGGTCATAATTATACTAACAACTATCCATCAATGAACTACAGGCCAATGAGGACTTTTACCACATCATTCGTAATATTACGGTCATGATTATACCAAATAATCCCTGGTTATAATCATACCAAGTCCATCTATGCACGTAAGCCAAAGATGACTTTAACCACAATAGAAGCATGAAGATGATGACAATGACATAATAATTTAATAAAACAAGTTCAATGATAAATTTTAAGGATTTATAATTTAATTTATCCAAAAATCAATAACGTCCAAATTGTCAACATGATACTGCTTTGTGGAGTAAAATTCAAGAATAATATTCATGTACCAAAAATAATTTGGACATAAAAGAAATATATTTTTTGGGTGAATAGTACCCCGTGAATAGTACTTCGAGAATAGTACCTCGTGAATAGTACCCCGGCATAAAAAGTCACTCAAATACCCGAGTGAATAATATTGGGGTGAATAGTAATTTGGATGAATAGTAACTCGTGAATAGTAACTTATGAATAGTACTCCGACACGAAAAGTGCCCCGAATACCCGAGTGAATTGTAATCGGGTGAATAGTAACCCATGAATAGTAAGTTGTAAAAAAAATACCAAAGAAAATGATATTCCATGACAAGTACAAAAGAAATTATATCTCATACGAGTATAATAGAATATACGAAACTTCAAATGGATTTTTACCCGTCATGCGGTAATCCACGTAGACAGATCATTTCCACAATTTAATAAAGAATGTACGAATGATCATTCACCATGCATGCAGTAATCCACATAGACAGGTTATTCCAACAGAATAATAAAGAATGAAATAATAAAAGAATTCACCAGGTATGCGATAGACCTCACAAATAGGTTATTCAAACAGAATAATAAATAATGGAACCAGGTTATACGTAATCCACACAGACAAGATATTCCAACAGAATAATAAAGAATGGAACCGGGTCATGCGTAATCTGCACAGACAGGATATTCCAACAGAATAATAAAAAATGGAATAACAACAGAATCACCGGGCATCGATGATAGGCCGCATGCAGACGGAGTTATTCCAGCGAGAATAATAAAGAATGGAATAACGAGAAGAATTTCACCATGTATGCGATACTTGGCATAGAGCGAGTTATTCAACATAATAATAAAGAATGGAATAACAACCCTTATGAGTATTGAAAAAAATAACTCTCTTCATGAATACGAAAAGAATAATACCCTTACCTCGAAAAGAAAATTGGATACTAGAATAGTGAGGTAGCAAACTTCTCTTCTTCTTTTCTCTATAATAATTGCTCTATAGCTTTAGTGAATTGGTGAGAAATGAAGGAAGAATGAGCTTCTATTTATAGGAAAATATAGTTTCGATAATTGCACGTTTTGGGACTCAAAATATTACAGTATAATACCTTCCTCTTTTTCCTCATTTTTAATTTAGTCCTGCAAGTATTATCAAACTTGCACCACCTCCCCTAATAGTAAATCATGTGAATCAATTGGTCTAGACATGTGAAAATATGAATTACAATATTGTACCTCCATATATACATCTATTTTTAACTTAGTCATGCAAGTATTATCAATCTTGCACCAACTCCCCTAATAGTAAATGAATGTGAATCAATAGTACACACATGTGAACAAATAGTTATAATCATGTGAATCAATAGCAATTAATTACTTATTTATCCAGTTAATTACCTGATTGGTCAATAAAACCTCCAGACATCAATTATTATCGAAATAAATGTCAATTTTCACTAACACTAATAATTCCAACACAATGGAACTATCAATTTCATCTCTAATCAACACGAACTTATGCATCATTAATATTATAATTCACAATATTTAACAACCAGGTCGTTCCTAGGAAAGAGGGGGCTTTCTGATAAGGATTTCTCCTTATTGGCGCTCAATTAGGTGACCAAACCTCTCCTTGATAGAACTTCTAGACATTATCAATATTGCAAATAATAATATGAATAACTTTGTCGTCTCAATTATTGATTTAATAATATAACATATTATACAGATGATACTGTAACAATAATTGAATTAATACTATGAGAGATATATATGATTGCAGCAATTACTATAGCAATAATTGAGTATTACTGAGTGACTTCTTACGTAAGCATCAATAATCAATACTGTGTGCTACTATGCAACCACGCGTATTACTATACTTTTACTACCGAGTAGTTCAACGGTTTTAACGGTATCACTTTCAGTAGTTATTTTATAAAAGATAATTACGTCATTTTTTTAACTACGATAATATACTTCCGTTGTAGGGTCCACCAATGATTGTGCCATCGTACGGATATTCCCTGTTAAAACGAATATTCCCCGACCATTCGAATATTATATAACAACTTGCTTATTTTGCAAAATGTATAAATATTACCCACAACTATAACATTATATCAAATCCACACCATAATATTCTAAAAAAATATTTTGAGAAATTTAAATCTTTATTCATAAAATTTGGGGTCTCACATGATATCCTAGTGTTTTTTATTTGACAGATTTGGCTCTGAGGATAGTTATGCACATCATTACAGGGATTTCACCACACCAGAGGACCATTGGCGTTCAGCCAGAGTAGATGTACTACTACTGTGCATATTGTCATACATCTACATGCCAAGGTACATGGATGAGTTGGACATTAGCATCATTATGGCAGTGAGAGCTCTCAGGGAGGGTCACACCATTATACCGATGATTATGGCAGAGACTCTGAGGTCGGCCACATATTGTTGTATTTATCCGGTAGGAGTGTTCATAGGCAGCTCAGTCATGCTGTACGTGTAGTTTATGTCACACTTGAGACCAATTGGCACATTCAGATGGCATGGATATTGTTTCACCCATGATATAGCCTTGTCGTACTCCTATCAGCCTGCTCAGCAACTGCCTTAGGAGCGGCTAGGTCTTGAATTTTTCCTGACTTCAATCCCATCTCAGCCATCTCTCTGTGTTTGATCATTTTAGAGAATGGTTTGCCAATACCAGCTAAGACTCTCTCATAGAAAGGATCTTCCTGTATATCTATGAAGGTCATGACCATTTCTGAATCTGTCATGGAAGGAATAACTTGAGCAGTAAGGCGCCTCCACCTTTGAGCATACTCTCTAAAAGACTCATTAAACTATTTCTTGACCTTGGTAATCTGATACCGATCAGGAGCCATCTGAGATTGAAAACTGTATTGAGTGAGGAAGGCGTGAGCTAGCTCTTCCCAGCTATGGATCTTGGAGTTGTCTAATCTGGTATACCATGAACAGGCTTCTCCAATCAGACTCTTCTGGAACAGCTGCATTCTGAGCTTTTCATTTTCCGCATAAGATCCAAGTTCTCCAATGAACACTTTCAAATGTGTATAAGGATCCTCTAATCCGTCATACTTTTCAAAATCAGGGGTTTTGAATTTCTCCGGATAATGAACACCAGGGAATATGCAAATGTCAGTATATGAGACACTTCTATGTGTTCCAATCCCTTTTAGAGCACGGATAGTTTCCTCCATTTGAAGTACCTTCTTCCTGATATCACCGGTGTCTGGATATCCTCTACATGGGTGTTTTCAGGGTCTTTGTTGGTTGTATCCAACTGAGGTTCTGGAATTTTTTTTCCAAACCATGAGCTCCTCTTTGTGCAGAGGATTCTGTATGTGTAGGTGTAAGACCCCAACTTTTATGAATAAAGAATAATTTCTCTCGAAATATATTTTTGAATATTATGGTGTGGATATAATATAATGTTATAGTTATAGGTAATAATTACAAATTTTGCAAAGTAAGCAAGTGGTTATAATATTCGATTGGTCGGGGAATATTTGTTTTAACAAAGAATATTCATACGACGACACAATCATTGGTGGACCCCACAACGGAAGTATTGTCGTAGTTAGAAAATGACGTAATTATCTTTTATAAAAAATAACGGCGAAAGTGTAACTATTAAAACCGTTGAACTACCCTAGTAGTAAAAGTACAATGAATACGCTGCGGGTTGTATAAGTAGCACACGTATAGATTATTGATGCTTACGTGAGAAGTCACTCAGTTATACTTAATTATTGCTACAATAATTGCTGCATCATATCTCTAATATTATTGATTCAGTTATTGTCACAGTATCATCTGCATAATATGTTATATTATTAAATCAATAATTGAGACGACAAAGTTATTCATATTATTAAATTGCAATATTTACAATGTCTAGAAGTTCTGTCAAGGAGAGGTTTGATCATCTAATTGCGCGCCAATAAGGAGAAATCCTTATCGGAAAGCCCCCTCTTTCCTAGGAACGACCTGGTTGTTAAATATTGTGAGTTATAATATTAATGATGAATAATTTCGTGTTGATTAAAGATGAAATTGATAGTTCCATTGTGTTGGAATTATTAGTGTTAGTGGAAATCGACATTTATTTCGATATTAATTGATGTCTGGAAGTTTTACTGACCAGTCGAGTAATTAATCAGATAAATGAGCAATTAATTGCTATTAATTCACTTGATTATAACTATTTGTTCACATGTGTGTACTATTGATTCACATTATTTACTATTAGGGGAGGTGGTGCAAGTTTGATAATACTTGCAGGACTAAATTAAAAATGAAAGAAAAGTTGAAGGTATTGTACTGTAATATTTCGAGCCCCAAAATGTGCAATTATCAAAACTATATTTTCCTATAAATAGAAGCTCATTCTTCCTTCATTTCTCACCAATTCACTAAAGCTTTAGAGCAATTATTATAGAGAGAAATTATAGAGAGAAAAAAGAAGAGAAGTCTGCTACCTCACTATTCCAATATCTAGTTTCTTCTAAGGTAAGGGGTATTATTCTTTCGTATTCATGAAAAGAATTATTTTCTTACAATACTCGTAAGAGATGTTATTCCATTCTTTATTATTATGTTGGAATAACATGTATATGCGAAGTACTGCATATATGGTGAAATTCTTCTATTATTTCATTCATTATTTCTGTTGGAATAACCTGTCTGTGCGGTCTATCGTATGCCTGGTGAATTTTGTTGTTATTCCATTCTTTATTATTTTGTTGGAATATCCTGTCTGTGCGGATTTCGCATGACCTGGTTCCATTCTTTATTATTCTGTTGGAATAACGTGTTTGTGCGGTCTATCGCATGCCTGGTGAATTCTGTTGTTATTCCATTCTTTATTATTATGTTGGAATATCCTATCTGTGCGGATTACGCATGACCTGGTTCCGTTATTTATTATTCTGTTGGAATAACCTGTCTGTGTGGATTACGCACGCCTGGTGAAATCTTTTGTTATTCCATTCTTTATTATTTTGTTGGAATAACCTGTCTATGTGAATTACCGCATGCGTGGTGAATGATCCTTCATATTCATTCCTTATTAAATTGTGGAAATGATCTGTCTACGTGGATTACCGCATGGCGGGCAAAAATCTATTTGCAGTTTCATATATTTTATTATACTCAGTTGGTTAAAGTTTTGGCTTCTATACTCCATGATATTAGTAGAATATCCTGGATATTTGCGTTTCATCCAGTATCTTTTCATGGAAATATTCTTCTGAGCATTCTTGAATTTTACTCCACAAAGAAGTATCATATTGACAATTTGGACGTTATTGATTTCTGGATAAACTAAAATTTTAAATCTTTAAAATTTATCCTTGAACTTGTTTTATTGAATTATTATGTCATTGTCATCATCATCATGCTTATATTGTGATGAAAGTCATCTTTGACTTACGTGCATAGATGGACTTGGTATGATTATGACCAGGGATTATTCGGTATAATCATGACCTGTAATGTTATAAATGATGTGGTAAAAGTTCTCAATGGCATGTAGTGCATTGATGGATAGTTTTTGGTATGATTATGACTAGGGATTATTCGGCATAGTCATGACCATTGATGATTTAATGAATATCCTTGGCCCGTAGTGCAGGGATGACTCAGTGATGTGGTTTATTTATTAAGCTGAGTCTCAGCGATAAAAATTGATGAAAATATTTTAAATTATAGAAGATAGTAGATATCATGCTCTACTTGACTCTTCTAATGGATTGCTTATTCCGCTACAGTTATACTTGATGTCTATTGTATTTTATCAGTTTAACATTGTTGAAGACTAATGATAATTTATTCTGCATTATCTTAGTCATAATATTTCTTACTGGGCTAGTTGAGCTCACCCTTTTGCTTTCATTGTTCTCTTCAGGAAATGAGAACGTAGCCGGGACTAGTCGAGGAACGGAGTGATGGTCCGAGATGGTGTATTAGTAGTCCTCACTATTCTATAAAATAGTGTGACAATAAATGTAATGAGGACTCTATTTGAGAGTGGATATTGTCTAGAAGGAAACATTCCTGTTTAAACTCTCAGCTATGTTTTGTCATATATTACACGACGGTTGTATAATTAAGTTTGTATTTGTATTCTGTACCATGTATTTGGCGACTCAAGATGGGTGATGTATACCTATTTTCGGGGCATCACAGTAGGCATCTTTGTACCCTGAGTAGACTGATGCAGTTCTTTAAGCAGAACAACCAGATTTGTGATTTGTTTGCTCAATCCGTCAAATTCTTCTCGAGAAATAGGATTAGACTGGTCAGAAGAAGACATGATTGGCTGTATTCGTGGCCTTTTTGGATTTTGAGTGGGTAACAGGCCCAATGATTTCCCTACAAAAAACTTGTGTAGCTTTGTTTTAGGGATAATGTAAATGTTATCATAATGTGTCCGTTTTAGGAATATTGTCCTGCAAAAACTAGTGTTAATTGATAACATGTACGCACAAATAATCTTCATGTTTTCCATTACATAAGGATGAACATGGAATAAAATTACAAGTAAATGCTTTTATAAGTAATTGAAAATGGAAAGCATGAAGAGACTTTCCTCCGCGTTTGGTTTATCAGAGGTTAACCTATCTTAGGTTTACTCTCGCGACTTTTTGGCATGAAGGTTCCCAGATCATCGCAATCTACTTGAAGGGAAGTTAATCCGGTCTTTCAACTGGACCAAATTTGGGTGGTGCCTTTCCTGAGCCTCGTTGGAATTAGTATTCCTACGAGTCCAGTAATCAAACACCGACAGGATAGCCTCCTGGTGGAGGAACCACACAACATACATTCACATACAACGTGTCTCACCGTTTATAAAAATGATGACATGTGCGAAGCACTAATATCACAGATAGATATTTTGCAGTGCAGTAAGTAAAATGCATTCATACACATTCATCATAAATGTAAATGAAACATTCACACACAAGCATATAACAGTTTTAAAAAGCTTGTAGAAGCGGCTTAAGCCCTCTTACTGGAATCCCCAGCAGAGTCGCCACCTGTCGACGTTGGGATTTTTAGTTGTCCCTTTTCGTTACTTGTTCTTTGGTGTTCTCATGTTAATGTGAGATTTTTTTGAAAAAACAAGTGAAAAAGGTCTGACATGTGTAATGTCGACGATTTGACTTTTAGAGTCGCCAGTTGGTGTTTTTAACTGGTTGCACCAATGCAACCGGAAAAGGTTTGCACATTGACCCAGTGATGTAACACTACTAAACAGGTCTGTGAAACCGAGATTCATTTGGGTTCGGGGGCTTGATTATGCGGAGGGAAGGTGTTAGGCACCCCCCCCCCCCGACATCCGTGTTGCCACGGTGACCGCCACTTTTCAAGAAACTGTTATATGAATGTGTGTGTGTGTGTGGATCAATGTGTAATTATTTGAAAGTAGTGCGAGGCCTCGTTCGTACCTAAATACAAAGGGTTTGAATTTATAGAAAAATTCAATTTTAAGCAAGATATAGCAATGAAGTTTTGTAAAAGAGGTTTTTCAAACCCTGTGCTCAATAAGAATTGAGACCTTTTCATACTTCCATTTTATTATTAAAATGGTCGGCTTGTTTGCTTTTATTTTCAAGATGCGAAGCATCTTCGAGAAAATAATATACAGCAGTGCCGAACTCCTTATGGGCATGATAGCCATCCAAGGACATTCAGTCACCGTAAATAATGTACAAGCTACTTACACGGTGAAAATGTCCATCACGA
This sequence comes from Panax ginseng, assembly GCA_020205605.1. Classification (NCBI taxonomy): domain Eukaryota; kingdom Viridiplantae; phylum Streptophyta; class Magnoliopsida; order Apiales; family Araliaceae; genus Panax; species Panax ginseng. The sequence continues at coordinate 83,029,637 of CM035149.1, forward strand.
AATCTAATCTAGATTCAATGAGATCAATCTGTGATCACATGATTCCTAGGCTCACATGATACCGTAGTTTGTATGGAAAGTAGTAAGCAATTATATATATAAAAGTCATATATATATATATATATATATATATATATATATATATATATATATATATATATATATATATATGATCAACCACCACGAAGTAAATTCATGGGGGATCGGAAATATAAATATATAAAAGCGGTAAATATATATATATATATATGGACATGATCAACCACCACGAAGCGACTCCATGGGGGATCAAAAAAGTAAATAAAGCAGTAAATGATGATTAACCGCCACGAAGTAAACTTCAGGCGGGACTAAATGTTAATAAAGCAGTAAAAGGCCTCGAAGTAAACTCCAGGCATGACAGAAATGTAAATATATATATATATATATAAGCAGTAAACGCATCGGATGTAAAATCCAGGCTCATCAGATATGTCTGACAACAATTATATATATAAGTATATATATATAAGCAAGTAAATGCTCCAGACATAAGTCTGGGCTCATCAGATATGTCTGACAACAATTATATATATATAAAACCAAATAAACGCTTTAAACATAAGTCTAGGCTCAATTGAGGCATAACTCGATAATATTAGTCCATATAAAAATATATACAGACAAAAATGAAAACCACGGACCGAAGTGCGGGCATACGCACACAACACGACTCTCAATGTGTAGAATAGTGTGTGCAAAGATGAAGAGAAAGGCTTTATAGAGTGTGAGAAGGCTTACAATGGGCTGCCAATGCAGACTTCTATGACTCTATATGGATAAACACTCAGCTCCCGCCTGATAAAAATGCAGCTATATGTGGGCTAACAGGTGTTTAAAAAGAGCAAGCACTCAATATGGGTGTGTACAGAGCAAATTTCACAGGGCTTCCTCGCCTTTTTTCTTTTTTTAAAAATGGCCACCCCAAGCCCTCTATTTATAGAGGGGAGCCGTAGTGTACTGCGACGTGCCATGGATGCACTCTTTGCCGCCTCGGTGCCCCGAGTTCTGCGGGTCTCGTCGTCTCGAAGTATGTGCACTCGTGCACTGTAATGTCCGCTCGAACTTGCAGAACTTCAATTCGAGCATTCGAACGAGGTATATACGACCTTCTTTGAACTGCTTGTGTCGAGAGTTACGCAATGACATGGATTAGAGGTTGTACGAAGTCAGGAAGAGGGGACCATGCCCATGGTCTTCAAGCTTCAAATTCTATCCGGTGTGCTGCCAGGCATAATAGTCACTCGGGATTGGAACTCCTTGGTTCTTGTAGGACATTGTTGTATGTATTTATGTATGAAGTGTTGAGACGACACGCAAGTGTTGAGGTGGCAAGATGACATTTGACTCCTCACCGGGGTTATCACCGATTTGAGTTGAAAACAGACGTTGCTTAGGGTTACATCTGAGATTGGACTGCTGCAGGTGTTTGAATGTCATAAGGTCATCTGTGAGAATGCATGTCTGCCCGGTGTTAGCTCCGGGTCTGAGGTATGAGTGCCTCGGCAGGAAGTCTGATTGAAGCTGATCGTATGCACTTGAAACAAGCATTTCTGGAATTATCACCGGAACTGCAATAGCATTTCTCGGGGTTATCTCCAAGGATGAAACTCGGGGTTATCTCCAAGGTTGGAAATGATCTTGCCGGTGTGTATTCTGAAGTTTAGAAATGATGTTCCCGGTGTGTGTTCAGGGTTTTGAAATGATGTTCCTAGTGTGTGTTCTGGGGTTGAGACTGAACTTCCGGTAGTATCCAGAATGGATGTGAGCTATCTTTCAGGTTATCTCTGAAAGACGAATCTGCCCTCCTATAATGTCAGTAACAGGTGCACAAAAAATTTTGAGTGTCTACAGGATCAACCTAACACATTTGATCAATTCATTCTAAGTCCTTGTACATATGTTCCTATTATCTATCAAAGGACTTTACAGCTTTTCTTGATGCAAGCATACTTGTATAATCATTCATATATATCATAATCAAATCATATATCAATATGAATATCATTCACATGCTTATTCCTGACACACTGTTCTCTTCAGGAAGTGAGAATATAGGTGGGACTAGTCGGGGAATGGAGTGACGGTCCAGATAGTTGTTTTAGTAGTCCTCAGTATTCTATGAAATAGTTTGATAATAATTATAATGAGATTGAATTTGAGTTTGGATATTGTCTAGAAGAAAATATTTGTGTTAAAACTCTCAGCTATATGTTGTCGTATTTTGCACGGCAGTTGTATTAATTAAGTTTGTATTTAAGTTATGTACCATGTATTTAGAAACTCAGAATGGGTGATGTATACCTATTTTGGGGGTGTCACATCCTCATTCTCACCCTCTAGGTGAACCAATTTCCACTCCACATTTCCAAGACATGCATTAAGACCTTGGATTTCCTCATCCTTATGTCCTATAGTGGCCTGGCGTTCATCTGCCAACTCTTCCAACTCTATGACTCTATCCTGAAGCTCAATGTTACGGCCATATACCTCGTCATACATCCGAGCTGCAATAGAGTTCTGTGGGAACTCATCTTCCTCCTCAGGATCCTCCTCTAGATCTGACTCAGGCTCATGCTCCTGACCAACAAAAGTGATCAACAGAGATGGCTTTCTCTGCACCAACTGCTCATGGACGACAAGAATGTCTCGGGGCTCCTCCTCTCTAGGCACTCAGGGTTCCTCCTCCCCAGCTCGACTAGATCCTCCAACATCCGACATCCTGACAACACAGTTTTAAGTTTTATTTACTAATCGATACTCGTGAGCACATAAGTTTATCACATAAGCACATAAAGTCTTTTATTATCTTTAATGAATTACGGAATTCATTTCTTAGAACTCGATAAGAGTTTATCACCACTATGTTATCGTTCTTCTATAAGGCTACTACCTAAGGTTTTTCCCCCACCAAAGGTTCATAACCTACAGCTTTGAGACCAACCTGTGACACCCCCAAATCTGGATACTTCAATTCCCACGGGATTTGGTGTTCACTGTCCAAACATCATGTATCTATCTACCCATAATAAACGAAAAACCATAAATAGATAGAAATAAATACTCTCCTTATGGAGTTATAACATCTGAATGTAAATACATCAATCCCAGGTCATACTAACCTTAAATCTCAAACGCGAAAACATTAACAAATATTAAGTCTTACACAACTTAAACATAAGTCTGAAACATAACATAACAAATAAACAACAAGTCTACATCACTTGTTAACCTTGCCATTGCCTTTACTAGTAGAAGGCTTGCCGGACCTTTCTTTTGTTAACTTCAATGTTATTATTACACAAGAGTGAGCACGATTGCCCACCAGTATAATAATATAATAATAAAATAATAACATGCGAATGAATCAAAGACTTCTGAAATAAGAAAACTCGACTTTTGAATCAAGAATGAATAACAAGAATCAAAAGAACTTCTGAGGGTCATAAGACCTTGAACTACGTCATAGGTTGTCACGTGTTTACACTTGAAACCTTTAACAGTCATAAGACTATAGACTCTTCTTCTCGTACTTAGGGGGATCGACCCTTAGTACCATACTCTGCACAATATCTTAATGCTAAAGCATAATTAATCCTCTATAACAGGGTTTTTCATCTTAGTTTGACATTAGAGTCCACACCAAAGGAATTTTGGTTTAGATAAGCTCAACAATGGTTCTGAAATTTAGAATGTTCATCAATTATGGACTAGTCGAATCAATAAGGGTTTTCTAGTCTTTTAAGGTTCAACAATAATTGATATTCAATTTGAATAATAAAATTCAAGATGTATACAATCGAATAAGTATTGTATAACAGGAATACTGCCTTTAAAGAATGATAACATCTAATATGAAATCTTGACTTGAACAATAATAAACAAGATAAAATAAGGAACTTTCTTTATATAAAGAAACAAGGTTTAGGAACTTGCTCAGATAAAGTTAGGGTTAGAGAACTTGCCTCGTACGTAGGCTAAACGATTATTACTCTCGGTCACCACAAGTCCTACACACATACCATATATATTCACGACATTCATTAGTTACATTAATAATAACCTTGTAGGTTTAGTTCCCTCTTTTAATACAACTTGTTAACTTGGTTAAAATTCTGCTCATTACCACCATTCACATATACAGGACTGAAATCTCAAATCTTAAGTTTAAACAACATCATATCATCTCATGGACATCATCATTTTTTTTAACGTGGTTTAACCAATTACAAAACATAGCAGTTATAAGGTCACAAGACCTTTTCTAATTTATTTTTATAATTCTCTTATTATATTGTCCACTAGTCATATTTTTACTTAATTATTTAATATAAACTCCACTTTATTTAACAAATCATTAGCCTTCTAATTTAATTACTTATTTTAATAATAGTACACTCGAATAAATTATTTCATAATAATTTCCATCGAATATTTATTTTATTTCATAAATATTTCAACTAGAATATTTATTTTATTTGATAAATATTTTAATATAATTTCCATTGAATATTTAATTTATTCCATAAATATCTCAATTAAAATATTCATTTTATTTTATAAATATTTTAATAATAATTTCCATCGAATATTTATTTTATTCCATAAATATTTCAACTAAAATATTTATTTTATTTGATAAATATTTTAATAATAATTTCCATCGAATATTTATTTTATTCCATAAATATCTCAATTAAAATATTTATTTTATTTGATAAATATTTTAAGTAATTATTTTTTTTATTTTTTTTCTCGTCTGGCCGGGTTAATTTAGTTTGGTAACACACTACCACTGGCGGGTTCACCGAACTCGATTTAGCGTTTTTGCGATTCATGAACACATAACAAGGCCAATTTAGGCCAAAAATCTCACACAAGTTCAACCATATGTTCTCGTGAAGAACACAGAACAGGGCCATAACTTCTAATTTCCTTGTCCATACATTAATTTAAGCATACCCAGATACTATAATTCATATATAATCTTTACCCAACCTTTCTAACATGATTTTAACAACTTAGTTCATACAATCACTTGAATCAAATCACATAATTTAATTGTTCTTATGAAAAACTCCATTTTTAACATTATTAACGAAATCAACCACTGCGAACTCGTTTTTCGACCAAATCAGTCCGTTTAAGTTTCGTTCTTTTTGTTTTTACATGTTTAAATGAAATCATTCATCAATTTACCGATTAATATGCAATTTAAACATAAAATTTTATACTTATAAGTCATATTCATATATTTTTCTCTGTAAAACTATAAAACTCCAACTACGACATATTTATATGAAATTGATGGTTTGAAAACAAACATAGATGGTAGAAAATGTGTTATGATTATATATTATCATGTATATACACATAGATCATCAATTCATACATTGATCATACAATATTTGTTTTACAGAGAACTCAAAACACCCCTTAATGGAAAAACTCTGATTATAGCATGTTTACATGAAATTGATTACTCTAATCACATAAATATATGATATAAACATATTGTAAACATATACTAACATATATAACATCATATACTCATCAATTATTAATCCTTCAATTATAGAGGACTTTGAAATAGTTTTTCACAAAATATAAGAATGTAAATTAAATTTTGGGTTGAAGAGATTACCTTGCTAGTTTGTGTAGATTAGTAGGAGATGAAATTCTTCTCTATTTCTTCTTCAATTCACACTTTCCTTCAATTTTCTCTCTGAATACTCTTTGTTTCTCTCTAACTTTCTCTGAACTTGTTTTTTCAGATTTTTAACAAATGATTGGATGCGTATAGATAAACTGACGCTGTTGTGGTCAGTTAATCCCTTCGTGGGTTAACTGGCCAACTCCCCTTAAGGCCCTGTTTGGCTAGTTTAATAATCTCTTTTTAATTTATTTTAATTAACTTATTTATTATATAGTTTAATTAAGAAATTAATCAAATATCTTATTTAATTTTATTAAATAAAATAGAATAATTTCTCATTAATTCACATAGTCACATAATTAAATTCTCATTTATTAATTATATCAAATCATTAAATCTCTAATTAATTAGAATAATATTATGTTTATTAAATAATTCATTTAATTAAATAAGCTAAATTAAATACATACTTTGAATAATAAAATTCTCCACATTAATTTAATTAATATAACACATATAATTAAATTAATTTTCCATAACTTCATCAATTAATTATTTAACCCAATAATTAAATCATCAAAACATATTTATTTAATTCAATAAATATTCAAATTAAACTAAAAAAATCTTGTTTGTCACAATAACAATTTACAGAAACATAAACCAACCTAAATCTTAACCCAAAACTCATGTTCATATTCTATTTTCATGTTTTAACATGTTCAGTGAATTCATTCACTACGAATTCGTTTTAATTCTGTTTTAGTTCATTCAAATTAGGTTGTTTCTGTTTTTCAGAGGAGTGTAACATGCATCCTTCAATTTAAATTTTTACACATATCTGCATCACTATAATCATCCTTAAAACAGACCCAAAATGCTCAAAATTAGACATAAGTCTATTTCTTCCCCTTCACCCATAAATTCATATTAGTTTGCCTTAATTCTACCTGTGGATGATACTGACAGATTAATCAACACCCAACAACCCATTATCAAATTTATCAATTCATACAATCAAATCAATTCTAACAATAAAGAACTTCTAAGAAATAGAACTAGAAGTTTTATAATTCTTTTCCTTACCTCTTGAATCTTCTAAAGCCTTGATAGAGGATAAAAATTGCTTAACTAATCCTTCTTTTCATCCTTGACTTTCTCAGAATTTCTCTTCCAATTTTAGAGAACTCACTCTTATTCCCTCTTACTATCTAACTCAACAAATGAAATAAACTGATGAAGGAGTTTAACGTAGTTTTCTCTTACTTGGTTATCAGTTACTAGAACATAAGAGTCTCAGCAGTTAGAAAATACAAAGGGTCTAAGCCATGTTTGGTAGAACCCAATTAAGCTCCCCTTGATTTATTTTCATTTTATTTTATTATTTCCTTACTATATGATACATCGTCCTTTCTCTAAGTGCCACACTGGAACAATGTTGCTAAATTATTTAGCTAACTGCACCGAATAATTATACAATTATAATTTGTATAATTATATTCATAAACACCTCTATGTAAAATAATAAACATTTCATTAAAATGATTAGTATTTGATCCATTAATTATTTTAATAAATTATACAATTATTATGTATAATTAATCAATTTCTTTTCTTCTATAAATTGTCCCAGATAATTTATTTAATCCATACATTTAGTCACATCTTTAATATTAATTCAATTTATTAATCTCTATCCAATATTTATTTATAGATATATTAGTTTTTCCTCACCCCATAGACCATTTCATATACTTTTGGCATAATATAATACATTAGGCTATTACATTATATGTAATATATTAATTCTCATTTTATTAAAACAATCATATTAATTCACTATTTAAATTAAGTGAATTAATCACATTATTTATGAAATTAATTCATAATAATTTCATTGCCAACAAGGCATAACAATCAAATTATCTTATTTCATATTATAATTTCAACTTAATTAAATTACTAATATTATTTAATTTCTTCAACAGTATAATTAACTGTTAAACCTCATTTTCCCAATATATAAATACATATATATTAGTTCTCAGTAGGCACAATATAGATCTAGAAGGGGGGGGTGAATAGATCCTTGAATTTGAAATACTTTTAATCTATTATTTTGTATTGCTCATTAAGTAGCAAATGACAAACATAAGAATCTTTTCAAGCACAGCGGAATAAGTAAAAGATCCCTTTCATTGATATATTCATAATCAGACATACATTGTTCGTAGAGTTACTTTAGTAGTAAGCAGTTAAAACATACATAGTAGTTATAACAGTTAATGTACATAATGTAAATGATATAAAGTAAAAGACACAAGGGGTTTTAAGTGGTTGAGAGAAGCTCCTAATCCACTCTTCTGCTTTCAACTAGCAGGATTTCCACTAAGGAAGGGCAGCATCCTGAATCACTAAGATTCCTTCAAGGCCAAGATGGCCTTGGGACTTGATTCACTAAGAACTCTTCAGGCCGCAATGACCTTGAACTTCTCTAGTTCCCTAGGAACTCTTCAAGCCCAGCAGGCGTGGAACTTCATTTAGTCCATCCGAAAAAGGACCCCTCAGGCCCTGGCTTCTTGTTGTTGTAGTTGTTGTTGTTGTTGCTACTGAGCTGCTAAGATGTCATTAAGCTCTAAACATCTTTTGTACTTAGCAGCTTGATGTGGTCCTCTTTGCATTCTGCTTCAAGTCTGGACCACATTTTCTTTGGTGCAGCTGATCTTCACTCTTTTCTGCTCGTCCTCATCTGGAAACAGTTGTGCACCATCACCATCTGGGTTTGCTAAGTCTCTGTGCTTTTAGTAGACTTCGTCTGGCACTTAGAAATCCCTAAACCCTTCTTGAATGCTTTGTAGACATGGTTCTGCACTTGTTCAGTTTTAGCTTTCGATTCATGGTGATTCGTAGAGTGGCTTTCTTGATCTTTTTTGTACTCAACCACTCTTCTGAATGTTATCTTCTTGGCCTTCTCGATTCTCAGCTTGGTTGCCATCTTCAGTGGCATTCTCATCTTTGTTGAGTGAAGCTTTAGTCTGTTTGAGTTCTTCTTCAAAGCTGTTTCACTTCCACCTATGTAGTCTCACTGCCACTGAGACTTGTTCTATTGATCTTTGGTGGAACTCGTAGAGTCAACAATAGCACTCCCAATAACTCAACGATTCTGTAACTTAGAAATCATCAGTAACTCTTGATCTTTGAAGATCTGTTGATTTATACTGCTTCCCAATCTTCCCATTGGAAAGTAGCTGTTGAAAGCTATTCAAATTTCTTTGTAAATCTCGAGTTATTTGGTGAAGACTGCAGATATGACATGACATCTTTTTCTTACTCTCTGACACTACAGTCTACTGTTTCACCTACCCCGTCAGATATGTTACTTTGACGTCTCGGGCAGGTCATCGACTTTATTTCTCCCTTCTGATTTCTTGATCAGATGTTGTCCCTGCATCGATGCTTTCAATAAGTTTTTGTCCGAATGCCAACCTTCAGATTGAACTGTTGCCAATGCTTCAATCCTCAGTTGTTCGAACTCAACGATTCTGATGCACTTCTTCTCGAACCTGATCATAGTGTCTTATTGACTGATGGTTATTGACATGTAGAGTCAACACTATGATCTTGAAGAGTGTTCACTTGATCTCTAGAGAAAAACAACTCTTCCTTCTTTCGCAAGCAGTTGCTTCACACACATTTTGCCTCAACTGTTCTCGACATCTTGATGGCTTGACTCCTTGCTCTGGCCCCTTCTGAATAACAAGACACTTCAGATTTGTGGCGTGTCTAGCTCGCTTTCTCCTTGTGATCTCCCGTTCACTTATCATTAATGGACTGACCTAATGCTTAATCACTTTAGCCTTGTTCTTCAGAGATAGACCAGTATCTTTGTATATACTCCATCAGTTCCTTCTTCGTTTGGCAAACACTACGATCCTGGTTACTTCCAAGATCATTGTCATCTTTCTACTTAACGGCTACTGCACAAGCTGACTTTCCTTAGTCAGCTACTGAAGTCTTCTTATTATCATCTTGTGGAAGAATTTATCATGAATGGCTTCATAACTCAATCTGGATGCTAATTAAGTTGATGCTTAGATCTTCTAATAGCTTTCATGCCATTCGTTGAGTGCTCTCTGGCTTCCTTTAGGTGAGATGTATCGTTATAGTACCAACCAGAGGCTTCATTCCTTTGGATGTTCTGGGAGTGCTCAATTATTGAGAATCGTGTTTGCTCTACGATTCTTCTTTGGCTTTGTGAGCACATCCGTTGAGGTCTTAGTTCTGCACTCTACGATTCAACTTTGGCTATGCAGACACTACGACTCCGAGATCAGATCTTGACACTACGATTTTTGTCGTTGTGCTTGTTGTCTTCATCTGATCTTGCTCGACTACGATTTTTGCCTTTGATACGATCAGTAGACTCCACGATTCTGAGTGTAGTCTACGATCCTTGACTTAGCCGTTAGTAGACTCTACGACTCCGAGTGTAGTCTATGATTCTTGACTTGACTTTGGCAGATGCTCGGTCGGCTCGTAGGCAGGCTGTCTCTATGATTCTGAGTGTAGTCTACGATCCTTGACTTATGGTGCAGTGCTCGACGATCAGACAAGCCTATCTATTACATCATAAGATCAGCCTAACATGTTTGATCTTTCTATGTTTATAGTCTTTATACATCATTTCTTTTTAAGGACTTTACAAAGCTGTTCTGCTTATGTAAGATCAACCTAACATATTTGATCAATTCATTCTAAGTCCTTGTACATATGTTTCTACACTCTATCAGAGGACTTTAAAACTTTTCTTAATGCAAGCATACTTGCATATTCATTCATATATACATTAATATTAAATCATATATAAATAGGAATATCATTCACATGTTTATTCCTTACAATCTCCCCCTATTTGATTATGACAAAAACAATAAGTGCATATGCATGTTACGAATGAATCTTATATATAGTGAGCTACTGTATTTCTAAAATAGATAATCATGAATGTCATTTATAATAATATGGAATTTAATACACTGACATTTTACATCATGGATCCAGAACATACCTAACTAGTTAGAGATATACCTCTTTTGGCTCCATATATGTTTTCAGGTTGTCTGTTGATCAGCTACTCATCTGTTTGGTCTGTTTGCTCCTGCTCCCCCTAGGATGTTGACTTCATTTCTTTTTTCTGTTCCCTTCTTCTTCTTCTGGCTCCCCCCACAGCCTTCGCAAATACAGGCTCATCATCTTTTGGCTCCCACTCAGATAATGACTCAGCTACTTCTTATGCTATTGTCTTCTTCTCTTCTTTCCTTTTACTCTTCTTGCTCTTCCTTGAGTGCCTCTTTCTATGCTTTTTTTTCTCCCCCTTTTTGTCATTAATCATTTGGGAGATCTACTCCATGTTGAACATTAGTTGCTCCATCAGGTAGGAGGAGTTACCGACTTTAATCTTAAGTTCTTATTGGCTTAACTCAAGTTGCATAGAGAAGGACTGATTCAAGTTGTCAATCTTGTCAAAGAGGGCTTGGAGTTGTTCTTCATTTTCCTTTTGTGTTCGTAGAGCTTCTTCTTTTTGATCATTTATAGCCTTCAGATAGATGTGATCTCTTTCTTTGATTTTTAGAGATACATCAGCCATAATAGTTTGGATTCTATTATGAACTGAGTTGTCTTCTGTTGAAGTCAGCATCTTTAACTTTTCATTGATTTGAGATATCTTCTCAATTAAGTCATCAGAATTCTTTAACAATTCCTGCTCCATGGAAATTTGATCATCTGGTTGGGCAACCTCTTGTTGATCATTAGGTTGAACTCTACGATTCTCATCCTTGGACATATTTTTGAAAGTATTAAGAATCTGAGGAATCGTTGAATACCAATCGCTGTGGGAGGATAAAGGAATGTTAGATAGCTGTGCTAGGGCAGATGAAGACATCTTATTCTGGACTTGATCATCATTAGTGGTAGAGTGAACAAACTCTACGATCAGTGTCTTGGCCATATTCTTTTTTCCATCAGAGTCCACTCTACGATCATAAGGAATATAATGATTTTCATTATGTCGGTAGACTTTGTAGTGGGGCTTGTCATTTATCATCATGGTTGCAAACTTCTTTACCCTTGGGAAGTTTTGTGAGACCAGCTCTAGATTTGGAAACTGAGAATAGCACCAGCTGAAGTAGCTCTCATCAGTATTAGTGTGTGCCTTCAACCATGGCATCCACGGGAAGAACCATCTCATCAGAAGATCTTCAGAGTTATACAGTATTTTTGTGCAGTCTAATTCCATGTTTTTCTAGTTGTGGAGCACTTCATCTATGGTCATTCTTACAACCCGAAGTTGTTCATTTCTATAATTTATCCATTTTGCTGCTGGTTCAGCTGGTGGTTCATCAAAGACTTCCACTACAATTCTTCTGCTAATTCTGCCTGGAGAGAGAATAGGATAATATTCTGGTTCTTCTGATTCCTTATGTGCAGAATCATAATCTTTATCTATTTCTTCCCTTGTTGAGCCTGAATCTTGTTGATTCCCTTCATCAGATTTATCAGTGAATTCTTCTTGTTTGTCTTTATTTTCAGAGCCTTCTTCAGCAATATCTTTCTTGGAATCATCTTCTCCAGTGCTAGTCTCATCTTCAGCACTTTCTTCCTATGACTCATATTCCTCATCACTTAATTCAATGACTTCAGTAGAGTTGCCAGTTTTCTTTTTGGAGGCAAATTGAGCAATCAATCTGTAGCTCTTCCTTCTCCTTGGAGGTTCAGCTATGGGAGAATCAGACTCTTCTTCTTCTTCAGACTCTGAGGCCTTTGAGTCATCAGGCAAGCTTCCTTGATGTTCATCATTGGCAGGGGCAGGTATTTCTTTTTCGATCTCATCATCTTTTGATCCATAATGAGAGCTTATTTGGACATTTGCATTTGGAGATTCAGATGAGTCATTTTGCAGCTTCTCTTCAATTTCAAAGTGAGTACTCTAAGAATTGGCCATAGGACTTAAATATTCTTCTTCATCAGCAGAGTTTACATCTTCTTTTATGGATCCAGCTCCACCTTCATTGCTGGATCTAATCTCCGGGGATTCAGTCGAGATCATCAGTTTCTTTTTCTTCTTTTGACTCTACGTCCTCTTCTTTGTTAGATGTGCTTCCTTGGGGAGCTGGAACTGATTTCTTCATCCCTTTTGCTTTCTTCTTGGGTGTTTCTTGGAGTAGTCTGTTACTCCTTCTTTTGGGGTTTTCAGTAGTTGATGCTGGTTTTTTTCCTGCTCCTTGCTTCTTGATAAGTGGGTTTTACACCTACTTATTGGATATCAATTCACACGAATTATGCCCATCTCAAGTATATTTTAGTATATTTTTAGTTGCATTTTATGTTATTTTGCATTGCATGTACTGAGAACTCCTTTGGCATAAAAGTGCAGGATATGGCATAATTTGGTGAGGCTAGATGGCATTAGGCAGATGGATGCATGGCATGAGGATATAGTGGAGCAAGAAGACCAAACATGGAAGGAATGAGCATCAGGACAAAGAAGTAGTAGCAACAACACTACATAACCGTAATGCAGATTGCGAAGTCATGCCAACCAAGCTGACAACGCATACGCGCATGCGATGGCCTGGATTTTCCAAATTCTGAAGGCGCGCGTCTGCATGAGGATTACACCTGGGAGCGCACGATCACAAGGTGATGGCTACCGTCACTGAACGAAATTTTTATTTTAATTTTTAATTTTAAAGGTTGTAATTAATTAAAAACGATTTTCTGACTAGTGTCAGACGTATCTTTCATTACTTTTGACGTATTTTTATATCGTAACTAGGGTTTACACTTTGGGAGAGATTCCAACGAAGAACAAAGCCTAAACTCCATCTGTTCTAATTCTTCTTGGGATTTTCTATCATTGTGGATTTACTATTGTTATTTTGCTGGATTTATATGAGGATTTGAACGTTATTATTGGAATATAATCAGTAATTGGGTTTGATCGTTTCTACCCTTTCTCTCTTAATTGTTTGCTTATTAACCATGGCTAGCTTTGATCCCATGATGGCTTTTGGTTCAGTCATGAACTAAACTCCATTATGAGATTCTAATGGATTTTAATATGTAGTTTAATTACGTGCTTGATTGCTGGACTGTTTTGCATATCAATAGGAATTTCTATCATGGTTGTTTTGCATGCATAAATGCTTGATCACCATTCGTTTTCAGTACTTGTATGGAATTGACAATGAACATGCGAGTATGGATTGTAACCATGATAGCATATATATATGCGGCTGTTTTGCATAGCTTGGGTATTTCGTGAATTAGATAGACATATAATAATTCACCGTATGAGTTAATATAAAGGCTTGTGCTTAAATTCAATATAGTTGCAATTTCACATAGACATATAGTGATTTTGGTTACATTGATGATTACATGGTGTCTATCGCATGTGGATGTTGTGTAAGTAGGGCATAGTACATTGAAAAATGGCTATGTCTATATTAGTGCTCTTGGCTACTTTCCTGTGATATGTGAATGTTCTTGCATAATGGTGGTAATTAGATGAAGTAATAAATGAAGTTAGGATCCCATTATTTTCAGATTTGCTTTATCACATTCTTATTCTCATTTTAGTTATTATTTGCATTTGGAACAATTTCAAAATTATAATATTTAGTTTAAGCATATAAGAATAGTGATTTAATTGATGAATAGTAGTTTAAATTAAACAACTTTCTCTGTGGGACGATACTCTACTTACTCTGTATTACTTGTTGACACATGTATGCTTGCATGAGTTAGAGCACTTTTGTTATAACTGAAAAAGAGGCAACATTTCTTCTTGTCAGTGGAGACATGTCTTAACGAAGCCTCTGTATTCTTCACATTCTTAGGCTTCTTCTTCGCCAGTGTGGCAGCAACTGATGCAGAGTCATCAGACTCAGAGCATTCCACCTCTTTTGTTTTTCTCTTCTTTGCAGAGACTTTTCTACTGCTTCCAGTTTGTGTTAGGCTCCTGTTTTCCTTTGGTTTTTCTTCCAATTCACAAACAGTTGTGGAGACATTACTTTGTGCACATTCAGAGATTCTCCCTCATTATCCTTGATCTTGCTTCCTAGCTTCTTCTTCATCACTATGCTTAGCAGTCTTTCATGAAATACTTTTGTAAGTGGTTTGTTTGTAGATTTCTTCAACTCAGCTTTTTCTATCCATTTAGAGATTTGATCGAACAGGATAACTCCAAAGTTGATTTGCTTCTTCTCGTAACTATGGCGGATATAATCTTCAACTCTTTGGTCGAGCAATGTGGTGTCGTGTGCAGTGTCTTTGCATAGTATACATTTTCCCACTATCTCAGCAAGGAACTCAAATTCCTCAGGAAATTCCTTCTTCTTCGAATCCTTCAGACTAGGGTTTCTTTGGTACGGCATTAGCCTCTTACCTTCTTCAATGTCGACTTCATCCAGGTTTATCAGACCTTGATTGGGAAACCCTAGACATTGATTGATGTCTGCTGATCTTATCTTCAGACTAGATCCTTTCACCTTAGTAGTCAGAAGCCCAGAGTTCATTGAAGCATTTGAGTAGAACTGCTTCACTAGCTCTGTATAAACTGGAGTGTTGGCCTCCAGGCACTCAGAGAACCAAGCTTCCTTTACAAGTTCAAGTATGTCCTTAAACTTTGTCTCCGATTCTTCAAACTTTGTAAAGCCGAGTTGAATACCTATTATAACTTTCCATTCTTCCATTTGAGGAGTTCAAGGTATATGGTATGTGGTTCGAAGAGATTTAGCTAAATGTGATTTGGGCTCTAGAATTTTGATTCGTTTGGCTTCGAAGAGGATTCTAGGGTTTAAAAAAGGGAGGGAGAGAGGTTCAATGGGTTACGTAATCGCTTGCGATTTTTGAATTTGTCTTTATGGCAGTTCCTTCTTACAGTGCATACGCTATGACGTGTCAACTAGCCATTGGTTGCACGATGCCCAGTAATGAGTTGTAACTCCCCATTAACTTTTCAGTTAGATGTCTCTTTTAGAAGAGTAGACGTTTGATTAATGTGGATTGATCGTTGACTTCTTGGGTTCGTAGCGTAGCATGATAAGACAGTTATGGACTCTACGTTTTCCTTAGTTAACTCAATGATCAACTTTTGAGAGATGTTGCAGTGGATGGTTTTGGCAATTCTTCTCATTTTGAATTTTTCATGATTCAGCCACTGATTTGCTTCATAAAGCCTTGGGTACTTCTCTTTAGCAAGACATCATTCCAACTAGCATCCGAACTTATCTCCTCACAATTTGAATGGTTGGGCAATTGTCCTATTCTTCCAGCTCCTCATGAGTTAAGGGTAGCCTCTTATAAGACTGCGATCGTCGAGTCTGTTTCTACGATTGCTAAGGTTGCACTACAATCGTTGAAGTTACATTACGATCGTTGAGTTCTCTTAAACTCTACTCTGCGATCGTTGACTGTCTTGGTCCTTGAGATGAACTTGATCAAGCAATCCTTCTGGGTTAAGGTAGCTCAGGAAGGGCCAACCTCTTAGAGTGAGCTAAGGGTCAGGTTTGTCCCTGAGGCGCTTTCCGGATGAAGTACTTTAGGAGTAATTTGCACTGATATCTCTTTTGACCTTTTTTGTTGGGGAGGTCCTCTCCCAATCTTTAGTCAATTGCATTTGCAGTAATCCTAATGTCCTCCTGCTCTTACACTACGATCAAATGTTTAATTGTAGGCACTCCATGATTTTGAGTTAGGTGGCTGATAGGTTATCAATAGTACATTTTGAGACGTTCTTACTGACTATGGATCTTCATTTGGTTCATCAGTCACAAAGTTTTGGGACTCTGTAGCTGGTACATTGCTTTATAGAATATTCCAGTGTTGTTGTTCCTTAACAAATCACTGCTCCCCCATGGTTGATGTTGTCTTTTCAGTGAGGTGTGATTTCATTTTCTTCATGCACGTAAGGAAGCATCCTTGCATATCTCCTTCTGATTGAAGTCATTAAATCTTTTTATATCGTAGAAATGAGTATCTTCAGGGTTGATCATTCTATGATCCTTTGACAGCACTACGAACGTAGTCTTCCTAGTCAGCTTGTGCTCGTGAAGTTCTGCTCCCGCAATAAGTTCCTCATGTTTGATGCTCGATGGTCCTGTGATGTGGGCTTCCTTTAGGGAAAGTTTTGCATGCTTGAGCATCTAAGACCCTTTTTCATCTTTAGTTGAGTGGCCTGCTTTCATATAAAGGTTAGCAGCCATTTGAGCTTTATTTAGATTAGCTCAGCAGGTCTTCAAGGACAGACTTTGACATGTAGGAGTTTTATCAGAATTATTTCTGAACAATCCTAAGCCTTCTGTTGGTTGAATCTTCTTGACTGAAGTCTTTTGCCTTAGCATTCCTTAGTATGATCAGATAGACCAAATACCTGCAGGTTATACATTTCTAATTTTTGGTACCCATGGTTAAATGGGTCCTGCTAGGTTAGTTTACTAAACCCCTATTCCTTATATATTTGGATAATCATTATATTGACCACCATCAATCGTATTCATGCATATACTTCATTTAGAAAATATATTTTGAGATGCATGGTGGTGAGTGTGAGAGAAATCTGTCATTTTAATAAAACACTCTTTTCCTTGATGGTTTCATCTTTTGCTAAGTTATGTTCACAGGGTTTAAATGTTCACAGAGTGAAAATCAACTCTATGATTTATTAGTATCTGATTGATTCATGAAGGTAATCAGTTTCTATGAATCTTCAAGATTCTCTTATAGATCTGATCACACTCTGTGTGTTATTAAACACTTAGACCATAGGATGTACAAGACAAATTAACCCATCAGCAAAGATTACTTCACATTCAATCGACCTGTGATGCTCTTAAAACCATTTCAGGTCTCTTTTAAGTTGTCATCTTCAACCTAAAACATGGATGGAGAGAAAGTTTATAGACATTTGAGTTTCCATCATTAGTGTACTTTCTCTCTTCACCTTTTTAGATAGATTATGAATACTTGAAGGAAAACTGTTATAGTTCATAAGTAAGGTGCAAATATGATGTTCATATCTATATTAGTGAGGAACCATACCTTTTTACTGTCAGTTTCTTAACTGTCATTTATCTTAGATATACTGAGTTTAGGCATTTATGTGCATGTTTTCTCATTTGCTTCTTACAGCCAGTTGCTCCAATTGATCTTCAGTCAATCAGTCGTGGTCTTGAAGATGCAAGCTAAGAGAGTGTTAACATTTTTATGAATAAAGATTTAAATTTCTCGAAATATTTTTTTCAAAATTATGGTGTGGATTTGAGATAATGTTATAGTTGTGGGTAATATTTATAAATTTTGAAAAGTATGCAAGTTGTTGTATAATATTCATTTGGTCGGGAAATATTCTTTTTGTCGGGGAATATCCGTATGACGGCACAATCATTGGTGGACCCCACAACAGAATTATTGTCGGATTGAGAAAACGACAAAAATATTTTTATAAAAATAACAGCGGAAGTTTTTACCGTTAAAACTGTTGAACTACTTGGTAGTAAAAGTACAAAGAATACGCGTGGTTGCATAAGAGTTACTACGTATTGATTATTGATGCTTACGTGAGAAGTCACCCGCTTTTTGTTCAATTATTGCTACAAAGAATTGTTGCATAAGATCTCACGTTATTTGATTCAATTATTGTCGATATTTTATATATTATTAAATCAATAATTGAGATGACAAAGTTATTAATATTATTATTTGCAATATTAACGATGTCTAGAAGTTCACAATGAGAGGTTTGGTCACCTAATTACGCTACTAATAGAGAGAAAATCCTTATTGAAAGCCCCCATTTTCCGAGAAACGACTTGGTCGATTAATATTATGAATTATAATAATGATGATAAATGTTGTTAAATATATTGAGGTGTCTTTTATGAAGTCACTAAGTTTATATATATATATATATATATATATATATATATATATATATAAAATTTATTTTATTAGTATTATTAATGTAATAAAATGAAAAACTTTTTATATAAAACAAAATACTTTTATAAAGTTATTTATTTTATTAAATAATAATTAGAATATATTATTTTTTATTATGCATAGTGTTTGCATAATGCTCGCATAGTATTTTACATAGTAAAAAATCTTTTTATATAAAATAGAATACTTTTATAAAGTTATTTATTTTATTAGACAATAATTAGAATATATTATATTTTATTATGCATAGTGTTTGCATAATTTCTGCATAGTATTTTGCATAGTAAAATTATTTTATATAAAATGTAATACTTTTATAAAGTTATTCGTTTTATTAGACAATAATTAGAATATAATATATTTAATTATGCATAGTGTTTATAATAGTGTCTGCAGATAGTGTTTTTCATAATAAAATCTTTTAAATAAAATGTAATACTTTTATAAAGTTAATTGTTTTAATAGATTTTAAATAAAATATATATAAATATATATATATATATATATATATATATATATATATATATTATTATTGCATAAGATCCTTTCTATTTTCCTATAAATAGGATGCTTAGTTAGAATTGAAATCACACCGTAAATTCGGAGAATTCTCTTCTATAATATTGAGCGTATTTCTATAGAGTTTTAAGAAGCTTTGAGCGTAGTGCAAGTTTTCTTCAAGTATATCCCCGCCTCTACCCGGCTTGAAGTACTTTCTTTATAAGGGAAGGGATATTATTTGTTATACTCGTAAGGGGTATTATTTCTTTCGTATTCATGAAGAGAACTTCTGTTATTCCATTCCTTATTATTCTGTTGGAATAACCTGTATATGCGAAGTATCGCATACATGGTGAAATTCTTCTATTATTCCATTCTTTATCATTCTGTTGGAATATCATGTCTGTGCATTTATGCATGACCTGGTTCCATTATTTATTATTCTGTTAGAATAACCTGTCTGTGCAGTCTATCACATAAATGGTGATTTCTATTGTTATTCCATTCTTTATTATTCTATTAGAATATCCTATCGGTGCGAATTTTGCCT
Source organism: Panax ginseng (assembly GCA_020205605.1). Lineage (NCBI taxonomy): Eukaryota > Viridiplantae > Streptophyta > Magnoliopsida > Apiales > Araliaceae > Panax > Panax ginseng. The sequence continues at coordinate 83,049,388 of CM035149.1, forward strand.
GACCTGGTCTCGTTCTTTATTATTCTGTCGGAATATCCTGTCTGTGCGTTTACGCATGACCTGGTTCCATTATTTATTATTCTATTGGGAATAACCTGTTTGTGCGATCTATCGCATGCATGGTGAATCCTTCTGTTATTTCATTCTTTATTATTCTGTTGGAATAACCTGTCTATGTGGATTATCATATGTATGGTGAATGATCCTTTGTATTCATTTCTTATTAAATTATGGAAATGATCTCATGCTATGTGATTACTGCATGGCAGTGCGAAAAATCCATTTGCGCTTCATATATTCTATTATACACATTTGGTTAAAGCTTTGGCTTCTATATTCCTTGAAATTAGTGGAATATCGTGGATATTTGCGCTTCATCCAAAGATCTTTTTTCGTGGAAATATTCTTCTCGAGCATTCTTGAATTTTCTCCACAAAGCAAAAAGATCATGTCGATAATTTGGACATTATCGAGTTCGTGGATAAATTAACTTATAAATCTTTAAAATTTATTCTTGAACTTGTTTTATTGAATTATTATGTCATTGTCATGATGAGTTATGTTGGTTATTATGTGAAAACGTGAAAGTTTCTTAGAAATCACAAAGGATTGAAAATCAGATTTTCGTGAAAATGGAATATGAAATTCAATTCATCATATCTCCTATTATATTTCGAATTTTTGAGTGTGGTCAAATTCTAGAGTTAGATCTATAAGTTTTCTATCTTATCCAAGTGGAATCACTGGAAAAGGTATTGTAGATTTTTGTGTGGACTGATTTTAGCAAAGGAGTCAAAACCGCAGTACCAAAAAAAGGCTACTATCCAAAAATTTAAAAGGACATTTTCGCCACTTAATTTGTGAGAAAATTCTGCCTTTTGGGACATGGAAATATATATGGTATAAAGTACCTCCTGTCCAAAAATGAGCTCATTCCGACTTAAAATGAGCAAGTTATAACCATTTCAATATTTAGGTTTTTTCGATTTAAAAACGCTATAACCGAAATTCTATAACTCCGATGACCATGAAATTTAAATTGGAAGCTCACATTAACATGTGTAAGATCCTGCCAAGATTTGGGAATTTCTAGAGTTAAACTTGAGGTAGCTAATTTCTTAAGGAATTAATTAGAAATTGATTTTTGAAAAATACTTAAGAGAGTTGAAAATTATAAAAAATACTTGTTGTGTATGAAATATATGTATATATGTTTGGACAAAGGATAGAAAAATAATAAGTTGATTTGGTAATTTTTCATGAAAATGGTTTAGTTTCAAACATATGAGTTAAATATGTTATGTGAAGTTGAAGAATTGGTAAATAGGATTATAGGACTTGAAAATCCTATATAAGGTATATGCAGATTTTTGATGAGTGATTTGATCATTGGTGATGAAATCTTATGAGTATGACATTTTTGAATGATTAAATGCATTATTTGGTAAAGTGTAAATAATTAAATTAAATTGTTTATAAGTTTAAGAAGTGATTAAAATATTGTTATAATATTAACAATATTAGATTATGAGTTATTTAAGTGATGGATAATAATTGGATAAATTTAAAGTCTTTAATATTTATCCTTGTTTTCGTTTGATTAATGCTTATATTATTGTCATCATCCTCATGCTTATATTGTGATGAAAGTCATCGTTGGCTTACGTGTAGAGATGGACTTGGTATGATTATGACCAGGGATTATTCGGTATAATTATGACCGTAATATAACGAATGATGTGGTAAAAGTCCTCATTGACCTGTAGTTCATCGGTGGACAAATTGTTGGTAGGATTATGACCGTGGATTATTCGGTATAATCATGACCATTGATGATTACATGAATATCCTTGGTCGTGGTGCATGGATGATGTGGTTTATTTATTAAGCTGAGTCTCAGCGATAAAGTTTATGAAAATCTTTTTAAATCATAGAAAATAGTAGATTTTATGCTCTACTTGACTCTTTTAATGGATTGTTTGTTCCGCTGCAGTTAAACTTGATGTTTATTGTATTTTATCAGTTTAACATTGTTAAAGACTAATGATAATTTATTCTCGCATTATCTTAGTCATAATATTTCTTCTCGGGCTAGTTGAGCTCACCCTTTCTTTCACCGTTTCTCTTCAGAAATGAGAATATAGTCGGGACGAGTCTGGGAAACAGAGTGACGGTCCGTCGATGATAGCATTAGTAGTCCTCACTATTTTGTTAAATAGTGTGACAATAAATGTAATGAGGACTCCATTGAGTGTGGATATTGTCTAGATGACAATATTCTTATTAAAACTCTCAGTTTATGTTTTGTCGTATTTTACACGACTGTTGTATAATTAGTTTGTATTTGTATTTTTGTACCATGTATTCGGCGACCCAAGATGGGTGATGTGTACCTATTTTGGGGGCATCACAGTTGGTATCAAAGCCATAGAAAAGAGCCCCAGCCTTTATCCGGTGACTTCTGTTCTTGGGATGCACCCAGGAGTAGGGGACGCCATGAGTAATCGGCAAGTTGATAGGTATCATTGTGAGGTGATATCCAAGTCTTGGATGCGGTATTGGTATCAAAGCTTAGGATATGATCCCTAATGAGATGTGAGATATGAACTAGAGGGAGGGACGGGGAATTCCTTCGCTAGTATGACCTACCTAAGTTTATTTGGTATTTAATTGGCTCACGAGTATAGGGATAATATGTGATATGTCAATTAACCCTTGTTTTGTGACAAAGTGTTTGAAAATGGCATCCGAAAATGTTGAGATAAGCTATGGAGCAAAATAATATGACCGTATCGCAAAGACGAGGCTAAGTTTATGAGTTATCCTGGTTTGTATCCCATTTGGTCAATAATGAGGAGCGAATGACGCGAATGTTTCTAAGAGGTTTGAAACCCGATATACGTCAATACCTCATTTCTCATAAACTTTGTTATATTCAGATGTTGTGAATAGGGCTCGCTTATTGAGCGCGATAATGAGTTAAGACAACCAAAAGGTAACGACCAACAACACGATAATAATCGATCGGCTGCAAGGGTAAACGGCCATCTAACAATGATGACCATCGTGGGGAAATTATCATGCTAAGAATGGAAACCACTTGGGGTAATCATGGCCAAGATAATAGAAGTGGAAATTTCAAGAAGAGATGGTCATTTAGCTCGATTTTTTCAGATAGTGAAGTCAAGTCCACCGACGATGGCACCAAAGGCGGATACTTTTACAAAACAAAGCTCTGTGGTTTCAGAAGAGCATTTTTCGCGACTTCTCAAAAGTGAGTAACCCGAACGGGTTAGCACTCAAGTTAGTTAATTATAAATTTTTGCAAGTCTATACCTTATTAGATACCGGTTCTACCTATTCTTTTATCTCTCTTTGCTTGCTCAACGCTTAAATTTGACTCGAGAAGTTAAACTTTGACTTATCTCGTGAAACTCCGTTAGGAGAAACCTTCATTACATGTGCTATCCAAGTCTTGGATGAGAGTCACAGTTTTGAATGATATTTCTATTGTTAATAAATTTTCTGACGTATTCTTGAAGACTTCTTAGCCTACCTCAGAACGTGAAGTAGAATTTTGTATTGACCCCAGTACAAAACCCATTTCTTCAACCCTTAAATAATTCTTCAACCAAAACGAACGTAGAATGCGCCAAAGACATTGGCTCGAGCTGTTGAAGATTACGATCATACCATTCAATATCATCGTGGAAGAGAGAACGTGGTAGCTGACGCGTTGAGTAGAAGATCGTATGTGTTTACGAGTGTGATGTTGTTAACACAAAAACCCATTTCGTATAACTTACAAATGATGAAGATAGAGTTAAAGACTCTAGGGACCCACGTGAAGATAACGAATATACGAGTAGAATCGACTTTAATCGATAAAGTTAAAGCCACTCAAACTACGCACCTGGAGCTGATGAATGTTCAAGAAGGCATTATCTCAACCCTCGATTTTAATTGGCCCATTTGAAATCCTTGATCGAGTAGGAATTGTGGCCTATAGACTCGTTTTACCGCCAAGTATGTTGCGTGTTCATAACCTTTTTTCACGTATCGATGTTACGTAAATATGTGGACGACCTGAACCACATTATTGAATTAGAACTAGACGAGATAGCAGAAGATTTAACATATGAGAAAATACATGTTAAAATCTTGGATAAGAAGGATCGTATTCAACACTCAAAGTTTATACCTCAAGAGTTAGAATCTGAAAAGAAGTCAAGATATCCTCACCTCTTCGGCATACTAGGTACATACATAAATTTCGAGGGCGAAATTTCATAAAGAGGGGAGATTGTGAGACCCCAAATTTTATGAATAAAGATTTAAATTTCTCGAAATATTTTTTTCAAAATTATGGTGTGGATTTGAGATAATGTTATAGTTGTGGGTAATATTTATAAATTTTTAAAAGTATGCAATTTGTTGTATAATATTCGATTGGTCGGGAAATATTCTTTTTGTTAGGGAATATCCGTATGGCACAATTATTGGCGGACCCCACAACAGAATTATTTTCGGATTGAGAAAATGACAAAAATATTTTTATGAAAATAACGGCGGAAGTTTTTACCGTTAAAACTTTTTAACTACTCGGTAGTAAAAGTACAGTAATATGCGTGGTTGCATAGTAGCACACGGTATTGATTATTGATGCTTACGTGAGAAGTCACTCAATTTTGTTCAATTATTGTTACAAGAATTGTTGCATAAAGATCTCACGTTATTTGATTCAATTATTGTCGATATTTTTATATATTATTAAATCAATAATTGAGACGACAAAAGTTATTAATATTATTATTTGCAATATTAACGATGTTTGGAAGTTCTCGCCAAGGAGAGGTTTGTCACCTAATCATGCTACCAATAGAAAAAATTCTTATTGAAAGCCCCTCTTTCCTCGGAACGACCGGTCGATTAATATTGTGAATTATAATAATAATCATAAATGTTGTTAAATAAATTGAGGTGTCTTTTTATGAAGTCATGGAAGTTTATATATATATATATATATATATATATATATATATATATATATATATATATATATATATAAATGTTTGTTTTATTAGTATTATTAATGTAATAAAATAGAAAAGCTTTTTATATAAAACAAAATACTTTTTATAAAGTTATTTATTTTATTACACAATAATTAGAATATATTATATTTTATTATGCATAGTGTTTGTATAGTATCTGATAGTGTTTTGCATAGTAAAATTATTTTATATAAAATGTAATACTTTTATAAAGTTATTTATTTTATTAGATTATAATTATAATATAATATATTTTATTATGCATAGTGTTTTGCATAGTAAAATCTTTTTATATAAAAATATAATACTTTTATAAAGTTAATTGTTTTATTAGATTTTAAATAAAATATATATATATATATATATATTATTTCATAATATCCTTTCTATTTTCCTATAAATAGGATGCTTAGTTAGAATTGAAATCACACCAGAAATTCAGAGAATTCTCTTTTATAATCTTGAGCATATTTCTTTAGAGTTGTAAGAAGCTTTGAGCGTAGTGCAAGTTTTCTTTAAGTATATCCCCGCCCTACCCATCGGAGTACTCTTCTTTATAAGGTAAGGGATATTATTCGTTGTACTCGTAAGGGGTATTATTTCTTTCGTATTCATGAAGAGAACTTCTGTTATTCCATTCCTTATTATTCTGTTGGAATAACCTGTATATGCGAAGTACCGCATACATGATGAAATTTCTCTGTTATTCCATTCTTTATCATTCTGTTGGAATATCCTGTCTGTGCGTTTACGCATGACCTGGTTCCATTATTTATTATTCTGTTGGAATAACTTGTCTGTGCGGTCTATCGCATGCATGGTGATTTCTGTTGTTATTCCATTCTTTATTATTCTCGCTTGAATATCCCGCTTGCATGTAATTTCACCGACCTTGTTTCGTTCTTTATTATTCTGTTGGAATATCCTGTCTGTGCGTTTAAGCATGACCTGATTCCATTATTTTTTATTCTGTTGGGAATAACTTGTCTATACAATTTATCGCATGCATGGTGAATCCTTCTGTTATTTCATTCTTTATTATTCTGTTGGAATAACCTGTCTATGTGGATTATCATATGCATGGTGAATGATCCTTTGTATTCATTTCTTATTAAATTATGGAAATGATCTGGCTATGTGGATTACCGCATAGCGGGCGAAAATCCATTTGCAGTTTCATATATTCTATTATACACATTTAGTTAAAGCTTTGGCTTCTATATTCCTTGAAATTAGTGGAATATCGTGGATATTTGCGCTTCATCCAGTATCTTTTCGTGGAAATATTCTTCTGAGCATTCTTGAATTTTCCTCCACAAAGCAAAGATCATGTTGACAATTTGACATTATCGAGTTCGTGATAAATTAACTTATAAATCTTTAAAATTTATTCTTGAACTTGTTTTATTGAATTATTATGTCATTGTCATGATGAGTTATGTTGGTTATTATGTGAAAACGTGAAAGTTTCTTAGAAATCACAAAGGATTGAAAATCAGATTTTCGTGAAAATGGAATATGAAATTCAATTCACCATATCTCCTATTATATTTCGAATTTTTGAGTGTGGTCAAGTTCTAGAGTTAGATCTATGAATTTTCTATCTTTTCCAAGTGGAATCACTGGAAAAGGTATTGTAGATTTTTGTGTGGACTGATTTTAGCAAAGGAGTCAAAAACTGCAAAGTACCAAAAAGGCTACTGTCCAAAAATTTAAAAGGACATTTTCGGCCACTTAATTTGTGAGAAAAATTCTGGCCTTTTGGGACATGGAAATATATGGTATAAAGTACCTCCTGTCCAAAAATGAGCTCATTCCGACTTAAAATGAGCAAGTTATAACCATTTCAATATTTAGGTTTTTTCGACGAAAAACGCTATAACCGAAATTCTATAACTCCGATGACCATGAAATTTAAATTGGAAACTCACATTAACATGTGTAAGATCCTGCCAAGATTTGGGAATTTCTAGAGTTAAACTTGAGGTAGCTAATTTCTTAAGGAATTAATTAGAAATTGATTTTTGAAAAATACTTAAGAGAGTTGAAAAATTATAAAAAAATACTTGTTGTGTATGAAATATATGTATATATGTTTGGACAAAGGATAGAAAAATAATAAGTTGATTTGGTAATTTTTCATGAAAATGGTTTAGTTTCAAACATATGAGTTAAATATGTTATGTGAAGTTGAAGAATTGGTAAATAGGATTATAGGACTTGAAAATCCTATATAAGGTATATGCAGATTTTTGATGAGTGATTTGATCATTGGTGATGAAATCTTATGAGTATGACATTTTTGAATGATTAAATGCATTATTTGGTAAAGTGTAAATAATTAAATTAAATTGTTTATAAGTTTAAGAAGTGATTAAAATATTGTTATAATATTAACAATATTAGATTATGAGTTATTTAAGTGATGGATAATAATTGGATAAATTTAAAGTCTTTAATATTTATCCTTGTTTTCGTTTGATTAATGCTTATATTATTGTCATCATCCTCATGTTTATATTGTGATGAAAGTCATCTTTGGCTTACGTGTAGAGCTGGACCTTGTATGATTATGACCAGGGATTATTCGATATAATTATGACCGTAATATAACGAATGATGTGGTAAAAGTCCTCATTGACCTGTAGTTCATTGGTGGACAGTTGTTGGTAGGATTATGACCAGGGATTATTCGGTATAATCATGACCATTGATGATTACATGAATATCCTTGGTCGTGGTGCATGGATGATGTGGTTTATTTATTAAGCTGAGTCTCAGCGATAAAGTTTATGAAAATCTTTTTAAATCATAGAAAATAGTAGATTTTATGCTCTACTTGACTCTTTTAATGGATTGCTTGTTCCGCTGCAGTTAAACTTGATGTCTATTGTATTTTATCAGTTTAACATTGTTAAAGACTAATGATAATTTATTCTGCATTATCTTAGTCATAATATTTCTTACTGGGCTAGTTGAGCTCACCCTTTCTTTCACTGTTCTCTTCAGGAAATGAGAATATAGCTGGGACGAGTCGGGGAACGGAGTGACGGTCCAGATGATAGCATTATTAGTCCTCACTATTTTGTTAAATAGTGTGACAATAAATGTAATGAGGACTCCATTGAGTGTGGATATTGTCTAGATGACAATATTCTTATTAAAACTCTCAGTTTATGTTTTGTCGTATTTTACATGACTGTTGTATAATTAGTTTGTATTTGTATTTTTGTACCATGTATTTGGCGACCCAAGATGGGTGATGTGTACCTATTTTGGGGTGTCACAAGTAGGCACAATATAGATCTAGAAGGGGGGGGGATTTAATAGATCCTTGAATTTGAAATACTTTTAATCTATTATTTTGTATTGCTCATTAAGTAGCAAATGACAAATATAAGAATCTTTTCAAGCATAGCGGAATAAGTAAAAGATCCCCTTCATTGATATATTCATAATCAGACATACATTGTTCGTAGAGTTACTTTAGTAGTAAGCAGTTAAAACATACATAGCAGTTATAGCAGTTAATGTACATAATGTAAATGACATAAAGTAAAACACACAAGGGGTTTTACGTTGTTGAGAGACTCAAGCTCGTAATCCACTCTTCTGCTTTCAACTAGCAGGATTTCCACTAAGGAAGGGCAACACCCTGAATCACTAAGATTCCTTCAAGGCCAGCATCTTTGGGACTTCAGTTCACTAAGAACTCTTCAAGGCCAGCAGCCATCGAACTTCTCTAGTTCCCTAGGAACTCTTCAAGCCTAGCAGGCTTGGAACTTCATTTAGTCCCTCCAGACACGGACCCCTCAGGAACTGGCTTCTTGTTGTTGTAGTTGTTGTTGTTGGTGGTGCTGAGCTTCTAAGATGTCATTAAGCTCTAAACATCTTTTGTACTTAACAACTTGATATGGTCCTCTTTGCATTCTGCTTCGAGTCTGGACCACATTTTCTTTGGTGCAGCTGATCTTCACTCTTTTTTGTTCATTTTCATCTGGTATCAGTTGTGCACCATCAGCATCTGGGTTTGCTAAGTCTCTATGCTTTTAGTAAACTTCGTCTGACACTTAGCAATCCCTGAACCCTTCTTGAATGCTTTGCAGACATGGTTTTGCACTTTTTCAGTTTCAGCTTTCAGTTTATAGTGATTCGTAGAGTGGCTCTCTTGATCTTCTTTGTATTCAGCCACTCTTCTGAATGCTATCTTCTTGGCCTTCTCGGCTCTCAGCTTGGCTGCCATCTTCAGTGGTATTCTCATCTTTGTTGAGTGAAGCTTTAGTCTATTTGAGTTCTTCTTCAAAGTTATTTCACTTCCACCTATGTAGTCTCACTGTCTCTGAGACTTGTTCTGTTGATCTTTGGTGGAACTCGTAGAGTCAACAATAGCATTCCCAACAACTCAACGATTCTGCAACTTAGCAATCATTAGCAACTCTTGATCTTTGAAGCTTGTTGATTTATACTACTTCCCAATCTTCCCGTTGGAAAGTAGCCGTTGAAAGCTATTCAAATTGCTTCGCAGATCTTGAGTTATTTGCAGTGCGTGCTCGCGAGATGTGACATGACATCTTTTTCTAACTTTCCTCGACAATCGCAGCTTCATCGTTTCACCTACCCCATCAGATATGTTACTTTGATGTCTCAGGCAGGTCGTCGACTTTATTTCTCCCTTCTGATTTCTTGATCAGAGGTTGTCCTTGCATCGATGCTCTTAATAAGCTTTTGTCTGAATGCCAACCTTTAGATTTAACCGTTGCCAATACTTCAATCCTCAGTTGTTCGAACTCAACGATTTTGATGCACTTCTTCTCGGACCTGATCGTAGTGTCTTATTGACTGATGTTTATTGACATGTAGAGTCAACACTACAATCTTGAAGAGTGGTCACTTGATCTCTAGTGAAAAACAACTCTTCCTTCTTTCGTGCAATGCTTCAACACTTCTGTTTGCCTCAACTGTTCTCAGATACTGATGGCTTGACTCCTTGCTCTGGCCCCTTCTGAATAACAAGACACTTTAGATTTGTGGCGTGTCCAGCTCGCTTTCTCCTTGTGATCTCCCGTTCACTTATCATTAATGGACTGACCCAGTGCTTAATCACTTTAGCCTTGTTCTTCAGAGGCAGACTAGTATATTTGTATATACTCGATCAGTTCCTTCTTCGTTTGGCAAACACTACGATCCTGGTTACTTCCAAGATCATTGTCATCTTTCTACTTGACAGCTACTGCACAAGCTGACTTTCCTTAGTCAGCTACTGAAGTCTTCCTATGATCCTCTTATGGAAGACTTTATCATGAATGGCTTCACAACTCAATCTGGATGCTGATTAAGTTGATGCTTAGATCTTCTAATAGCTTGCATGCCATTCGTTGAGTTCTCTCTTACTTCCTTTAGGTGAGATGTATCCTTACAGTACCAACTAGAGGCTTCATTCTTTGGATATTCTGGGAATGCTCAATTATTGAGAATTGTGTTTTCTCTACGATTCTTTTTTGGCTTTGTGAGCACATCTATTGAGGTCTTAGTTCTACACTCTACGATTCAACTTCGGCTATACAGACACTACGACTTGGAGATTAGATCTTGACACTACAATTTCTGTCGTTGTGCTTATTGTCTTCATCTGATCTTGCTCGACTACGATTTCTTCCTTTGATACGATCAGTAGACTCTAAGATTCTGAGTGTAGTCTACGATCCTTGACTTGGCCGTTAGTAGACTCTACAACTCCGAGTGTAGTCTACGATTCTTGACTTGACTTTGGCAGATGCTCTAATTGATTCAAATGGCGAGACTATCTCACGATTCGAACACGACTTCCTCAAAGCATCTACTACCCGAGGACGCTTTACTCGACACACTACGATCCTTCCTTATCTCTCCTGAAAGTCTACAAACTCTAAGATCTACTATCTTGCAGACTACGATTCTGCCTTGATAGCTCTCGAGTTATCCTTGACTCTCTGGCGGATCTACAATTTCAGTGCGGTTTCGACGATCGATCGACATGCCTATCTATTACATCATAAGATCAACCTAACATGTTTGATCTTTCTATATTTATAGTCCTTATACATCATTTCTTTTTAAGGAATTTACAAAGCTGTTCTGCTTATGTAGGATCAACCTAACATATTTTATCAATTTATTCTAAGTCCTTGTACATATGTTTCTATACCTTATTAGAGGACTTTACAGCTTTTCTTAATACAAGCATACTTGCATATTCATTCATATATACATCATAATTAAATCATATATAAATAAGAATATCATTCACATGTTTATTCCTTACAATATATATTATCAACACATCTTATATTAAGAACTTTGTTTACTAAATTCTTATTTTAATAACTTCTGAAAATTCAGGTTGTTACAATTTCTCTGAAAGTATGAGTAAAGAATTTGAAATGAGTATGATGGGAGAATTAAACTTATTCCTCGGATTATAGATCAAACAAGGAGAAAAAGATATTCATATATCTCAATCTAAATACTGTAAAGAAATGATCAAAAAATTTGGTTTAGAATTTGCAAAACCTCTTAATACTCCTATGTCAACTACTGAAAAATTGATTGCTGATGAAAATGAAAAAAAAATGTTGACTCGAAGAAATATAGAGGAATAATTAAAAGTTTGCTATATCTAACTGTAAGTAGACCTGACATTATGTTTAGTGTTTGTAAATGTGCTAGATTTCAAGAAAATCCTAAAGAATCTTACTTGGTCACAATAAAAAGAATTTTTTGATATCTTAAAGGAACCACAGAATTAGGATTATGGTATCCTAAAGATCAACCATTTAATCTTGTGTGTTTTTCAGACTCTGACTATGTAGGTCATCATGTCGATCGAAAAATTACCAATGGTACATCTCAGTTTCTAGGAGGATGTTTAGTTTTTTGGTTCTCTAAGAAACAAAAATCGGTATCTATTTCAACCACTAAAGCCGAATATATTGTTGTTGCACGTTGCTGTGCACAAATACTGTGGATGAAATAAATTCTTGCTGATAATAATTTAAAATTTGATTGTGTGTCAATTCTATGTGATAATACAAACACTATTAATCTTAGTAAAAATACCGTTTTGCATGCTAGATCAAAAAATATAGATATTAGACATCATTTTTTACGTGATCATGTTAATAACGGAACTATTAAATTAGAACACATTGACACTGAATTAAATATTATTGATATATTCACTAAACCATTGAGTTTAGATAGATTTTGCAAATTACGAATTGAATTAAGTATGTTAGATATTTCCTCTTAATATTTTTAACCGTCTTTTAAATTTTAACTTATTTTATATATTTATTAATTGTTTTATATATGATAATATTATATATTATACTTCTATATATATTTATATTACAACTGTAAAAATCCATGGTTATAAACTTTACTTACAAAACATTAGTATGATTTCTTTAATTCTCTAATCTATGTAATATAGTTAAAAAAAATTAATATTTAAGTAATATAATTAAAAATCAAATAATAATTTCCTTTTATTTAATTTAGTTCATTTATTTAATTTTTGGTATGTATATAAAGGATTTAATCTGCACCATTCATTTAAGCACAGATCCAACGGTTACCTGCTTCAATCCATGACTTCCCAATAGGACCAATCATCAATCAGCAATAAAAGCTCACGGATCACCTACTTGCACCGCCGATCAAGTATTAAACTCAATCTCGGCCAATGGATCAAAGTCAGCGAAGAAACACAACTGTTTGCACCTGAGATATTATCCCAACCATTCATCTCAAATAAGATTAATTAGTCACCGTTCTATTCACCTGGTTAGTCAAACTATAAATAACAAAATTAATTTGTTATTTCATTTTTACTTCTTCTTTCTCTCTCCTTTATCTTCGTCTTCGCCATCTCTCTCTTTCTTTCCTCTCTTCATCACCGATTCACTCTCATTCTCAAGGATTACTTTAAAATTTAGTATTGATTTGATTTATTTATCATTCAAGCTTCATTCTATCGATCTGCTTGATTGAAAAATTAAGTAAATATGTGTTTTCTAAAGTTTTTTTTAAAACTTTTCATTTCATCTATTTGACTGATTTTTTTTTTTTTTACAAAACCCTAAATTTTTTAGCCAAAATCTGTAAATTTTTGTAGAATCCATTCAAACAAAGGTTTTTTGTCTAACCTTTATCAATTTCGTTTGCTGAAATCGTATTTTGTTTAAATCTCATATTCTTACAAATCAAAAAACTTCAAATCTACGATCAGTGTAATTTTTTTAAGGCTTATTCATTAGATATATTCATAAATTTTATCTCGATTAGCCAGATCTGTTAGTTCTTCATTTATTTTGGTAAAAGTTACTCCGAATAATTGCTTATTTTTTTATAAAAAAAATTATCTCAACTATCAATTTGTTCGACCGAAAATTGATTTCTATTTTTAATAGATCCAATAAGATCAATATTATTACTTCTGGTTCATCGGTTTTCAATGTTTTTAAAAACCTAAACTTTGCAAACTAAATCAGTTTCTTTTTAACACTTTCTGTAAGCCAACATTCTTTTAAACTCATGTTGTTCCAATTTGAATCTTTAAAAGATTAGTGTGCGCAAAATCTATTTCAAATAAAATTTTAGATCTGGAAATCAAAAAGGGAGAAGGAGTTCTTGTATATATATACATTCTTTCAGATCTAACATTCAAATTAGATCTATCTTCTAAATTGTCACCACAAAACTCTTCTACTTCTTCAAATTTAAATCTACTTCGTCTGTAACATTTCTATTTTATGTCTACTCATCTCCATCAAGACTCTGTGCATGTAGCATGATTATTTTTCACTAATGGTATCTCTTTCTCTTGCTTTAGTTGCTCTCAGGTAAATTTTCTGTAACTTTTTATCTCTGTTTGATTGAATAATATTGTGTGCATTATTTGGTTGGGTGTGGATACTGATGTCCACTAATTTTTTTTAATTTTTGTTTGAGTTACATGTTTGCCGTATCCTACTAAGTTATGCTATAAATAATGGATATTACATCTTACCTACCTCTCTGAAACTTTTTTGACACTGTTGGGATATTGCCACATATATAGTCTTCATCTTCTGGTCTGACCAATTTGTATTAACTATTGTGATATAAATACTTATTTAAAGCATGGTATCTACTTTTTGATATAATTATGTGTCGTGTTATATTAAGGAATGTTATAAATGATGAATACTGCTGAATGTTTCTGTAGCCATATACTATATTTTGAGAAACTAACTTCTGTGAATATGACTATTTCTTTATGCTACATCTTTATTAAATATTTCATACTTGACATGTGGCAAATTAAGAAATTTATTTACTGAATCTTGTTTTTGACCATCTTAAAATATCAGATTTGAAAAACATCCAATTTACTGTTTAAATTAAATGTTTTTTGCTCTTATCTACAGTTCACAATATGGTTCTCTTACTTGTGAATCTATATTTGTATTTACTGCTAATCTTGACTAGTTATGTTTCGTGTATATATTCTTAGGTCAGTATATATTAATTATCTGATGCATATCATTACCTTTCTTCAATATATATAAGTTCATTTTCCAGTATGGTGCATTCGTGTCTTTGGTTGTTTCTTAGTTTCATTTCATCACCTTTGCTACCTGCTTCTCTCTTCATCATGTCTACTATTCTTTCATCTAAATGCAAGAAACTTTCTTTACACTCTGAATTGCATTTCTCTCATGGTGTTCGCCATTTGACTACTGCATCTGTTCAAGCTAAATATAGAATCATGAGACATAATCTGTCTGCAGGAAATGTGATCACTTTTAACAGCTTTCCAGACTTATTTGAAAAACTCAAAAATCTTGGGTGGGATTGTTTGGATACATTTTATGACAAAACTATTTATCCTGGTCTCATCTCTGAATTTTACACTCATATGGAATTTTCTAAAAACTCATCTGGTCTGTTAACTAGTATCACCACATGCATTCAAGGCCAAGCATATGTCATTGATGAACATTTCCTTGTCAGTGCCCTTCAACTTCATCCTTCCACATTAGAGTTACCCGGGCTCAATTATTATCTTCATCCTTTTTGGCATTTTTGTTGAAGAATGTATGCTTTTAAACACAATATGTATGTTGTCACTGACCAAATGGTACCTACTTTGTTTGATTTTCCTTGTAAAATTAGACTGGAATTCCTCACTACTGAGAGTCAGTTTTTGGGAAAATTTCTTAGAAACAATTTCATGCCTGTTAGAGAAGACAAAAGATTAATTTCATTTGACTTGGAACTTATCAAAAGTATTTTGAATGAATGCATGCCTTATAATTTAGCCTACTTTCCGTTATCTTCATTTGAGTTCTGTTTCCACAATAATTGTCCGGGTTTTGGTCTGTTACTCACTCACATTTTCAACTATTTGGAGATAAATGTCTCACAACATCAGTCTTAATTGGTTCCAACTAGCAATATTGTCTCTCATCTCAATCTTCCACCTCAATCACTGATTGTCTTTAAACCTTTTGATCATGAGGTAATAGAGTCTAACATAAATATGGCCACCAAAATAGACTCTCTTAACAGTATAAACCAACTTTTTCTGTACAACCAAAATCTCATGATAGAAAAATTAGAAGACATGCAATTTTCCTTGCATTTTGTTAAGAATATGATTTGTTTTATGATGGAGAAAAATAGACTATTAATGGGTCCATATCAGTTCACTACAAGAACAAGTGTTGAACCAGTTGATCATGTAGCACAACTATTTCCAGATGACAATCTTCCAGATACTACTCAACATTTCTCTCCTTTTAATCTGGATGACATCTAACTATTTGACATATTTGTAATATAACTACATATTTTGGATGACTGTAACTAACTAATACTAACTACTATTACTACTACTAGAAAAACTTATGATAGTTTTATGAATGTTATGCTTATTACTAACTTTTTGCAGGAACAAAAGACTAACCTTTTCTTCAGGTTCAGTTTTTCTCCCCATCATTTTTTATGATGACAAAGGGGGAGAAGAAAAATATTATATGAACTACTTATGGGATGTCATATAAACTGATAAAATGTTATAACTGTTATAATTAAACTCATTTGAATATACTAATTTGAAATATTCATTAAGTAAGGAGGAGCTTCATAATTTTAGGGAGAGACCTTTAATAGAAAATATTTTTATAATTGTCATCATCAAAAAGGGGAAGATTGATAGGTCTCCAAAGTTTTAGTATATTTTGATGATAACAATTATGAAGTAATTAAATTAATTAAATATGTTTGATATTTAATTAATTATTTTACTTACTTTTATCTAAATTATTTTTCTAAATTTTATTTGAATTAATTTTAATTGATCTTGATAATTTAAATATCAAGTGTTAAATAAATTGATTCATATAAAAATTTCCAAGGCAAGGAGATCCTATTTTCTTTTAAACTCACAAAACAAAATTGGGCAAAAAGATTTCTTGCATACACATATTAATCATATATATATATATATATATATATATATATATGGAGAGGATCAAGAGCACTCTCCTTAAATAGCACTCCGCCTTAAATAGCACTCTTTTATCAAAACAGCGTAGTTTTGGAGGGACCAGCGGTGGTATTTTTGTAAATACAATGCCACCGCGTATTTAGAAAAATGCCACTGCGTCCTCCAAAACTACGTCGCTTTTGATAAAAGAGTGCTATTTAATGCGAGTGCTATTTAAGAGAGAGTATTTTCGATCTCACTGTATATATATATATATATATATATATATATATATATATATATATATATATATATATATATATATATAAGTTTTACATATATACATATATACTTTGTGTGCATGCAAACACTTGGTCATTTGGTGACACTCTTTATGGGACACGGTTGTGTATGACATGCTTTGACCGAATTACTAAGATATGTTGAAATTGGCTTTGATTTAGCATTAATTGCATTAAGCTATCAAAGAAGTGCATGGGCGAAAAATTGAATTCCTTTTTGCTGGCAATCCGTGTGCTTTATTTACATCCGAACCATTAAAATAAAGTTGAAACAATCTCATCCATTGATTTCAAAAATAGGTTTCAAAATTACCATTTTTCCCCCGACCTCAACAATTCTATAAATATGGAGTCTTTCATTCATTTGGTTTTTGCCACTTCAAGTGAAAAGAAAAGCTTACTCTCCTTTCCTACATATTCTCTCTAAAGCTTTAATATCTCTTCTTACCAAAGTTTTGATTATTTGAGAAGAGAAAATTGGTCCAAGTAATTGAGATAAGTCATTTGATTTAACTTAGTTAAATTATCTCTTGCTTATTTACATTTATAGATATACGAATATAAATTTTTATACACAATTTTATATATCTATATTTCATCTATTTATTGTAAGACCCCAAATTTTATGAATAAAGATTAATTCTCTCGAAATATTTTTTTAAGTATTAAGGTGTGGATTTGATATAATATTATAGTTGTGGGTAATATTTATAAATTTTACAAAGTATGCAAGTTGTTATAAAATATTGGTTTGGTCAAGGAATATTCGTTTTAACAGGGAATATTCGTACAACGGCATAATTATTGGTGGACCCCTCAACGAAATTACTGTCGGAGTTAGAAAATGACAGAAATATCTTTTTATGAAAATAACGGCAAAAGTTTTACCGTTAACTGTTGAAATACCCGGTGGTAAAAGTACAGTAATACGTGTGGTTGCATAGTAGCACACGATATTGATTATTGATGCTTACGTAAGAAGTCACTCAGTTTATTTCAATTATTGCTACAGTAATTGCTGCATAGTATCTCACGTTATTGATTCAATTATTGTCACAATATTTTATATTATTAAATCAATAATTGAGATGACAAGTTATTCATATTATTATTTGCATTATTGATAATGTCTAGAAAGTTCTGTCGAGGAAATGGGTTTGGTCACCTAATTGCGCGTCAATAGGGAAAAATTCTTATCAGAAAGCCCCCTCTTTCCTGGGAACGATCTGGTTGTTAATATTGCGGGTTATACTAATAATGAATAAATATTGTTAAAAATATTGAGGGGATTGTTAGAGTTTATGCCCTAGAGGCCAATTATTTGATATAATTGCTTAACGTTTTGATATTATATTTGATTAAATAAATGAATGATTTTATTATGGTTTTATTTACTGCGTTATATAAATGTTAACATAATAAAAATCCTTAGAATAGTGATACAAATTAAATAGTTTCAAGTATTTGACTTGAACATGAGATTATATAATTACAATTAGTATCATTGTTCTTAAATGTCTAGAGTTTATGCCCTAGAGGCCAATTATTTGATATAATTGCTTAACGCTTTTGATATTATATTTGATTGAATAAATGAATGATTTTATTATGGTTTTATTTATCATATATATAAATGTTAACATAATAAAAATCCTTAGAATAGTGATACAAATTATATAGTTTCAAGTATGTGACTTGAACATGAGATTATATAATTACAATTAGTATCATTGTTTTAAATGTCCTTAGTTGAGTATCATTGTTGATGGGACAACAATGATGCATTAAGACTAGTATGTGGATCGACCGATGACCAAATCTCATTGGTCATAAATATATGAGATATTAAGTCAATGCATAGGTACATGTTAGAGAACGATGTAATCGATGTACCCACCATGAGAATTCTATGTGGAGCATTATGCAAAGTGTCATTAGCAATTCTCATAAAGGACAATGATGTAATGGTCCTCCCGACCAAATCACTATATTACTACACGAGAATTTATGTACTTTGATATCATCAAATGTCACCTTTAATAGGGTGGACTATAAAGGTGATTATTGGGTACATCATGAATCGTGTGAGGAATATGAGTGATCTAGATGGAATTTAACCTCCTATATATTAGGGTGATATCCATAGGTTTCTTGATTGAGTAGACTATGAAATGCATGGCCATGCTCAAATAGTGATTTGTTTCATATAGTCTACTCATCGATCAAGAAAAAAACTCAGATTAAATTATGAAGAGTATGACACATTCCATGACTCGAGTTTAATCTAGGATATTAAGGTTAAAAGGATTAAATTACATTGAAACATTGGTCACAAAAAAGGTTGCATCGAATCATCGATCTTATTATTACTTGGTAGTAGCAGTGATGCATTACTAGATGCCGCCACACTTTTATAATTTTATAATATGATTTTAAAATTATTGCCAACGTAATAATAACCTATAGGGTCACACACATAAACGTAATTAAAAGGGAATTAATTTAAATTGTAAAGATTTAAATATATCAATATGATTGATAGTATTTAAATTACTTAATTTAAATTAATAGGATAATTTATATATATATATTAATTAAGTAAGAAGTAAGACTTAAGATATATATATATATATATATATATATATATATATATATATATATATAAATTCGGATTTTATTAAATTAGGTTTTGAATAATTCCTTTTAATCGCTATATATATATGATATGTAGCAGTACCATTTTAGGTATTATTCATTAACCAAAACCCTAGCCGCTTCTTAGAGAGAGACTAGAGAAAAATAGTTTCAAAAAATCCTCATCCTTGGTGGCTAGTACCATAATTCCTTCTTCTCAGATCGTACGATGATTCATGGAGCGCTCATGTGGATACCGTAGAGACGCAGTTCATTCGATTATGCTGAGATTCAACCGCATCGCTTTTAGCTTTCTTAATCTCCAGATAATTTCTAACCACCGAATTAATTGTTTTTCGCATGGATCCTGCTTTTAGGGTTTCAAAATTGCTTTAAATTGTTCTATTTCATTTTCGCTGCTTTTATGTGTCGAAACCCTTCAAAGGTATCGTAGCTACTTGCAAAATGATTAATTCAGATTACGTGTTTTATTGTTTTCGATATATATGATATGTGATGATACAATTTTACCGATCCGAAATTGATTATATTGTTTTCGATATATATATATATATGATGATACAATTTTATTAATAATCGAATTGAATATATAATATTCTATATGATGATATTATCTATCGTATTATGAATATCATGATAGATATATATGTATATGATGTTCTCGTTAATCGTATCTTATATGGCGAATAACAAAGATACAACTTATGCTCTCTAATCGGATTAGAAGTATGCGATTCTTCTTTAATATGATTAATTGAAATCGACATATATGATATATATTTGTGTATTGTTATTATGATTGTTTTGGTGGATTAAAATATATGATTCTCAAACTGCTTCGTAGAGATTCAGATGGAAAAATTCTACAATATGATTGTAGTTCAAAAATTCACAGCCGAATTGACCCATTTTGGGACCCCCATCGACCCCCCCCCACCCCCGTCAGAAGCGCATTTATGGTCGTGACCCCAATATGTTATATATAGTTTTTTTAATTATATATAAATTGTTATGTGCTTATTGTGATATGCATGGTGCATAATTATGGCCTTTTTCACCCATAAAGTTAGTGGTTTTGGTTTTGAAATACTACCATATGTCGTGCCTTTCTATAAATTTCGATGTAATATTCTCTTCTCATCTAAATCCCTCGAATGTAACTCGAGGTTTCTTTTATGTCATGTAATAATCATAATCGATGAAGATGTCAAGATGGAGAACACGATGGAAAGATGATGATGGAGAGGAGGCACATGTATGAGGAAGATCCAAGGAAGCTACTATTTTAAGATCTTTTACCACCTTAGATCGACCTTCAATCTTTCATTAGCTTGAAAAGATCGACAAAGGATCGGGCCATAATCTGTGACACATTTAATTTTGCACTTTATTTATGCTTGTATGCGATATGATATGATAAATAATGTGCATGCTTAATAAGATTAAAATTGGTGAGATCTAAATTTATTTATAAAATCCTCATTAAATTATTAAGTCTAAATCGATGCCTTCCAATGAATAACACTCATCAAGACCTTGATCAATAGATGTAGGTTTGCCAAAGCAAAGTACCCTATTTATCTAGGTAAGATGCGATAGGATAATTGTGATATCCAAACTGTTAAAATCATTGGGCCCGACTTAACTAAGTTATCTCAATAGATTGTGGACTTAGAGGCATAGAGTTTGGTAGGTACCATTAGATGGACTAGAAACAAATGTTGTTGTTTACCAAACTATCCAAGAGTTATATATGATATAATTGACAAAAGGGTTGTCTACCTAAATAATTATGTTTTAAGAGATTAGCCAAAGCTAACTTAAGTCATAATGAAATATGGATCTTGGCTCACTAGAAAGATTTAATAGAAAATGCTTTCCTAATTAATGGTGAGGGCTATTAATTTGAATAAAATAGGGGGGTATATTTTGAATGTACTATTATCAATTACATAATATCAACTCGCAATTTGACTTATTATTTTGGCACTTATAAATTGTAGATATCAATGGCAAACAACAACAACACAAGTAGTCTTTCACTACGATCACCCTCTCGAGAAGGACAAGTCGAGTGGAATTAATTTCCTCGATCGCACATAGAACTTGAGGATTGTCCTCAAACAAGAGCGCAAGCTATATGTCCTCGATGGGCCCATTCCTCGCAAAGACTAAATCCATCGCACCACGCGTAGAGCATAATGCTTACAAGAAGCATCAAGATGATGCTCGACGTGAGAGTTGTCTCATGCTAGCAACTATGAACGCCGAGCTTCGTAAGCAATATGAGTTGATGGATGCTTATGAGATGATCGAGCATCTCAAGAAATTGTTCAAGGGCATGCTCGACAGAGAGGTATGATACAAGCAAGGCGTTGATCACCGCAAGATGGGTGAACGTGATCCAGCTTGGTCCACATGTAAAATAAAATGATTGGGTATATTGAGTACCTTGATAGGTTGGGTTTTCCAATCACTCCTAAGCCCAAACTGATCTTGTTTTGCAATCTTTGAACAACAACTACTCTCAATTTGTTATGAATTATCTTATGAATGAAATTGAGAAACCCTTTATCGAAGTTGTTGAGCATGTTAAGAACTCACGAGAACAACATGAAAAAGGCAGACCCGGCCCCATAATGATGGTGCAAAAGGGGAATGCTAAGGAAATGGAAAGGCAAGAAAAGATAGATCTAATTCTCGTGCCAAACCTAATTCCAAAACCAAATAAGCTTTAAAACCTAAAGGTGGGGTGGCTAAAGAAGGTGATTGTCACTTTTGTGGAAAACCCGACACCGGAAGAGGAATTGTCATGCTTATTTGGAAGAAGTGAAGAAAAGAAAGGAAGTGTGACTTCGATTCGTGTATATATATGTTATAGAAGTCAATTTGTCTACTTCTACATCATGGGTATTGATATCGGATGTGGTTCTCACATTTGTGTTAATGTGCGTGAACTTCAAGGAGTAGGACTTTGGCAAAAGGAGAGGTCGACCTACGAGTTGGGAATGGAGCAAAAGTTGTCAGACCGGCCGTAGGAACTTATCATTTATCTTTGCCCACCGGGCTAGTATTAGAATTAGAGGATTGTTATTATGTGCCTACTATAAGCAAAAAACATTATTTCGCTTTCTTGTTTGGACAAGAAAGGTTTTTCATTTATAATTAAGAACAATCGTTGTTCGCTTTTACTTAAATGATATTTGCTATGGTGTGTTGCACAATTGTTTAACTGGCTTTATATTCTTGATTTAGAAATGCCTATCTATAACATAAATACAAAACAATTTAAATCAAATGATTCAAATCGACATATCTCCGCAATCGCTGCTTGGGGCCATATAAATGAGAAACGATATCAAAACTCCATAAAGATGGATTTTTGGATTCATTTGATTTTGAATCATATGAAAAAATGCGAATCTTGTTTATTAGGCAAGATGATTAAAGCCCTTTCATCGACACAAAGAACGGCTAATATATATCGGGACTTATACATAGTGATGTATGTGGACCCATGAGTTCAAGTTAGCAAGAGGTAGGTTTTATTACTTCATTACATTTATCGACGACTTCAAGAGATATGGATATGTGTATCTTATGAGACACAAATCAAATCCTTTGAAAAGTTCAAGGAATTCAAGAATGAAGTTCAAAACCAATTTGGCAAAAGCATAAAAGCCCTTCGATCCGATCGAGGAGGTGAATACTTAAGCCAAGACTTTGATGACCTTCTAAAGGAGTGTGGTATTATATCACAACTCACTCCACCTTCGAACACCACAATGGAATGGTGTATCCGAGAGAGAAATCGCACTTGTTGGACATGGTACGATCAATGATGAGTCATGCAGATCTTCCAATAAGCTTCTGGGTCATGCCCTAGAGACAAATCAGATTCACACTTAACCGTGTTCCTACAAAGACGGCTCAAGAAGACACCATATGAGATGTGGACCGGGAAACGCCCTAGTATGTCATTCATGAAGATTTGGGGTTGCGAGGCATTTGTAAAACGTCTGATTCTCGAAGCTCTTCGACCCAAATCGACAAATGTAATTTTGTGGGATACCCAAAGAAAACAAAAGGGTATTATTTCTACAAACCTTCCGAGAATAAAGTGTTTGTTGCTCGAACTGTATTTTTCTAGAAAGAGAATTTGTCTCTAAAGGAAACAAAGGAGGAAAGTAGAACTCAAGAAATTCGAGAACCACAAAATATCATCAACCTCGAGTTGAACGTGAGCAGAACCACAAGAAATTGTGGAAAGTGAACCCGCTCAAATTACACAAGGAATTCAGAGATCCGTAGGACACGCCAAGAGCCCGAGAGATATTATGGATATCTTGTGACTCAAAACAATGATGTGATGCTCATAGATCAGATGAGCTCGCTTCCTACCAAGAAGCTATGAATGGACCAGATTTTGAGAGATGGCTTGAAGCCATGAGATCCGAAATGGACTCCATGTATACTAACCAAGTATGGACTTTGGTTGATCCACCAAGGGGTAAAACCAATCGGTGCAAGTGGGTTTTCAAGAAGAAAACCGATATGGATGGTAATGTACAAACCTACAAAGGTCGATCGGTAGCAGCAAAAGGTTACAAAACAAGTTCAAGGTGTCGACTATGATGAAACCTTCTCTCCAAAGGGCAAATGGTTAAATCCATCAGGATCTTACTTGCTATTGCAGCCTTTTACGATTACGAAATCTGGCAGATGGATGTCAAAACTGCTTTCCTTAATGGAAATCTCCTTGAGGATGTGTACATGACACAACCTAAGGGATTTGTCACCCAAAGGATGCTGGAAAGGTATGTAAGCTGCAGCAATCCATTTATGGATTGAAGCAAGCCTCTCAGAGTTGGAATCTTCGATTTGATGAAGCAATCAAAGAGTTTGGCTTTATTAAAAATGAAGATGAACCTTGTGTATATAAGAAGGTTAGTGGGAGTCACATTGTATTCCTGATATTATATGTTGACGACATATTAATTATTGGGAATGACATTCCTTCATTACAGGCTGTAAAAACATGGTTAGGAAAATGTTTCTCCATGAAAGATTTAGGCGATGCAGCCTACATTTTAGGTATCAAGATCTATCGAGATAGATCGAGAAAAATGATCGGCCTAAGTCAGAGTACATATATTGATAAAGTGCTAAAACGGTTCAAAGATGCAAGAGGCAAAAGAGGACACTTACCCATGACTCATGGTGTAAAGATCTCTAAGGCCCAATGTCCTAAATCACAAGATGATGAGGAGTGTATGAGAAAGATCCCTTATGCTTCTAAGAATTGGATCTATCATGTATGCAATGATATGTACTCGTCTCGGATGTCTCAGATGCTTTGAGCATGATGAGCAGATACCAGTCGAATCCAGGTGAAGGTCACTGGACAGCAATCAAGAATATCCTCAAGTACCTAAAAAGGACTAAGGATTCATTCTTGGTATATGGAGGTGAAGACAAACTAGAAGTAAAGGGTTACACACAGATGCTAGTTTCTAGACCGATAATGATGACTATAGTCTCAACCAGTTTTGTATTTTGCCTTAATGGTGGTGTCATTAGCTAGAAGAGTTCAAGCAAGAGACAAGAGCCGATTCTACAACAAAGAGGTTTAGAGTATATTGTCGCTTCTAGTGCAAATGCCAAGGAGGTCAGATGGATTAAAAAGTTCATCATCGAACTTGTTGTTGTTCCAACCATTGTTGATCCGGCTAAGCTTTATACTCGTGATAATAATGGAGCCATCAGACAAAGCTAAGGAACCCAGATCTCACCAACGATCCAAGCATATACTTTAAAGCGGTACCATCTCATCCGTGAAATCATTGATGAGGAGATGTACATATAGAAGAGTGCCAATAGATGATAATGTTGCAGATCCACTAACCAAGGCTTTGTCGCAGCAGGTAAACACGATCGTCACACTAGTTCCATGGGTATTAGATACATGAGTGATCGGGCTCTAGTGCAAGTGGGAGATCATAGAGTTTATGCCCTAGAGGCCAATTATTTGATATAATTGCTTAACGCTTTGATATTATATTTGATTGAATAAATGAATGATTTTATTATGGTTTTATTTATCGCGTTATATAAATGTTAACATAATAAAAACCTTAGAATAGTGATACAAATTATATAGTTTCAAGTATGTGACTTGAACATGAGATTATATAATTACAATTAGTATCATTGTTCTTAAATGTCCCTAGTTTCGAGAGTATCATTGTTGATGGGACAACAATGATGCATTAAGACTAGTATGTGGATCGACCGATGACCAAATCTCATTGGTCATAAATATATGAGATATTAAGTCAATGCATAGGTACATGTTAGAGAACGATGTAATCGATGCACTCCACCATGAGAATTCTATGTGGAGCATTATGCAAAGTGTCATTAGCAATTCTCATAGTGACAATGATGTAATGGTCCTCCGACCAAATCACTATATTACTACACTACGAATTTATGTACTTTGATATCATCAAATGTCACCTTTAATAGGTGGACTATAAAGGTGATTATTGGGTACATCATGAATCGTGGTGAGGAATATGAGTGATCTAGATGGAATTTAACCCTCCTATATATTAGGGGTGATATCCATAGGCCTCTTGATTGAGTAGGACTATGAAATGCATGGCCATGCTCAAATAGTGATTTGTTTCATATAGTCTACTCATTGATCAAGAAAAAACTCAGATTAAATTATGAAGAGTATGACACATTCCATGACTCGAGTTTAATCTAGGATATTAAGGTTAAAAGGATTAAATTACATCAAACATTGGTCACTTAAAAGGTTGCATCGAATCATCGATCTTATTATTACTGGGTAGTAGTGATGCATTACTAGATGCAGCTTTCACTTTTTATAATTTTATAATATGATTTTAAAATTATTGCCAACGTAATAATAACCTATAGGGTCACACACATAGAACGTAATTAAAAGGGAATTAATTTAAATTGTAAAGATTTAAATATGTCAATATGATTGATAGTATTTAAATTACGAATTTAAATTAATAGGATAATTTATATATAGATATATTAATTAAGTAAGACTTAATTAAGATATATATATATATATATATATATATATAAATTCGGATTTTATTAAATTAGGTTTTTGAATAATTCCTTTTAATCGCTATATATATGATATGTAGCAGCCATTTTAGGTATTATTCATTAACCAAAACCCTAGCCGCTCTTAGAGAGAGACTAGAGAGAAAACAGTTTTGAAAAATCCTCATCCTTGGTGGCTAGTACCGCGGTTCCTTCTTCTGCAGATCGTACGATAGATGCAAGAGGCAAAAGAGGACTCTTACCCATGACTCATGGTGTAAAGATCTCTAAGGCCCAATGTCCTAAATCACAAGATGAAGCGTATGAGAAAGATCCATTATGCTTTGGCAATTGGATCTATCATGTATGCAATGATATGTACTCGTGCAGATGTCTCGTATGCTTTGACCATTTACGACGCGGTGAGATACCAAATAATCCGGTGAAGGTCATTGGACGTTATGATCAAGAATATCCTCAAGTATCTAAAAAGGACTAAGGATTCATTCTTGGTATATGGAGGTGAAGACGAACTGGCAGTAAAGGTTTACACAGATGCTAGTTTCCAGAATGACAATGATGACTATAAGTCTCGGTCAGGTTTTTTGTTTTGCCTTAATGGTGGTGCTGTTAGCTAGAAGAGTTCGAAGCAAAAGACAGTAGCCGATTCTACAACAGAGGCTGAGTATATTGCTGCTTCTAGTGCGGCTAAAGAGGTTGTATGGATTAAAAAGTCCGTCACTGAACTTGGTATTGTTCCAACCATTGTTGATCTTGTTAAGCTATACTGTGATAATAATGGAGCCATTGCACAGGCTAAGGAACCTAGATCTCACCAACGATCCAAGCATATACTTAGGCGAAACCATCTCATTCGTGAAATCATTGATAGAGGAGATGTACATATAGGAAGAGTGGAAACAGATGATAATGTTGCAGATCCACTGACCAAGGCTTTGTCACAGCAGAAGCACGAAGGTCACACTAGTTCCATGGGTATTAGATACATGAGTGATTGACTCTAGTGCAAGTAAGAGACTGTTAGAGTTTATGCCTTAGAGGCCAATTATTTGATATAATTGCTTAACGTTTTGATATTATATTTGATTGAATAAATGAATTATTTTATTATGGTTTTATTTACTGCGTTATATAAATGTTAACATAATAAAAATTCTTAGAATAGTGATACAAATTATATAGTTTCAAATATGTGACTTGAACATGAGATTATATAATTACAATTAGTATCATTGTTCGTAAATGTCCCTAGTTGAGTATCATTGTTGATGGGACAACAATGATACATTGAGACCAGTATGTGGATTGACTGATGACCAAATCTCATTGGTCATAAATATATGAGATATTAAGTCAATGCATAGGTACATGTTAGAGAACGATGTACTGGACAGACCCACCATGAGAATTCTACGTGGAACATTATGCAAAGTCTCATTAGCAATTTTCATAGTGACAATGATGTAATTGTCCTCCGACATAAAATCACTATATTACTACACGAGAATCAATGTACTTTGATATTATCAAATGTCACCTTTAATAGGGAGGACTATAAAGGTGATTATTGGGTGCATCATGAATCGTGTGAGGAATATGAGTGATCTAGATGGAATTTAACCCTCCTATATATTAGGGGTGATATCCATAGGCCTCTTGATTGAGTAGGACTGTGAAATGCATGGCCATGCTCAAATAGTGATTTGTTTCATATAGTCTACTCATTGATCAAAAAAACTCAGTTTAAATTATGAAGTGTATGAAACATTCCATGACTCAAGTTTAATCTAGTATATTAAGGTTAAAAAGGATTAAATTACAATGAAACATTGGTCACGAAAAGGTTGCATCGAATCATCGATCTTATTATTACTTGGGTAGCAGTGATGCATTACTAGATGTCGCTCACTGTTTATAATTTTATAATATGATTTTAAAATTATTGCCAACGTAATAATAACCTATAGGGTCACACACATAGAACGTAATTAAAAGGGAATTAATTTAAATTGTAAGGATTTAAATATATCAATATGATTGATAGTATTTAAATCACGGATTTAAATTAAAAGGATGATATATATATATATATATATATATATATATATATATATATTAAGTAAGACTTAATTAAGATATAATATATATATAAATTTAGATTTTATTTTAATTAGATTAAGGTTTTGATTAATTCCGATTTATTGCAATATATATGATATATCAGCGTTTTAGGGAAGTCAATCACAACCAAAAATCCTAGCCGCTCTTAGAGAGAGACTAGAGAAAAATTTTGAAAATTCTAATCCTTGGTGGCTAGTACCTCAGTTCTCTTCACTGCAGATCGTATGACGATTATTCATGCCTAGGTGGAAACCGTAGTAGGCGCTGGCTTACGATTGGATTGTGTAAAGGATTCAAGCGCTTTCGTAACTCTCATAATCGATGATAATATCTAAACCACTGAATTAATTTCTATTTCACATGGATCCTGTTTTTGGGTTTCAGAAATTGTTTTGATTATTTTATATTTTCGTTGCGTTTTTGTGCTGAAATCCCAACAGGGATTTTTACGAAGTATTTTGTTATAAATTTTGGCGTATTATTTGGACCCCAGCTACCCATTTTTGAAAATAATCGGTGAAAGTTATTCAAGATATATATATATATATATATATATATATATATATATATATATATATATATATATATATATATTGTGGTGGGGCCCACATGTTTATGACTTTTGTGGGGGGTGTAGGATTTTGGTCACGAGAAATGAAAGGAAAAATGATGGCGGGGAAGGAATGTGTATTATGTATATAAATATATATTTTATAAGTTTTGTTTTTTTATAAAAAATAGAATATATTATATTTTATTATGCATAGTGTCTGCATAGTGATTGCATAGTAAAAAATTAGAAAAATCTGCAGAAATTTTCTGCGCGTCCGTGATGTTGCACTGTTGGTCCGTGAGAAAAAAATTCTAAATAGTATCCTTCCATTCTCCTATAAATAGGATGTTTAGTTTATAATTGAAAATCACACCAGAATTAGAGAATTCTTCTTCTATAATATTGAGCAAATTTCTTTTGAGTTTTAGGAAGCTTTGAGTGTAGAAAATAGTGAAAGTTTTCTTCAAAAATATCCCCGCTATACCAGTTGGAATACTCTCTTTTTTAAGGTAAGGGGTAGTATTTATTTCATATTCGCTTACGATATTATTTTTCGTATTCGTAAGATATTTTATTTCCTTCAATATTCGCAAGAAATATTATCTTCATTTAATATTCGTAAGGAATATTATCTTCATTCAATAATCGTAAGGAATATTATTTTCGTTCAAAAGCCATAAGGGATATTATTTTTGTTCAATATTCGTAAGAAATAATATTTTCTTCCATACTTTGTAGTATGTAAGTAAAATTATTTCGTTTCATATTCCAAATTCTACACTCATTTTGTTAAGTTTTGGCTTCTATACTCTATGAAATTAGTAGAATATCCTTGATATTTGCGCTTCATCTAGTATCTTTTCATGAAAATATTATTCTGAGCATTCTTGATAAGTTTTAACATTTTCATGCCAGAATACTATTCACGGGGTACTATTCCCGAAGTACTATTCATGGGGTACTATTCACCCGGAGTACTATTAATGAAAAAAATTAATTTCATTTCATTCCAAATCATTTTTGATACATTATTATTTTTAAATTTTACTCCACAAACCAATATCATGTTGACCATTTGAACGTTTTTAAACTTTGGATAAATTTAAATTCTTTAATATTTATCCTTGATCTCGTTTGATTGAATTTTTATATAATTGTCATCATCCTCATGCTTATATTGTGATGAAATTCATCTTTGGCCCGTAGTGCATAGATGGACTGTTGATTGGTATGATTATGACCAGGGATTATTTGGTATAATCATGACCTGTAATGTCACAAGTGATGTGGATTATTTATTGAGTTGAGTCTCAGCGACAGTTATTGGTATGATCATAACCATGGTTCTCTTCGGTCAAGGGTGCAAAAATGAATTGTTGTTTGGCATGTTCATGACTTTTAGTGAAAACACGAATATCTTTGGCCCGTAGTGCATGAATAATTCATGGTCGTGATACTAATGAATATCCTTGGCCTGTATTGCATGGATAATTCAGTGATATGGATTATTTATTAAGTTGAGTCTCAGGGATAAAATTGATGATAAACTTTTAAATCATAGAAGATAGTAGATATCATGCTCTACTTGACTCTTCTAATGGATTGTTTGTTCCGCTACAGTTGTTGATCTAAAACTTGTTGTCCACTGTATTCTCAGTTGTTATACTGCTGAAGACTAACGATAATTTATTCAGCATTATCTTAGTCATAATATTTCTTACTGAGCTATTTGAGCTCACCATTTTCTTCCACTGTTCTCTTCAGGAAGTGAGAATATAGCTGGGACTAGTCGGGGAATGGAGTGACGGTCCAAATGGTTGTTTTATTAGTCCTCACTATTCTGTTAAATAGTGTGATAATAATTGTAATGAGATTGAATTTGAGTTTGGATATTGTCTAGAAGACAATATCCGTATTAAAACTCTCAGCTATATGTTGTCGTATTTTGCACTACAGTTGTATTAATTAAGTTTGTATTTAAATTATGTACCATGTATTTGGCGACTCAGAATGGGTTATGTATGCCTATTTTGGGGGCCACATTTATCAAATAAAAAGTTATACTTAGACGTCGAAAGGCTACGGAGATATTCTTCTAAGGTCAGGAAACCGAACCGTAAGATTCCTTATAGTACTAAGTAACTTTTTATTGATATTATTTATATAAATATTTTAAAATAGATATACACTTGATTGTTCAAAATGACACTGAGCTATTCCTCCAAAAAGAGTGAATCATCTAAACCTGATTTGAAAATCTAAGTGATCAATCAAAAATATTTATATAAATTTCAATTGTGAAATTATAAATTCTGTCATACTTAGATGTCGAAAGGCTACGGAGATATTCCTCTTAAGTGAGGGAATCGAACCGTACGATTCCTTATAGTACTAAGTGACTTTATTTATAAATCACATAATAGATAAAATATTATTATATATTATCTAAGTTAAAAAAAAAATATTTGTTATATCAAGTAATGCTTAACTAATTATATTGTTATACTTGACAATTATCGTTTAAATTGATTTATTCATTTAATCACAAGTATTTGAACACAAATTTATTCATATAATAACTTTTTAGAAAATATCTGAAAAATATCTATTTTAATCCATAGAAAAACACTCTTTAAAGTTACATTAAAATTATTTATCTGCTTATACAGAAGCACTTTCTTAGTTTAACTTAATCTATTTGCTTATTCAAGAAGCTCCTCTCATATAAGATATAAAAGCTAACAGTGCATATATTTACATATCTGCTTACATAGAAGAATTATTTGATCTAAGCACAAATTATTATCTGCTTACAAAGAACATACTTTCTCAAGTATAAAAGTCTTTAAACTTTTAGAAATATATTTTCTCTTTAATTGATATCTGCTTATTTGAGAAGCATCAATCTGTACTAAATTTTATCTGCTTATTTAAGAAGCAAACTGTTGTAAATTCTTTTTTAAAAAGAGAAAATGGTAGAGTTAGTTTATTTTATGTACCTGTGAAAAAGACGAGTATTTCTCCACCAAGACCATAGTCCTAGAGAGGTCAGCTGGGAGTTGAGTCTCTAATGAACTTGTGAGGTGAGGAAGAGATTGTTGTTTTAATACCATATCATAGAATAGAACTAAACTTAAAAAAAGAAATAACTAAACTTGAGGAGGGAGCTGGGAGCTTGTTATCCAAGATAGATTAGTTGGGAATAGTTAGAAGTTTGTCTATAGAACTTTGTAAAGGCTTCTCCACCTGTTGAAGGAGTATTTATTGCTTATACTAATAGGATCTCAACTTCTGAATAGGAACTTGAGACTGGACGTAGCAACATACCAGGGGTGTATGTTGTGAACCAGATAAATATATGTGCATTGTGTGATTGAATTTTTACTGCCTTGCATATTAATTTCTAACACTGTAAATTAATCATTCAAAAATTTAAAAAGGCCTAAGATAATTTTTAAATCTGTAATAATCTATTCAACCCCCCTTCTAGATTATTATTGGACTTTCAGCAATAAATATGGCTACCGAATATATAACTATAGGCGGTTCTTCTTCTGCACCAATGATACCTAATGTACCTATGAACCATGGTGAAAAATTTAAAAAGTTTAATGGAACAAAGTTCAAAGGATGACAACAAAAAAATGTTGTTTGATATCACTACACTATATTTTGCTAGATTTTTTCATGAATATCCCCCCTATGCTTAGTGAGAATGAAACAAATAGGCAGATGAATGTTGCAATAGATGCATAAAAACATGTTGATTTTTTGTGTAGAAACTACATCCTCAATGGATTGGATAACACATTATACAATATATATAGTTCTCTCAAGTCAGCAAGAGAACTTTGGGATCTATTTGATAAGAAATATAAAACGAAAGATGTTGGCAGGAAGTACGTAGTTGGCAGATTTTTGGACTATAAGATGGTGGATTTCAAGGCTGTCATCAATCAAGTCTAAGAAATTTAAGTAATCCTGCATGAAATACATGAAGAAGATATATCCTTAAGTGAATCTTTTCAAGTAATGGCTATCATTGAAAAACTACCGCCAATGTGGAAGGATTTTAAGAATTATCTCAAACATAAGCGTAAAGAGATGAAACTTGAAGACTTAATCGTAAGATTAATGATAGAAGAGGACAACCGTGCTTCCAAAAAGAAAGCAGGAAAGACCTTTATGGAATTTAAAGTCAATGTGGTGGAATGATAAGTACATGATATTCATTGAATTTTATTATTTTATGTTTAGTATTATTACATGATTCATGTGTTTACGCTCTTATTAAGGTGTTTTATTGATTTCAGGTTGAAATAGAGCTAAAAGGATGAAAAGGGATGAATTAGAGCTGATTAGATGAAAAAGGAAGAAAACTCCAAAAATAGGTGAATTCGCCTTGACAAATTAAACCAAGGCAATATATTTGCCCTGTCGAATTCATCTCTTCAATTCGCCCTAGCGGACTCACCAAGGCAAAGGAATTCACCCCAGCGAATTCGTCGAGAAATTTCAGAATATGGAAAGTTTTCAAGCCTGAGATTTGATAGAGTTCAACATGGATTTGTAATGTGATTTCTCAGAGGATTAGGACTTAGTTTTAGTACTATAAATACATGTAATTTGTGACGCCCCTGAAATAGGTATACATCACCCATTCTAAGTCATCAAATACATGGTACAAAATTCAAATACAACTTAATTATACAACTGTCGTGTAAAATATGACAAAACATAAGCTGAGAGTTTTAATACGAATATTATCTTCTAGACAATATTCAGACTCAAATGGAGTCCTCACTATATTTATTATCACACTATTTCACATAATAGTGAGGACTACTAATGAAAACATCTGGACCGTCACTCCGTTCCTCGACTAGTCCCAGCTATATTCATATTTCCTAAAGAGAATAGTGAAAAAAAGGGTGAGCTCAACTAGCCCAGTAAGAAATATTATGACTAAGATAATGCAGAATAAATTATCCTTAGCCTTTAACAGTATAACAACTGATAGAATACAATAGACAACAAGTTTTAGATCAACAACTGCAGCGGAATAAGCAATCCATTAGAAGAGTCAATTAGAGCATGATATCTACTATCTTCTATGATTTAAAAGTTTAATCATAAATTTTATCACTGATACTCAGCTTAATAAATAATATGCATCACTGAATTATCCATGCACTACGGGCCAAGGATATTCATTGGTATCACAACCACGAATTATCCATGCACTACGGGCCAAGGATATTCATGTTTTCATCAAGGGTCATGATCATGCAATAAAACAATTCATCTTTGCACCCTTGGCCAAAGAGAACCCATGGTCATGATCATACCAACAACTATCCATCAATGCACTACGGGCCAATGAGGACTTTTACCACATCATTTTTAACATTACGGTCATGATTATACCGAATAATCCCTGGTTATAATCATACCAATCAACAGTCCATCTATGCACGTAAGCTAAAGATGACTTTCATCGCAATATAAACATGAGGATGATGACAATGATATAAGAATTCAATTAAAAGAAAGCAAAGTATAAATTTTTAAAGATTTAAAATTTAATTTATCTGGAATTCAATAATGTCCAAATTGTCAACATGATACTGCTTTGTGGAGTAAAATTCAAGAATAATATTGTATCAAAAATGATTTGGACCAAAAAGAAATCAATTTTTATCATGAATAGTACCCCGGGTGAATAGCACCCGAGTGAATAGTTCCTCGTGAATAGTACTTCGGAAATAGTATCCCGTGAATAGTACTCCGACATGAAAAAGTTAAAACTTATCAAGAATGCTCAGAATAATATTTCCATAAAAAGATACTGGATGAAGCGCAAATATCAAGGATATTCTACTAATTTCATGGAGTATAGAAGCCAAAACTTAACAAAATGAGTGTAGAATTCTAAATCTGAAACGAAATAATATTACTTACATACTACAGAGTATGAAAGAAAATATTATTTCTTACGAATATTGAACAAAAATAATATCCCTTACAATCATTGAACGAAAATAATATTCCTTATGAATATTGAACGAAGATAATATTCCTTACTTAATATTAAACGAAGATAATATTTCTTGCGAATATTGAACGAAATAAAATTTCTTATGAATACGAAAAATAATATCGTAAGCGAATATGAAATAAATAATACCCCTTACCTCAAAACGAGAGCAATTCTGACTTGTATAGCAGATATATTTTTGAAGAAAACTTTCACTATTTTCAACACTCAAAGCTTCCTTAAACTCTAAAGCAATACACTCAATATTATAGAAGAATAATTCTCTGATTTTGGTGTGATTTTTAATTCTAAACTAATCATCCTATTTATAGAAGAATGGAAAGGATACTATTTGAATTTAGAAATCACAGACTGCACAGTAAAGAAAAATCACGGGCGACGTTTAGCTAAAATTTTCTGAAAATTTGATTTTACTATTCATTATTGTGCAATAAAATATTCTAATAAAACAAAAACTTTAAATAAAATATAATATATTCTATTTATAATCAAATAAAACAAAATTTTATATAATATATATATCATAATTCCTCCCCACACACTTTTACATCCCCCCCAAATGCACATTTCCCACCATCACTTACCTTATATATATATATATATATATATATATATATATATATATATATATATATATATATATATATATAGTAATAAAACAAAACTGAGATAACTTTCTCTGATTATTTTGAAAAATGGGTAAGTGGGAGGTTCAAATAATACGCCAAACTTATAACAAATACTTCATAAAAATCCCCTCAATATTTCTAACAACATTTATTCATCAATAATATAACTTGCAATATTAACAACCAGGTCATTCCCAAGAAATAGGGGGCTTTTCGATAAGGATTTCTCCCTATTGGCGCGCAACTAGGTGACCAAACCCCTTTCATCGATAGAACTTTCTAGACATTGTCAATAATACAAATAATAATATGAATAACTTGTCATCTGAATTATTGATTTAATAATATAAAATATTGTGACAATAATTGAATCAATAACGTGAGATATTATGCAGCAATTACTGTAGCAATAATTGAGTATAACTGAGTGACTTCTCACATAAGCATCAATAATCAATATCGTGTGCTACTACGAAACTACGCGTATTACTGTACTTTTATCACCGGGTATTTCAACAGTTAACGATAAAACTTCCGTCGTTATTTTTATAAAAAGATATTTCTGTCATTTTCTCATTCCGACAGTAATTCCGTTATGGGGTCCACCAATAATTGTGTTATCGTACGAATATTCCCCGACCAATCGAATATTTTATAACAACTTGCTTACTTTGCAAAAATTTTAAATATTACCCACAACTATAATATTATATCAAATCCACACCTTAATACTTAAAAAAATATTTCGAGAAAATTAATCTTTATTCATAAAATTTGGGGTCTTACATAATTAGTGGGACATCATCATTCAATCTATCATCTTAGCTACACAATTGTAACTCTAGTCTTGGGAGATTAAAGACATGAGCTAAGTTCTTTATTTTCAGTTCTAAAGGGGATGTGGAACCATATTTACAATTAATGGTTAATTGAATTACATTATTTATTCCTTCTTGTATGAGATTTATTCTGATAATCTGTATCAACTTCTTGAATGTTGTTCAATTCACTAATTTGGTTTTTACAGGATTAAATTGGTTAATTGATATCATCTGCTAGATTAAGGTGTGATATTATGCAAACAATGTTATATCTGATCACATGTAGTACATAGTAATACTTGATTGTGGACAAACTTTTAGGTATTATTAAGATTATCAGAAGGCAAGTTAAATAATCCCTTATAGTGTGATTGTTTCTTGGAATAACCTAATTCTTTAATTCTTAATGTTTCTTTCATATTAAATCTAGACTGATAGTTCTGGGTTATATAACAGTTATGTTCTAGTGGAGACGATTGTCACATTAGATTTAAAACTTAAGGAGAATTTAAAACATTTAGTGATTGCGGTTATCTAGGGCTGTTAATTTCATGGAAGGAAAAGATGATGTTAACTTGATTACACTATTACTGTAAACTGGTGAAATTGAATTGAAGAACTGAAACTTTAACATACTTTTTTATCTGTATTAATTTTGTTTTCTTTAGTTTAATACAAATTCAAAAACCCTCCAATCTTTACTTTCTGTTTATAGTTATGAACATTAGAATAAATCTGAAACAATATCACTCTTTGTGGGATCGATCCTTGCTTACTATTGTGCTAATTGTTTAGATTCGTAGATTAAAAGTGAGGTTTAATTTAGGAGTGTAAACGATATATCCAAAATTTTGTTGTCGTTGCCAGGGAGTGATTATTTGTTTTTGTTTATTCTTTGATTCTTTTCTTATTTTAGTTTATGACTAATCGTTTCACTCTATTGAATTGAATTTTAATCAAGAGATGGAGAAAATTGTAGATTCAAGAAAAGCTCTCATTGTGACGCCCCCAAAATAGGTCCACGCAACCCATTTTGAGTCGCCAAATACATGATACAGAAACCAAATACAAACTTCATTAATACAACTGTCATGAAAAATATGACAACACATATCCTATGAGTTTTAATACAAATATTTTCTCGTAAAAAATATCCAAACTCAAATAAAGTTCTCATTACAATTATTGTTACATTATTTTACAAAATACTGAGGACTGCTATAATAACCATCTTGAATCATTACTCCATTCCCCGACTAGTCCCAGCTATATTATCGCCTCCTGAGAAGAACAATGGAACCAAAAGGAAAAGAGTGAGATCAACTAGCCCAGTAAAGAATATTATGACTAAGATAATATAGAACAAATTATCCTTAGTCCTCAACTGGGAAAAATCTGATAGAATACAATAGACAACAAGTTTTAGAATAACAATTATAGCGAAAACAACAATCCATTAGAAGAGTCAAGTAGAGCATGATATCTACTATCTTCTATGATTTAAAATTCTATCATCAATATTTTATCCCTGTAACACCAATCAATAAATATTTTAAATCAACGAATTATCCATGCACTACGGGCCAAGGATATTCGTTAGTATCACCAGTGGTCATGATCATGCCAAACACCTGTCCATCTATGCACTACGGGCCAAAGAGGACTTTCACCACAAACCTTATATGTAACATTAAAGGTCATGATTATATCAATACACAATTTCTGGTCATAATCATACCAATCAACAGTCCATCTTTGCATTACGGGCCAAATATGACTTTCAACACAATATAAGCA
This sequence comes from Panax ginseng, assembly GCA_020205605.1. Classification (NCBI taxonomy): domain Eukaryota; kingdom Viridiplantae; phylum Streptophyta; class Magnoliopsida; order Apiales; family Araliaceae; genus Panax; species Panax ginseng. The sequence continues at coordinate 83,088,006 of CM035149.1, forward strand.
TGAGGATGGTGACAATGATATAAAGATTCAATCAAGTGAGATAAAGGATAAATATTAGATATTTATAATTAAATTTATCCAAAGTTCAAAAATGTCCAAATTGTCAACATGATAATTATTTGTGAAGTAAAATTCAAGAATGATATTCATGTATCAAAAATAATTGGACAAAAAAGAAAATTAAATTCTGTTATGAATAGTACTCGTGAATAGTATCGTATAAATAGTACCGTATGAATACTGCCCATGAATAGTACTATATGAATAGTACCCAGATATGAAAAGATTAAAATTTAATAAGAAAGTTCAGACCAATATTCCAGTGAAATGATATTAGATGAAAAAACTTAAGAAATTTCTAATCATTTCAGGAATTATAGAAGCAATACTTACCATAGTAAGTTTAAATTCAGGAATATGAAATGAAATAATATATCTTACATAATATGGAGTATGAAAGAAAATAATATTTTTTACGAGTATCGAAATAAAATAATATCATTTACCTTAGTATAAACTAGATTTGACTAGAATATCGGATATTATTCTGAGAAAATCTTGCACAAAAAGCTATACTCAAAGTATCCTTATACTCAAGAGAAATACTCACAATACTATAAAATAAGAATTTCTAATATTGTAATGGTGTGTTGAGGAAGGAGGGGTAACCTCCCTTTTATAGTGCACTGTAATGACCCCAAATTTCACACAATTCAATTATCGACTTCGGTCGTTAATAACACGTCTAACTTCTGATTTTACATCATTATTCGATGTTAAACTTTATAAAATGCGGAATAATTTAAACTTTTATGTCTTTTTACTTTAATTCCCTGAATCAATACCTTTATCATCTACATGTCTTTGAATCAATCTTATTTTATGATTCACTTTATCACTGTTCTTCTATAAAATTTTATATTTCAATCCGATAACCTTTACATATCACAATTATATAATCATACACATAAACTATTAGTCACATAGCAACACATAGTAGTTGTAATGTAAACTTTACTCTACATCTCATAACCCTTCTTATTCATCAATACACAATGTTCAACTTGATTGTGTTAAGACTTATAACTCACTATATTTCTTCATAATCAAACTCGAAGTTCATTCAAGTGTTTAAGTCTTGCTAGGACTACTTATTGGTTTTATATTAACCCTATTCAATATCTTATAATATTCATTTCAATTTTAAAACACTTTTTGCATTCATTAACACTTATCACGGCGTTTCGACGTTTATTCGTCACACACCCAATTTGTCACTCTTGTGTGTGCTTAGTATGCGTATACAACTTATCTAATATATCATTTATTAATGTTAAGCATCATTATAATTCATAATATTCATGTTCTATAACTTATAACAACATCTTTTATCGTCAAGAGCACCACACTTGCATACGTGCATGCCTGACGCCCTCTGATTGCCTCCGAAAACACAACAGCCCTAAAGATGACCATTTTGATTACTATTTCTGACCTCAAATTGAACAATTTAAAGACCAAAAGTTGTAGGTCTATTTGTCCTCGTTCCAGATCATCTTGAATCACCTTAATCAGAGTTCGTATCAAAGAGTTATGCCTATTTTACTAAAAACAGGTCAAAATAGTCACACATGACATAGATTGGGCGCAGCTGTGCCCAATTAAGCCTTGGGCACAACGCAGTTGCGCCCTAGAGTGCAACAAAGGCTCTAAATGACTTAGGGCACAAATAATAGCAATGCACAAGGCCATTAGCGTAAACGGGACTCAAGCTACTGTTCTTCGCGATTTTTGACCCTCTTTCTCCTACTAATCTTCATAACTTGAGTTATACACATCCAAATTAGTCCATTTTCAATTCAATAGATTCGTAATTCATAGAACTAAAACATACTAGAATTCTAACAATTTATAAAAATATGAACAAACCTAAAATTTGACACAAAACACATGTTCATACTCTATTTTCATGGTTTAACACCTCTAGCGAATTTGATCGCCATGACTTTGTTTCTTAATCAATTGACACGATTTAAACTATGTTGTTTTCTTTTCTTAACATACTAACATATTCTAACATCAAATAACAGATTATAACACATATTAAGCATGAAATTTTGTACTTTCTAAAGCTATTTTTTGAACAAAAACATTGTTATTTACTTTTCTCCTTATAAACCCAAATTTCATGTATTTGAACACCAACATAGACTTATAGAGGATAACTAACAGATTTAGCAAGAGAATACATACATATAAACAACATCTTCTACAACAATTCAACCAAAACCTAATTTCCAGAGAATAGAAAATTAAAAAAAACTAAATATTAGAATTAGGGGTAGATTATACCTTAACCCTTTGATGTTAACAAGGTTCTAGCAAATCCTTCTTAATCCTACTCCTCCAACTCACAATTCTCTGTATTCTTTCTCTCTACCTCTCTGTTCTTCTTAGTTAGCCATTAGGAGAAATAAGACGCGTAATATAACTGATAGAGCCTCACCTCCCACGTAATAAAAAGACGTCAGTTGAATAAGCCAAAGGCCACAAGGCCTTGTTTGGCTAAGCTCATAACTTCCAAACTAGATTATTTTAATAATCTTATATTATATAGTTTTTATTTGTCACATCTGCCACCAATTTAAATAGCTTACCATTATAATAATTATAATTTTTATTATAATTATTCTGATGATTAATAAATAATTATATATCTAATTTAATTAATAAATTAGACTTAAACATCGCTTTATTTAATATACCTATTTTCTTTAATATTAAAGAACTCATTTAATTTAATTAATTCATTAAATTAAATCTTTAAAGAATAAAATTTACCTTTTTGCTTTAATTTAATTATCATGCACACGTAATTAAATTATTATACCTCAATTTCATAAATTATTTATTTTCTCAATAAATAAATTATTCAAAATATTTATTTAATTCAATAAATATTTAAAATAAATTACAAAATTTATTTAATTTCTTCAATAGTTAACTCAACTATTAAACCTCACTTTCCCAATATATGATATTTCTCTTCACACCAGATCACATATTTCAAAATATATAGCACATATATATACATACTCAAACTCAAAACATCTCATAATAAGAAATTTAATTATTAAATTTCTATTTTAATAACTTATAAAAATTCGGGTTGTCACACCCACCAAATTTGGAAAATGAAATTCTTTGTAGAAAAACTTCTGCCCACCAACTTGGAAAACAAAGGTTTGCGGGGATTTTTGAGTGTCCTTTTCGTTACTTGTTCTTTGGTGTTCTCATGTTAATGTGAGATTTGTTTGAAAAACAAGTGAAAAGGTCCGATATGTATAATGTCGATTTATTTGACTTTAAGAGTCGCCATTGGTGTATTTAATCGGTTCGCACCAACGCAAATCAAAAAAGGTTTGCACATCGACCAAAGGATTTGACACTGCTAGACGGTCTGTGAAACCGAGATTCATTTTGGGTCCGGGGCTTGATTATGCGGAGGGAAGGTGTTAGGCACCCCCCAACATCCGTGTTACCACGGTGACCGCCACTCTTCAAAGAAATTGTTATATGAATGTGTGTGTTTGTGTGTGTGTGTGGATCAATGTGCGCTTATTTGAAAGTAAAGTGCGAGGCCTCGTTCGCACCTATATACAAAGGGTTTGAATTTATAGAAAATTCAGCTTTTAACCACGATATAGCAATGACATTTTGTAAAAAGGTTTTTTTCAAACCCCGTGTCTCAATAGAATTGAGACCTTTTCATACTTCCATTTTATTATTAAATGTTCTATTGTTTGCTTTTATTTTCTAGATGCGAAGCATTCTCGAGAAAATATATACAAAGAAAGCGTTTTAACTCCTCATGGGCATGACAAACCATCCAAGGAAATTCGTATAATCGTAAAATAATATACAAAGCACATAAATTTAAAAATGTCCATCATGGGAACTCAATCTAGATTCAAGAACTCAACCTCGTGATCACATGATTCCTAGGCTCACATGATACTACCAATTTGTATGGAAAGCAAATATATTATATATATATATATATATATATATATATATATATATATATATATATATATATATATATATATATATATATATATATATATATATAACATGATCAACCACACGAAGTAAACTCCAAAGTGACAAAATGTAAATAAAGTCAGTAAAGCGATCAACCGCCACGGTAAACTCCAGTGTGACATGTAATGTAAATAAAGTCGTAAAAGGCCACGAATTGAACTCCAGTGCCCGATGTAAATGTAAATATATATATATATATATATATATATATATATATATATATAAAGAAAAACGCACTAGATGTGAATCTGTGCTCATCGATATGTCCGACAAGAATTATATATATATATATATATATATAAGCGATTAAACGCGACCGGATGTAAATCCAGCTCATCGATATGTATAAAAGCGGTTATATATATATATATATATATATATATATATATATATATATATATATATAATTAAACGCATATATAAAATCCAGTGCTCATCGATAAAGTTCCACTATATATTATATATATATATATATATATATATATATATATATAATTAAACGCCTGCATCAAGTTCTAGGCTCAATCGAGGCATAACTCGATAATGTTAGTCCATATATAAAATATATATATATATAAGTATATATATATGTAAAATGAAAACCACGAATCAAGTCCGCAAACGCACACAACACGACTCTCAATGTGTATAACAAAGGTGCTAATATGAGAAGAAGGCTTTATAGAATATAAGAAGGCTTACAATGGGTCGCCAAAGTAGACTTCTATGACTTTAAATGGATAAACACTCACCCCCACCGGATAAAAGATAGCTATATGTGAGCTAACTAGTGTTTAAAGATGAGGAAACACTCAAAAGATGTGTATGCAGAGTAAAATGGATGTGGCTTCCTCGCTTTTTTCCTCCCTCTTCTTCTTCTCAAATGGTCAATTCCCAAGGCTTGTATATATAGATGGATGGCCATAGTACACCTGCCAAGCACACTTTCATGAAATTAGTACTGTACCTACCTCCGGGTCGGTCGTGATGCATCCGAGCCTCGCGGTCCCGGTTGTCTCGTAAGAGTACGCGCACTCATGCACCGTAATGTCCGCCAACTTGCAGAACTTCAATCCGAGCATCCGAACGAGGTATATCTCGACCTTCTTCTGACCGCTTGTGTCGAGAGTTACGCAATGACATGGATTAGAGGTTGTACGGTCGTGAAGAGGGGTCTATGCCCATGGTCTTCAAGCTTCAAATTCTATCCAAAGCATCACACACGTATAGTCACCGGATTGTCAATCCTCGCTCTTGTGGGACATTGTTGGATGTATGTATGTATGAAGTGTTGAGACGACGTGCCATTGTCGGCGAACAAGATGACGCTTGACTCTCGCCGCGGGTTATCACCGGCTTTGAGTTGAAAGTAGACGCTGCTCGTGGTTACAAACCGAGATTGACTACTTGTTGGTATGCCGCGATATCATCTTGTTGAGATGGTAAGATGACGCTTGACTCCTCACCGGGTTATCGCCGCTTTAAGCGAAAAGCAGACGCTGCTCGTGGTTACATCCGAGATTGACCGCCGCTTGTTTGTATGTCTCATCGCTATCCGTGGGTGTTCCCTGCCCGCCATTTGTTAACTCCGGGTCCGAGAGGTGTGTGCCTCGACAGATGTCCGGGGTCAAGTTTATTGCATATGTTTGAAATAAGCATTTCGGGTTATCGCCGAATCGCAATGGCATCTCTTGGGGCTATCACCAAGATGGGGTTGCTACTCCCAAGGTTGTCTCTCGGACCGGAACCGAAAGCATCGCGGTGTTATTGCCGAGACAGTAATCGCCCTCTCCTGTTGTTGCGGCCTTTTGATCTCGATATCTCGTGGTTATCTCCTAGATTGGAAATGACATTCCTGTGTGTGTTCCGGGTTTGAAACCGATGTTCCCGCTTTGTGTTCCGGTTGAACCGATGTTCCCGTTTGTGTTCCGAATTGAACTGAACTTCCTAGTATCCTAATGGATGTAAGTCGCCTTCCGTGGTTATTCCAAAAGACGAATCTACCCTCCTCGCAATGTTAGTAATAGGAGCGCAGAAAAATTTCGAGTGTTCTATAGATGCCCTCTTTATCATATTCATGCAATGCAAGGCATGGATAGGATAAAGAATACTAGACACTTGAAATGCAAGCAAGATAAACATGATGCTATATGCAAAGAATATGATGCAAATGCATGTAGAATGCATGAATGATTGTCGTAATCCCGTTGGGATGACAATCAATGATGGCTTGACATGCGATCCAAGTCTCCAAGGATGTTGACGCTGGGGCTATCACCAAAGTCTTGAATCCTAGACAATCGCTTATATTCCATAGAGGTACCTCTTGTGTGTAAGAGATCCGTGGGGATAAAGCTTTGTCTGCTTTGAGGATGTGTATAACATATTCCCTCACTCACGGAGTTATCGCCAATAGCTTGTTGTTATCGTGGTTGCCCCGATCTTCACGATGTGTGTGTATCACCGATAAATCCTCATCTGGGTGCATTGTCAAGGCTACTTGACCTTCATTGATGTATGTGTCAATGGTAGCATTGCATTGTGACCCCCACCGGGGAAGGTTTCTTCGATGGGTTTACTTGCCATCGGCTAACATGACGCCAAGGTCGCTTAACCTTCATCGATGTGTGTGTCAATGGTTACATTGTATTGTGAATTCCACCGGGAAGGTTGCTTCGATGGGTTTACTTGCCATCGGCTAACATGACGCCAAGGTCGCTTGACCTTCATTGATGTGTGTGTCAATGGTTGCATTGCATTGTAATCCCCCACCGGGGACATGCGTAAGTTTGAAGGATGTGCGCCAGACTTCACCGGGGATACGTAGATGTTGATAACTTCAAGGTTGTAATTCCCAATCGGAGGTTTGATATATCGTGGTTTTATAAATTCCCCACGGGGAGGTTTGATATATCGTGGTTTTATCGGCTAACATTCACGCCAGGGAGGTTTAATATATCGTGGTTTTAGGTCAGAATTCCCCGGCGGGGAGGTTTAGGTCATGACCTCGCAAATGACTAATCGACCTTTGTGGGGTATTGCCGAGCATGATTTGTGAAAGTCGAGCTCATTGGTATAAGATACCCTACATTCAAAGCGAATACCTTTGAGACGACGGAGTTTAACTCGACCGACGAGAAACCAGATTTCAAAGCTATTCCGCCAATCGCGAAAGCATTTTTATTCCCGATTTGGCCTTTTTCACCAGGAGACCTCCTTTCAACTCTAACTCGAGCGAGCCGAGGTGTGGGGCCCATGGAGGGTGCCACAGTGTATACTATAGGAGTCCAGTGTTAGCTCATACCAACCGTGCCTATATATATGTATAGCAACTGTTGCTTATAAGTCATTTTCAAGTTGCATAAATGAAGGAAATCCGAGAGCTCTTCTTCGATCTCACCGAAGTTCGGGCAACTTTCTCATATTCTCGCCACCGCATAAGCGCTTCTTTCACTCGCCCCGGTAACACATGCATGTATTTTTTTCCAATTTCATCCGTTGAAAATGACTTATCGCATTTAAATGCATTTAGACACATAGTAGTGAATATGCATGCCGATATACGACTTGATAAAAAATATTCAACATAGCAAATGTTAATATTAAACCATGCTCAACATAATGATGTGAAAAATTTAACTTTTGAAATAAATCAAATTGGCACCTTTTATCGCTGCCATTTCTTATCCTATCCGAGGACAAATGAGTAAAGGTAGACAAGCAAAATAATCTTGGTAATTAGACTACACTTACGGATTTTTTTATCGCGAATGTATTAATGCATATAGATGTATATGACTGCATACACAGTGTGCTAATCGAATGGCCACCTAGTCATGCCTATGTGCATGTGGATAGTCCCATTTACAAAGGGGGCTATGGCAAAATTTTCCCAAAATGTAGGTATTGGGTAGTCATGCATTTTAACTCTCATCAGAGATGTATGTTAAAACAATGCATGCATGCATGTAATCATAGAATGCATTTTGAAAAGACTCTGTAAGAAATTACCACACCCTTTCTCGAGGTGATTTGAGACTTGTTGTCCGTGATATCATGGATCCGGATCACCGAGTAGTTCCCGCAAGCAGACCACTTCGTGTACGGAGGAGGGCTTTTGAAGAGCCTCAAATATTGCTCTCATTAGATAAATTTCGCTGCTTCATGGAGAAGTGTGATACGCCCTATTCGGGTTGAAGTGCCGAATGTCGAGGACGAGGAGGAGGATGCACCGATCGAGGTTCCCGCCCCCATCAGACGTGTTCCCCGTAGGGAATTGCCAGTATTCAAGTGGCGAACCCAGATCTTCTCGGGTGACTTGAGTAGGCATCCTTCAAAGATACCGCACGCAAACGAGGTATGAAGTTAGATCTTTAATCTTCCTTATTTCCTATCGATGAGGAGTCAAGGAGTCTCGATGTTGATCAGATTTGATGTAGGTTCCCGCTTCACACAAACCGAGGGAACGGTTTAAGATCCACTCTATGTATCGTGCCTCGCATGATGACTATAGAGCGATCGCCCATGGTCGGGATTCGGAGGTTCTTCTCCATTCTACCCCGCCGCCCCCCCCCGGGTTACCTCGTGGCATTGTCTCGAGCGGTGGTTCCACCTGCACTCACCACCCATTTGTTGGATCGTGAGGTGATGATGACGCCGGCGGATCGGCTGCTTATCATGTGTATGGAGTTTGAGGGAGCCGCGCCTCGCACGCACGGATATCACCCCTACCGCCGCCATCCTCCTTGTTGGAGTTCCGCTGAAGCGCCAAGGGCGGTGACTGCTTCAGACAGTCCTTTTGAGCGTAGATGCTATGAATGGGCCGCGCTGAGTGAGCCCATACCCGATGATGTGAGAGTCGTGGATCGATTCTCCCATGATTGTTCCCGATGATCATTAGGGGTCGCTTATAGCAGATAACTCTTCTACTGGTGTCCTTCGCTTTGATCAACGCCACTCACACGTGGACCGATAGAGAGTATGATTGGGGTTCCTACACCTTTGCCTACTTCCTCGTGGGAATGCGATGCGATCGCAGGGGCTTGACCGAGGCGTGGTTAGGATTCTACCCATTTCACCGTGAGTGTTTCTCTTGTCTTTTCCCATGTATAGGTTAAGAGTGTTGACCGACAAAGAGATGTTTGCCTTTGTGTTGGCGCTTTGGGCCTATGAGAGGCTTCCCTGTTTGTGTCCCCCTGAGCGAGCAGTTAGGTTTAGACACCTATCCACGAGGACGGAGATGGCATCATTCCATACCAAGCGAGGTCCCCGTTGGCCGAGGGTTTCACTCATTGTCGCCACAAATTGAGCTATCGACAAACCGATGTCATCACATGGAGTCCCTACTCGAGAGCATTTGGGAGTTGGTTTTGAGGATGGGTACCACCGAGAGTAGAGTACGCCATTTCCACCCGCAGGATTCCTCTCTTTACAGATGGAGGATGGGAGCTCTATTTAGAGAGCATGCTATTAGGGAGCACTACAGAGAGATTCAGATGCCGATCTTGCCTCCCACAGCGTTATTGGCCTCGCTTTTTCAACACCCGCCATCATCGACATCCCATTGATGGGGATCGACGGCTTTACATTGTCGAGGGCCCCTGCTCTCGTGAGAGATGTTCCAAAGATTGGTGGATCCTCGTACTATTGGAGCTCGCACTCGCGCCACACAATTTATGGGGATATGGTTCCAGTGATCCGTGATGATGACGGATTGGCTAGCCTCGTGTCGTAGATCCGACTCATGTGACATGATTGATGATTGACTCGGCAAATGGACCCCACCACATCTTTTCATTCGCATTTGGGCGTAGATCCCGCAGAGGTAGATACTTTTGATCCTTCCAAATCGCAGCTACCGGTCCCTCAGTGACCCATATGGTTTTGCTTTGCAGATCCCTCCTTTACGGCCCCGACATCCCCGTAGATAGAGATCCAAAGGACTCAGAGGAGTTACATCAGTGGATGATATCGATGATGTAGACATCGACACTCTTGACTTTTTCTCGATGTATTTCTCGCTATCTCTTTTGATAGGCCTCTCGTTAGTCATCCGGTAGCTTCACCCCATTCTCGCTATATCTTTGATAGGCCTCATTGTATGTTGGGTAGCTTCACCCCATTTCCCCGTATTTTAGTCAGACAGAGATGTATTAGATGATGATATACTTAGGAATGTATGTACAATTTTTCCATTCCCTATATCATATTGCCATCTATTGTATCATGCATGTTATTATGTTATGCATATGTATGTATGTCCAGAGATATTCAAAGATTGACCGGATGGTCTTATGACACTACCCGCATGTATGTCTTCTTCGACAAGCTAGTCAGATTGATACCCCACCATTTGTGGTGGTAGCCGTATGCTACCATGGTATGATAGTATATCACCATCAGACATGGTGATCGTAGATGATTTGCTACAGCATACTATGACCCTGTTGATGTTTCAGGTTCCCACAGGATTTGTAGAGGGTATGCTAGAGCACTGGGTATCGGAGAGGCAGGTTTTTCGATTTGGGACCCAGGAGTTGACTCCTACTTTGGAGGAGTATGCACGGTTGACGATGTCGCCACCGGATGCACCTTTTGCGTGCATATGGCTATTGGAGACATGAGCAGATAGCTTCATGACCCTCACCGATTGAGACGTAGAGTGGTCCAGACGAGATTACATCCGCCACGTGATATCCCAAAGCTTTCCTGCTTGATGTGTTTGGCTCGAGGATAGCTATGCACGGCATTCCGGGATTTCACCACACCGGAGGATCATCATGCTCAAATTGTAGTAGATGTACCGCTTCTATGCGTATTGTCATACGCCTTCATGTCACTGCAGACATGGATGAGCCGGATATCGCGCCATTATGGCAAAGAGAGCTCTCGTGGAGGGTCATACCATTGTACCGATGATTATCGCAGAGACACCGAGGTCGCCTACATACACGCACTTATCCCAAGCAGAGTGTTTACAGTAGCTCTCATGCCATGTCAGACGTGTGGTTTATGTCACACTTGAGACCGATTGGGCACATTTAGACTAAGTAGGGTTTTGTTTCACCCATGATATAGCCATGTCATACTCTTTTCAAATTTCATGCAGAGTGTACAGATGTCGTCGATCGTGGTCGCTTTTTTTTCCGGCAGGATTAGGGATCCGCTTTGCCATATTGCCGTGTTCGTGGCTTAGTTCACCCTACAACTTTTACATTACTCATGCTCCGCATGGATTATCTCCTCCGGGCTCGATTGAGGGGCATGATCACTTACCACCCATCGGGCCGTGATGTGTCAATTTTGACCAGCTTTTGGATTTTCATCCGTATGAGGGGGCAAGAGTCGTCATCATTCACATCACACCGCTTATCACGGAGGATGATCCAGTTGTATGCCCGCTGGGATCAACGAGAGTCGGCCGAAGTTTTCATCACCATCCAGTTGTTCTCGCAGAGTATTCCGCATGGATGGAGACAGAGATCGATCGATCGCCATGGGCAGATCCACAAAGGTGGGGGATTGATTCTCGACGATGAGGAGCCTATAGAGGAGGTCATTATTCCCATCGATGATTCGATCATGGGTCAATGTCGCCAAGATTTGTGATGGATTCTCCCACCCCGAAAAGCCATCAAGTATCAAAGATTCTAAGACAATTTTGGAGCAAAGCTTACATCCGATGACCTATGATAGAGATCAAAGCTAGGGCCGCGATGTCGATGTAACTCTCGATGAGAGAGATATCGCCTCATAGAGAGGGATGAGGCTAGATCACCAGTGGATGCATTGATTGGGGAGCGATGCCCACTTATCTCGCTAGGGATGTGGCCATTGCATATAAGAGACTTCAAAGAGATCCCAGATGACCGCTACCTTCCTTGCCGACATGAGTGCTTACATTGATGAGCATTATGCCACCATGCAGCTAGCCTCCGATCTCGCTAGCTCGTAGATACCTCTCAAGGTGAGCTTGCAGCTACCTCCGCCTTTCGTAGAGGGATGCTATGTTAGATCCGATAGTCCGCATACATACAGATCTCAGAGATAGCTTTGTATTTTCCTCGCATGCACTAGCTTAGCCATTTTGTCATGTACAACATATATGTATATATATATCAAACAAGATTATGTATGGCAGGTGAAATATATTTTGATTCACTTCCCTTTAGTTATGCCTTGATACTTGCTTGATATTTGCCTGCTTCTTCGTGGCCTTGTGATCTTGATGCATTCTCAACTTATCCTCGATAGATGGACATTGAGACGCCGCAAGATCTCTCGTAATCGGATCATTGATTTTTGTAAATCCCTACCATCTTTGTGTCTGGGACCGGTATCTCAGATGAAAAGTGGAGAGGAGAGGGTGGTTTCTTCCTCTCTCGAGATCGACCGCACTACGATGGTCGCCAAAGATTTCTATTTGTGAGAAGCCTAGTTAATTCCATCTCTTATGGGTTGGTATTGCTCTTCGAGGCACGATCGCAGCCTTTAGATGGTCACCGAATCTTCTATTTGTGAGAAGAGGTTGATAATTCCATCCCTTTGATCCAAAACCGATGAAATGGGGCAAATTGAAGGTAGATCCCAAAGACTGCAGTGACAAGTATGTTGTTCGGTAGGGGTTAGATCGCACTATGAATGGTCGCCACGCATCTATTGAAGAGGAGATCAAGTCTCATGTAGTTCAACCTCGTAAGAGGTTCAACGCCGAATGCGGAAGGCGTATGGGTGTAGAAGTATTTTTGTTGTTTTTTTGTTGTTTTTGTAGAGAAAGGGCGTAAATGTTTTTGTTGTTTTTCTTTATCATGACCGCCATATAGAATATGGTTGCCTACGCACTCCCTGCATCGTGGAGATCAAATGACGACGAGTTCGCCTCTCAGACGAATCAAGGCGAAGAGAAGTGTGAATCCCATGCAAAAGCTATATCATGGGAGAAGAAAGTTTGATCCCATAATGGGGACAAACCGCAGTGTGAAAAAGTTTGATCCCGCCCCTCGTGATAAACTGCAAAAGTAGAAAAAGTTTAATCCCGCCTTCGTGATAAACCGCAGCGTAGAAAAGTTTAATCCCGCCTTCGTGATAAACCGCAAGTAGAAAAAAGTTTAATCCCGCCTTCGTGATAAACCGCAAGTGTGAAAGGTTTAATCCCGCCTTCGTGATAAACCAAAGTGTGAAAGGTTTAATCCCGCCTTCGTGATAACCAAAATTGTGAAAGGTTTGAAATGAAGTGATACCAGTCACCGGTTTGAAGTGTATGTTTCCGAGGGGCGTAAGAGTATTCAAAAAGGAAAGGGTTCAAAACCGAATGACCGGTGATTTGATGATCAAAACCAGATGTTTGTTTGATGGTAACTTCAGATATAGTACCGCTTCACTTGTCCGAAAGTTGATAAGTCGTGGAAATTCATCGCCATCCATTTCCTCAAATGAGAGCACCTCCTCACCAATACTTCCTCGACAAACAAATGGGCCTTCCCAGCTAGGGAGCGAATTTTCCTTTAGATTGATCTTGTTGTCAATGATCTTCTTCAAAACCAAGTCATGTTGTTTGAACCGCCAGAGTCGGATTTTTTTTCTATCAGGATCGTATGCGATCCTTTGTCGATATAAATCGACTATGGAAGATAGTCGCGATCGCTTTTTCGCCTATTAGAGACAATTGGTGATACCGCCTTTGTACCCATTGGTCTTCATCCAACCGAGCATCCATCAATACTCGAGGGATTCCATTTCCACTTCTATGGGGAGCACCGCTTCCATCCCATAGACTAAATGAGTAGGGGTTGCCCCAAAGGAAGCACGCATAGAAGTTCTCAGATGCTAATAAAGTCGAGGCAAGAGGTCGTGCCATCCTTTGTGATCATGCTGACATTTTTCGCATAATCTTTTTGATGTTTTTATTAGCCGCTTAACAAAGACCATTCATCTTTGACTGGTAGATGACGGAGTTGAGATGTTTGATGTGGAATTTTCTCGCATAACTCCTCCATCATTTTGTTGTTGAGGTTCTTAGCATTGTCTCGACACAATGACCTCCTCGTTGTCCATATCGACAAATGACATTGTTTCGATGAAAACAATGATAACTTCTTTAGTAACCCCGGGAAGGATGTCGCTTTCTACCCATTTGGTGAAGTAGTCGATCATGGTGAATATGAATCGATGTCCATTATCGCTTTTGGGCTCGATGGGCCCGATCACGCCCATTCCCCACATCGAGAAGGGCCATGGCGAACTCATATTGTGGAGTTCCTCGAGGGGCGTGGATAGCATTCCCATGAATCTGCATCGATAGCACCTCTTGACGTGATCATCACAACAACTTTTTGTGTGTAGCCAATAATGCCCTGCTCGAGGATCTTCTTGACAAGTAGGGGTCCGCCATGTGAGGGCCACATACTCCACCATGGATCTCATCCATGAGTCTCTCGAGCTTGGTCTTTGTCCGACATCCGAGGAGACCTAATCCTCGCATCTCTTTTGTAGAGTGCATCTCCGCCAGTAGAATTTCATAAAGAAGTCGATGAATCCGCCTTTCTCGCTTAGGCTCTCCTCCACGGTGTAGATCCATCTCGTAGATACTCCTCGATGTGTCGATACCAAGGGTTGTGGATGGGAGGTAGCTCATCCGATACTTCTCCAATGTAATTCCCATAGATCGGGCTTTTTGGCAGAGAGCAAACGTGATGTTTGGCATGTTTTCCTTGTCGTATATGTAAACCAAGGAGGCCAACGCTGCTAATGCATCTCGCAAAATCATTCCTATTACGAGGAATGTGTAGAAAGGAGATTTCTTCAACTCCAAAGCCATCTCAGAAACTTGTCGATGGTAAGGCAAAGAAATGTAATTTTTTTGTTTGATAGATTCCTCGTGGATTGCTTGATTACCAATTCGAATCCCCAAAGACAAGCTTAACCACCGATGCCCATCGAATCTGCAAGTTTTAGCCCCATGATACAAATTTTTCATACTCACCGTGTTGTTGTTGGTGCCGATAAACCGCAATTTGACGGCGACGGATACCGCTTCCCCTGCATCGATATTAAACCGCCCACCCCAGAGCCTTCTGTGTTAATAATATCCATCAAAATACATTCTCCACGCATTTATGTATCGTATCGATGTTGTAGAGCTGAATTGTCATTACCCTTCATCGTGAAAGTATGTTTCTAAGGGTTTGTAATCCCTCAAAAGCGCGGCCATTATTGATCCGCAATTCCTTGACCTTTTGATGCATTTTTGCATCACATAGACGATGTCAAATTGTCAGAGATCAACTCGCCATCCGATAATGACAATTCAAGATGGGCTTTAATCAACACATACTTGAGAGGATCCATTCGGATATGAGATGGGTCAGTGACCATGGAGGTAATGTTGTGTAACCTCATGGAAGCCCATGCTAAAGCACAACAAGTCTTCTCAATCGAGTGTACTTGTGTTCACCGATGTCAATCTTTTGTCGAGGTAATAGATAGCTCGCTTCGCCTCTATTGTCTTTTTTTTGCCCAAAGATGCAAATTCCATGGCATTGTCATTTATGGATGTACATACGAACAGGGGAACATCATCCTCGGAGGTACCAAAATAGAGCGCTAATCAGCTTGCTTTTGATTGTGAGGAAGGCTTTCGACACTCATCATTCCATTTCATGGAGGAGTTCTTCCTTAACAACTTGAAGATCGGCTCACAAAGTTGTCGTGAGTTGAGAAATGAATCGCTAATGAAGTTGATCCTTCCCAAAAATCCCCGTATTTTCTCTCTCGCTCGAGGAATGGGCATTTCTCGATGGCCTGGATTTTGGTAGATCCAGCTAATCCTTTTGTGGTCGATTAGAAACCTAGCAACTTGCCCGACTTTAACACCAAAGGCGACTCATGGATTCAACTTCAAGTCAGACTTACGCAACCTGTTGAAAAGTTTTTGAGATGGTCTAAGTGGTCATCCTCCTTCCGGATTTGACAATGATGTCATCCACGAGATCTCTATCTCCTTGTGCATTAAATCGTGGAAAAGAGCCATCATAGTCACCGATAGGTTGCCCCTGCTGATGAGGCCGAATGACAACCGCCTCAGAAGCAAAAGGTTCCCCAAGGCGTGATGAAAGCAGCTTTTCACGATCTTCCTCAAATACTATAATTTGATGGTACCCCAGCAATCAAAGAAAGGAGTACATGCCGATTGAGCAAAGATTATCAATAAGAATGTGGATAAAGGGCACGGAAAGCTATCTTTAAGGCAAGCTTTGTTCAAATCCCAATAATCCACGCAGACTCGCACCTTTCCTCCCCGGTTTAGGCACGGAACAATGTTGATATCCACCCGATATGTAGACACCATGATGATGCCAAATTGAAATTGTTTCACAATTTCTTCTTTAACCTTTAAACTCCACTCAGGTTTCAATCGCCTAAGTTTTTGCCTAACTGGCTTGAATCCTTCTTTAATGGGAAGGCGATGAAGAATAATGTCAATGGACAAACCCACCATGTCTTCATGAGACCATGCAAACACATCCTCGAATTGGGTTAATAAAGGCAACCATGTCATTCCGCTGATTTGTGGTAAGGTCCAACCAACTGGATTAGCTTAGGTTGTCTAAGGTTCCGAGATCGAAAGGAGTGGTTTGATCAAGATTGGGTTTGGGTTTGTCTCACACCCATTCCTTAATCTCTTGAGGTGTCTCAATGTCCTCTCGATGTCCATCAAGTCTCGAGTCCAACTTTGCATCAAAGTTACAAATTTCAGGAGAGAAGGCACCTTATCGCTAAGTACAGCACATCTAAATTCGTAGTCCTCAAACAAAAGATGCTTTCACTTAATATATGCAATCGCTCGATCATACAAAAGTGTTAGTATGTACTTGATAAAAATAACTGCTAGTGTCAGAAAGGAAAGCAAGCAATTAAAGTTATCTACAGGCGTAGGGATTTTCACCCATTTTACCCTCACGACCAATGCATGGAGTGCTACCCAATTGTCGAGGGAAAAGTCCCGATGGATCGCAGTGATGGAAGGATCGCCATTGTCCTCCTTTCTCCCGAATGATAACCATGACATCCGGGCAATCATCGTCTCTGGGTGTATCTGCTTGTATGTTCATCATGAACAATGACGCTAATACCGCCATCATCAAGGCAAGGTCATGTTTACGCTTTTCGCCTTTTCTTCCGCCGATCGTGAATCAAGACTTTTTGCTTTGATTGGCACTGGTTTCTAAAACAAAGATAGCCACAACATGGGCCGGAACCTTTACCGAGATTGCATTAACTCATGAGGTAAAGGTATAGAAAATCGCCGCAAGCGAAGGAAGCTTGAGGAACCTCGCTTGGCTTATGAGGATTCCTCGTGATCGAATCGCGTAATAGCCTAGTCCTACTGCTCCAATTTGACCGACATTTGATAGGTGCTTAATACCCCGCTTATCTTTACCAAGCCCTTGTCCAAAGTTGATGACCCAATAACATCATTTCTTGAGTGGCCGATATAACCCTCAAGAGAAATCTTGGGTACGGAAGTGGCGCCCAATAGAATGGTATCATGTTACTCACTTCCGTAGTATGGAAACCGCCGCTCAACTTCCTCAATCAAGTCGATAATTGGTAGAGTTCCTTGTTCAGACAATCCGCCCAAAGCCGCTGATAAAGTGACTAGACTGTTGTTGATAATGTATTTGAGTTGTTGATGTAAGGTGGAGGGAATAACCCAACCATGTGTATCCATGGTCTCCCAAGAGCAAAGTTGTATCCTCGATTCTATCTTGAGGACGGGAAAGGTACATTGAATGTATTGGGACCAATCTCAATTGGCAATTCAATCTTTCCAACGGAATTTCACGGATCCATCAAAAGCTCTCGATGACCGTATGGTCGCTTTTGATCCGCTTTGAGATTGATATTCATCTTTACCAAGGTGGCATAAGGACAAATATTTAGAGATGAGCCCCATCTATCAATACTCCGCTAGCATGTACCCTAAGACAAAACTGCAATATGCAAAGGCTTGCAGAATGACCGGTTCTTTCGGAGGTATGTCATCATCAAAGGAAGGATATCACATTGTTGTTGAAAATGTGATCAACCAAATGTTGAAATTTTTCCACATCCACCGATTTTGGCAAGTAGGCTTCTTCTAAAACCTTCAATAAGATCTTCCGATGATCCTCGAAGAGAAAACCAAATCCAAAGATCGAATCTGTGTGGAGCTTCTCGCAGCTTAAAACCACTTTGGCTTCATCAGGCCCATAGTACGGAGGAATTTTTTCAATCTTCTCCACGGGCAACTTCCCTTTGCTTTTTTGCAAGTAGGTTTGACAACCCATCGAGGAAGGTACAATGGATTTTCCTTCAACACCGTAGCAAGAGTATGAGACGTGGATCCTTCAAATTTTCCATAATTCCATGGAACTTTGTGTGTCGACAACAGATGTTGTCAGGTCTCAAAGGTAAAGGAATTGGCTCTGTGCCACCCACTTTCAAAGGATTGTCACCTTTTGAGTTGAATTGGTTGTATGGGAAATACTTTGATAGCCTCATCATCCACTTCGATATAACTCGCCATCGATCCCTTCCATTTGGTAGGATATGCATTCCCACCCTTGAGTCAGCATAGTAATAATCATCTCTATTTGCAGGACACCGCTATCAATAAGATTCTCAATGAGATGGCGAGTGCCCAAAGATTCTTCCGTGTCAGCGACCATGAGAATGTGAATGATATCGACACATTTCATCAGATTGAACCGCCTGAAAGCGGGGATTGATGGGAGGGAGAAGGAATGTAATTCTTCCTTCGCTGATCAACATTTGAAGTATCTCCTCCATAGATTGGCCCAAATAGGTGAATTCCTCCGATTGGCAAAATCCCGACGGGCTTTTTAGCATTTGCTCGCTTTGCAACCTTATCCTCCATAGCTTCGCTTTCAAGGTGTTGATGGATCATTCACAACAAATGGAAGGAGATAGGCATGCTCCTCGCCTCGATTAATCGGCGTGACTTGATGTCGGGGGTCACCAGCCTCGCCAATTGCTCAATTTGTTTGCAAAGAGCTTTCATTTTTCGCTCCATGGTAAATCGAACTTTGCATAATCCCATTTGTCAACACCGCCTATGATGGGTCGGGATGATTCGCCATTAGAATTGGAACCTTGATAAAGGCTCAACCGATCATGTTGACCTCTTCTTCTTTTTGTGTTGAGGAAGAGGGTTGTCTTGCACATGAGGTTGATCTCGTTTAGTGACCACGATCTCACCGCTGTTCTATTAGATCTTGAATCTTATGTTTCAAGGCCCAACAATCTTGAGTATCATGTCCAGTGCCCCTAAGATGATAAGCACACTTCCGAAGTAGCATTAAAACCCCTCCCATTAGGGTCATTGGTGGAAGAAGATGTAATTTTCTTCCGAGCAAATGTAAGAGCAAGAATATTCTCGAGCGAGTCCCCTAAGGGTGTGAACGCTCGAGGTCGCTTTTACTTCCACTTTTTAGGCAATGGAGGGTTTGAGATTGTGCCGAAAAGGGAGTAGTTTCTCCTCAGTATAGGCATGCTTTGATTGCCTTTTTTGTCCTTGTAGTATCAAGGAAACATCCTCCTCTTTCTTTTTATGGATTCTCCGGGGTTGTTTCCATAAGATCCGGACCGATGTGCTCAAAGAATGCCTTTTAAGAGCTGCAGCTAGGTCTTGAATTTTACCGACTTCAATCCCATTTCAAATCATCTCACCGTGTTTGATCATTTCGTAGAAT
Source organism: Panax ginseng (assembly GCA_020205605.1). Taxonomy (NCBI): domain Eukaryota; kingdom Viridiplantae; phylum Streptophyta; class Magnoliopsida; order Apiales; family Araliaceae; genus Panax; species Panax ginseng. The sequence continues at coordinate 83,107,862 of CM035149.1, forward strand.
GGTTTGCCAATACCAAATAGAACTCTTTCATAGAAAGGAGCTTCCTCAGACATCTACGAAGGTCATGACCATTTCGATTCTCATCATGGAAGGAATAACTTGAGCAAAGAAGGCGCCCCCACCTTTGAGCATACATTTCTAAATGACTCATTAGACTCGCTTTCTTTACCTTGGTAATTTGGTACCTGGCCAGAGCCATCCGAGATTGAAAATCAGATTGAGTGAGGAAGGCGTGAGCCACTTTCTTCCCAACTATGGATCTTTGAGTTGTCTAACTGCATACCATGAACGGCTTCTCCAATGATTTTCTAAAAATAAATGTGATTCGAGCTTTTCATTTTCTCAGAAAGACCCAAGTTCTCCAATGAACACTTTTAAATGTGTATAAGATCCCCTAATCCGCCATTTTTCAAAAAATCGTGGGTCTTGAATTTCTCCGATATTGAACACTGTGGAATATGCAAAGGTCTCAGAGTATGAAACACCGCCATGTGTTCCAACCTTTGAGAACGCGGATGGTTTCTCCATTTGGAGGACCTTTCTTCCCGATATCACCGGTGTCCGGATCTCCTTTGAGATGGGTGTTTTCGTGGTCTTTGTTGGTCGATCCAACCGATGTTCGAATTGTTTTTTCCGCACTTTCTTGAACTCCTCCTCGTGTAGAGGATTCTCAGATGTGTAGGTATCTTCGCACTCGAGAGTGGACTGGTGTAATTTTTTTCAAAGAGAATGGCCAAGTCTCAGAATTTGTTTACTCAATCCACAAATTCTTCTCGAAACAAAGATTAGACCGGGTCAAGAAGACATGATTGGTCAGTAGTTCGTGGGCCTTTTTTGGACTTTGAGCGGTAATAATGCCCAATTGCTTTCCCTACAAAAGACTTACGAGTTTAGTCTTAGGGTAATGTAAATGTTATCATAATATGTCCGCTTAGGAATTTTGTCCTCGCAAAACCGGTTGTTAATTGATAACATGTTATGCATGCACAATTATTCTTCATATTTTCCATTACATATGGATGAACATGGAATAAAATTACAAGTAAATGCTTTTACAAGTAATTGAAAATGGAAAGTATGAAGAGACTTTCTCTCCGCTTGGTTTATCGTAGGTCAACCCTATCTTAGGTTTCTCTCTCGCTTTTTGGCATGAAGGTTCCTGTATCATCGCAATTTACTCGACGGAAGTTAATCCGGCCTTCAACCGAGCGAATCTGGTGGTGCCTTTCCCGAGCCCCGGGGGAATTATTCTTCCCACGAGTCCAAAGAATCAAACACCGATGATAGCCTCCTCGATGGAGGAACCACACAACATACATTCACATACAACGTGTCTCACCGCTTATGCAAAATGATGACATGTGCGGCACTAATATCACAGTATAGATATTTAGCAAAGGCAAAGAAAATAAGATGCATTCGTACACATTCATCGTAAATGTAAATGCAACATTCACACACAAGCATATAAATAATTTTGAAAAGCTTGTAATAGCGGCTTAAGCCCTCTTATCGAGTCCCCAAAGCAGAGTCGCCACCGCCGACGCTTTCGATTTTTTGAGTGTCCTTTTCGCTATTTGTTCTTTGGTGTTCTCATGTTAATGTGAGATTTGTTTGAAAAAATAAAGTGAAAAGGTCCGATATGTATAATGTCGACGATTTGACTTTAAGAGTCGCCAACAGGTGTATTTAATCGTCGCACCAACGCAATCAAAAAAGGTTTGCACATCGACCCAAAGATTTGACACCGCTAGACGGGTCTGTGAAACCGAGATTCATTTTGGGTCCGGGGCTTGATTATGCGAGAGGAAGGTGTTAGGCACCCCACACATCCGTGTTACTACTATGACCGCCACTTTCAAAGAAATTGTTATATGAATGTGTGTGTGTGTGTGTGTGTGTGTGATCAATGTGCAATTATTTGAAAGTAGTGCGAGGCCTCGTCACACTTATATACAAAGGGTTTGAATTTATAGAAAATTCAGCTTTTAACCACTTATATAGCAATGACGTTTTTAAAAGAGGTTTTTCAAACCCCGTGCTCAATAGAATTGAGACCTTTTCATACTTCCATTTTATTATTAAATGTTCTATTGTTTGCTTTTTTTTTTAGATGCGAAGCATTCTCGAGAAAATAATATACAAAGAAGCGTCGAAACTCCTCATGGGCATGACAAATGCATCCAAGGAAATTCGTATAATCGTAAAAATAATGTATAAAAGTCGCATACAAATTAAAAATGTCCATCATGGGAACCAATCTAGATTCAAGAAATCAACTCGTGATCACATGATTCCTAGGCTCACATGATACCGCAATTTGTATGGAAAGCAAAGTAGAGCTATATATATATATATATATATATATATATATATATATATATATATATATATATATATAAATATATATATATATAAAATATAAAAAGTCAGAAAATATAAACCGCCAATAAGTAAACTCCAAAGTGACAAAATGTAAATAAAGTCAAAAGGCCACCAATCAACTCGCCACGTAAGTAAACTCTATATATATATATATAATGTAAATAAAGTATAAAAGGCCACGAAGTGAAATCCAGTGCCTATGTAAATGTAAATATATATATATATATATATATATATATATATATATATATATATAAAGTAAAAACGAAAACGATGTGAATCTGATGTAAATCCATGTCTCATCAATTATATATCCGATATATATATATATATATATATATATATATATATATATATATATATATATATAAACGCATATATATATAAATATATATCATATATATATATATCATATATATATATATATATATATATATATATATATATATATATATATATATATATATATATATATATATATATATAAATTAAACGCCCTGCATCAAGTTCAGGCTCAATCGAGGCATAACTCGATAATGTTAGTCCATATATAAAATATATATATATATATATATATATATATATATATAAAAATGAAAAAAACCACTTGATCAAAGTCCGCAAAACGCACACAACACACTCTCAAATGTGTATAACAAAGGTGTGTGCTAATATGAGAAGAAGGCTTTATAGAATATAAGAAGGCTTACAAAGGCCGCCAAAGTAGACTTCTATGACTTTAAATGGATAAACACTCACCCCGCGGATAAAAGATAGCTATATGTGAGCTAACTAGTGTTTAAAGATGAGGAAACACTCAAAAGATGTGTATGCAGAGTAAAATGGATGTGGCTTCCTCGCTTTTTTCCCTCCCTCTTCTTCTCAAATGGTCAATTCCAAGGCTTGTATATATAGATTTGATGGTCACAGTACACCACGCAAGGCAAATGTAGCTTGTACCGCTGGGTCGGTCGTGATGCATCCGAGCCTCGCGGTCCCGTCGTCTCAGTAGACGTGCACTCATGCATCGTAATGTCCGCCAAACTTGCGTAACTTCAATCCGAGCATCCGAACGAGGTATATCCGACCTTCTTCGACCGCTTGTGTCGAGAGTTACGCAATGACATGGATTAGAGGTTGTACGGGTCGTGAAGAGGGGTCTATGCCCATGGTCTTCAAGCTTCAAATTCTATCCAAAGTATCGCACACGTAATAGTCACTCGATTGTCAATCCTCGCTTCTTGTGGGGACATTGTTGGATGTATGTATGTATGAAGTGTTGAGACGACGCGCCATTGTCGGCGGAACAAGATGACGCTTGACTCTCGCCGGGTTATCGCCGGCTTGAGTTGAAAGTAGACGCTGCTCGTGGTTACAAATTAGATTGACTACTTGTTGGTATGCCGCGATATCATCTTGTTGAGATGGTAAGATGACGCTGTGACTCCTCACCGGTTATCGCCGGCTTAAGCGGAAAAAGCGATGCTGCTCGTGGTTACATCCGAGATTGACCGCCGCTTGTTTGTATGTCTCACCATCATCTCGTGGGTGTTCCCTGTCCCGCCGCTTGTTAACTCCGGTCCGAGGTGTGTGTGCCTCGACAGATGTCCGGGGTTGAAGTTTATTGCATATGTTTGAAACAAGCATTTTCGGGTTATCGCCGAATCGCAATGGCATCTCTCGGGGCTATCACCAAGGATGGGGTTGCTACTCCCAAAGGTTGTCTCTCGGATCGAACTCCGGGGTTTTTGTTGTTTTTTTGATCTCGCATTTAAGATCTCGCATATCTCGGTTATCTCCTAGATTGGAAATGACGGTGCCAAATAACAATGTAAACTTTAAAAAGAACTGGTTACTCCCGATCTGAACCAACCATCCTTGTGTATTGAATATCCTAATTTGGATGTTGCTTTTGAACTTCAATTAGGACTAATCTATCTTTCGCCTAATTTTCGTTGTTTTATAGGTCAAGATCCATACAAGCATCTGAAGGAGTTTTATGTGGTGTGTTCCACCATGAAACCACAAGGTGTGATAGAGGAACAGATAAAGCTTAGAATTTTTTTCATTCTCATTAGCAGATTTGGCTAAAGACTCGTTATACTATCTTCCTTCATGATTAATACGATCATGGAATAATATGCAAAGTCTGTACTTGGAGAAGTACTTTCCTGCTTCGAGAGTTGCCAACATAAGGAAGGAGATATGTGTAGTCAAGCAGTTTAATGGAGATACTCTATATGAGTATTGGGAAAAGTTCAAGAAGTTGTGTTCCAATTGTTAGGTTTGTAATATCCATGAACATGTAACAAATTACATACATACAGTGGAAGCGTGAAAAATCAGAATTTAAAATTTTACAAACCATATACCCGGATCATCCTTTATACACAATTATTAATTAGATGAAACGAGATGGAGATCATATTCACACCCTTGTAGAAACTAGCTTCCTTAGGTACGATTTCACCTCTAATTCCTTTTCATGTTCAACTTGAATCCACCGGGTTTGATTCCTTCCTTTAATCAATATTAACCACCGAAGTGTTTGGCCTCTAGAGGTGATCCAACAAGGAAGAACAAATATTCAAGAAGATAGGTGTTTGACTAAACCATAATTCTATCTCTATAAAATATGTAAGTACTCTCCTAACTCTTGGAATAAAGTACATAACCTTAATCCATAATAAGACTCCTCTTATTTATCGATGTAGGAAACCCTCCTAAACTATTTAAGAATATGATTTTATTTTAATTAATTAAAATTCTTTAATTAATTAGATTTTCTAATCTAATTAGGAATAATTAATTAAACTCTTTTAATTAATTAGCCTTCTAATATTATTAGGAATATATGAGAGTACTTTTATTAATTAATTCACAAACTCCTTTAGAAATTAAACTAATAATAATAGTAACAATAATAATAAGACTTCTCTTATTAATTTATATTTAATATTTTTAAAATATTAAATAATAAATATTAAGATATTTAATTTATTCTATCACCTTAGATTAAATTAAATACACTTAACTTATTATTGTGATTATGTGATTTGCTTCTTAAATAAATATTTTTCCTTTTATGGTGTGACCCTTTAGGTTCTCCATATTAAACCGGTTGTGAATAAATCATTTAGAAAAAAAATATTATTTAAATAAATAAATTAACTATTTAATCTATTTAAATAAATAACATTATTTTATAATAAGGATAAGCCTCCTTAGTGATCAACGACTTTCCAGATAATATAGATTTCAACATTAATTATAAAAGAACCCTTGAGTAAATAGTTACCGTACAATTCAATCTTTCCACCATACAATGTCCCAATTAAATATAAAACATGGAATTATTATCAAGTCTTATTTTATTTAATTATATGTATTTCGATTCTCAAATACACAACTTCAAATAATGCAAATTAGAAACTCTTTTCTAACTTCATTCTGCATTGGCCAAGGACTACTAGGTTGTCATTTATTGAATTACATAGGACATTATCTTCTTTTACTAGAAGTAGTAGATTCTTTATTGCTAATTCATTATCTCCATGTATAACTTATTATACTCAATCATACCTTTTGATATACCCTAAGGGTCTTAAGGACTATGTCAAAGTATAATTCATCATACACAAGATACTATGATGATCTCAAGTCAAAGGATCACTTGTACTACTATCACTACAGGAATTCCTATTGACAGGCAAGTAAAACTCCATTTAGGTATTCCTTAGTGAGCCACGTTCAGTGAACTTATTCTTCAATAAGCACCTACATACTTGCTTTAATGTCTCCACACAAATGATCATAAGATCAATCATCCTTATCCAATGAGCAAGCAACATATGTACCAATATATCTGGATTCATTAATCCCCTTTTTAGTAATCCAACGATTGGGAACAATTTTTGTTTGTGAGCTATCTAGGAATTTAGATCTCATTAGCATGATCATCATCATGATTCTAAAAGCATTGCTCAAAACTATGAGTTTATCACATATTATAAAATAACATCATGTAAATAAATTAAAAGCCTTTAATTAAATAATTATTTTATTAATAAATGAATAAGATTGTTACAAAGTATATGCTTTATCATCAAACATGATTAGCTTGTGTGCATACTACTTTCAATCTCCCATTTACACTAAAGCCAATCGTCATGGTATCCCATACCCTTCTTCTCTAAGTGGAGATCATCTTGCTGTTAGATAAGCTTCAGTTAATGGATATGTAATGTTGTTTTTGAGAGTCAACTATCTCTATAGTGACTACTCCTCTTTCAATGATTCTCTAATCAAATAAAAGTTCCGCAACACATGTTTAGATCCAAGATGAGACTTAGGAATTATTCCTAGTTCTGTAATGAGTTTTTCATCCAAACAATCAACTTGTAGCTTTATTTACATCTATATACTACGTCTTTATCACTAAACTTGCAACTTTTTGCTGTTTGAAAATTTTTCAATTTACTACACCATCGTTCAAGGTAACGATTTATCCTAAAGTAGATTTTGTGTCATCTTGTTTAATCTAAAAAACTTGAGTCTGTTTAGTCCTCTAATTTTAATTCAGACCCACCATAAATTTTGATCACATCCTTAGTGACAGTTAAGTACTTTAAGATATTTTTCACTGTCTTGCAATGATTTTCTCCAGAACATGATCGATCAACATCAGGTCTCGTACATTTCTTTGAATACATGATAGTTACTCATGCGATCTCTCTTTTCAGGAGTCTATGAGGAATATTAAGAGAGATACACTCCATAACTCATCAACTTGAGACATCTCTTGGAGTTTGTCATGCTAAACGGCTTTAGCATCAAATGAATATACGTTCCTTGGGTTAAGCCATGCATCCTTTTAAATCTATCTATATATATTTGTATCCCCAATTAAGATACTCTTCCCAAATCATTCATGGAGGAATGTTTAGAAAATTTTATCTTTTTTGATTATAGCATTGGTATGTCATTCCTTATTCGTAGTATATCAACATATAATACTAGGAATGTCACGACGCTCCCATTGACCCTTTTGTACATACTAGGTTCATTCTCATTTTTGATAAAATCAAACTCTTTTGATTATCTCATCAAAAAGAATGTTCCATTTTTGAGAAGCTTGCTTCAATCTATAAAATGGATTGTTGCTTCAACCATTAAAACAAATTCATCTGGTTGTATCATATATATATTCTCCTCTAATATTTTTATTGAGGAATAACGTCTCTATGTCCATTTGCTAGATATAGTAATACTAAGTTGCAATCGCAAGTAAAATCAAAATGGATTTGAGCATTACTACTGGTAATAAGGTTTTATCATAGTCAAATCCTTAACTTTATTTGAAACCTTATTCAAACAGGTCTGGTCTTATAGGTCTTCACATTGCCATTTGCTCCAAAGATCTATATCAGATTTTATGGCCATCTACCATATCTCTAAGTATCTACAACTCTTAGTCTCATCGTACGTAACTGAATCATCATCTTCTATGATGTGTACCTCATCATCATCATCCATGATGAATCCATACCTCCTAGGTATCTTTGGTACTATTCTAGATTTACGATTCAGTTGTGGTACAATAAGTCTATCTACAGGTTGCTCTTATTTGAATTATAATACTTTGTCGTTCTTAAACTCTTCAAAATCTATTATCCTCCCACTAGTCCTTTCAATGATAAACACCTTTATCTAAGAAGGCAACATGTTTCACAACAAACACCTTTTTGGTAAGTAAGATTATAGAACATATACCCTAAACTTTCTTTAGGATGTCCCACAAATATGCACTTGTCAAATATTATCCCAAGCTTATCCTTTTGAAACCTTTTCACATAAGCTAGACAACCCCTTATCTTAACATACTTAAGATTAGGAATTCTCCCTGTCTATAGCTCTTATGGAGTCTTGGGGCTAGATTTGGAGGTTACATTTTCGTAGATATGCAACCATTTCTAAGGCATTACCCCAGAAGGATACTGGAATGTTGGTAAAAAATATTATGGACCGCACCATGTCCAACAAGGTACGATTTTTTCTTTCAGATACATCAATCAATTATTGCATATCAGGAGGCGTCCATTATGAGAAAACCATTTGAGATGATCTAGAAACTTATTACACAAGTATTTATTCCTCGATCCGATCAAAGAATCCTAATACTTTGCTAATTTGTTTCACTTTTAAATTCTTTGAACCTTTCAAATGTTTCAGACTTATATTTCATCAAATACACATATTCAACTCTTTGAATGATTATCTCCTTTTCTTATACTAGCTTGTTCAATTTACAAAATTATTTTTCATGTGAGTCAAGTATACAAAGTCCTATTAAGTAATCTTCCAATTCTATAAGAAACATTATTATTATAAATAGAACAACAATTGTTCTTAAATATAATACCAAAAATTTTATTGTTAAACAACAAAATAGAAATAATGTTTCTAACGAGAACTGAAATGCAATAACAACTTATTGACTTAACAGACTTGCCCGTAGGCAATGCTAATGTAAAAACCATGAATTTCATGAATAAATATTATTTTGATTTAATGAGAAAAAGGAATATTTATTTAAAAATAAATATTGATGTGTTGTGAAATGAATAATTCAATTAATTTAGATTGAATTAATAAGAATATGGATTTGTGATGAGAATTGTGAAATGCCTTGTGTGGCATAGTGTGGAATGAGGAAATTCACTAAGTGAATTAACAGAGAAATAATTATTAAGAGGAAGATTATTTATGTGTAATTATATGATTCCATAAAAGGAATGAATAAACTTTTTAACTAGTAATATCACCAATATTAAAGTTAATTCATGTTGTATGAAACTAGTATAGTGATAGAGGTCGAAACTGGCTTAGAGCTAAACCAATTTTAGCATCACTTTAGGACTTTGCCAGTTAAGCCCTCCTAGCAAAGATACAAAATCGGAGCAATTTGCCAATGACCAGTCTGGGATAAGTTGGTTTTTACTGTAGAAATGAAATAGAACATCATTATAAGGTGTGACATTATTAAAAGTATATGATAAGGATACATATTAATGACATGAAGTACCAAGTAGTATAATGAAATCATATATAACTTTTAATACAAAAATAATTAAATATATGTGTATTCCAAAAATTTGATAAAGGAATTACATTTTTAAAATGAATATTCAATATTTAATAATGTTATAATGTGGATAGGTGAGTAGTTGTTGCCTCCTTTTCAGTCTTAATAAAAGGACTCTAACTCATGTAAGCATACATGGGCCAACAAGTAGTACAGAGTAAGAAAAATATCGATCCACGGAGAAAGGTTTTAAAATTAAATTGTTGTACATCAATCGTATCACTATCTTTATATGCTTAAACGAATACTCACAATTTTAAAGTAATCTAAACTCAAATAATGAATAAAAGAATAATACTAGAATAATGAATCAAATTTAGAAAGAATGGGATTCTAACTTCATTTCATACTTCATCTAAATATTACATTCATGCAAAATTATACATTTATCATGGAAAATTAGACAAGAGCACAAAAGTAGACATAATCATTTTTCAATGAATTATGACCTGCTTACATAACCTCCACATGCGATAAAAATCATGTAGTCGAAAATAATGCCAAAATCACTATATTCCTATGTGAAATTGCAGCAATAATGAATTGAAGCACAAGCTCTTATATTACTACACATGGTGAAACAGTATATTTCTATCTGGTTCACAAAATATAAAGCTAAACATTTCAGCCTCATAAACGCATGTTATCATGATTATAACCATACTCATATGTAATTTTTCAACTCCATATAAGTACACATGGTTAATGGTGATCAAACATTCATATAATACGCTCAATCATAATAGATAATCCAAAGATAAACATACAATTAAACAATTAGGCAAATAATTATAGACTACATATCAAAATCCGTTAGAATCCCATAATGGAGTTTAGTTCATTTCTGAACCGAAAACCATTATGGGATTATAGTAACACATGGAAAGTAAATATCACAATTGACAGAGAAGATAAAAATGATTAAACCCAATTGTAGATTTTGTTCCAAAATGCTGACCAAATCGCCAATAATTTCCAGGAAAATGAGATGACTGAATATTCAATGACTAAATTCAAGAGAAGATGTAGAAAATCTTAAAACTATGCTCAACCCTCTCTAGAACTAGTTCCCCCAAAGATTAGACCCCTAATTACTCTAACTAAAAAAATTGATAAAACAACCATAATTCACGTCTGGTACCAACCAGAGTAGTTTAGATAAGCTCAAGTGCTTCAAATTTCAAATTTAAAAATAAGTCAACAAACAGCTTCAGATGACTCGCGCGGCCGCGTGAGATCCCAATACAAAACGGGCGCGGGAGCGCGTGTATACGTTTCTAACCTGCGGTGATGGCGGTAGCGCGCAAAATTTAAGCCCATGGCGCATACCGTGTTCTCACATCTTGATGTTCTGCTTCTTTGTTGTTGTTGTTCTGTTGCTTGTTGTTAGTCCTTCATCAATGCTCAGTTCCTTGTCTACACATATTCCACTTGTCATGCCTTTGCTAGTCTCATACCACCTTGCCAATGCCGAACTATGCCATTTCCTGCATTTCTATACAATAAGAGTTCTAATTATGAGTATTGCAAAATAAACATAAAATGCAACTAAAAACATACTAAAATCTACTTGAGATCAGCGTAATTCTCGTTAATTGATATTCAATAAGTAGGTATAAAACCTACTTATCAAATACCCCCAAACTTGAATTATTTCTTGCCCTCAAGCAATGCATACAATATTAAACAATGAAATGCAACTATATGCCATGCAACTAGATTACAATGCAAATGAGTCCCATATTTTTCCAGCTAAAATAGAATTACTATCTGATATGCCTCAGCGAATTATCCAGATTCGAGAATAAAAATTCAAACCAAGCTATAGACATAATATCATACACTCAAATAACCCATACTTGCTATAAAGATATTGTGTGTGTATGTTGTGTTCACCAAAACTTGACTAAGGTAAAGAATATACATGTTAAAATGCTCAAAATAGAAAATTGCAGTCTAAATCAAGATCCATGTATACTAATGCAACAAAAACTATTCTAACATATCAATACAAACTAAGGTTCAACAATGGGTTTAAACTTCTTTATTTCTACTCACGAGGGCGATTGTCGCTCTTTTCTGCGATGTTTATTGCTATTTTTTTTTTATACAGCGAGTGCGTTTTACGCTCCATCTCGCCCCTTCCAAGGAGTTAATAATTCAGCTCAAGAAGGTTTCAAGATAGATTTTTCTTTTTCTTTTTTTTTATATAATAAGCATACCCATGTGTTCCCAAAGCTTGATTATCAATGTTTTCATAGTCTAAGTCCATTTTCCATATAATTCTATCTTTAAAAACCACATTTTCTATCAAGCAATAAAACACATAACTCTTATAGCTACAAGCATTTGTGAACACGTCAGTGCAAACCGAAAGCATCTAAACAACATCCATGGATTACATCATGTAAAACATTATATCTAAGCTCATGTTATCCATTAAACTCAACTATCCTTCAAAATTCAATTTCATCATTGGCTAGACTTCAACTCCACAAAGCTAGAAATGCGAGACATTCAACTAAACATATAATAACACATATAATATTGACTAAAAACTGAAAAAAAATTCTGCAATTATTAACTAACACATAAACATACAAAATAACATGTAAAATTTAAAATAACATGCAAAAACTACATGCAACTACCCTACTACCCAATGCCCCCAAACTTAAAATATTCATTGTCCCAATGAATTTGGTATAGGGTTAGAAGAACTCCCCCTCTTGATCAATTTTGCACCACCCTCTTGGTGGTGAATCCGATGGTGAAAATGGCACAGTACATGTCCCCAAATTGTGGCCACTCGAAAGACAGATCCTAACTGCAAGAAACGTCTCCGCTAGTGACCTTGTCAAACACATAGCAAATGCTGCAAAATTGTCGACATAGCGTCGACCTTCCGCTCCAACCTTTGGAGCTGTCAATCTCCAGTAGCAGTAGTGGCTTGAGTTGATGTTCCTACTTCATCCATTTTGGAGGGCTACGATGACGGCGTAGACGATGCGGGACGAAGGATGAAACCCTTTCCTCTTAGGTGCAGAGTACCCCCTTACCAATCTTCGAATCTCGCTATTGTGGCATGTGTAATGTCCAGGCTTGGGTATTGCAACTGCTCATCCGTCCACCTAACGCTTGCTTTAGCACATAAATGAGTCACAATTGAAGCATGTTGTATACTTCCTGTAGTACTTCCCCGCATGTATCTCATCATATTCTGATTAATTAAGTGTCCAACGTCTATATCTTTTCCCACAATAATTTCCCATAATATAATTGCTCTTCCAACTATAACATCATGCTGATGAGATGATGGCATGAGTTTGGCACACACAAAGAGATTCCAAGCCTTTGTATAGCGGTTGAGAGTTGAAGCTGAAAAGGTCTTGGGTTGATTAGTGCCAGGAGTGCATGTCCACTGAGTCCCTAGAATACATAAATCAGTGATAAAAACGTCCAAGTCTGTCTCCATATGTTCTGCATCCACCCAATTCGTTCGCCCAGCTGGAGGGTCAGGTAAGTTGAACACTCCACGAATAGCTCTCGGTCTATAATCCACTTGAATCCCCCAAATGAAAGAAAAAGCATTCATCGTCTCCTGTACATTAGCATAAAACTCCCGCACAATTGCCATAGGTGCAGCCAGTGGCGTAGAGCACACGCCATGCCAACACTTTTCCTTAATCATCTGCACTAATTGTCCATCATGCGCATCTGGCTTGAATCCTCGCTCGTAAACAAATGACTTTCCCATAATGTGGTAGTACTCTATCTGAGCATCCAAGTTAACAAACTTAGAAAAATCAACATTATCGCTGCTTTGGCTACTTGCAGAGGATAATTTAGGAGTGCGAGAGCAAGCACGCTTTGGACCCATTTGTATTTGATGAAGAAGAATAGAAACTTGCTTGATGGAATCGTGAGTGAAATATTTGCTGCACAGAGAACCCCCAAACTTGTATTGCACACACCCACTAAAAAACCCTAGTTTTATCAGTGAAAGACTTTGAACGTGGGTAGGAGAACTGATGCACAATACGCGTAGTGGAATGAGACGTTACACAGTTGAATTGGAACAGTTTGGGAAGGAAGAGTCGTGCGTGTTGTGGAGAAGAATGAGATATGCACTGCTATTTCAAATGATATAAGATATGGGGCAAGACACGTCCTTAAAATCCTAAAAAATTTTCAAAACCCGGTGTCGAGTGCGGCCGCGCGTGTTCTGAATGGGGACATGGCGCGGGCGCGCAACTGCTCTTTCTACACAGACTTATATAAGCACGGGCACACAATTTTTCAAGGCTTTCATGGCGCGGCCGCGCGTCCCTGCATTCTACATTGCCATTTTGCATCCTAAATACACCAAAATAGTGATGAATCCATACCAATACACCTGCACAAACACCAATTAACAATATCAAAGCATGAACTACTGAATAAGAAAGAATGACTATCGTAACACCACTTTCTATGCTATGCTAAAACATAATCATATGCAAATTCAGTTACCACATTACTTATGTAAAACTAATCAAACTATCACAACTAAGTATGAAAATGAACTAACAAATAAAATCTAAACAAAATAAATAAGAGATAAAGATATAACTAATTGGTTGCCTCCCATCAAGCGCTAAGTTATAGTCAATTAGCTTGACTATCTCTGACATTTCAAGTTGAAAAAAGAATTGAGGTTACTTTTTGTCTGTCAAACTCGCCACCAAAATAATGCTTAAGCCGCTGTCCATTCACTTTGAACGGCTTATCTAGGAATTTATCGAACACTTCCACAGCACTATGTGGAAAAATTGTCTTTACTGTGAATGGCCCTGACCACCTTAATTTGAGCTTCCTAGGAAAAAGTTTAAGTCTTGAATTAAACAGGAAAACTCTTTGTCCCGGCTCAAATACTCTCTCTATGATCTTTCGATCATGCCATTTCTTCACCTTTTCCTTGTATAGCTTTGAGTTTTCATACGTCTATAATTTGAATTCGTCCAACTCATTGAGTTGGAGTAGGCATTTTTCTCCTATAGCTTTTAAATCAAAATTTAGCTTCTTAATCGCCCAATATGCCTTATACTCAAGCTCCATAGGAAGGTGACATGTTTTTCCATAAACCAACTGAAAAGGTGACATGCCCAATGGAGTTTTATAAGAAGTCTTATATGCTCATACAGCATCATCAAGCTTTAATGACCAATCCTTTCTTGTGGGGTTCACAACTTTCTCCAGAATTCTCTTAACTTCATGATTTGAAACCTCTACTTGGCCATTAGTTTGAGGATGATAAGCTGTAGTGATGTGATGATTCACCCCATACTTAGCCAATAGAGCTGTGAACTGCCTATTACAAAAATGACTGCCTTCATTACTAATGATAGCCCTTGGAGTCCCAAACCTCGTGAAAATACTCCTCTATAAAAATCTTAGGACCACTTTGGCATCATTCATTAGAAGAGCTGCCACTTCCACCCACTTTGACACATAATCAACTGCTAACAAAATGTATATATTTCCACAAGAAGAAACGAAAGGGCCCATGAAATCTATCCCCCAAACATCAAAAATTTCCACCTTGAGGATCGTGTTCAATGGCATTTCATTCCTTTTCAAAATATTTCCAACTCTTTGACATCTGTCACATCTTTGGACAAAACTGTAAGCATCCTTGAAAATAGTCGACCAGTAAAATCTTGTTTGTAACACTCTAGCCACTGTTCGCTTTCCACCGTAATGACCACCATATAAAGAAGCATGATAATCCTGCAAAATCCCCTCTGTCTCACTATATGGAATACATCTCCTTATCATGTGATTAGCACATTGTTTGAATAAATATGGTTTATCCCATATAAACCACTTAACATCATACAAAAATTTCTTCTTTTGATGACCAACCAAGTCAGAAGGGATCATCCTACTCACCAAGTAGTTCGCATAGTCTGCAAACCATGGCACTTCCCCTTTTACCACAAATAACTATTCATCTGGAAAGGATTCATTAATCACAATCTTGTCATCTGCCTCCCTTTTCGAATTCTCTAGTCGAGATAAGTGGTCCGCCACTTGGTTCTCAGTTCCCTTTTTATCCTTGATCTCTAAATCAAAATCTTGCAATAGTAGTATCTATCTGATCAAACGAGGCTTTGCATCCTTCTTTGCCACTAAGTGTCGAATTACCGCATGATCTGTGTACACTATCACCCTCGTACCAATCAGATACGCTCGGAACTTATCAAAAGCATATACAACTGCTAATAATTCTTTCTCTGTGGTGGTATAATTTAACTGCGTATCGGTAAGGGTCTTGCTTGCATAGTATATCACATGAAAAATCTTTTCCTTTCGCTGACCCAAAACAGCCCCCACAGCATAATCACTGGCATCACACATCAATTCGAATGGCAGGTCCCAATCCGGTGCTATAATGACTGGTGTTGAAGTTAAACTCCTCTTCAAGTGCTCAAATGCAGACACGCAATCCTCATCAAACTTGAACTGTGTATCCTTCTCTAATAAACTGCAAAGTGGTTTTGTTATCTTGGAGAAGTCTTTAATGAATCTGCGGTAAAATCCTGCATGTCCTAGAAAACTTCGAACACCTTTTACTGAAGTTGGTGGCGGCAAATTTTTAATAGTCTCTAATTTAGCTCTATCCACCTCAAGTCCCTTCTTCGACACTTTATGTCCCAGAATTATTCCTTCTTGTACCATAAAATGGCACTTTTCCCAATTCAATACCAAGTTCGTCTCAACACATCTTCTCAAAACCATCACCAAATTATCAAGATATAAATCAAAATAATTCCCAAATACTGAGAAATCATCCATGAATACCTCCACATTTTGTTCTACCATATCCAAAAAAAAATAGCCATCATACATCTCTGAAAGGTGGTTGGGGCATTGCACAAGCCGAAAGACATCCTTCTGAAAGCAAAAGTACCATACGAACATGTAAAGGTTGTCTTTTCTTGGTCCTTTGGAGCTATAACAATCTGATTGTAGCCTGAATATCCATCCAGAAGGCAATAAAACTCATGACCCACTAATCTATCCAACATCTGATCGATAAATGGAAGTGGAAAGTGATCTTTCCTTGTAGCTTTGTTAAGCCAACAGTAGTCCATGCAAACTCTCCACCCCATTACTGTTCTTGTTGGAATCAACTCATTGTTCTCATTAAAAACGACGGTCATACCCCCTTTCTTCAGTACACATTATACTGGGCTCACCCATGAACTATCTGAAATCGGATAAATAATGCATGCATCCAGCCATTTCAATACTTCCTTCTTGACCACTTCCTTTATGATTAGATTAAGTCTTCTTTGTTGTTCCACTGAAGGCTTTCTATTATCTTCCAGTAAGATCTTAAGCATACAAAAAGCTGGGTTGATCCCTTTTATATCTTCTATAGTCCATCCAATAGCTGACTTGAACTCTCTAAGAACTCGTAGCAGTTTTTTTTCCTGAAAAGATGTTAGTGCAGAAGAAATAATCATAGGTAATTTTGAATTTTCCTTTAAAAACGCATACCTCAAATGGTCTGGAAGTGGTTTCAACTCAAGTTCTGGAGGTGTCTCAAGAGATGGCTTCAATTTCACTGATGACTCTCCAGCTTTCTTTAATGGCTCAACAGGAGTTTTGAATTTTCTGAATTGTGGAGTTGTATCAAGAAAATGCACAAGTTCTTCAATCTCCTCATCATCTAATTCTGAATTTCCAGCAATAGCACTTCTCAATGGTTCATGATCCACCAAAGTCTCTACTTCATCATTTAGCACTTTTTTCACCAAATCAACCTTGAAGCATTCCTCTTCATCTGTTGGAAATTTCATTACCTTGAATACGTTAAAAGTAACTTCCTGATCATGAACACGCATTGTGAGTTCCCCTTTTTGAATGTCTATCATGGTTCTTCCTGTAGCTAGGAATGGTCTTCCAAGTATAATTGGTATACTTCTATCTTCTTCATAATCTAAAATGATGAAATCAATCAGAAAGATGAATTTATCCACTTTTACCAATACATCTTCAACAATTCCCCGTGGATAAGTGATAGACCTGTCATCTAGCTGTAAAGAAATATTTTTCGGCCTTGGAGCTGGAAATCCCAACTAATTAAATACTGAAAAGGGGATCAAATTGATACTTGCCCCAAGATCACACAAACATTTGCTGAAACTCATCTTTCCAATTGTGCATGGTATTGTGAAACTGGCCAAATCCTTCAACTTTGGAGGTAATTTTTGTTGAAGCACTGCATTGCATTCCTCCGTCAAGGCCACTGTCTCAAAATCTTCTAATCTCTTCTTCTTTGACAAGATACCCTTCATAAACTTTGCATAACTAGGCATCTGTTCCAAAGCCTCAGCGAAGGGTATGTTAATCTGCAGCTTTTTAAATACCTCCAAGAACTTACTAAATTGCTTGTCTTCCCTCTGCTTATGCAATCTCTGTGGATAAGGAACAGGAGGGTGAAATATTGGTATTTTATTCACGGGCTTCTCAAATGAACCTTCTTTATTCTTCTCTTCTTGCTGTTGTTCAGAATCTTCATTATTTAATTTCTCATCAGACAAAATTTCTTGACCGCGTAGCCGCGTGTCCTCCCTTTGCAAAAGTGGTGCGGGCGCGCCATGCTGATTTTCTGCAACTTGTTTCCCAGACCTAAGTATAATTTCTTGACATTGTTCCTTCCCTTCTCTTCTTGGATTGTCCTCTATGGTACTTTGCAATGAACCCTGTGGTCTGTTGTTAAACATGCTAGCCATCTGACCCATTTGAGTTTCTAGATTTTTGATAGCCACTGCTTGCCTTTTAATCATCACTTCCGTATTTGCCATGTACTTCATCATCATCTCCTCCATCTCTGACTTCTTTTCTTGCTGAGGTGCAAGTGGTGTCTAATGTTGTTGTTGAGAAAATCCAGGTGGATAGGGTGGTCTTGGTGCAAATTTTTGCTGAGCTGATTGTGATTCAAATTGGTTATGTTGTTGAAACTTACTTTGTTGATTTCTTTGGTTATTTGACCAACTAAAATTTGGATGGCTGCGGTTGTTGGAGTTGTATGTGTTCTGAAATTGACCTTGATCCTTCCGATAGTTGCTCACATATTGTACAGACTCCAAACTGATAGCACATTGGCCAGTGTGTTAGCTGCTATTGTTGGTCTGACTATACTTGACTGCAATCCATTACGGCATTGAATAATCTCTCAAAGCCCTGTGCCTCTCGCTTTGCTCTTCTGCCGCCATATTAGATGTCGTGGTCTCTAAAGCTGTTTGTAAATTTCTATGCACTCTTGTTTTCCAACCTCTTCTGTTAATGTTATCTTGAGTAGGTGTCAACTCAGAATTGGATGACCGCGTGTACATAAAAATATATACAAGTACCAGAAATACAAATGAAACAAAAATAGAAATGAGACAAGATTAGATTTGTCTAAGTCATACAATTTAGCTTACAATTGATGATAATAATAATAAAATTAAACGCCTTTCCCCGGCAACGACGCTAAAAACTTGTTGCCTCCTTTTCAGTCTTAATAAAAGGACTCTAACTCATGCAAGCATACATGGGTCAACAAGTAGTACAGAGTAAGAAAAGTATCGATCCACGGAGAAAGGTTTTAAAATTAAATTGTTGTACATCAATCGTATCACTATCTTTATATGCTTAAACAAATACTCACAATTTTAAAGTAATCTAAACTCAAATAATGAATAAAAGAATAATACTAGAATAATGAATCAAATTTAGAAAGAATGGGATTCTAACTTCATTTTATACTTCATCTAAATATTACCTTCATGCAAAATTATACATTTATCATGGAAAATTAGCCAAGAGCACAAAATTAGACACAATCATTTTTCAATGAATTATGACCTGTTTACATAACCTCCACATGCGATAGAAATCATGTAGTCGACAATAATGCCAAAATCACTATATTCCTATGTGAAATTGCAGCAATAATGAATTGAAGCACAAGATCTTATATTACTACACACGGTGAAACAGTATATTTCTATCTGGTTCACGAAATATAAAGTTAAACATTTTAGCCTCATAAATGCATGCTATCATGATTATAACCATACTCATATGTCATTTTTCAACTCCATATAAGTACATATGGTGAATGGTGATCAAACATTCATACAATACGCTCAATCATAATAGATAATCCAAAGACAAACATACAATTAAACAATTAGGCAAATAATTATATACTACATATCAAAATCCGTTAGAATCCCATAATGGAGTTTAGTTCATTTCTGAACCAAAAACCATTATGGGATTATAGTAACACATGGAAAGTAAATATCACAATTGAGAGAGAAGATGTAGAAAATCTTAAAACTATGCTCAACCCTCTCTAGTTCCCCCAAAGCTTAGAACCCTAATTACTCTAATTAAAAAACTGATAAAACAACCATAATTCACGTCTGGTACCAACCAGAATAGTTTAGAAAAGCTCAAGCGCTTCAAATTTCAAATTTAAAAATAAGTCAACAAACAGCTTCAGATGACTCACGTGGTCGAGCGATATCCAAGTACAAAAGCGGTAGCGGGATCTTGCGTGTATGCGTTCTAACCTCGCGAGTGATGGCGGCAGCACGTGTGAAATTTAACTTGTTCAATCTGCCTTGGTCATCGCAAGCTTCCACATGGTTTCGCATCATCGATGTTCTCACGTTGTTTCTTGTTGTTCTGCTGCTTGTTGTTGGTCCTTCATCAATGCTCAGTTCCTTATCTACACACGATCCACTTGCCATGCCTTTGCTAGTCTCATACCACCTTGCCAATGTCAAACTATGCCATTTCCTACATTTCCATACCATAAGAGTTCTAATTACGAGTATTGCAAAATAAACATAAAATGCAACTAAAAACATACTAAAATCTACTTGAGATCAGCGTAATTCTCGTGAATTGATATTCAATAAGTAGGTATAAAACCTACTTATCAGTAGTAAAAATAATTATGGGAGATATCCGGACAATAATACCTAACTACATTAGTTTATTACGTGTACCTAATGTACATGGATTATATGAGGTGAGTACATAAATAATCCCTAATTTTCCTAATATAGTAACAATTGTACAATAAAATTATATTTTTGGGAAGTAAAGTAACTGAACTGAACAAATTAATCACGTTGTTGAGAATTAAGTTCATCAGTTTCTCTAACAGTACATGAACAGTAGCCTACACTCTATTTACGTAACTTTCAAGCTGTGATCATTGGCTAGAAAGATGGCTTATGGTGGGTGGTTGAGCAACCCACTGTGAACCAGTATGTTCTTCTTCTACATTCTGGTCTCAAACTTCCATGCAAATCCATTAGCCAGTCCACCATTTCTCTATATAAAGCAACTGCATTTTCATTTTTATGTTGTTGAAGCTTGTCTGTGAAACTTTGAGAATTTGTGTTTGAGTGTTTTTTGTTCAAAGAAGAGTTTAGCAATCTTAGAAGGGAGAAACTAAGCACACTAAGCTTCAAGAGGTATAAAAATCCTAACTTTTGTTCTTAGTTGGATTTTGCCAAATTCTTAGAATTACTTGAAATTCTCTGTCAATCAATGTGAATTAGCATGCTATCATGTGTTTAAGAAGTATGTGTACATATATGGAGCCTTTAAAGATGGATTGGAACATGTTTAAACCAAGAATCACAGTTAGTTGATGCTCTGCAAAACAGAGCAAGTTACTAGCTTCTGTTTCCAAGTAGTAAATCAAGCCCAGCTTTATACTAAGTGCTTGTAGCAATAGCTGCTGGGACCCTAGAACCAGTTTCTAGTTTTTGTTATGCTATGTGTTGCTAATTTGGTATTATGACTCATATATAAACCTAAAAAGGAGTATATCATGAGTTATAAAGCTTTCTTATGTAGTATAAAGTGATTAACATGCTTTAGTGAGGGATTTATAACCAATATTTAAAGTTTTGAAAACGAACTTTGTTGAAACTTATGTTCTATAAGTTCTAAGCTTAGTAGCACACACACATGACTGATTTTGAACCTAAATGAGCATGATATATGATTCATAGTTCTTTTGTTCATGACCAAACTTGTTAGACCTTGTGTTAGAGAAATTTTTTAAGACAAAGCTTGATTATATTAAAGCAAAATATGCAAGAAAACTACATGATGTAGGTTCTAACCTTGTGAGGATGTTGATATGACTTAACTACACATGATAAGAGCTTTAAAGTAGTCTTGTATGTGTTGAATTGCATCGTTCGAATTTAAAATGATTTTAAAGGCAAACTTGAATATGTTTTCAAAACAAGTTGCATTAAATATGAGTATTTAGATTCTAAAGGTTTAAGATGTCATGTTTATGTTTATTACGTCTCTAAACATGAGTTGTATGTGTTGGACATAATGGCAACTAAATCAAACATAAGTTTGAAGCATGTTTCAAAGTATTAAATGATGTTAATTATGAACTAATGATATGAACACTATGAGCATGTGTATTAACAGATTATGTGATCTCTATGCGGACATATAGCCAAGTTATAAAGCATGGTGACTACATAACCTTTTTATGTTTTAATTCCATGTAAGTTGTAAACTAAAACTTGTAAAAGTGAACTCAAAAATGGTCATATGCTTATTTGAGAACCTCTAGCATGTATGCATGTTAAGTGTAAATGTATAGGTATGTTAGAGTTGGATTGAAACCAGGAGAGCAGAAACTCAACTCTGGCGGGTGTTAGAGGACAGCGATTCAACGCCATCCCTAAGCTTTAGCTGTATGCAATTCTTGCCATCCTGCAGTCAGTTCTATTTTTATATTGTAATTTTAGGTTCAAGGCATGCTTGTATTATTACTTTAACATGTATTATATGACCAGTACATAATCTAATGTGTGAAGAAGCATGCTAGGTAATAGAATCAAATGTCTAGTAAGTGATTATGAACTTTCAAAAAGTAATAAGTCCAAAAGATGTTTGCGAACTATAAAGCAATGATTAGGAACTATATTGTTTGACTTTGTGGTGTCTTATAAACTGATATTGTGATATAAGTGCGCAAGGTATATGTAAAGAGTGAACAACTAAGTTAGACATTTATGTGTGCGTTTAAACTTACATATCATGTATGAGCATATGTAACTAATGAATATCCTATATGCATAACTATATTATGTTAGGATTCGAAAGAGTATTGATAAGCTATACTTTGGTAGACTATGCTTGAGGCAAATACTCGAACCCTACTCTTTATTGAGCATTACTTGAACTTGTGCTATTATTGATCGTACAAGTAGAACTTGAAAGTATAATACTTCGTAATCTAGAAATGAAGTTATTTACAAACCTTGATTCTGAACGATAATTGTTCATATATATACTATGAAAGAAAATTGTCTAAGCCATTACTTCGGCTAGATTATTGATATTTGATCGAAAGCTATCCAAATAAAATTAACTTGGTGCGAACTCTTATAACTGAGAAGAACAACCCTCTTGGTAGGGGAATTTTATATTTGTCGGGAAATCGACGTGCGCACATGAGAAAGATTAAATGTTATGCATGACATAGGGTACTTTAGGCTGATCACCTATTGTACTCATTTTGTAGAATTATCAGTTTATTACTGTTAATTCAAGGAGAAGTTCATAGTCCTTAGTGGTTGCTCAATATTCATTACTTTGAAATCTTGAATTGATAAATCTTTGAATATTATTGATATTTCTGTCCATAGCAACTATTGTTGATAATCATCGATACTTCTTGTTATCTTGAACTATCATTATTGATATACCCTTGAGAAATATAAACCTATATTGAATACCCTTTTGCTATATTACTTACTGGGCAAAATTGTTGCTCATCCTTACTTTCCATAAAACTTTCAGTGAAGGCAGAACGTGGTGAACCCTCTGGCAAGGACAAGGGTAAAGAGAAGGCTTTGGATTAGTTATTTCTATGTTGCTAGGAATGTACTATTATTTGGTTGTAGAAGAACTTATTAAGCTATGTTTAATTTAAGTTGTATTGTATTATGTATTAGTCATGTCCAAACGATGTTTAATTATGATTAAGACATGTAGGAGATGTTTAAGTTACGAACCCTTGGGACAAGAATAATTATGTTATAACAATATAATTTATTCTATTATTTCGTTGTGTGAGATGTTGATTTATTATTAAGAGTTAGTACGTGATAACCAAATTTGAGACAAGTGTGGTCTGAATTTGGGGGCGTCACAGCTAAACTATAAGTTCATATGGCTAATGCAGCAACCTTTGCTTTATTTTCCACACATATGATTACTTATCCTTTGTTTAGCTTTCTACTTCTGCTTGGTCCCTTCATAAATCTATATTTATGAGAACCAAAGCTGGTATCCAATACCTAAGTAGAACCTTAACTTAAAGAAAAAAAAATTCAATCATGAACAAACCTGTACCTGTAACCGAAGCTTCACTAAGTTTCTTTTGGTAAGCCTCTAAAAGATGTTTCTCGTAGTTTTTTTCTAGTGTCCAGGCTTATTGCAGTGGAAGCAAACTTTTTTTCTATCCGTATCAGTTTTGTTCTTATTATCCTTTGTTTTTGCCTTTCTTTTTACCTTCTTATAATCGTTCTTCTTTTCAAAAGATCATTTGGCCCCTACCAGTACGACTTAGTCTTTCTCGGTTGGAAAGTGACTCTCAACATTTTTAACATGTTAAGCAAATCAGCGAGGCTGATATCTAGCTTGTTCATATGAAAAATTCACAACAATTATGAGAAGGCGTTAGGGAGTAACTGCAAGATCAAATCTTGGCTCAAATCTCCATCCATGACAAGACTTGTTGTCCTAATTGTTCAATCAAATTGATCATGTTCAGGACTTTTGTATGTACTATAGTGTCATCGGTTATTCTAGATCGAAAGAGCTCCTTAGATATCTGATATCTATCAATCCTACTTTC
The DNA here is from genome assembly GCA_020205605.1 of Panax ginseng. NCBI lineage: Eukaryota > Viridiplantae > Streptophyta > Magnoliopsida > Apiales > Araliaceae > Panax > Panax ginseng. The sequence continues at coordinate 83,132,350 of CM035149.1, forward strand.
CTCACCATTAACTATTTGAAGTGAAGGAGTATAGTAGGAGCATCCATAGTTTCATTGTAAGACCCCAAATTTTATGAATAAAGATTAATTTTCTCGAAATATATATATATATATATATATATATATATATATATATTAAGGTGTGGATTTAATATAATGTTATATTTGTGGGTAATATTTATCAATTTTGCAAAGTAAGCAAGTGGTTATAAAATATTCGATTGGTCGGGAAATATTCGTTTTATCGGGGAATATTAAATGCGATGACCTGATCATTGGTGGGCCCTATTAATTAATTCTTCATCGGTGTTAGAAAGCGTGAAATAACTTTTATAAAAATAATGGCTAAAGTTTTATCGTTATCGCTTGTTGAAATACCCGATGATGAAAAGTACGATGTAATGGCGTGGTTGCATAAGTAACACTACGGTGATGATTATTAATGCTTACATGAGAAGTCACTCGGTTATACTCAATTATTGCTACAATAATAATTCTGATAGTATCTCACGTTATTGATTCAATTATTGTCACAATATTTTATATTATTAAATCAATAATTGAGATGACAAGTTATTCATATTATTATTTGCATTATTGATGATGTCTAAAAGTTACATCGAGGAAAGGGGTTTGGTCACCTAATTACGCGCCAATAGGGATAAATCCTTATCGGAAGCCCCCTCTTTCCTGGGAATGACCTGGTTGTTAATATTGCGGGTTATAATAATGATGAATAAATATTATTAAAAATATTGAGGGAATTTTTATGAAGTATTTGTTATAAATTTTGCTTATTTTATGGACCCCTCATTTACCCATTTTTCAAAATAATTGGTAGAAAGTTATTCAGTATTATATATATATTATTCAGTTATTTAGTATTATTTTTTATTTTTTATAAAAAATAGAATATATTATATTTTATTATACATAGTGTCTGCATATTGTTTGCATAGTAAAATCAAAAAATTATTTCGGCCAAATTTTCTGCACGCCACTGTGCGTCTATGAATAAAATTTCTAAATAGTATCCTGCCATTCTTCTATAAATAGGATACTAAGTTTAGAATTGAAAATCACACCAGAATAAGAGAATTCTTCTTCTATAATATTGAGCGTATTTTTTTAGAGTTTAAGGAAGCTTTGAGTGTAGAAAATAGTGAAAGTTTTCTTCAAGAATATATCTGTTATACCAGTCAAAAAATACTCTTCTTTTGAGGTAAGGGATATTATTTATTTCATATTCGCTTATGATATTATTTTTCGTATTTGTAAGAAATTTTATTTCGTTCAATATTCGCAAGAAATATTATCTTCGTTTAATATTTGTAATGAATATTATTTTCGTTCAATATTAAGTAAGGAAATATTATTTTAATTCAACAGGTTATAAGGGATATTATTTTTGTTCAATATTAAATGAAATAATATTTTCTTACATACTCTGTAGTATGTAAGTAATATTATTTCATTTTAGATTTCGAATTCTGCACTCATTTTGTTAAGTTTTGGCTTCTATACTCCATGAAATTAGTAGAATATCCTTGATATTTGCGTTTCATCCAGTATCTTTTCATGAAAAATATTATTCTGAGCATTCTTGATAAGTTTTAACCTTTTCATGTCGGAGTACTATTCACGGGGTACTATTCCTGAAGTACTATTCATGGGGTACTATTCACTAGGGTACTATTCACCCGAGGTACTATTTATGACAAAAATTGATTTCTTTTCTGTCCAAATCATTTTTGATACATTATTAATCTTGAATTTTACTCCACAAAGCAATATCATGCTGACCATTTGAACGTTTTTAAACTTTGGATAAATTTAAAGTCTTTAATATTTATCCTTGATCTCATTTGATTGAATTTTTATATCATTGTCATCATCCTCATTTTTATATTGTGATAAAAGTCATCTTTGGCCCGTAGTGCATAGATGGACTGTTGATTGGTATGATTATGACCAGGGATTATTCGATATAATCATGATCTGTAATGTTACAAGTGATGTGGATTATTTATTGAGATGAGTCTCAACAACAGTTGTTGGTATGATCATGACCATGCGTTCTCTTCGGCCAAGGGTGCAACGATGAATTGTTGTTTGGCATGTTCATGACCATTGGTGAAAACACGAATATCCTTGGCCCGTAGTGCATGGATTATTTATGGTCGTGATACTAATGAATATCCTTGGCTCGTAGTGCATGGATAATTCAGTGATGTGGATTATTTATTAAGTTGAGTCTCAGCGATAAAATTGATGATAAACTCTTAAATCATAGAAGATAATAGATTTCATGCTCTACTTGACTCTTCTAATAGATTGCTTGTTCCGCTGTAGTTAAACTTGATGGTTAATATATTTTATCAGTGTAACACTGTTGAAGGCTAACGATAATTTATTCTGCATTATCTTAGTCATAATATTTCTTACTAGGTTATTTGAGCCCACCTTTTTGCTTTCATTGTTCTCTTCAGGAAATGAGAACGTAGCCGGGACTAGTCGAGGAATGGAGTGACGGTCCGAGATGGTTGTTTTAGTAGTCCTCACTATTTAGTGTGATAATAAATGTAATGAGGATTGAATTTGAGTTTGGATATTGTCTAGAAGGCAATATTCCTATTAAAACTCTCAGCTATGTTATGTCGTATTTTACACGACAGTTGTATAATTAAGTTTGTATTTGAATTCTATACCATGTATATCTATTTTGGGGGCGTCACATTCATGCTAACGCTAAGCTCCCAAGTCTTGGAATGCAAGCATGATGCATTGAGCCAACTGTGCATCACCTTGCCATTTTCTAAAAGTAGAAATCTCTTCCTCATAGGCATTGTCTACAACCATTGCAGGGATAAACATATTAAGAACATAAGATAGCTTTTCAGCCATGATAAACTAACATCTGGCAAGAAACTAACTCTCAACAATGTGTTTTGAATCTCTTCTTAGTTAAACGGTGATTTAAATTGGTCTTTGTATCGAACAAGTTTGTCCTAACAAAAAATGGATGTATGTTGAGAAGAGATATATGAACGAGGGGCTCTTTAAAATGAATATATTGATAATTGTACCTTCTAATATTAATAAAAATACATCTTTTGCTTATATGATTGAGTCATCTAATTTATTACATGATAAATTAGGACATGTTAATTATAATATTATACGTAGATTAATTAATATAGAATATTTACCAAAGTATGAAATTAACTCTAATTATAAATATGAAGTTTGCGCTGAGATAAAATTTTAAAAATCTTCTTTTAAATCAATTATAAAAAGTATGAAACCCCTTGAATTAGTACATACTACTAATATTGAGAGTGAGATCCATGTAACCGAATAACTTTTACGATAGCATTCAATGACTCCCCAACTTGTAATATTTGGGGGTTATTTGCTTTCCTTTTCATTCTTTTTTCTTTTATGTATTTTTTTTTCTCCTTTGCTTTTCTCGTAGCAATTATCTCTGTAAACTAATTAAAAATAAAAAACTACAAAAATAAAACAAATTTTTTTAGATCCCACTATAGTGATCATAAGTGCACCATAGTTCTAGATTATTAAATCTCTCTTCTATTTTTTATTTTTTTTTGTTGCTGGAATTCCTTCTTTCAAGCTAATTTATCTCATGAACCGTAATATAGATTTTGAATATATAATATTATAATTTGTAATTTATCTATAAAAGTAGTTAATCAGTTGACTAAAAACTTCAAAATTTGATTAATTGTCTCATAGTTCGGGAAAATTAATATATATATATATATATATATATATATATATATATATATATTAAAACCATTAGATTCATTCACTCAAAAGGTTGTGAGGTTGAAATAAGATGTTGTGAAATATTATAATTGGGCAAAATGAATTTGAAAGAAACACTTCAAGTGTTAATAAATAATTTTTTTTATTGATATATTTTGACCCCCTCTAAAAATATTGTGGTTACGCCATAGTATTTTACCTCAAATGTATGACTTGAGGGCCAATATCTTACAACAGATTCATACATTATCTGCATAGAATGGCCAAAAAAAAAGAGAAGAAGTTTGAGTAAGATTCCAAACAACATTCATCACACAATTTGGCCTAGTTTGTAGTACTTATCTGAAATTCTCTGTCATCATGCTCAAGCTAGAAAGCTACAGGGGTCCGCTACCCAAAAGGCCAAAACCCACAAAAGGACACCTTAGAGAAACATGAAGTCCACAAATATGGGTCATATGGTCCATTACCCTATTAGCTGCAACTGTTCTTGTCTTTTTCCTGGTTTAGAGAATACAATAAGTGTAGGGGGACCACCGGCTACTACCCACCGGTCCAATTCATTTTTATTTTTTATTTTTATTTTGACTCTAAAAAATATATAATATTTATTTTTATTGAAATTTTTATAAAATTCAGTGATTTAAGTGTAATTTAAATACATAAAAAAAATAGTGTTGTATAATCTATGCAACATTGCTTTTTATATGTATTTAAATTATACATAAATTATTGAATTCTATAAAAATTTTATTAGAATAAATACTATATATTTTTAGAAATCAAAGCAAAAAAAATATAAAATTAGACCGATCACTAGAACGGTCAGTAGTATCCGGTACCCCTAGAAGTACAGTTAGAGATTAACAACAAAAAAGAATATGTAGCTTACCAAAGTCAAGTTTGGCATAGATCAGACTTAAAGCAACTTAGTACTAAAATAGTAAAATGTCTATAATGTCATTAATAAAAATGATGAACAGACAAACATATTAATCAATAGCCACAAGTCACATATTCTCTTTTTCCATTTTAAATAGTCTCGATTCCAAAATATAAGATTATTATCGATTTTTTAAAATTAATTTAAAATATTTTTACATTAAAAATTGATTTGATTCATTTAATGTTGGAGAATATTAAATCTTGTAAATAATAGTACTGTGTTGATAGTTTGTGATTTTTCTTAATTATAACACGTAAAACAAAATGAATTCACATAATTTTAAACTTTTTTAAAAAATATTTCAAATCGACTAAATAACATCAAACTTAGTCTTGTATTTTAAAATAGAGGAAGTAGTTTGTTTTTGCAACATCACACTTTGTCATATACTTTATTGGACAAGCATCCCAAAATTTGAATAATGATGCCCATTTTTGCCTGTTGGCTACCAAACATCATTTGAATCACAACTTCTTTTCAATCTAAAATCATTATATCCTTGTTTAAATGCCTCCAAACAAAAGGGGAAAAACAACCTTAATTCACAATTGCATTTTAAAAAGGTTTGTTCTATTTTGGGATAAAGGGTACCCAAAATAAAATAAAATAAAATAGAATTCAAATTTACATTTTTAAAAGTTTGGTTTAAACCGACAGCTCTGTTTTGGGATAAAGGGTACAAAAATAGAGGACAGGGAAAAGTATACTGTCTACATAAGTCCATTCGCTTGAATTATTCAAGTGATAACCTGCACAAGGAGGAGGATTATTTGGCTTGGGGGACCTGGTCTTCAAACAAAGATGTAAATGCAAACAACATCCCTTCAAATGGTGTGTAGATCAATAACTTGCATGTTAGAAAATAAATAGTTTTGGGTCATGATATTTCTCCTATTTACTAAATTAAATTGGGTTCACTTATTAATTTAATCCGTTGGGCTTTTATATTTAAGCCATGGGGCTCGTTGTTAGGCCTAATCGTTGTATTAACTTTATTTAATCCTATAGGACCGGGTTATTCTGGCGTTGGATTAACCCATCGGGTCACTTAATATCTATTACTTTGACTTGTAATGATGATATAAGTATGATGATTGACCAAGATATCTCATCATGCATTAATGTGGATGGGATTATAGTCACGGTACGGCAGTGAATAATTAGGCCAAAAGCAGTGGATAAGTTCCATGCAGTCGGCAGAACCCATCAGATCAGGGGGATATGTCAGATGGTAGTAGGTGGCACAGTAATCCAGGCAAAGATATTATTTCTTGGCGAGTAAGTCTTCACAAGGAGGTACGTTTTTGATATATATACATTCACACAACTGATAATAAATAATCTATCTCATCACACTAGATTTTATCATCCTCTTGAGTTAACCTCGTGAACAGACATACTTACTCTCACGCCTGAGCTATCCCCCGGCGGTCCGGCCGTCAAGCTTGTGGTGTTTGTTGTGTTTACTGTGCAGGATCAGGACGTCTTTAGTGATTGGGACGTGGAGAAAGATCCCGGCGTTAACATTGGCGCTAGAAGGAGGGCTGAGTTCTAGTGTCTTGAGTACTTTTCAATCACAGATTGTGTTTTATTCTATTCAGTTTTCATGGGAAAGAGTAGAACACTTACACTCAAGGACGGTACCATGGTCGCCGGTGAGTCAAGATCATGAGTATCTGCGCCAAAGATCGTTTGGGACCAACCATAAGTGTTCATGCTAAAGACAAACGTCCAAACGGTCACACCAAGATTCTCTACCAAGGTGGTAAGTAAAGCGAGCGTAAGCTAAATATTCCCGACGGAGAAGGGGTGCGGTTATGCTTTCAAAGCTGGTAGAAGGCACTTCGCCTAGAACTCGATAATCGAGATGACCAGATGCAAAAAGCCTCCCATTTGGCTAAGATGGCAGATGAAGCGGATATAGCCATGGAGGTACTGGTGAAGCAGCGTCAGGATATAGTTGAGCAGATGGCTCGGATGGCGGATTTGAGAGATGAAGAGCTCAGCTATGTTCATCCGAAGAGCAAGGGCATCGGAGTGGGAAGGAACCTCGCTTTCGTTCAGTATGCGATACTGGGTAGAGCTAAGGAAAGAAAAGAAGGTCCCAAGCCCTACTCCTCAGAGATCAAAGAGGACTTATCACCCTGCCGATTCCAAGGGGACGGGGCGAAGCGAAAGAAGAGGTCGATCCAGGGATCGCACTCCAGAACATGCAAAGAAAGTCCTTGTCGTTGCACATTCTCACCATAGTGCCCGGGTTCAGAGGCGAAGTATATCCAGAGGACATACTCCCGAGAGTCTACTGAGGGCACCATACCTATGAGACACTCAAATCTTGGAGAAGCCCCTCTAAAGTTGAAGGTTACATTGAAAGAATACGATGCCTTTATAGGAAGAAGGGGTCACCGGAGAAGGAGGCATCATCTCAACCAGAAGGCGTGGAGTATCTGGTTAAAGAATTGAAGGAGCTTCGGAAGCAGCTTGTCGAAGTCCAGAAAACCAAAGACACTCCGGGAAAGAAGGCGTCCCTTTTTTCCGAAGATTCTCGGAGAAAAAAGTCGACCCTACCAAGAAGTTGCCCCATATCGAGAGTTATGATGGATCGGGGACCCTTACGACCATAGTCGTGCGTTAACCGAGCTCATGGATTATTATGACTTTAGCGATGCTGCTAAATGTCATACTTTTGTCACAACTCTTAGAAAGGATGCCCGGCAGTGGATGGGGACCTTACCCTCAGATTCAATCTCGTCCTGGGAAGACATGTGTAGCAAGTTTCATGCTCGCTTTGGGAGCAACAGAAGAAGGGGAAAACTAACTGGTTCATTGGCTCAAGTTCGGCAATCCTCTAATGGGTCTTTGGGCCAGTATGTGAAGCGGTTCCGGGAAGCAGTCGGTCAAGTGGCAGATTTGAATGATCTACAAGATGTGGGACTATTTCAGAATGGGTTAGATCTGGTTAAATCAGAAAAGTTGGTGAAAAAACTTATGTTTAACCACCCGAAGAGTCTCGTCGAAGCATTTGACAAAGCCGAAGGCTATATCGTGGTGGAGGAAGACATGAGCAGCCTCAAACGTCCTTCAGATCGGCTTAAGGAGACAGATCGAGACAAAACCGATGGAGATCAGAAGAAGAATGAAGGGAATAAAGACCGTCATGATGGCGGGTCGAAGAGGTACAACAATTGGAGGCAGGGTGGAGGACGTTCGTCCGCTCCACCCCAGAGGGTAAATAGGACGTACACGGCACTCAACGCAGACAGGGCTGTTATCTTGGATTAGATCAAAAATCAACCTATCTTCGAGCCACCACGAGATAATATTAAGCCCGAAAAAGGGAATCCTCGCAAGTATTGCGATTACCATCAAGCTTCGGGTCATGAAATGAACGATTGTGCCAGTTTAAAAGAATTCATTGAAAGAAAGGTACAAGGTGGGGCTTTAGTTCAGTATGTGGCTGCCAGGACTAATCAACAATGGACCGAGTACTGTCCCAATGAAATCAACCGAATCGACCAAATATTGCACACCCGGTCACCTGCAAGGCATGTGATAGATGTCATCACTGGGGGTACTTCTGGCAAGCTCGCTGGAAAGAAGCGCCGAAGTTATTTGGATTCGGTCATGTATGGGTGCGGTACCTTCCGAAGATCGATAGAACTTATCCGAATATGGTAATCTCCTTTATCGATGAGGATTACCTTTGGAGTCATCGAACCGCACGAGGATCATTGGTAATCCGATCGCACAAGTGGGTTCTTGGTGATATGAAAAGGATGATGGTAGATAATGGGTCTTCAGAGACATCTTGTATGCCCACGCTTATCAAAGGATGAATCGATCGGGCGAAAGATGGAAATAGAAGCGAGGCTCCTCTTTATGGTTTCAGCAATGATCCGGTTAAAGTGGCTGGGACCATTGAGCTACCAGTCATATTTGGAACGACCCCTCAATAGGATTGTTTGCAAATTTTATGTTGTGCATGTAGATTCTACTTATAATGCTATTTTGGGGAGGCCCACTTTAATTGCTTTGCAAGCTGTAACATCAATACCTCATTTCAAAATCAAATTTCCTACGGCTCATGGGGTAGGGGAGGTGAAAGGATATTTGGATCTGGCCAGAAGGTGTTACAGAAATGCTGTTATTACTTCGGGAGTGGGGGTATCGAAGCAAAAGTAGACCATGGCGATAGAGATCGAACCCTTCACCGAGAGTAGTTCCGAACCATTGGTCATGCCAGCTGGAGAAACGGAGGAGATAGAGCTCATCCCGGGCAAGGTGGACAAAACGGTGAAAATATGTTCGGGCTTGCCGGAACCTCTCCGGACGAACCTCGTGGAACTCCTAAGGTGCTATGTTGACATCTTCGCATGGGAACCTCAAGATATACCGGGAGTGAGCAGGGACATTGTTGAGCATCGATTGGAAGTAGACCCGTCAAAGAAGTCGGTGCTGCAGAAGAGGAGGATCTTTGCACCGGAGCGTCAACGGATCATAGATGAAGAGATTGCAAAACTGTTGGCAGCTGACTTCATCTTTGAGATCGACTACCCGTAGTGGATGGCTAATGTGGTGCTGGTCCAGAAGCAGAATGGCAAATGGCGAGTCTGCATCGATTATACTGATCTAAACAAGGCATGTCCGAAGGATTTCTACCCGCTGCCCCACATCGATCAACTTATTGATGCCACTTCGGGGTATGCTTTATTAAGTTTTATTGATGCATTCTCTGGGTATCATCAGATCTCCATGTGTAAAGAGGATATACCAAAGACGGCGTTCATTACGCATCGTTCAGTATATGCCTATAAGAAAATGACTTTCGGCCTCATCAATGCCGGAGCCACGTACCAAAGGATGATGAACCATATCTTCAGATATCAGTTGGGCAGGAACATTGAGGTGTATGTGGATGACATGATTGTCAAAAGCATGTTGGTGCATAAGCATTTGGATGATTTAGAGGAATGCTTTCAGACCATTCGTCATCACAACTTGAGGCTGAATCCCACTAAGTGCACTTTCGGTCTGGGTGCTGGCAAATTTCTGGGTTATCTTGTCAGTCGAAGAGGAATTGAAGCCAATCCAGAGAAGATTCAAGCGATCCTGAACATGAAGACTCCTCAGTCATTTAAAGATGTTCAACGTCTGACTGGAAGGATTGCAGCTTTGCGGAGGTTCATGTCCAAGTCAGCAGAAAGGTGTTTGCCATTTTTTGACACATTGAAAGGGCCGAAGAATGCAAAAACGTTCCAATGGACTTCGGAGTGTGAAGACGCCTTTCAGAGCATCAAGTCCTACTTATCTTCGGCGCCTTTGCTGGTGAAGCCCGTTCCTGCCGAGCCTCTATATTTGTACCTAGCAGCTAGCTCGTTGGCAATAGGAGCGGTTTTGGTGCGTGAAGTTGGGGGTAAGCAGCACCCGGTTTATTATGTAAGCCATGTCCTTCGGGATGCTGAAACAAGGTACCCAAACGTTGAAAAGTTTGCTTTTGCTTTAATAACTGCTAGTCGAAAGCTTAGGCAATACTTCCAGGGTAGATTGGTAATAGTATACACAGATCAGCCTTTGAAGAAGATTATGGGCAAACCGGAGGTATCGGGTAGACTAGCTGCATGGACGATGGAGTTGTCCCAATTCTTTATTGAATATCATCCCCGAACCGCCATCAAAGGGCAAGCTTTGGCTGATTTTGTGGTTGAGTGTTCGTTTTCTGAAGCTGATGGAGTCGTGGTCGAGGCTGAAGGATCTGACAGAGCAGTTGTCGTTCTTCAGCAGAAAGAGAGTTCATGGACGATGTATGCAGATGGGTCTTCTACTTCGGACATCAGTGGAGCAGGGATTATCTTGACAAGTCCGGAGGGATTCAAGGTGCAGCAGGCCATCAAATTTCAGTTCAAAGCGACGAACAACAACGAAATTAGTATGAAAGCGATTAGTAGGGTTGGCTTACGATTAGCTTAAAGTCTTGAAGTGCGAGAATAGTCATCTTCAGTGATTCTCATTAGTCGTTAAACATTTCTCCGGGGGAATACGAAAGCTCGAGGTCCGAGAATGATCAAGTATTTAGCAGAATTGAAGGAACGGCTTCAGTATTTCCAATCCTACGAGTTTCAGGGGGTCGAGCGTAACAACAATTCCGTTGTTGATGCACTTGCCAGACTAGCCACTACGGATGTTAATGTTTTTGAAGGATCGGTGTACCTGGAAATTTTGCATCCTAGTGTTCATCATGAAGTGGTAATGTGCATTGATCGAACCAACTGCTGGTTGACTCCCTACCTGGAATATTTGGCTGATGGCGTCTTACCTTCGGATCGGATGCTCGCCAAGAAAATCAAGTACAAAAGTGCCAATTTTGTTCTAATTGATGGGGATCTCTTCCGAAGGGCCTTCTCGTCTCCATTATTGAAATGTTTGACTCCATCCGAAGCGAATATGCTTTCTCTCGAGAAGTGCATGAAGGCATTTGTATACCATATATGGTCGCTAAGTCATTAGCATATAAAGTGCTTCGTCGGGGTACTACTTGCCTACTATCTTCAAGGAAGCAATCGAAAGTACGCAAAAAGTGCGAGAAGTGCCACTCAACATCCAATACCTCATCGATCACCGAAAGAGCTATACTCGATCTTATCTCCTATACCCTTCGCTGTCTGGGGGGTTGATATACTGGGTCCACTACCAAAAGCAAAAGGTCAGGTCAGTTTTGTTATAGTTGGCATAGACTATATGACCAAATGGGTAGAAGCGAAGCCACTTAGGTCAATAACGAACAGAGTGTTTGAAATTGCGAAAGAATCGGTGGTATTCCGTTTTGAATTCCTAAAGTGGTAGTATCGGATAATGGACGCGATGATTTGTGGGGTCGAAGTTTGAAGCATTTTTGGCGAATTGGGGATCCAAAGACAAAAAAGACTTCGGTGGCTCATCCTCACTCAAACGGACAGGTTGAAGTAACCAACAGAACGCTGTTGAATGGGATCAAGCGTAGGTTGGACGAAGCTAAAGGCAGATGGCCGGAGGAGCTGCTAAGTGTGCTATAGGCTTATCAAACTACTCCAAGGACTACAACGGGATTCACCTTTCGATCGGCTTATGGTAATCGATGCCTTAGTCCCAGCTTGAAATTGGATCTCCAAGTCTTGAGTTAGTCATTTCCGAGATCTACAATGAAGAAGAGTCAAGACCAATCTTGATTTCTTTGGAAGAAGTCGAGAGATAGCCTTTAATCAAATTGGCAGCCTATCAGCGAAGAGTGGCTAAGCATTATAATAAGGGGGTAAAGCTTCGCAGATTTGAAGTAGGAGATTTTGTCCTCAGAGAAGTCGAAGCATCTACGCCTCAGAATCTGGGAAAGTTGATGCCAAATTGGGAAGGACCATATGAAATCACTGAAGTTTCGAAGCCGGGGACTTATCGGTTGAAGGCATTAGATGGCTCAGTAATCAAAAACACTTGGCACGCTGGCAGGCTTAGAAAGTACTTTCAGTAGATTTAATGTCAGTACATCGGAAATCTGTAAATATTTACATCATCATCAATAAAAGTTCCTCTTTTCTCTCAAACAAATTTTATCTCTGTCATTCTTTTTCGCTTTCATTGGTTGGTGTTAGGAGGTTCGGGAGGACTCGCTGACCATTCGATGGTAGCCTCTTCGGCAGGTGGCCACTATTTGGCATTGTCAGGCCCTTCGGGGTAGGCAATTGTCGCCACTATTTGGCATTGTCAGGCCCTTTGGGGTAGGCAATTGTCGTCACTTAGACCTTGTCAGGCCCTTCGCGGTAGGCAAGTGTCATCTTCAAAACTTCGTCAGGCCCTTCGTGGTAGGCGAATGTTATCTTTCGGTGTTGTTAGGCCTTTTGGGGTAAACAAACTCACGATAAAGCAGATCTGTCTCACACTTGATGAATCGAATAAGTATCTCTTTACTTTATTACCCTAATTTTTCCTAAGTGTTGAGTTCAAATGCCTCATTCTTTAATTTCACTTTATCTCATTATATGACATGCTTAATTGTTAATTAACAATTTGAGTTAAATCCTTGAAGGGTTTTTTGTACATTTGTCCCTATAAATCCATATTGAAGTATTGGCGGAAGTAAAAATACATCAAGTCATAAGGAAGAAGATCACTTTTCATTAATACTTAATTCATTTACAAAAAGGAAAATAATGTAAAATTTTACAAGTATTTTTTAAATAAAACCAAAAGAAACAAAAGTCGTCGCTTGAGCAAAGATCCTCGTCATCCTAAGAGTCGAAAGGGGATGGATCTATGTTGGCTTTGATCAACTTCTCCTTGCCACGACTTTCTGCAGAGCTCAGTAACTTTTCGTATGAATCTTCATGATTTCTCCATTAATTTCATCCGAGTTCGATACTCTTCACGATTTTGTCTATGAAGATCATCGCTAAAGGAGGCCCAAGGTCCCGGAGAGCCTTGAGTTCTCGGATTTCTTCTTCGAGCTTCAAGGTATATTCATCTCGACGAGTTTCTTCCGCTCCAAATTATGAATCGCCTTAGTTAAGAGCTTAGAATCACCTTTAGCTCCTTGATCTTATCCATCCTTATTTCACTCTCTCCAACCAAGTCGACGCTCATCTTGACGATCTCTCGCATGTCAGTGCTTTAGTCGACTTGATTCTTCCTTGGAGGACTTTGCATCTTCCTTGGCTTGGGCCAACTCTTTCTGAAGTCCTTCATTTGTATGAAGGATGCCTTCACGTTGGGTCCTTTCCCGAGCCAAGACAGACTTCAGGATGGAGTTCTCCTTCCTCAGCGCCTCCTCTTCGGATTCAGCCTCGAGAGATCTTGGACGTAGACGCCCGAATACAGCATTTGCCTGTGCATGTTCAGTTTTATTTAATCAGTTTTCAGATATATGAGTACGAAGATAAGTATGGAAAGCAAAGGGAGGGGAGAGCCATTTACCTTCGCCAAGTAGCTCATGCCTTCGCTAAGCAAGTCCCCATTCGTACTGTTCCCGAATCGGTGGTCACCGATCTCGCGAACGAAGGCCTCGAACAGTTGAAAGGGAAAGTTGGCGTTGAATCGGGGCCACATAATTGGCGAGCCCATAACATCCTGCTGAAATTCGGTAGTCGTGTGTCTTGGAGGAGAAGGCACAGTCGATCATGAACCCCATGAGGATCCGCATGTACCGCCTCTGGGGAAGGAGATCGAGCAGGTATAGGCTCAGAAGTTGAAGAAGGGGCAGAGGTTGAACCTGGCTGGCTGTCTGAAGGTTGTTTTCTTTTTCGACAAGAGGGGTCTGGCCGACCAAATTTCAAAGATCATGTGTTTGGGTTTCAGTTGGGGGGTCAATTGTTGAAGTAGGAGGGACACGGAGTTCTTCGGCGGTGAGGGGAATTATTTTTGATCTTAATTTTTTGGCACGAACGACTTTCGCTCGATCGTGTAGAGGTATGTCAAGTAGACTCCTCTTTATTGGGGCTGGTTCAGAAGGTGTAGTAACAGGGTCAGTTGGAGGAGTTGATTGTGGGTTTGCTTCGGGAAGAACCTCCTCGTCGCTTTCAGGATCTATCTCGCGAGGGGTAGTTCTGGCCTTTTTAGCAGCCTTCTTCCTTCGGCGAGGTCGGAGGACTTCTTCAGGAATGAGAGGCTCGTCGGCTTCAGGCTCATCATTCCGAAGGGGGGTAAGTGCTGGGTCGGAGGTGGGGGGGTCGGTTCGGGAAGGCTCTTCAGTAGGAAGCTCTTCATTAGCCTCCGAAGTCCTCCCCGCCAGAAAATCTCCCAAATCTTTCACTTCCGAGGAAGTTGGTTTGATCAGGGACACTGCAAATAATCACATATTAAAATCCTTGCCACATAAATACCTCAAAAATTATATTGCAGAGTTATTCAAAACTTACATTTATGATCATACAGCCAGGCTTGTTTGGTCAGCAGGGTAAAACTCCATTCTTGTGGAGGGATCTTCTTCAGAAAGTCTCCCATTTCCTTCACACGCTCTTCGGGAATGTCACCAAAGTCAGTAGAGATCCGGTCTAGGATGGTCCAATCTGGAAGAGAAGAGATCTTTGGTCCAGTGATGAAGAACCATTTCTCGTGCCAGCCTTTGTTGCTCGAAGGGGTGCTCATCATGGACCTCTTCTCGAATTTAGAGTTTGGGCGCGGAGATTGTTTGCTCAGCATCTTAAACCCTCGTTCTCGGGATCTACCTACCAAAAAAAATGGTGAAGAAAAGGTCTACGAGGAGGAGTAACCCCTAGCTCAAGTGGGGCGTATGCAATGAATGCCAGTATGTGGATGTAGGAGTTGGGCACCAGCTGAGCAAAGCCCACTCCTATGAACCCTAGGAGGGTGACGACGAAGGCGTGAAGGGGTAGGCGAATCCCCTTTTCCAAAAAAGTGATAGGCATGGCGACCCAGCCGTCTGGTCGCTGGTACATTCGCTCCTCCGGAGCAGGAGCCCTTATGGCGTAGTTGTCCGGAATCTGGTATCGAATCCGGAGGGCACGTATTTCAGATTCTGTGACGGTGGATGCAATGTTGGCAGGTAGGAGATGGTGGGTTTGAACTCGAACCCTCTTGGTTAGGGTTTGAGTGAGAGGAAACTGGAGAAGTCTGGTTTGGATTCACCATTGTCGAGGTTTCGAAAGCTAGAAAGAGAATTTTTGAGAAGGAGAAGAAAGCTCAAAGGTTCGAATTTCAAATTAGCAGGTAAAATCGTCAGAATTGGTAAAGCTTACCTTTTATACTGACGGTTACACAGGGAACGAGGCCGGCGCATTAAATGTCAGTAATGATGAGAATTTGAATGGGACGTGTTTGGGACGACCATTGGATATCTTATCAGATTGGGCCTCACAGTTGAATTTCTAATTATTGGTCCATCCTATTCAATTTCAATCCTTTATTAATTGGGCCTATTACTCTGGGCGTTCAGCCATTTCACGCCCCTTTTCGTGCACCAAAGTGGGTATGCCTCAAATATTTCCTATTTTGGGCCTTTATTAAATTCTGATATCATGGATCGTTTATAGTTTTCCATTAAATATCCTGCTTAACAAAAAAACTAGGGCGTAATGTTGGGTCATGATATTTCTCCTATTTGGGCCGGCTAAATTGGGCTCACTTATTAATTTAATCCGTTGGGCTTTTATATTTAAGCCATGGGGCTCGTTGGGCCTAGTCATTGTGTTAACTTTATTTAATCCTATAGGACCGGGTCGATTCATTGGATTAACCCATTGGATCACTTAATATCTATTACTTTGACTTGTAATGATGATATAGTATGACAGTTGACCAAGATATCTGCCATGCATTAATGTGGATGGGATTATAGTCGGCCGGCGGTGTGAACAGTGGCCAAAAGTAGTGGATAAGTTCCATGCAGTCGGCAGAACCCATCAGATCAGGGGGATATGTCAGATGGTAGTAGGTGGCACAGTAATCCAGGCAAAGATATTATTTCTTGGCGAGTAAGTCTTCACAAGGAGGTACGTTTTTGATATATATACATTCACACAACTGATAATAAATAATCTATCTCATCACACTAGATTTTATCATCCTCTTGAGTTAACCTCGTGAATGTACATACTTACTCTCACGCTTTGAGCTATCCCGTGATCCGTCCCGTCGAAACTTGTGGTGTTTGTTGTGTTTACTGTGCAGGATCAGGACGTCTTTAGTGATTGAGACGTGGAGAAAGATCCTGGCGTTAACAAATAGCAACAAAAGCAATAGTAAAGAGAAATCGAGAAAAAAATAATGAGAAATAATTTATATGTCTATAAATTTATGAAAAAGTAGAACTGAGACCAAGGTGGAAGTATAAATGGTAAGATAAAATAAAATAGGGTGGGGTCATCCTTAATTTTACATATCACATGTATGCAAGTAGATAGGTGTTTAATATCGACATAAATTTGTCATTATATATAGCAAGACTCAAAAAAACATAACACATAAAGACAAGGAATTTTACGTGGTTCATCCAAATATTGGGTTATATTCCATGGTCAGTGACAAATTAGTCTCACTATATTAGAAAATTGTACATAATACTCTATTTGTTCTAAATTATAAGGTCATTATTAACATTTTTGAAAGTCAAATTGAGATATTTTCAAATTTAAAATTTAGATGATTCATTAAAAATTATGAAAGAATAAAACTTACAATGATTAGTACTTTTGAAATAATTTTCAATACTCATTGACAAAAAGTAAAGAAATCTATGCTAATTTTTTGTTTGAAATTGTTTTAGGTTGAATTCCAAAAGTTAATAATGATTTTGGCTATTGAAGCGGAGAAAATATAACATGTTGGGGAAGAACTGGGAGTCCGCGCGTTGCGTGCGCGTACACAAGACAGTAACATACATATTTAGAACCCAACCTGACCCAAAAACATAAGTTGGGCCTATATTAATCCTTAACCCTTTCATTATTTAAAGACCAACCCTTTATTGAGAATTCATTTCCATCACGTGTCTTCTAAAGAGACTTTCCGGAATCAATTCCAAACCACCCATCTTCGTAACTCTGATACCGGTTGTTGGAGGAGAATCTAGAAACTCGCGCATTGCGTGCGATTACACAACACACTAACATACATATTCGAAACCTAACCCGACCCAAAATTTTAAGCAATTGGGTATTGGGCCCACCTCCTTGATACCTTTGTTTGCCTGTTGGCTACCAAATATCATTTGAATCACAACATTTCAATCTAGAATCATTATTTCCTTGTTTAAATGCCTCCAAACAAAAGGGCAAAAACAACCTTAATTCACACTTGCATTTTAAAAAGGTTTTTGGTTTCAAACGACAGCTCTATTTTGGGATAAAAGGTACCCAAAATAAAATAAAATTGAATTCAAATTTACATTTTTAAAAGTTTGGTTTAAACCGACAGCTCTATTTTGGGATAAAGGGTCCAAAAATAAAGGACAAGGAAAAGTCTATTGTCTAGTCCATTCACTTGAATTATTCAAGTGATAACATGCACAAGGAGGAGGATTATTTGGTTTCGGGGACCTGGTCTTCAAATAAAAGATTTTAGCGTTAACAACATCCATTCAAATGGCGTGGTAGCTCAACGACATGCATGTTTGAAAATAATAAAGAAATAAAATAATAATAAATAGAAATTAAGGGTAAAAATAAATCCCACACAAGATGCAAAAGTTTACTTGATTCGTCCAAATGTTGAGTTATATTCTATATTCGGACAAATTAATCTCACTACCTCAAAAAATCGTACATAATACAGTGACAGATCCCTATTTTATAATTAGGAATGTAAACGAATCGAACTGAACCAACTAGAGAATTGTTTGGATTCAACTCAAAAGGTTAAATTCTTACTCAAATTCAGATTCTACTCGGCTCAAATATTCATTACTCGTATTTGATCCGATTCAGATCAAATTATATTCAAACTACTCGCGAACTTCAAATCCAAGTTCAATTCGAATCTCTACATATAAAGTATCTAATTTTATAGTATATATATATATATATATATATATATATATATATATATATATATTTACAAATCAAACTTATTATTTTACTTAGAAAATGAGAAAATATATTTACAGTGACACTACAAATATAAAATTACAATTACAATTAAAACAAAATAAAAAATAATAACTAATTATTCTAATTTTATTTAACTATACTATGTGTATATTATTATAGAATGTATCAAGTATTTATTCAAATATGTATCAACTAGTATGTATGATCGAGAATTTGAGTAGTTTAAATTCTAAATGCATCATGTATAATCTTACTCAAATTTTACTAGTATTTTTATTAGAATTATTACTAAGTTGTGCTCATATTTTTTCGAGTTGGGCCTGAGCCACGCCGGACCGTGTTACAATTATATTTGAATCAAAATGGAATCAGATTTTAATGAGAAACGGTGCAAACCAATATAAACTTGGTCAAACACCCCCCATTGCTGCATCGGTTTCAAAAACAAAACTTACATAGCCGACAAAGTGGAGAGACATCGACCGTTCGGCTGCTGCCATGTGAATGTTTCGTGTACTTGTTAGTCAGGGCAGCTGTGTGCGACAGAAAGCATGTAAAATAATAAAACTATGACATAAGAACGTGAATCTAACAGTTATTCTTTAGTTAGATCGCAATAAGCTTCTTTTTAACATTTTACCTTTCCCATTCAATGATGTAAATTTGAAATAGTATATCTTGAGAAACATCATAAACATAATATGGTGAATACTAGTTGACCATTAATATACAAGATACCAAAATTATAGCGTGGGAAAGAAGATGAATAATTTAAAAACATTTTTTTGAAAGATGTGATGAGAATATCGCAAGCCTATATATATACTCGGTTGAATTTATATCTTGAATTCTTGACCCAAATATTAATTTATTCAGTTTCGGTTTATTTGAGCTTATGTCTTGTAGTATTTTTATATGCATGCTATTTCATATATTTATGCATAATAGAAGAATAAAAAACATACCTCTTTTAGCGTGAAAACTTTTGATGCGGAAACCTCTTGCAATTGTACGATCCCAATAATCTGAGAATGGAACGCTATCTCACGGTTTGTAACAATTTGATTTAGGTTTGTATTGGGAGTTTGGCCAATTGAGAATTAATTGTATTACGTTGAAATGAGGAGACGTGAGTATTTAATAGGCGAAGTGGTTGAACCACTCCCGTGTAAACCCTCCAACTCCCATCACGTAACGTTCATAAAATAAACGTTATCTTGACTCCCCTCTAAATCCTCCAACGGCGTTTCCGAACGATCTGAGACGGAATGCTATCTCACGGTTCGTAACAATTTGGTTCAGGTCTGTATTGGGAGTTTGGCCAATTGAAAATTAATTGTATTACGTTGAAGTGAGGAGACATGAGTATTTAATAGGCGAAGTGGTTGAATCACTCCCCTGTAAATCCTCCAACTCCCATCACGTAACGTTCTATTTGGATACCAAATCAAATTAGATGGTCTAACTGATAAAACCAAATGGGTCAGACTCTCCGCGCTCTATTTGGATACTCAAAATTCAATATATCTCGATACTTTCTCATATCTTTTGTTTGATCCAACAATAGATTCAACCAAGCCCATCACTTCTTTCAATTGAAAAACCCATCCTCTTCAATATCTTTTCAAGAGCCTAGGAAGGACTTGTTCGGCAATAACTTATTTTAAAACAACTTATAAGTTATAATTGAAAAAATGAATTATAAATCATTTTAAGATAGACTATTCAAATAAAAGTGTTTGACACTATTTTGACTTATAAATTAGAAATTAAGTTAAAATAAGTTTTGCATGTGTTTGGCTAAAATGACTTGCAAGTTAAAATAAAGGTAAATAAGTCTTTACATTTGATCAAACTTACTTATTTTAAAATAATTTATAAGTCATGTTATGAAAAGCAAGAAATTGTTAATTTCTCAAAAATAACTTATAAGTCCAGTTATAAGTTAAATAAAATAAGTTGAATACGAACACTTGTATAGTAAAAAAATTACTTATACGTTGGTTTGACCCGATCTGACCCTAAGAAACTCTACAAAAGAATCCACTCTCTATCAAGTTATTTTTTGTTCACCACACATTATCCATATCTATGGCCCAAGCTCAGAACTCTGGCTTTGGTACTAGTTTATTGTGGACGAATTGAAATGAGCGGAACAACGGTTATTTCAAAAGGCTATCAATATTTCTTTGGGCTGCTTTTCTTTTGACTTCATGAGGTGCTTCCAGGTCCTGTTCTGCATTTTGTGGACTTTATTAATAGGACTATTTGTCTAGAATCGGATACATGGGGAATCTCAAGCCACACCTGAAAATATGACGAGACCCGACCCAACAACTTGTTGAAGGCTTCCCGGACTCTAAGAACGGGGTTATCAAATATTACATTGGTTTCAAATTATAAGATTAAAATTAATTTTTTAAAAATTAATTTCAAATATTTTTAAATTTAACATTGACATGAATTCATTTAATACAATAATTTCCGGTGTACATCTGGGCTAGCTCGTCCATCATAAAAGAGAGAAACATCAATATCTATACACTTGAAATCAACTCCCAAACTGGGTAACTCAATTTAAGAAGACTTTGAACTGCAATGTGACGCCGTAACCAAACTCCCATTAGCCACAAAAAACCCAAGCTCACAATCCATATTCAATGAAGACTTAACCGACCCAACAACCCACACTCTCCACCGAGTCCTCGCCTTCCCTTTCAACTCAAACTCAATCACCTTTTTCCTAAACGAAGACTGCAAATAATTCCCCTGCAATCTCCCCAACAAAATCGGCGTTGATTCCACAACATAAGGGAACTCCACCGAGTTGTTTTTCTCCACGTCGAACGGCTTATTCACCAGCTTCGCAATTTCCATCCCGTGGAACCCGAGAATTAGGCCAATGTCATAGAAACTTGCGTGAGCTTTCATGTTGTCATTTTTCGCCTTGACAACCAATGTCAGCTGAATGGCAAGATTGCCCAACTGATCGTAGTAGATTCTGTCGAGGTTCGCATATGAAATGCTAATTGACGGAGTTTTGGGACGGATTACGAGGTAACTTATGATCACGATTAGTCCGACGATCATCACGGCCACGGCTACAATTGCGCAGATTATGGCAGCGCACCAGATTAATGGGTTGGTGCGGCGTTGCGGGCCAATGGCAGGTTTTTGCATTGAGGGGAAGAAAATGTAGAAATGATTGAAGGTATGATGTTTTTGTGGTGGAGGAAAGTAAACATTAGGAGGGAAGAATGTATTGAAATGAATTAATGCTTGATATTTTGGGGTTTAATTATTAGAGCTATGGATTTTGTTTGTATGGAGGACAAGGGAATTAATTTTATTTAAGTGTAGTTGGTAAGAAATGTTTAGGTATCTTCTTTTATTTTCCTAGAGTTAAAGGCAAAGTATAAAATCTTGTAAATGGACCACTTTCTCTTGAACTAGGAATATCTCGAACTAGTATATATGTATGTATTCAAAACTTGCCCTTTTTGGTAATTGTGCTCAACTCATAGTTCAAGTAACTATGTCCCTAAGAATATGCAAATAAATAATTACAAAGGATATACAAATCTTGAAATAATAGATAGAAAAAAGTTGCATCCTTGTATAACACATAATTGTGTTGAAAAGTTGCATTCTATATTACTATGATACTGATACAGTTCTATTAATTCTAAACAAGTGCATACTGATACGGTTCTATTAAATCTAAATAAGTGCAATATTTTTATGTGTTTTAACAAAAAATTTAACCAATTTACAATTTCACGAAATTATGATCCTAAAACTGTGTAGGTTACAACCTTGGTTTTTCATTATATAACAAAAATGAAAAAGAAAGTGAATATATTATCATCAAAATTAGTTAGAATTTTTTTTTAATCACATTTGCAAATAATTAAAAGTCAATAAAATCCAAAATAAAAAAAATGAACTTGGATGCTCCAAATTACCTTTTGAGATGGCTTCATTTGCTAAAAGTTTCTCAACGAATGTTTATTTGCGTAAGATTCAATTGTCATTCGTAAAGCTATTGCTTAATTGGTTGAAGAAAAAGATTCTAGTGGGTGGTTAAAGTTATTTAAAAAATTCAACTTTTGTAGCTTGTATCGACATCAATCATAAAGCTTCATCAACACATCAACAATGCTAGTATCACATAAAAAAATTTCACATAATACTCACATATACATATAATGCATACTGTGGTCTTGCCTGACATATGAGACCCACAATATATATATATATATATATATATATATATATATATAAGCAGCATTATGTGAGTTTTTTTTAATAGTAACATTATTTTTAGCACAAACAATGTTTCTTATTTTCTAAGTTTATTTTTCTGGTATTTGTTTACTTCTTGAGGGAGCGAGAGACGTGTTAATGGGACAAATTCATGTACATGCATTTTGAGTACAACAAAATGAGGCAAAGTACCAAAACATGTGAGCACTGAAGTGGGAGTGCTTCTGTTTTCCTTTAGTGGGGGTGCTTTTAAGATACTTTATTAATTTTTGCAACTAATAAAATTTAATATTATCATCATTCAAAAATAAAGGTAAAAATAAATAAATAAAAAATATAAGTTGTATTTAAAAAAGTGCATTTTCGAAGCTTAAAACATAATAGTTCGACTATAACAAAATATATGAGATTAGAACTTTGTACTCACCGTCCGCTAGTAAGTCCAGCGGACGTTTAAATGATTAATTGTGGACGTTTATGCCCCTTAATACAAAGCACTTAGCCAAGAGAAATTGCAGAATATACACAATCCGCTAGACATACTAGCGGATGGATTTTAACCAACACAGTTGAAAGAAAGGTAACAAAGGTAAAACAATACAGAGGAATCGTGTGAACTGAGTCAAGTGAATTGGGCGAAAACCAACGAACCCTAACCCTAGAAGCAAATCTGATCGCCAAATCACCTGCAAGTTCTCGAATTCGCGACATCTGCAAATCACCCAAATCACCTGCAAGTTCGAGCCATTCGCGACATCTGCAAATCACTCAAATCACGTTCAATTTCTCAAATTCGCGACATCTGCAAATCACCCAAATCACCTGCAAGTTCGAGCAATTCGCGACATCTGCAAATCACCTAGAAGATCTCAAAGTTCTCGGAATTAAAACAGAGGAAGAGTTCGTGAAGTGTTCTGCGAATTGGGCGAAAACTGACGAACCCTAGAAGCAATCATCTGCAAATCACATCCAAATTTGTGAAGTGTTCTATGCTTTTTCTCGTTTTTTGAGTTGCAATCTACTTCTGCCAGGTACATTTGATTATCTCTTCTTCCCTTTTTTTGCATTTAAACATGCCACAATAATTTGAACATTGATTTGGTCTTAAAATTGCATTTGGGGAATTCTCATGTAGCTTTGTTATAGTCATGAGATACATATCTTTTGATTCTTAAAATTTTCAATAGAGGAAGAGAACCCAAGAATTTTATCTTGTTTTGATTCTAGGTGTCAATATCAATTCTTTTTACTGTTGAATTTATGTTTATGTGCAACATTACTTGAGTCTTGAAATATGTCCTTTTTTATCTTGATCTCATTGTTCTAGATTGAAGAATTGAGTTATGTAATATGTTGTTTTCTTATTTTTTTTTTCAGTTCAGTTAGAAAACGATTTTAGTTTGGACTTGTTATACTCCATGCTTGTTTTGATCCTAATGAGTTAGAATCTCAAAGCTTTGTTACTTCTCCCTTTACCTCGTTATTGGAATTTTTATAAATTGTTTAATACTTGACATTTTGTTGAATTTTTATGACAGATATGAATATCAATCCAGGACCTTTTGATCCTAGTATCTTATGGGACCAAGAAAATCATGTATCAACTGACTTATGGCAAAATATTGTAAGTTTATTGTCCCATATATCATATTTCTCTTAAAATTTTATAAAAAAACTTGCATATTTTGACAATTTATGTATGTATCCTCTTTTTAACTTGTAGGATAGGGGTGTGTTAGAAATTTGTCAGATGTCTGCAAAATTAATTGAATGGAACTTGACTAAACAACAAGAATATCTACTGGAATAGTTAGGTTTCGGTATATTTTGTCATCACGATGTAGTGTCAAAGATTGATGCATCTCTTGTATCTGCTTTTGTTGAGCGTTGGAGGAGTGAAACAAATACGTTTCACTTAAAATGTGGAGAGGTCGGCATTACTTTAGAGGATGTGGGATTTATATTCGGGTTACCCATATTAGGAAAACTTTTGACTTGCGGAGAACTAGAACATCCCAAAAGCTATTTTATAAGGGTTTTTGGGCAACAAGTAGCAGTAGAGGATTGGGAACAGTGCTATAAAATGGGGGGGAGGGGCATAAGTTTGCCTTGGTTAAGACATAAATATGGACAATTACCTAAAGATGCTACTTCAGATGATGTGGTAAAACACACTAAGGCATACCTGTTGTATTTGTGTGGCGCTATTTTGTTTCCTACGAAGAGTAAAAATATTGTGCATCCTAGGTATTTATTGTTATTGGAAAGATTGGAAGACATTATTACATATGCTTGGGGGGCAGCAGTTTTAGGGCATTTGTATAGGGGTTTGCATGAGGCTACTCGGAAAACAGCGAAAAAATTTGCAGGATGTGCAACCTTGCTTATGATGTGGGCTCATGAAAGGTTCAACATTGGTCGTCCTACCCCTAGGCCTAATTCCCAGAAGTTGATACCTAGGGCACTATCCTGGGCATACTCTTCTTTTGATCCAAATTCCAAACAATATCAGCGCCGCAAAAATCCACATCACCATCTTGTGTTTTACCGAGGAGAGTTTGATGACATGTTGGAAAAAGATTGGGTGTGGCGTCCATATCAGATATTTGACACACGTTTGGGTTGGGACTTTTTTGAGGCAAGGTTAGGTGGAGCCGCTCGTTTACCTTTGATTCATTACGACATTGTTGAGTTTCAAATGCCTGACAGGTTTATGAGGCAATTTGGATATTTGCAATCATATCCATCTAATGCTAAAAACATGGTGGAGTTGAGGACGAAACATAAATTGTTTGAGAGAATAAATTATGAAAATCATAGGGCCAGTTATATTAAGTTGTGGGAGGCCTACATGGAGAGTTTATAAGGGAAAGTGTTGGAGGGTTTGCGTGAGATATCTCCGAGGATTATATGACATGGTACGGAGAAATTACTCGGAGATCTGGATACACCATCCTCGACCCTTTAGGCGTCGAGGGAAGATTACGAGCCACGGGTATTCATTGACCAATATGTGGTCAGTAAACCGTAAGTTTTAAAGTTATAATTTTTATACATGTTTCTGTGTTATAATTTGATGTCCTTATTTTACTAATATAATTTTTGTTTTTGTTTTAATTTTAGATTGAGACTGCAAAAGCTATATTTGTGAAGTTTATGTCAATTGATCTGCCAGCTGAGTTAAGAACCATGTATGAGTCATGGTTCAATACACTGTACCAGCCGTTCATGAATGATTACAAAGGGGTTCCAGCCGAACAAAATCCAACACAACCCCAAGTTGGACAAATGGATATTGACATGACGGGACCTCAGCCTACGGTTCAAGAAACTCAGGGTAGCCTTGCTCCTTCTACTCAACACAGTAGGAAATTGCCGGTTAGAAGGAGAGAGGGAACAAAGCACACACACCTTGTCAAGTATTTAAAGATTGAGAAAATCACTTGGTTAAATCACTATTGGTTTAGTCCAACTACCGACCCATCATACTTTGCTCATATTCATCCAGGCGGTCTATACAAGTTAGAGTTTAAGGATATGAACTGTCTGAGACCCAATGGTTGGTTATGGGCGCATGTATTGGATGCATATTTGTTGTTGTTGAGAGACAGAGAAGCTAAGATGAGGAGTGAAGGAATCCAACTATGGGCTACCTTTTATTTCATGCCAACGTACTTTGCGGGTTTGGGCATCCAATACTTACCAAGTTCTGGAGTAAGCAAAGCAACAACACTCAAATTTTTAACAAGTTACATCAATCCTCCAGTTGGTGCCCCAGTTCATGAGTCTGATTACATATTCGTTCCATTCATCAACAAAAGCAACAGTCATTTCTACCTATTTATTTGGAGTGTGAACAAGTGGAAAATAATGCTTTTTGATCCACTTAATGATGACAAACCCTTAATGCCATTGTCACAATTATATCAAAACTACTTTGGTGTTGTGGTGAGTTCATTAATATATTACTTATATTTCATTTCATCATACAAACATATGAGGTTTAGGGAATTAAATGATTGTTTTATGGTTTATAGGTGGAGTTAATTCCTTTGTTGCTTCGTATGGAAAATCCTAAAGCAAAGTGGCCAAGATCGAAGCCGAAAGTTGAAGTCTGTGTGAGTAGGCCGAGACAATGGAATTTAGACGATTGTGGTGTTTATGTTGCAAAATACGTAGATTTCTTTTTGCACCAGATAAACATCATGAAGGAACCGAGGTGGACTCCAAACGAGGCTTACAACTTTAGATTTAGAATAGGACATGAGCTTAGGATGTGCAAGGCGAGGGATATTCCTTCAAAATATCTTTGTATCGACCAAAATTTAGATTCAGATTCAAATGAAGAGTAATGATCGTAATACGTTGTTTTATAAACTCGGGTGAATAATTTCAAAATGATTCCATTAATATATTATCAGATTCCTTGAAATACTATAATATTTTTATTTCTTGTTTGGAATCCATTATGTTTGATTGTTTGGAATCATTATTATATTATTATCATTTTCTTGTTTAAAGCATATGTTCATTCTAGTTTATCAACGATTTAGGTATGATTGAATCTGTTGATAACTGTTTCTAAAAGAAGAGTTATTCCCTAATGCAAGACTAATCTAATTACCAAAAGATTGTACAGGTGCAAGTAGGGGGTGTCTTCTATTTCATTTCTGATGCACCTACCTATTCAGAAAAGTAGCTTGAAAAGGCCATGTTGGTAATATTTTTTTTAAGCCTGCCATGTTTTGCGCCTTAAATTCTGATGAGAGAATCGAGTTTGGTTACCATGATATAGGCTGTTATTCATTTGCATTATCAATGACTTAAAAATTCTGATGAGATATTTTTTGCTGCATGTTATTCCAGTTGGTTGAATCCTATTATTGCGAATCTTGGAGTTGAGATTTAATTTACTGCTCTAGACCTAAATATTTGGTTGCAATGGGTCCTATTGCAGTATGGTTGTAGCTGACTGCTTATCTACTTCAGGGTTATGACTGTTGGGCGTTAACTTGCGAGGAGTTTAGAGTTACAGCCTTTGAATGACTTGGGATTTCCCAGAAGATATGTACGTTGCTTACAGGTAGATTCCTAAATTTGGTTCTATTTTTTGAGTAAAAATTTGACCTACTGTTTTGTTTCTTATAAGATTTCTTGCATTTGCATACACTACTTTGTAACAGATCTCTGAGTTTACAGTGTTGGTCTTTTGGTCGTTTGTCTTCTGAGTACAACTGTTGCTTTGTGTTGGTCTTTTGGTTGTTTGTCAGTTGAGTTTGATAAATAAAAAAAGTTATTAGGTAGTCTTTTTAAGCCTGCCATCTTTTTTCTAAATCATATTTTAAATCATGCATTAAAAAATATGCTATCCATAAGTGTTGTGCATTCCGTATAACATTCATTCAACATATTCACATTGCCTGCCATCAATATCAAATTATAGTAAGTTAAAAATTTAAGAAAACCAAAATTTTATAGTCATACAAGCAAATATAAAGATAACTTCAAACACCCGACTTGTCTTGGCCCAAAACTTTGTAGTGGTTCCGCTTATCATGATTGGTCATCATATTACCTATTGCACACTTTCTCAATTGTTTACGACTTCCAGCCTCTTCGATCCCACTTTTTATTCTTGAAGCTTTCTTGCGCCCCTTTGTTTGGGAACAAATAGGATCTAATAATGGCTCATCTTGAACGGCCTCATCATCATCTACTCGAATTTCTGGCACGCCATTTACATTAACTTCATTAGGGTCAAACTTCTCAACGATGGGTTGATTGTCAATGCACAACTGTACGACGTGCTTAAAACCATTAATAGAGCATGATCCCGTAGAAGCTAATCTTAGGAGCTGTGTCACCAAATAATTGTACCGCATCGTCTGAGATTCCTCATAGTTGGACATTTCTGTCAAAATCTTTGGTAGTTCAGCGTTCACTTTGTTACCATCTCTACACCAGCGGCTTAAAATGTATTTATTCGGTATCTGTGTAGTACTTTTTGCAATCATATGCCTTATAATATGTCTACAAAGCATACCAGAATGTTCAAATTTTTGGCAATTACATTTTATATCTCCAGTTTGAACATTACTGACAACAATAAAGTACCTATTAGATTCTTCGATGGCATTTGTCTTATAAACTACGTACGACTTCGTATCCGATGTTGTTAGATGTTGAATTTTATTCATTATGTACTTGTGAGATTTTACAATCTCAATCTGAAAGCGTCTAAACATCTCCTTTGTATAAACAGCCACTCCATGCGTTTCCAATGGTGATTCAAGAGTCATAGTTCTAGTCCGATGACAGGATGCGTAGTCAGCTTTTCTTTCTCTCATTACCTGCTTTTCAATGGCTTTTTCTGAGTTTACAATGAATTCCTTTATACTCGTTGTCGCATTGACATACTCATCGAATAAACTGTTCATTCCCTTACTCCTGGATGTAGTCGTCATTCCCGCTGCAAAAAAACTCTTTGTGTACGCCATTAAACATTTGTGCTTAACCTCATAGAGAGATTGAAGCCAATCATGGTCATGCAGTTCGTAATATGTCATCAACTTTTCCCATCACTCCTCAAATTCTGCAGCAGTCAATGATTTATACACACACCAGTTAAAATCATGTTTAAATATCGGGTACGCGTCATACAATGTATGCAATTTCTTTGGAAATTTGTTACTAATATGCCATGTGCAAAGTGCATGGTGTATTTCAGGAAGAACCTAGTAATCGCATTGCTCATGGCTTTGTCCTGATCAGTAATAATGGTAACCGGTGCCTTATTGTTAATTGCATGAAGCCAAGTCTCAAAGACCCATACAAAAGTATCCTCTGTTTCATCCTATATCAGTGCAAAACCAAACAAGACGAAATGGTAATGGTTATTTACCCCAGTGAACGGAACCAATGGCATAGAATACTTGTTCGTCCGATAAGTTGTATCAAAAGTCACTACATCCCCAAAAATTTTGTAAGCTATCATTGATCGGTAATCTATCCACAAAATGCATGCGATACGATGATCTTCATCTCACTTGATATCGTAAAAAAATAAAGGATTTTTCGCTGAAAGTTTTTTCAGATACTGCAGTGCTGCTTGGGCATTATTTGAATCTATCGTGTCACGTCTTAAATCTCGCACAACATTCCGAATATCCTTATCACTGAAACCAACATTTTCCCTCCCTCCTCCTATTTCACTAAAAATATTCATCATTTTACTTGGCCCAACTCCAGCGTTGTTTAAAGTTTTGATTAAAGTTCGAGCAACAGGAGTTATATTTTTCCGTGTTTGAATGAAAATTTTCTTGCTCGGAGTAACCAAATCTTGATTGTGGGTCAACTCAATTTTTGAAACTTTCCATGTATCTTCTTTTTGTAGATGAACAACAGACATTCTATCTTTGCACATCGTGCGACCTATTGAATCCCTTTTTTTTAACCTTGCTACCCTCAGCTTCATCAACGTCCTATTTCTTTCTTTCAATCGATTTTCTTGCTTTGGTACACGTAAAAAGTCCGTTGGACAAATTGTTGGAGCGGGCATGTTTATGACTTGCCCCAATTTTTATTTCAAATCCACTACTTCATGCATAGTTTCTATAAAAATCTTCCGCCTCTTGAATAGTAGTAAAAATCTGACCCTTGTACGGATTTTTTGAATCATTAATATGCGTTTGGTTGATGTTATGAGCACCAATATTATCCATGTCAATATTATCACGAGAAGAATTTGAGGAACTAGAATTAAACATATCTTCCGCCATAATTCTATACTTACCACAACGATTTGAGAGGGGTAGGCTTGCTTGATTAATTGTGTGGTTTTCTTCCTTGATGTCAATTGAAGGCGGCTATAATATTTTGTTTACCTTGGTAGGGCAAAAAGTTTATTAACTTTGATATACCATCTATCTCCTAATATAGTAGGTTTGTATAATATAATTTTGTTATGTACTTGAATAAATTTTGTTGTTGATTTAGAATAGGATGTGTTGTATTTATTTGTTTTGGAATAATTTGGATTTAATATATTTGATTTGATCTCCTTTGGAAATTTGATATATTTGAGTGTATAGAATTTGGAATTTGATATATCTTGTTTTGATTTGGAAAGATTGGGAAATTTTGATGTATTTGGAATGTATTGTTGATGTACAGGAACTTCTCAAAATTTGGAATAATTTAGAATTTTATCTTGATATTATTCTGGGTGTTGTAAATAATTAATTTGTGTTGTAATTGAATTGAGAACAATATGCTAGTTGTGCCAAAATTTGATTTGGATTGTATCAGTTAATAGAGGAGTTCTTGTTAATGGGAATTGTAACAGTTTGTAATTGCAGTAAATTAAACCTATTATTACAGAGGAGTTTTGTTACAGTGAATTAGTTAATTTTTAATTGCAGTGGAGTTCTTGTTACAACTCATTGTATAAGTTAACGTTAATACATAAGTTTTTCATTGCAGTGGAGTTCTTGTTACAGGTAATTGTTAATACATAGGACTGTTAATACATAGGAATTGCAGTGGAGTTCTTGTTATAGGTAATTGTTAATTCGTGGGATCTGAGATTTACCGTCCGCTAGTATATCTAGCGGACGCTGTACATACTGATCTTCTTGCTCTGTTTTGCTATGTTTTTGTTAATATTTGACTTTTACCGTCCGCTAGTATGTCCAGCGGACGCTGTACATACTGCTCGTCTTGCTCTCCTTTTGGTCTATTGGAGGGGCATAAGTGTTCAAAAATTTGATTAAACACGTCCGCTAGAATTACTAGCGGACGGTGTGTTCCTACGTCTAATCTCAGCCTTTCATCAATGTAACGGACGGTTTAGAGCCTATATGCCACTTTTTATCCCATAACATATAGATGTTATGGATCATTCCCCATATATATATATATACATAAGAATTGGGGCCCTCCGTCGATCGGGGGCTCGTATGGTCGACCCTACCGCCTGTGCTTCAGAACGACTCATTCAAGCTTTTGCTTCAGATAACAAATATCGCGGCGATATAGGGCCACTTGGCGCAAGGAAAAAAAAACTTCAGAAAAAGGTTAGTAGCATATTTCATCCTGAATTATATACTCATTTACAATTGCTAACATCAAGTTTTAATCTTCTCGATATTCCCTTCCAAGTACCAGTGTATATACTGATCATGATCAAGGGAAATATGGCCAAAAAAATAGTTAGAATGATCACAAGCTCCGGTCATGTGAGTAGAAGTACACTTTGGCGGTATATTACTTAGTTCAATTGTATAAAACATTTAAATGATACTCAAATACTTCTCACATATAAACATTTTCAATGATTAAATTGGTCGAATTATTATGTAGGTGTAGATATTCAAAATTTCACTAACCCTGGAAGGAGGGTAAAAGAGTTATTTTACTCCGACGTCAAGATAATCAAGCAAGGATCACGTAGCTGATGATGAATTTATAGAAGCCGCCACAACGATCCCCGAGTACCAGACTACTCAAAGCAAGACGTACGGTTGACTATCCTGTGGTTTCAGGAAGATGCTTTTCTACTTTTTGCTCCATCTTCCCGGACCCAAAATTGGTCAAACTCTATGTCATTATGTAGCTCTTAGACAGAGCCTTTCAGAATGGTCTGACATGTCTTCCAGCTCTTTCTCGGATTGAAAATTACCAACGTTTAAGCAAAAAGCGCGCGAGCTAATTGCACGACATGGAAATTGAGGTTGTGGGCCCAACTAAGGCCAACCACATTTACATATGCGGCCTAGCCGCAGATATAATTGTGACCAACCGATGCATCTGTTGTTGGTCCCTGAGGTCTATATATGGACGATTTTAGCTCATTTTGTAAAGGAGGAGCATAATTCAATAGTTTTAGAAAGAGGGAAGGACTTCTAGAGAGAGAAAGACTCGAATTTGAGAGTAGAAAATCTCTGGATTCCATATAAATCTAGCATTTGGTAGATAGATCTCACCCATTTGAATGCAATAGCATAGATCCAAGGCTAGAGAGCTTGTTCCTCCATCAGGCAAGGTGAAAATTTTAATCTTTTTGCATATTCAATATAGATCTATTAGATCTCTTGTGTTTTATTTGTTATTGTGATTAGATCTTGTCCAAGTTTCGATCTTTATACATATATTCATTTATTTTCTATAGATATACTTTGTTTTATCTGCTATTGTGCTTAGAAGTTACTCCCTCCATTCCTAAATAACTGACGTTGACGTTAACAAATTTCTAAGAAGCATTAATTACAAATTTTCCTTTATTACCCTCAAGTATCTTTTTATCTCATTTATCTAGGCAACTTTATACATATTTTCTTAATTAATTCAAGGATATTTGTGGTAAAACATATCAATCTTAATGACAGAATTAAAGCAATAAATGACTTCCTTAATAATTGTGAAACCCTCTAAAACGGCACTTATTTAAGAATTGAGGGAGTATTAAAGATTGAATCTTTTTACTAGATTTATCCAAGATTTAGCTCAGATCTAACCCATACCCGATTCTAAAATTCAAAGCTTGAATCTTTATGCTAGATTAGCTTGGATCTAGTTTAGATCTAGTTATTTTCAATGTTTTTAGTTGATTTTGATCACTCCGCAAAACCCTAGATCTATAACTAGTGGGGAGGGGGTCCCATCTATCCCCCGTTAATGGATTCTAACAATTGAATCACCTGATCGCTAGTTTGTGAGATATTTGTTATATTTTAATCCTGGTTGTGTCATTGTACATATCTTAGGCACCTTAGATCTACATACTCGTGTCCTAAATTCTAAGTCCTTTCAATACATCTCGTCGATACACATAGTCCATATCGATGTTGGTTTCTATTTTACAATCTAAAAGATAGGGTTACGGGAGCTCGTTTTTTGATCTTTTGTGTTGCTTTTGTTTCGATTGTAATATGAGCCTAGGAATAATGGAGTCAAGATCTATGAATAAGATCCTGATTAAATTCCCACGACGGATATGGTTTCAATTGTAATGATTAGTATCCAACTCATTGTACATATAATTTGTGTCTTAAAAGGACATCGAGGGCTTCATCCCGAGAGATAGGATTTAAGCCCCTGTGATAGTGAAAATTATGATTGGGAGTGTTCGGGATTGTCGAGATGGCTTTCATGCCAACGGGCGGTCCCAACCCTTTTTGGTGTTTGATTTGATATATTATCACCCAAAATAAATTTTCGAATAAAACAATAAAGATCTTATAAAAATCAAATTGACTCAGGATACTAGACAAACTTAAGTCTAAAATTGAGTAGTAAAGAGTCTCTCGAAAAAACCTAGTTTTCCAAAACGTCACCCCAAAATGCTTTTTATCAAAATCTAATTTAAAACGAATCCTTTGCGCATAAGCTAAAGAGCTTAGAATTACTTTCAAAATGACGCACTTAAACATGATTTCGAGTTAAGCATCTTAAGCTTTCTCAATCACGTACACACACGCACACACACCTCATGTGACGCCCCCAAAATAGGTCCTATCCACCCAACCTATTCTGAGTCACCAAATATATGGTACAGAAACAACTACAACTTCATTATTATAATTGTCGTGTAAAATACGACAACACATACTGTGAGTTTAAATACAAATATTATCTTCTAGACAATATCAACACTCAAATGAGTCCTCATTACAATTATTGATACACTATTTTACAGAATAGTGAGGACTACTATAACCACTGCCTTGGAACATCACTCCACACCCTGACTACTCCCCGCTATATTCTCGCTTCCTGAGAAGAAAAATGGAACAAAAAGGAAAAGGGTGAGCTCAACTAGCCCAGTAAAGAATATTATGACTAAGATAATGTACAACAAATTATCCTTAGTCTTTAACAGGGAAAAATCTGATAGAATACAATAGACAACAAGTTTTAGATCAACAACTGCAGCGGAAACAACAATTCATTAAAAAAGTTAAGTAGAGAATGAAATCTACTATCATCTATGAATTTAAAAGTCCATCATTGATAATTTGTCCCTGTAACATCAATCAATATACATCTTGAATCAAATATTCATCT
The DNA here is from genome assembly GCA_020205605.1 of Panax ginseng. Taxonomy (NCBI): domain Eukaryota; kingdom Viridiplantae; phylum Streptophyta; class Magnoliopsida; order Apiales; family Araliaceae; genus Panax; species Panax ginseng. The sequence continues at coordinate 83,166,940 of CM035149.1, forward strand.
TTGCACTACGGGCCAAAGATATTCATCGATTAATCATGTTCATCTCAACACTGCTCATCTTTTTGACTACGGGCCAAAGATATTCATCATAAAATCATTAATCTTTTTCCTACAAAGCCAAAGATATTCAAGAATAATATCATCATTTAGGACCGAGGATGATGAAAATATTTTAAAGAAAACGAATCCAAAGAGACAAAAGAACAAATATTAAGGATTAAGTATCTTAGACAATCCAAGTTCAAAAATACTCCATAATAAACTATTGTGGAGCGTAATTCAAAAATGAAGATCAAAACATAGATCCAATCAAAGATAGGAACCATAATAGACAATCTTGGACACGAGAAAAGAAAATTTAATTTTTCTCGTGAATAGTGTCGTGATCGTGAATAGTCTTGAGATACGTGAATAGTAACTCCGACACTAAAAGGTAGAAATTTCACAAGAAAAATCATCATGCTTCGTGAATAGTACTCGTGAATAGTAACTCATGAATAGTAACTCATGAATAGTAACCCCGACATGAAAAGAACGGAATTTTACAAGAAAAATCTTACCAATATTCCGGCATAATGATATTGAAAGAAATAATATCATTTATATATAAAAAATAACATCCCTTATCTCGAAAAAGCGTTATTTAATTTGGAATCTTTGGATATAGTCTTTGAAGGAACTTGCACCGTATAGCAACACTCTAGATATCTAAATTGTGACGCCCCCAAAATAGGTATACATCACCCATTTTGAGTCGTCAATAACATGGTACAGAAACAACTATAACTTTATTAATACAATACATAAACTGTGAGTTTAAATACAAAATTGTCATCTAGACAATATTCACACCCAAATAAGTCCTCATTACAATTATTAATTATTTTACAAAAATGGTGAGGACTACTAAAACAACTCTCTAGAACTCGCTACATTCTCGCCTCCTGAGAAGAAAAATGGAACAAAAAGGAAAAGGGTGAGCTCAACTAGCCCAGTAAAGAATATTATGACTAAGATAATATAGAACAAATTATCGTTAGTCTTCAACAGAAAAAATATGATAAAATACAATAGATAACACAAGTTTCGAGATCAATATTCAGAATGGAAATAATAATTCATAGATGAGTTACGTAGAGAATGAAATCTACTATAATCTATGAATTTAAAAGTCCATCATCATTATTTTATCCTCAGAACATCAATCAATATTCATCTTTGCATTACAGTGCCAAAGATATTCATCACCAAGTTGGTCATGTTCATATCAACACATGTTCATCTTTGCACTACGGGCCAAAGATATTCATCAAAAAATCATTAATCTTTGCACTACAGGCCAAAGATATTCAAGAAATCATCATTTAGGACCGAGGATGATGAAAAATATTTTAAAGAAAAACGAATCCAAAGAAACAAAAGAACAAATATTAAGGATTAAGTATTTTAAACAATCCGGGTTTAAAAATACTTCATAAATAATCACAGTGGAGCAAAATTCAAGAATGATCAAAACATGGATACAATCAAAGCTAATATCCATAATAGATATTTTGAACAAAAAACGAAAATTTAATTTTTCTTTGAATAGTGTCGTATTCGTAAATAGTACCGTATACGTGAATAGTGCCGTATACGTGAATACTAACCCCGACACTAAAAGACAATAATTTCACAAGAAAATACTATCAATATTTCTAAGATAATGATATTGGAAGAAATAATATCATTTTTAAAAAAAATAATATCCCTTACCTCGAAAAGACAGTACTTCTGATTGGAATACTGGATATAGTGCTGAAGGGAACTTGCACGGTATAGGAACACTCAAAGTATCAAAATACTGATAAGAATACGCTCGATAATATAGAGAGAGAAAGAGAGAGAAAACTTCAGTTTCTGGTGTGATTTTCAATTCTAACCTAAGCACCCTATTTATAGGAAAATGCTTAGAATACCAAAGCAGAAAATTTAATAAAATAATAATTTATTTTTCTTAAATTTCCTACGCACACCAATATAGTCTAGACATCAGCCACACCTCAATAACAACCACAAAAATGTTTTTCTTAATTAATTCATTTAAATCTCCAAAAAAAATAATAATTAATTAATCCGGAACTTCAATAATTCATAATAACAAGCCCTTTTATCAGAAAAATTCAAACCTCATGTCCTTTCCATAGGAAATTCCATTCTCTACAACTTTGCAGAAGAAAGTTTTTCCCAAATTCCAAACAGAAATTGATCGAAATCCACAAACGGGCGATTTTACAGGCTATAATCAAATTTTTAGTCAAGAAATGAGGTCCACAAACATGAAAAAACATGTTTTAAATATTTTTAGTAACAAAAATACTCTTCCTCTTCATTTATTCATATATCCCACATTCATTGTAAAAATATCAATATTATTATATTATTATAATATAATAATATATTTAAATGAATTATTTTATCAGAAAAAGATAAAATATTAATTTTCAACAATTGTTACATTAAAAATTTTCTCCATCTATATCCACATAAAATGAATATTTTCCTTATCATATAAATCAATAATTAATTATTCACAAATAATATTACAAAATCACAATCATCGATAACTGTATTTGCTCCCAAGAAAGAGGGGCTTTCCAATAAATATTTCTCCTCATCGGCGCGCCTAATTAGGTGACCAAACCTCTCCTTAGATGTAACTTTCTAGACATTGCCAATAATGTTATCTACTAATATTATTCAGATAATATGAATTATTGATCCGATAATGGAAAATACTATGTAATGATAATTATTGAAACAACAATAATATAAAATATCAACGTAGCAATTATTGAATCAATAAAATAAAATATTGAACGATAATTCACCGTAACAATTATTGAGTAGTGCCTTCTTCGTAAGAATCAATAATTGGTGCAATACCTGCAAAGTCTTCTTTGTGTTTTAACCACCGGGTATTCCAACAAGATAATACTTGAATAACAACTACGCCTGTTATTTATAAACAACTTATTTTTGTCGTTTTCTTCATCCAATCGCTTTCCGTTATGGGGCCCACACAAGGTCAAGCCGTCAATATTTAATATTCCCAAGCGGTAGAGAATATTCCACGACCAAACGAATATTCCCGAGAATAATGAATATTTTATAACCACTTGCTTATTTGAAATATTTATGCATTTTACCCATAACTAACCACATTAATCAAATCAACCCTTACTATTTCAAAATAATAAATAGAGGAAATTCAATTTCATTTATAATAAGTTGGGGTCTTACAACCTCCATTCTTTATGAAATTTCGTCCTCGAAATTGACGTACGTACCTGGTGTTTCGAAAAGGTGAGGATACCTCGCTTTCATTTCCGTTTCCAACTCCCAGGTCATTTCCTCTATAGCATGGTTCCTCCATAAAACTTTGACTTGGGGTATGACCTTTGTGCGTAGGGCATGCTCCTTCCTATCCAAGATCTTGACAGGTACCTCTTTGTACGTTAAGTCTTTGGCTATCTCATCCGGTTCTAACTCAATAAGGTGGTTCGGGTCTTTCACATATTTACGAAGCACAGATATAGTAATGAAGTATTTATTACACATCTCTAGAATTTAGTTAAGCACATGCACTTATTAATAATGTTACTTCGTGAAATTGCCTTTTCTTTTATCTCTCCTGAAACTACCGGCCTTCTTGATTTTAACTGAAAACATTATATTCAACGTAAGGGGTGAGCAACTGTTTGCTCAGCAAGTATAAAACAATTGATCATAACATAATTCACACATTGTTAATAATTGATTTTTTATATATAACATTCCTAAACAAAATAGTTTTATGAATATTTTGAGTTAAAAACCAAGCTTTTACATGCTGTAAGGTCAAATAACCAGTGAACCATTACTAGAATTGACAGTACTTGAAATCAGAATTCATAGATATAATCAGATGTAAAAACTGAAAATATCCTAGACTTCTACTTTAGGGGGTCAACCTAAGGTATCCTATATTTTTCACAACATAACAGTCTATATGATACTAAATGTGTCTACCAGAATCATAATGTCTGATATCATATGCCCCTATAAAAAGGGTTGTTCATTCACAACATTATCATGGGAATCCGCACCATAAATATATGGTTTGGAGAGCATTAACTAAGATTAAAATATAATTGTATCTTAACATGTGTCTAGCCGAAACAATGACATTGACATAACTTAAACATCATATGAATAACTGAATTTAAAAACTTGCAGTTTAATAAGTTAAATAACTTGAACATATAAGCTTTAGTTTGAGTACTTGCCTTTCACGTCGGTTAAATTCTTAATGATTCTATCTTCTCACTAAATAGATTACATGTATATAATGTTGGCTCACTTAGTTACTTTATAGCTCAACTCCTATAATACCTTATGTAAGACCCCAAATTTTATGAAATGAAATTATTCAATTTTCTTATAATTATTATTTTATTTCGTAAATGGTTAAATTGATAAAGGTTAAAGTTAAGGGTGATATGTGAATTTTTTTGCAAAGTATGCAAGTTGTTATAAAATATTCGTTTGGTCGAGGAATATTCTTTTTGTCGGGGAATATCCGTGCGATGGCACAATCATTGGTGGACCCCACAACGGAAGTATTGTCATAGTTAGAAAACGACAGAATTATCATTTTATAAAAATAATGACGAAAGTGTTACCGTTAAAACTGTTGAACTACCCAGTAGTAAAAGTACAGTAATACACGTGGTTGCATAGTAGCACACGGTATTGATTATTGATGCTTACGTAAGAAGTCACCGATTATACCTAATTATTGCTATAGTAATTGCTGCATCATATCTCTCATATTATTGATTGAATTATTATCACAGTATCATCTGTATAATATGTTATATTATTAAATTAATAATTGAGACGACAAAGTTATTTATATTATTATTTGCAATATTGACAATGTCTAGAAGTTCATCGAGGAGAGGTTCTATCACCTAATTATTGCGCCAATAAGGAGAAATCCTTATTGGAAAGCCCCCTCTTTCCTGGGAATGACCTGGTTGTTAAATATTGTGAATTATAATATTAATAATGAATAAGTTTGTGTTGATTAAAGATGAAATTGATAGTTCCATTGTGTTGGAATTATTATTGTTAGTAAAAATCGACATTTATTTCAATAATAATTGATGTCTGGAGGTTATATTGACCAATCGGGTATTGAACCGAATAAATGAGCAATTAATTGCTATTAATTCACATGATTATAACTATTTATTCACATGTGTGTACTATTGATTCACATTCATGTACTATTAGGGGAGTTGGTGCAAGATTGATAATACTTGCATGACTAAGTTAAAAATGGAGGTATAGATGGAGGTACTATATTGTAATTTGTATTTTCACATGTCTAGAACTATTGATTCACATGATTTACTATTAGGGGAGATGGTGCAAGTTTGAAAATACTTGCAGGACTAAATTAAAAATGAAGGAAAAGAGGAAGGTATTATACTGTAATATTTTGAGCCCCAAAACGTGCAATTATCAAAACTATATTTTCCTATAAATAGAAGCTCATTCCTTCATTATTTTTCACCAATTCACTAAAGTTATAGAGCAATTATTATAGAGAGAAATTATAGAGAGAAAGAAGAAGAGAAGTCTGCTACCTCACTATTCCAATATCCAGTCTTCTTTTGAGGTAAGGGGTATTATTCTTTTATATTCATGAAGAGAGTTATTTTCTTTCAATACTCATAAGGTTGTTATTCCATTCTTTATTATTATGTTGGAATAACCTATGTATGCGAAGTACCGCATACATGGTGAAATTCTTCTGTTATTCCATTCTTTATTATTCATTGGAATAACTTTTATGCATATGGCCTATCATCGCATGCCCGGTGAATTCTCATTGTTATTCCATTCTTTATTATTCTGTAGGAATATCCCATCTGCATGCGGATTATGCATGACTGGTTCCATTCTTTATTATTCTATTAGAATATCTTGTGCATGCGGATTACGTGGCGACCTGTTCCATTCTTTATTATTCTGTTGGAATATCTTGTCTGTTGAATTCAGATAAATAAGGATTAAGACTCCAATATCCCCAATTATGAACTATAAATTAATTATCCAATTATCCCAATTATTATGTCTACTGAATTGTTAACAGGAATTCTCAAATGCCAAAAGCCCTTTTCCAAGTGATCAATTGCCTTCTATTTAATCCAGATTAATTTTGCTATATTCCTATTCAAAACAATTGAATTAAACTCGTTACAATCCCAATTCCTTATGTGTTACATGCGGCGAACAAATATTTCCATTCTATTCACAAACATAATTATTCACTGTGCAAATAACTAAGTCACATGATATCATGCCCAGTTCTAACCCTAGAATTCCTCTTCCAATTCCTTCTAGAGTAACAAGGTAATTACTGATCGATAAATTAATCAATAAGCATAAGGCAAGATAAATAACTCACTTTGACACAAATAATTGGAATAAATTAAATAACTAATTTATAGCCATAAAAGGTTCAATTGAAATCTTAATAAAAGAGTTAGTTCATAATTAATGAATTAAAACCAAGAATCCACAATTGAATAGACATTAAAAGATAAAAGTATGATAAGAGAAGAAAATAGAATGCATTGTCGAAGAATCGTGATGCTCCCTCTTGCTCTCCGCTTCTTGATCTTGAAAGTTTCTTCAATTTGCTTCAATCTCCAATGGCTAATTAAGAACTAGGGTTTTTATTCTAATCTAATGGAGTGTTTAATCTAGTCTAATCTATGTAATATCCCTCTATTTTATGCCTTACATCATGTATTTATAGGTTACAAGTCCATTTTTTAGCTTAGGAACAAACCCAATCCAATTTGGAGTCAAAAAGGTGTCAAACTTAAGCCCCAAAAAACGTCCCAGGCCATCACTAAGCCCTTCCCAGTACTTCCCGAAAGACTGGGCTTGACGCTCAAACACTGCTCCCCAGTGCCCCGACACTAGGCATAGGCCAAAAATGGGCGCCCCGGCACTGCCACTTTTTCTGACATTTTCTACTCCGACGTCCTTTGGGAAAATGGCAATAACTTCTTCGTCCGAACTTCGATTTTTATTATTCAAGATGATCCGAAAAGAGGAGAAGTAGATCTACAACTTTCATTCTTTAAGTTTTTCGAAATAAGGTCCGGAGGAATACTAAAATTGGCTCTAAAGCGACTGCTGTATAAATGGCAAGCCGAAAACGCGAATCTAGCCACCCCGAGCGTCGATCCAAGTAACTTTTGTCCCAATTCCTACAAAACAACATAAAACATGCTTGAATAGACACAAACACTTAAAAACTATTCTAAAAGACTTGAGAACATCAATAAATTAAGTTTGAATATATCCAATTCATGTGTATAAAACTCACTCATCAAATACCCCCAAACTTAAACATTTGCTTGTCCTCAAGCAAAAACACAAAAGAACTAAAAATAAACAAACTAACTCAACTACATGAATGCATATGCATGATCTACTTTCTAATATACCTACAAACCCAGTAATAAATCAGTATGATATGTAGCAACAGGCCTCAAAGATACCAATGATACTCAAATAATATATCCAATCAAGTTAAAATCCATAACTCTAACCAATTAGTCAATCCAAACCCGTCATCACCCATGTTGTGCGTGTGTGCTTGTTAACCATTCTAACCAACTACAATTCAAGATAATCACATAACAAACTTCTTAAAAGGAAAATTTTAGTTCCAATTCAATTACTTTTGTGAACATGACAACTCCGGTTAAAACTAAGCAATTACCAAGTCTTAAGGTAAATACAGGATTTATTTATACTTTTATTCAACCACAAGGGCATTTTTGCTCTTTCTCGTGTTTTATTCATTTTTTTTCTCATGGCTGTGCAATGTCTTATTCCCTTATGCTTTTCAGTGCTACCTTAACGAGCTTTCGACCAACGACTCCCAAGCCATTAAGACCTTAGGGCGCTAGGTGTAAAGACAATCCCCTCGGGCTTACTTACTCAAGTAACAAAGGCCACAAAACTAGACAAGCATGCCACGGTGTTTATTCTTTTTTTTTTCTTTCTTTCTGGATTTTTTTCTCTTTTTTTTTTCTTTTCATCATTCCTTTTTTTTCTTTTTTTTCTTTTTGTAATATATATAACCCATAGATTCCCCAAACTCAAGCTTTTACGTCATTCCAATCTTTCTTTGCCGATTTCACTACTTTCCTTAAATTTTAACCAAGATTTTCCCTCAGAAACAAATTATGAAACCCTTGAAGCAAGTGGATTAAAACAGTTAAACTTTAAGTGCTAACCGGTTACATAAGTTTAAGACAAGCTCAGATTATCATCATGATTAAAATTAGAACTCATCATCAATTATCAACACTGTTCAAGTTAACATGCAAAACCAATCTTATCATAGGCGAGCTAAGACCACACCAACCTATCACATAGATTCATGCAAAAATAAAAAATAAAAAAAATGCAATTATACTACATGAACACATACTAATGCAACACATATATGAATATGCAAATAGCTACCATGTATTATATGCAACCTAAAAAAAACAATGCTAACACATAAAAAAATGAACTACTATGCAGATAACTAACTATATGCAATAAGACACTAAAATGCCCCCAAACTTAAACTAGACATTGTCCTAAATGGCTGAAATAGAAAAGTTTAAAGTAGAGGACTTCCCTGAAAATATAGCAATCTTCTTCCGTGTCCGCTAAGTTTGGAGAATAAGCTAGGCATATGGAACAAATTGGGCACCACACTTGAATTCAACTTGAATAACCTGTAAACCATGATAGAAACAATTTTATTAAATTCTAAGTAAATGCAAATTCAAAACTACTAATATAAAACTTAATAAAAACTAAAAATAAAAATTAAACTTGGGTTGCCTCCCAATAAGCGCTTATTTTATAGTCTCAGCCTGACTTCTTCAATTCTCTATCTAATTCCCTTTCGAAATTTGAGGAACCCTCCATCCATCAGAAGCAATGTCTCTTTTGGGAGTTTCCCATTCGCAAAAACCCTTGAATTGAAGTCACCTAGCATGCTCTTTGTAGATAGGTTCCCTATTAAGAACGTCCAACAACTAGGTGTTTTCTCCATTATGTCTATGATTAGATTGGGGCATTGAAGCTTAATAAACATAATGGAGTCTTCCTCTATCTTCTCCTTTTCATCCCACCATGACTTCACAACTGTACTAGCTCTTATGTCACAAAGAGCTTTGCCGACGACATGACTGCCAATTGGGCATGGTTTTGCAAAATTGCCCGGATTCTTGAACATTGGTGGAGAAGGTACATGGGACACTAATGAAATCGGTTCATCTTCGTTGGTACTCAAAGTTAGATCTTCGCCGATCTCCTTTTCTTGGTCCCTAAGTCTTTCCTCTCTTTCAACATCTATATCATTTGGCACATCCGGTTGCAGATTTGGTTCGGGCTCACCATCAGTCTCGGAATTCATGTCATAGAGCCAAGGGTATTGAGGACAATTGTTTGAGGCATTGGTTAGTTGTTCTGTTTGGTTCGTAAAATTTTGACTCAATATCTCTTGATTAATCCTCCTCTCCTCACATGAAGCTATGTACTTGGACAAAGTTTCCTCCAAATTTGAATGTTCTTCCTGTTGTAGTGGAGGTGGACACGAGAAATCTGGTGGGTACGTTGGACTTGGAGCATAAAATTGATCTTGATGAGTATGATTCCATGAAAAATCTGGGTGATACCCCCAATCCACGATAATAGTTGTTAGGATAGACATAATTATTGGGGTAATCACCACCGTCTTCATCTTAGGCTCAAAAGCCGATGGGCGCATTAATGACTCATATGATTTCCAGCACAATAATCACAAGTAACCGCCACACTTTGACGACGTTGAGCTTCAAACATCCTCGAAAGTGTCTCAATCTGTGCTGACAATGCAGAAAGTTTCTCGAGTCTGTCAATCTCCTCTCCCCTTGGCTGAGTCATTCTTGCCATCCTTCGACTCCGTATGGTTGCAAAAAACCTCCAACGTCTTCGAAGTTGCCTCTATAGAAGATGTATTAAGTCCATCAATCCTTGTTTCCCTTGGTTGAGCCAAGAACGTGTATGGCCATTGATACTCAAACTCATCCATGGTACATGAAAAGAGAGAAATATAGGAAGAGAATTAAAAATAAAAAAAAATGTTTAAATTAAGACTAATTTGATTGAAATTAATATTGGTAAATAATTATTAAATTAATTCCCCGGCAACGGCACCAAAAATTTGTTGATCGATTTCACAATCAATGAATACGTGCAAGTATACACGGTCAACAAGTAATAAAGTGAAAGTAGAGTATCGTTCCCACGAGGAATTATTTAATAAAAATTACCAAGTACTAATTCTTAACCAAACTAATTTTATTTAAACAATCTCAAATCGTGATTTTTCTAATTAAGAAAACTAAATTAAAATAATTAAAAGAGATTATTCTAAAATAAAGCAAATAAACAAAACTAAGATTTGATTTAATTTAGATAAATAAGGATTAAGACTTCAATATCCCCAATTATGAACTATAAATCAATTATCCCAATTATTATGTCTACTGAATTGTTAACAGGAATTCTCAAATGCAAAAAACCCTTTTTCAAGTGATCAATTGCCTTCTATTTAATCCAGATTAATTTTGCTATATTCCTATGAAAAATAATTGAATTAAACTCATTACAATCCCAATTCCTTATGTGTTATATGCGGCGAACAGATATTTCTATTCTATTCACAAACCTAATTATTCACTGTGCAAATAACTAAGTCACATGATATCATGCCCAGTTCTAACCCTAGAATTCCTCTTCCAATTCCTTCTAGAGTAACAAGGTAATTACTGATCAGATAATTAATCAATAATCATAAGGCAAGATAAACAACTCACTTTGACACAAATAATTAGAATAAATTAAATAACTAATTTATAGCCATAAAAGGTTCAATTGAAATCTTAATAAAAGAGTTAGTTCATAATTAATGAATTAAAACCAAGAATCCATAATTGAATAGACATTAAAAGATAAAAGTATGATAAGAGAAGAGAATAGAATCATTGTCGATAAATCGATGCTCCCTCTTGCTTCTTGCTTCTTGATCTTGATGTTCTTCAATTTGCTTCAATCTCCAATGGCTAATTAAGAACTAGGGTTTTATTCTAATCTAATGGAGTGTTTAATCTAGTCTAATCTATGTAATCTCCTCTATTTTATGCCTTACATCATGTATTTATAGGTTCTGAGTCCAATTTTAGCTTAGAACAAACCCAATCCAATTTAGAGTCAAAAAGGTGTCAAAATTCGCCCAAAAACGCGTCCAAGCCATCACCAAGCCCTTCCCCAGCGCCCCAGTGCTGGGCTTGACGCTCAAACACTGCTCCCAGCGCCCCGGCGTTGGGCATAGGCCAAAAAATGGGCGCCCCGGCGCTGCCACTTTTTCTGACATTTTCTACTCCGACGTCCTTTGGGAAAATGGCCATAACTTCTTCGTCCGAACTCCGATTTTTATTATTCAAGATGATCCGAAAAGAGGAGAAGTAGATCTACAACTTTCATTCTTTAAGATTTTCAAAATAAGGTCTGGAGAAATACTCAAATTGGCTCTGAAGTGACTGCTATATAAATGGCAAGCCGAAAACGCGAATCTAGCCACCCCGAACGTCGATCCAAGTAACTTTTGTCCCAATTCCTACAAAATAATATAAAACATGCTTGAATAGACACAAACACTTAAAAACTATTATAAAAGACTTGATAACAACAATAAATTAAGCCCGAATGTATCCAATTCATGTGTATAAAACTCACTCATCAGCTACCACGTTCGCTTTTCCAGGATGGTATTGAATGGTGTGGTCATAATATTTTAACAGCTCGAGCCAACATCATTGCCGCATGTTGAGTTCCTTTTGGGTGAAGAAATATTTGAGGCTTTTATAGTCTGAATATATCTCCACTTTCTCTCCATATAGATAGTGCCTCTAGATCTTTAAGCATAAAAAATCGCCACACTTAACTCTAGATCATGAGTAGGATAATTCCTCTCATACTCTTTAAGTTGTCGCGAGGCATAGGCTATGACTTTCCCACGTTGTATGAGAACACATCCTAACCCTTTGCCTAAAGCATCGCTGTAGATAACAAATCCATCCGAACCAGATGGTATTGTCAGAACAGGTGCCAAAATGAGTCTCCTCTTAAGCTCTTGAAAACTCTTTTCACATTCCTCGCTCCATACGAATTTGGTATCTTTCTGAGTCAACTGAGTTAACGGAGTAGCAATTCGAGAAAATCCTTCCACAAATCTCCGATAATAACCAATTAAGCCTAGAAAGCTACGTACTTCAGTCACCGACTTCGGTTTCTCCCAACTTTGTATTACTTTAATCTTCGCCGGGTCAACAGATACTCCATGTTTTGACACCACGTGCCCAAGGAATGCTACTTCCTCAAGCCAGAACTCGCATTTCTTTAACTTGGCATATAACTTGTTTTCACGAAGCCTTTGGAGTACCTGCTTCAAATGGTGCTCATGATCTTCACGGATTTTGGAATATATGAGGATGTCATCAATAAAGATAACAACAAACTAATCCAAATAATCCTTGAATACTCGGTTCATCATATCCATGAAAGCCGTAGGAGCATTAGTCAATCCAAAAGACATGACTAAGAATTCATAATGCCCGTACCGAGTTCTGAAGGCAGTCTTTGGAATATCCTCAGTTCTAATCTTCAGCTGATTATATCCAGAACGAAGATCGATTTTTGAAAAGAATTGTGCTCCTTGCAACTGGTCAAACAGGTCATCAATACGAGGTAGCGGATACCTATTCTTGATAGTGACATGGTTCAATTCCCAGTAGTCAATACAAAGTCGCATACTTCCATCTTTCTTCTTTACAAATAAAACAGGAGCACCCCAAGGAGATGTACTAAGACGAATGAAACCGATATCCAACAACTCTTGTAGTTGGACCTTTAACTCCTGAAGTTCAATAGGAGCCATTTGATATAGGGTTTTAGAAATGAGCTTTGTACCAGGTTCAAGATCAATAAAGAATTCAACTTCACGTTCTGGGGGTAGACCGGGAAGTTCTTCAGGAAATACGTCAGGAAATTTACTAACAATAGGAATATTATTCAAATCTGACGTGTCTTTATTCAAATCCATAACATGGGCTAAGAAAGCTTGACATCCGTTTTTCAATAAATGAATAGCTTTATGATTTGATATGACAGTGATTGATTTTAGTGGTTTAGTTGCTTGAATTTATACAACAGATTGGTTAGGAATATGAAAACTAACAACCTTATGAAAACAATCAATTTTGGCATGATGAGTAGTTAACCAATCAATCCCTAAAATCACATCAAAAGCAAGTATCTTTAAAGAGATAAGGTCAACGTAATGTGATGGTGCCAACTTGGATCAAACAAGATTTATAAACGATGGATGTGATGAAAGTTTCTCCTAACGAGTCTCCACAGATAAATCAAAGTCTAATTTCTCTCGAGTCAAGTTTAAACGTTGAGCACAAGCGGGAGAGATAAATGAATGGGTAGCACCCCAGATCTAGTAAGGTATAAACTTCGCAAGAATTTATAATTAGCTTACCTGTGATCACCTCGTTTAGGTTCCTCGCATTTTGACCAGTCACGACAAACGCTCTTCCAGGAACCGTTGACTTTGACTTTTCTGGGATAGCCTTTTGAGTCACCATCCTCGCTGGACTTGGTTTCTCTCTTTGCACAATCTCGAAGCGATATGTCCTTCCTTTCCATAATTATAACATACCTTGAATTGCTAGGGCGCCAATGATATGTCCTCTTTCCCGCATTTATAGCATACGACCGGTGGTCGTTCTCCTCCCTTAGAACCAGTTGCTGTTGGTGATGACGTATTTGCATTGTCATTGTTGAATCTTCTCTTTTTAAAATCCCCCCCGACTCGCTTCTTCTATTTTCATGGCCATGATTACCACCAGAGTGGTTCATAGCTTTTGTCCAGTATTTTCTTTCTCATTTGGTTATCATTGTTACGATGATCGCCACCACCGATATGATCCTGGTTATGGTCCTTCGGTTGAACGTACTCGTTATCTCACTCTAATAATTGAGCCCTATTGACAACATCTGAATAGAGAAAAAATTTATGAAAAATGAGATATTGACGTATCGCCGGTTTCAAACCTCTCGAAACATCCACGTCATACGTTCCTCATTCTCCACTAAATGAGGTGCAAACACGATAACTCGCAAAACTTCGCCTCGTCTTTGACACCGTCATGTTATTTTGTTCCAATCTAATAAAATCCACTTCTTCATATGACAAATACTTTCGAAAAGTACTTGTCATTGAACGATTCTGAAATGTCTCCCAAGACATATCTTGAAAGGCATTGGATGGGTACGTTTCACAAATTCCCACCGATGTCGGCCTCATTACTTAACATAAAGGTGGTGAATGGAACCTTCAGTTCCTCCGTGCATCCCAAGACATCGAATATCTTGTTAATTTGTTTGACCCACATTTACGCTTTAATCGGATCCGCTTTCCCAGCACTCGCAGTCCCAACTCTTTGAATCGCTTGTCATTTGTGACAAACCGTGTGTTGTTATCATTTCCACTGTATTTTGTGCACGAGTCTCCTCGCCTCGATTTTGTATGAACTGCAAAAAGCTTCTAAACATCCCGTCGTTCATCATCTGCTCAGTAGTGTTGTTCACAGGAGGAACATTGCCAGCCTGTTGTACATTCTCCTCGTTGGTGAGTAAAGGTGTCTCCACGGTCTCATTTGCTCCACTGTTAACATTCTCAGTCGACATTCTCAAATACTGCCATAAAATAAGGGTTAATTAAAGAAATCAACATATCACATAATATCCCTATATATTGACCAACCAACAAATAAGCTTAGGTAGGACACACTAGCGAAGGATTTACTCGTCTCTCTCCTCTTAGTTTTATTCCCCGATCTCCGCCAGAGATCATATCCCTAAGCTTTGATACCAACTGTGACGCCCCCAAAATAGGTATACATCACCCATTTTGAGTCGTCAATAACATGGTACAGAAACAACTATAACTTTATTAATACAATACATAAACTGTGAGTTTAAATACAAATATTGTCATCTAGACAATATTCACACCCAAATAAGTCCTCATTAAAATTATTGATTATTTTACAAAAATGGTGAGGACTACTAAAATAACTTCCTAGGACCTTCATTCCATACATCGACTAGTACTTGCTACATTCTCGCCTCCTGAGAAGAAAAATGGAACAAAAAGAAAAAGGGTGAGCTCAACTAGCCCAGTAAAGAATATTATGACTAAGATAATATAGAACAAATTATCGTTAGTCTACAACAGGAAAAATCGATAAAATACAATAGATAACAAGTTTCGATCAATATTAGCAATGAAATAATAATTCATAGATGAGTTATGTAGAGAATGAAATCTACTATAATCTATGAATTTAAAAGTCCATCATCATTATTTTATCCCTGTAACATCAATCAATATTCATTTTGAATCAAATATTCATCTTTGCACCATAGGCCAAAGATATTCATCAGTTGGTCATGTTCATCTCAACACCTGTTCATCTTTGCACTACGGGCCAAAGATATTCATAAGAAAATCATTAATCTTTGTACTACAAAGGCCAAAGATATTCAGTAAAATCATCATTTAGGACTGAGGATGATGAAAAATATTTTAAAGAAAACGAATCCAGTGAAACAAAAGAACAAATATTAAGGATTCGTATTTTAAACAATCCGTGTTCAAAAATACTTCATAAATAATCACAGTGGAGCAAAATTCAAGAATGATCAAAACATGGATACAATCAAAGCTAGTATCCATAACGGATATTTTGAACAAAAAACGAAAATTTAATTTTTCTTTGAATAGTGCCGTATTCGTGAATAGTACCGTTTACGTGAATAGTGCCATATACGTGAATACTAACCCCGACACTAAAAGACAATAATTTCACAAGAAAATACTATCAATATTTCGGCATAATGATATTGGAAGAAATAATATCATTTTTTTTAAAAATAATATCCCTTACCTCGAAAAGACAGTACTTCTGACTAGAATACTGGATATAGTGCTGAAGGGAACTTGCACGATATAGGAACACTCAAAGTATCAAAATACTCATAAGAATACGCTCAATAATATAGAGAGAGAAAGAGAGAGAAAACTTCAGTTTCTGGTGTGATTTTCAATTCTAACCTAAGCACCCTATTTATAGGAAAATGCTTAGAACACCAAAGCAGAAAATTTAATAAAATAATAATTTATTTTTCGTAAATTTCCTACGCACACCAATATAGTCTAGACATCAGCCACACCTCAATAACAACCACAAAAACATTTTTCTCAATTAGTTCATTTAAAACTCCAAAAAAAATAATAATTAATTAATCCGGAACTTCAATAATTCATAATAAATAGCCCTTTTATCAGAAAAATTCAAACCTTATGTCCTTTCCATAGGAAATTCCATTTTCTACAACTTTGCAGAAGAAAGTTTTTCCCAAATTCCAAACAGAAATTGATCGAAATCCACAAACGGGCGATTTTACAGGCTATAATCAAATTTTCAGTCAAGAAATGGGGTCCACAAACATGAAAAAACATGTTTTAAATATTTTTAGTAACAAAAATACTTTTCCTCTTCATTTATTCATATATCCCACATTCATTGTAAAAATATCACCATTATTATATTATTATAATATAATAATATATTTAAATGAATTATTTTATCAGAAAAAGATAAAATATTAATTTTCAACAATTGTCACATTAAAAATTTTCTCCATCTATATCCACATAAAATGAATATTTTCCTTATGATATAAATCAATAATTAATTATTCACAAATAATATTACAGAATCACAATCTCGCAACCAAATTTCTCGGAAAGAGGGGCTTACCAATAAGTTTTTCTCCTTAC
The DNA here is from genome assembly GCA_020205605.1 of Panax ginseng. Lineage (NCBI taxonomy): Eukaryota > Viridiplantae > Streptophyta > Magnoliopsida > Apiales > Araliaceae > Panax > Panax ginseng. The sequence goes on from CM035149.1 coordinate 83,184,014, forward strand.
TGGCGCGCAATTAGGTGACCAAACCTCTCCTTAGACAGAACTTTTTAGACATTGCCAATAATGTTATCTACTAATATTATTCAAATAATATGAATTATTGATCCGATAATGGAAAATACTGTGTAATGACAATTATTGAAACAACAATAATATAAAATATCAATATAGCAATTATTGAATCAATAAAATAAAATATTAAATAATAATTCATCAGAACAATTATTGAGTAGTGTCTTCTTATGTAAGAACAATAATTGTGCAATCTTGCGTCATCTTGTGTTTTAACCACCGGTATTCCAACAAGATAATCAGTAACAACTACACCGTTATTTATAAACAACTTATATTTGTCATTTTCTTCATCCAATCGCTTTTTACGTTATGGGGCCCACACAAGGGCTACTGTCAGATTAATATTCCCCCACAAGAAGAATATTCCACGACCAAATGAATATTCCCTGACAACAATGAATATTTTATAACCACTTGCTTATTTGAAATATTTGCGCATTTTACCCATAACTAACCACATTAATCAAATCAACCCTTAGTATTTCAAAATAATAAATAGAGGAAATTCAATTTCATTTATAATAAGTTGGGGTCTTACATAAATACTCACAAAAATACACTCGATAATATAGAGAGAGAAAACTTCAGTTTTTGGTGTGATTTTCAATTCTAACCTAAGCACCTTATTTATAGGAAAATGCTTAAAATACCAATGCAGAAAATTTAATAAAATAATATATTTATAATCAAATTTTCCTTAGCCCACCACATCAAAAACACATTTACCACACAAAAAAATGAAAAACACGTTTAAAACAATTTTTATAACAAAATCAATTCAGACCCAATATTCTAGAACTTCAATAATTCATAATAAATAGCCCTTTTATCAGAATAAATTCAAATCTTATGTCCATTTCATAGGAAATTTAATTCTCTATAACTTTGCAGAAGAAAGTTTTTCCAAATTCCAAACAGAAATTGACTGAAATCCACATACGGACGATTTTACAGGCTATAATCAAATTTCAGTCAAAATAGGGTCCACCAACACACAAAACATGTGTTAAACATTTTTTGTAATAAAAATACTCTTCCTCCTCATTTATACATATATTACACATTCATTGTAAAAATATCACTATTATTATATTATTAAAATATAATAATATATTTAAATAAATTATTTTATCAGAAAAGATAAAATATCAATTTTCAACAATTGTCACATTAAAATTTTTCTCCATCTATATCCACATAAAATGAATATTTTTCTTATCATATAAATCAATAATTAATTATTCACAAATTATATTACGTAATCGTAATCTCGACAACCGTGTAGTTCCTCAGAAAGAGGGGGCTTTCCAATAAGGATTTCTCCTTACTGGCGCGCAATTAGGTGACCAAACCTCTCCTTAGACAAAACTTTCTAGACATTGCCAATAATGCTATCTAATTATATTATTCAAATAATATGAATTATTGATCTGATAATGGAAAATACTGTGTAGTGATAATTATTGAAGCAACAATAATATAAAATATCAACATAGCAATTATTGAATCAATAAAATAAAATATTGAACTATAATTCATCGTAACAATTATTGAGTAAAGCCTTCTTTACGTAAGAATCAATAATTGGTGCAATACCGCGTGTCTTCTTCGTGCAACAACGCCGACATTCTTGTATTTTAACCACCGTGTATTCCAACAAAGATAACTTGTAATAACTACGCCAGTTATTTATAAACAACTTATATTTGTCGCTTTTCTTCATCCAATAGCTTTCCGCTATGGGGCCCACACAATAAGGTCAACTTGCAGGTGCATTTAATATTCCCCAGACAAAAAAATATTCCACGACCAAACGAATATTCCCCGACAACAATGAATATTTTATAACCACTTGCTTATTTAAGATATTTGCGCATTTTACCCACAACTAACCACATTAATCAAATAAACCCTTGCTATTTTAAAATAATAAAGGAAATTCCATTTTATTTAAAAAAAATTCAGGGTCTTACACCTCACACTTAGGAAGACAATAAGATGCGGTAATCGTATTTTCACAGAAGTCGGGGGTGCCTAACACCTTTCCCTCGCTTAAGCAACCCTCTGAACTCTATGAATCTCGGTTTTGAGACTAATCTTTTGGAGTCACATATTCGGCAATATTATGAAAACCTCAAAAAATCTGAATGAGTTGGTACATCTGTTTGAATATGTGACGCCCCCAAATTCGGGTCACCTTTACCTCGGGTTTGGTGCTCATTATACTACACAATCATACCCATTCATTCATATATTAATTTAAACTTGTCTTAAGTTACATAGTCCTTATACAAACATTAGCTTATAATCCTAGGTTTTTAGACCTTTACAACATTCATTCAAATTAATAATAATATTAAATATAGTAATGAAGTATTTATTACACATCTCTAGAATTTAGTTAAGCACATGCACTTATTAATAATGTTACTTCGTGAAATTGCCTTTTCTTTTATCTCTCCTGAAACTACCGGCCTTCTTGATTTTAACTGAAAACATTATATTCAACGTAAGGGGTGAGCAAATGTTTGCTCAGCAAGTATAAAACAATTGATCATAACATAATTCACACATTGTTAATAATTGATTTTTTATATATAACATTCCTAAACAAAATAGTTTTATGAATATTTTGAGTTAAAAACCAAGCTTTTACATGCTGTAAGGTCAAATAACCAGTGAACCATTACTAGAATTGACAGTACTTGAAATCAGAATTCATAGATATAATCAGATGTAAAAACTGAAAATATCCTAGACTTCTACTTTAGGGGGTCAACCTAAGGTATCCTATATTATGCACAACATAACAGTCTATATGACACTAAATGTGTCTACCAGAATCATAATGTCTGATATCATATGCCCTTATAAAAAGGGTTGTTCATTCACAACATTATCATGGGAATCCGCACCATAAAAATATGGTTTGGAGAGCATTAACTAAGATTAAAATATAATTGTATCTTAACATTTGTCTAGCCGAAACAATGACATTAACATAACTTAAACATCATATGAATAACTGAATTTAAAAACTTGCAGTTTAATAAGTTAAATAACTTGAACATATAAGCTTTAGTTTGAGTACTTGCCTTTCACGTCGGTTAAATTCTTAATGATTCTATCTTCTCACTAAATAGATTACATGTATATAATGTTGGCTCACTTAGTTACTTTATAGCTCAACTCCTATAATACCTTGTGTAAGACCCCAAATTTTATGAAATGAAATTATTCAATTTTCTTATAATTATTATTTTATTTCGTAAATGGTTAAATTGATAAAGGTTAAAGTTAAGGGTGATATGTGAATTTTTTTGCAAAGTATGCAAGTTGTTATAAAATATTCGTTTGGTCGGGGAATATTCTTTTTGTCGGGGAATATCCGTGCGATGGCACAATCATTGGTGGACCCCACAACGAAAGTATTGTCATAGTTAGAAAACGACAGAATTATCATTTTATAAAAATAATGACGAAAGTGTTACCGTTAAAACCGCTTGAACTACCCGAAGTAAAAAAGTATGCAAGAATACACGTAGTTGCATAAGAGCAGATACGGTATTGATTATTGATGCTTCGTAAAAGTCACTCGCTTATACTCAATTATTGCTATAGTAATTCTTGCATCATATCTCTCATATTATTGATTGAATTATTATCACAAAGATTATCATCAGATAATATGTTATATTATTAAATTAATAATTGAGATTTACAAAGTTATTTATATTATTATTTGCAATATTGATAATGTCTAGAAGTTCTCATCGAGGAGAGGTTCGGTCACCTAATTAAGCGCCAATAAGGAGAAATCCTTATCGAAAGCCCCTCTTCCTGGAATGACCTCAATTGTTAAATATTGTGAATTATAATATTAATAATGAATAAGTTTGTGTTGATTAAAGATGAAATTGATAGTTCCATTGTGTTGGAATTATTATTGTTAGTAAAAATCGACATTTATTTCAATAATAATTGATGTCTGGAGGTTATATTGACCAATCGGGTATTTAACCGAATAAATGAGCAATTAATTGCTATTAATTCACATGATTATAACTATTTGTTCACATGTGTGTACTATTGATTCACATTCATGTACTATTAGGGGAGTTGGTGCAAGATTGATAATACTTGCATGACTAAGTTAAAAATGGAGGTATAGATGGAGGTAATATACTGTAATTTGTATTTTCACATGTCTAGAACTATTGATTCACATGATTTACTATTAGGGGGGATGGTGCAAGTTTTAAAATACTTGCAGGACTAAATTAAAAATGAAGGAAAAGAGGAAGGTATTATAATTGTAATATTTTGAGCCCCAAAACGCGTAATTATTATCAAAACTATATTTTCCTATAAATAAGCTCATTCCTTCATTATTTTTCACCAATTCACTAAAGTTATAGAGCAATTATTATAGAGAAAAATTATAGAGAGAAAGAAGAAGAGAAGTCTGCTACCTCACTATTCCAATATCCAGTCTTCTTTTGAGGTAAGGGGTATTATTCTTTCATATTCATGAAGAGAGTTATTTTCTTTCAATACTCATAAGGGTTGTTATTCCATTCTTTATTATTATGTTGGAATAACCTTTCTATGCCAAGTACCGCATAAAATGTGAAATTCTTCACATTATTCCATTCTTTATTATTCTCGTTGAATAACTTTTGTCTGCAAGGGCCTATCGCATGCCTCGTGAATTCTGTTGTTATTCCATTCTTTATTATTCTCAGGAATATCCTGCTGCATATGATTACGCGCTGACGGTTCCATTCTTTATTATTCTGCTGGAATATCTTGTTCTGCATTTGGATTACACATGACTGGTTCCATTGTTTATTATTCTCATTGGAATAACTCGTTCATGCGATCCTATCGCATGCCCGTGAATTATGTTTTATTCCATTCTTTATTATTCATTAGAATATCCTCATGCATGTGGATTACGCATGACCGGTTCCATTCTTTGTTATTCTCGCTGGGAATAACTTTTCTGTAAGGCCATGGTGAATTCTTCGTTATTCTATTCTTTATTATTCATTGGAATAACTCGCTCATGTGGATTATCGCATGCATGGTGAATGATCCTTTGTATTCATTATTTATTAAATTGTGGAAATGATCTGTCTACATGGATTACTGCATGGCGGGTGAAAATCCATTTGCAGTTTCGTATATTCTATTATACTTATCTGGGATATCATTTCTTTTGTAATCGTCATGAAATATCATTTTCTTTAGTATTTTTTTGTTACGAGTTACTATTCACAGGTTACTATTCACCCAGTTACTATTCACTCTAGTTTTATTCACTCGGGTATTCGGGACACTTTTCGTGCCGGAGTACTATCCACGCGAGTTATTATTCACGGGTTACTATCCACCCAATTACTATTCACTCTAGTATTATTCACTCGGGTTTTCGGGACACTTTTTGTGTCAGGGTGCTATTCACGTGGTACTATTCCCGAAGTACTATTCACGGGATACTATTCACCCGAAAAATATATTTCTTTTCTGTCCAAATTATTTTTGGTACATGAATATTATTTTTGAATTTTACTCTACAAAGCAGTATCATGTTAACAATTTGGAAGTTATTGATTTCTGGATAAATTAAATTATAAATCTTTAAAATTTATCCTTGAACTTAATTTATTGAATTATTATGTTCATTGTCATCATCCTCATGCTTATATTGTGATTAAAGTCATCTTTGGCTTACGTGCATAGATGGACTTGGTATGATTATGACCAGGGATTATTCGGTATAATCATGACTGTAATGTGACGAATGATGTGGTAAAAGTCCTTATTGGCCTGTAGTTCATTGATGGACAGTTGTTGATGAAAAACTTTTTAAATATAGAAGATAGTAGATTTTATTCTATACTTGACTCTTCTAATGGATTGCTTATTCCGCTGCAGTTGTTGATCTAAAACTTGTTGTCAATTGTATTCTATCAGTTGTTATAATGTTGAAGGCTAAGGATAATTTATTCTACATTATCTTAGTCATAATATTTCTTATTGGGCTAGTTGAGTTCACCCTTTCTTTCATTGTTCTCTTCAGGAAATGAGAATATAGCTAGGAAGAGTCGGGGAATGGAGTGATGGTCCAGGATAAATGGCTTTAGTAGTCCTCACTATTCTATGGAATAATGTGATAATAATTGTAATGAGGACACCATTGAGTGTGGATATTGTCTAGATGACAATATTCTTGTTTAAACTCTCAGCTATGTTTTGTCGTATTTTATACGACTGTTGTATAATTAAGTTGTATTTGAATTTATGTACCATGTATCTGGCGACTCAAGATAGGTGATGTATACCTGTTTTGGGGGCGTCACACTTTGTGTTAAAGCCAAGTTTCGTCGGCGCGTCCAATCACAGAATCCACACGCTAGAACCTGCACAATAACATATCACACAGAAGCTTGACAGCTTGTGCCGCCGGGGGATAGCTCCGGTGTGAGAATAAGTACAGGCCGTTCACAAGGTTTAACAATGGAGGCTAAGTGTTTAGTGCTCAAAAGTAGGTATTACCTCATAATCGTAACCTTGGCCTTGTATTTATAGTACTCCCATCACCCTAGAATCCCTCTCCGAGTCGGTTTAGGACTCCTAATTATGGTAGTTCCCATAATCTGGGTCCAACACAATCTCCTTAAAAGGTGGACGTGGAATCCAATCCAATCACTACCTTTGGAGTTACCTTATTCAAATACGGTTAGGACTCTAGACTCTGTACGCAGGACAGCCCACTGTACAGGCCCAAGACAACCGAGCTCTCTCCATGGTCCGGACTTTGGCCCAGAGGACTCGAAGGTCCTACCCCGAACACCATCCTTCCAAAATAGAGTTCTGACCCAAAGTACTCGGATACCCGAACCCGAACACCATACCATAAATGGGACTCCGGTCTAGAGGACTCGGGTGCCTGAACCCCCTCATCACCCTTGAGGGATCCTCCCTGGGCTTCGGCCCAATAGGCTCATAACCCCTTCCAGTGTTAGGCCTTCGGCCCTCATGAAGTTTGGTAAAACGCTCTCGAACATTACCCCCCAGTCTCTTATTATAATTTTATTTATAATTAGAGACTTGAAAAGACGCGAACTCGAAAAGTCATGACAACTAATGATGAAGTGTCTGGGGAACCTAAGCGGTCTGTCCTCGTTCCCTGAAATGTTGCACGCCTTTCCATGCCTGGGCCCACTTGGGGCATTTAATAGCCACCCTTGGGATTCGTGCATCTCGGCCTATAAAACCCCCATCTGTCCATCACTATCACTTTTCCCAGACTTCTTCATTTCACCTCGGCCTATCACTTCTTCCCCAAACTTCACGGATTTCATCTACTCTGCGTGTTTTTGATCTTCATTTTTGTTCGTTTTCTTCTCAAAACCTCTCATTTGTGTCTCGTTCCCTTCGATCTCGCACCAAATGATTGATTCTAGCATTCCTCCCCCTGCCGAAAAACCAACTCCACCCTCCGTCACCACCGGCGATGTGACGCCCCCAAATAGGTATACATCACCTATTCTGAGTCGCCAAATACATGATATGGAATACAAATACAATCTTAAATATACAACATGAGCTGTGAGTTTTAATACAAATATTGTCTTCTAGACAGTATTCAAACTCAAAAAAAGTCCTCAATACATTTATTATCACACTATTTCATAGAATAGTGAGGACTACTAATGCTATCATCTGGATCGTCACTCCGTTCCCCGACTAGTCCCTGCTACGTTCTCATTTTCTGAAGAGAACAATGAAAGCAAAAGGGTGGGCTCAACTAGCCCAGTAAGAAATATTATGGTTAAGATAATGCAGAATAAATTATCGTTAGCCTTCAACAGTGTTAAATTGATACAATATAACAAACATCAAGTTTAACTGCAGCGGAACAAGCAATCCATTAGAAGAGTCAAGTAGAGAATAAAATCTACTATCTTCTATGATTTAAAAGGTTTTTCATCACTTTTATCGCTGAGACTCAGCTTATTAAATAAACCATGTCATCCCTTTACTACGGCCAAGGATATTCATTAGTATCACGACCACAAATTATCCATGCACTACGGGCCAAGGATATTCGTGTTTTCATCAATGGTCATGATCATGCCAACAACTGTCCATCAATGTACTACGGGCCAATGAGGACTTTTACCACATCATTTGTAACATTACGGTCATGACTATACCGAATAATCCCTGGTCATAATCATACCAAGTCCATCTATGCACTACAGGCCACAGATGACTTTCAACATAATATAAACATGAGGATGATGACAATGACATAATAATTCAATAAAACAAGTTTAAGAATTAATTTTTAAAGTTTTATAAGTTAATTTATCCTAAACTCAAAAACGTCAAAATTGTCAACATGATACTACATTGTGGAGTAAAAATCAAGAATGCTCAGAAGAATATTTCCATGAAAAGATACTGGATGAAGCGCAAATATCCAGGATATTCTACTAAATTCATAGAGTATAGAAGCCAAAACTTTAACCAACTGAGTATAATAGAATATATGAACCTGCAAATGGATTTTCGCCCGCCATGCGGTAATCCACGTAGACAGATCATTTCCACAATTTAATAAGGAATGAATACAAAGGATCATTCACCATGCATGTGGTAATCCACATAGACAGGTTATTCCAACAGAATAATAAAGAATGGAATAACAAAAGAATTCACCATGCATGCGATAGACCGCATACACACGTTATTCCCAATAGAATAATAAAGAATGGAACCAGGTCATGCGAAATCCGAACAGACAGGATATTCTAACAGAATAATAAAGAATGAAATAACAACAGAATTCACCAGGCATGCGATAGACCGCATGACAAAAGTGTTTATTCCAAAAGAATAATAAATAATGGAACTAGGTCATGTGTAATACGCACAGACAGGATATTCCAACAGAATAATAAAGAATGGAATAACAGAAGAATTTCACTATGTATGCGATTGCGACATATACAAAGTTATTCCAATAGAATAATGAATAGTGGAACTGTGTCATGCGTAATACGCATGCATGTGATATTCTAATGTAATAATAAAGAAAGGAATAACAGAAGAATTTCACCATGTATGGTGTACTTCGCATAGACAGGTTATTCTAACATAATAATAAGGAATGGAATAACAATAGCTTTCTTCATGAAGATGAAAGAAATAATACCCCTTACCTTAGAATAAAGCTGGATACTGGAATAGAGAGGTAGCAGACTTCTCTTCTTCTTTCTCTCTATAATTTCTCTCTATAATAATTGCTTTATAGCTTTAGTGAATTAGTGAGAAATGAAGGAAGAATGAGCTTCTATTTATAGAAAAATATAGTTTCAATAATTGCACGTTTTGGGGCTCGAAATATTACAGTACAATACCTCCAACTTTTTTTTCATTTTTAATTTAGTCCTGCAAGTATTATCAAACTTGCACCACCTCTCCCAATAGTAAATAATGTGAATCAATAGTTCAATCACGTGATTCAATAGTTATAATCATGTAAAAATACGAAAAATAGTATAGTACCTCCATCTATACCTCCATCTTTAACTTAGTCATGCAAGTATTATCAATCTTGCACCAACTCCCCTAATAGTACATGAATGTGAATCAATAGTACACACATGTGAACAAATAGTTGTAATCATGTGAATTAATAGTAATTAATTCCTCATTTATCCGGTTAATTACCCGATTGGTCAATAAAACCTCCAGACATCAATTATTATCGAAATAAATGTCGATTTCCACTAACACTAATAATTCCAACACAATGGAACTATCCATTTCTCTTTAATCAACACGAAGTTATTCATCATTAATATTATAATTCACAATATTTAACAACCAGGTTATTCCCAGGAAAGAGGGGGCTTTTCGATAAGGATTTCTTCTTATTGGCAGCCGAATTAGGTGACCAAACCTCTCCTCGATGTAACTTCTAGACATTGTCAATATTGCAAATAATAATATGAATAACTTTGTCGTCTCAATTATTGATTTAATAATATAACATATTATATAGATGATACTGTGACAATAATTGAATCAATAATATGAGAGATATGATGCAAAGAATTATCGTAGCAATAATTGAGTATAACCGGTGACTTCTTCACGTAAGCATTAATAATCAATACCGTAAAGCTACTATGCAACCAATGCCAGACATCGTACTTTTACTACCGGGTAGTTCTACAGTTTTAACGGTAATACTTTCGCTGTTATTTTATAAAAAGATAATTCTGTTGTTTTCTAACTACGACAATACTTCTGTTGTGGGATCCACCAATGATTGTGCAGTCGTATGGATATTCCCTGTTAAAACGAATATTCCCTGAACAATCGAATATTTTATAACAAATTGCTTACTTTGCAAAATTTATAAATATTATCCACAACTATAACATTATATCAAATCCACACCATAACATTAAAAAAAATATTTCGAGAAATTTAAATCTTTATTCATAAAATTTGGGGTCTCACAATCTCCCTTCCTTATACGTATCTCCTTATACATTAAATCTTTTGCTATCTTGTCTACTTCTAATTTAATAACGTGGTTCAGGTCATCCACATATTTATGTAACATCAATACGTGAAAAACGTTATGAACACGCGACATACTTGGCGGTAAAGCGAGTTTATAGGCCACATTTCCTACTCGATCGAGGATTTCAAATGGGCCAATTAAATTGAGGGTTGAGATTTCCTCTCTTCATCGATTCTTGCTTCTAGAATAACGCCCTCTTGAACCTTCTTCTTCAAATTCATCAGCTTCGAGTGTGTAGTTTGAGCAGCTTTAACTTTATCGATTAAAGTCGATTCTACTCGTATATTCGTTATCTTCACGTGGGTCCTTAGAGTCTTTAACTCTATCTTCATCATTTGTAAGTTATACAAAATGGGTTTTTGTGTTAACAACATCGCACTCGTTAACGCATACGATCTTCTACTCAACGCGTCAGCTACCACGTTCGCTCTTCCACGATGATATTGAATGGTATGGTCGTAATCTTCAACAGGTTGAGCCAATGTCTTTGGCGCATTATACGTTCGTTTTGGTTGAAGAAATATTTAAGGGTTTTAGAAATGGGTTTTGTACTGGGTTCAATACAAAATTCGATTTCACGCTCTAGGGGTAGGCTAAGAAGTCTTCAAGAATACGTCAAGAAATTTATTAATAATAGAAATATCATTCAAAACTGTGACTCTAATCCAAGACTTGGATAGTACATCACATTGATACCTATCAACTTGCCATCGTCATTCACGACGTCGCCTACAGAAAGTCTGGCTTTGGTGTTTTCCAAGACTTGGAAGTCAGCGAAAGGCTCGGGGCTCTTTACTTATGGCTTGATATGACAATGATTGACTTTAGTGGTTTGGTTGCTTGAATTCGCATAATAGGTTGGTTAGGAATATGAAAGCTAACAACCTTACGAAAAGCTTAATGAGTAGTTAACCAATCGATTCCTAAAATCACATCAAAGGTAAGTATTTTCAAAGAGATAAAATCGACAGGTAACGTGAAAGTGTCGATTTGAATCAAACAAGATTTATAAACAGTGGAGGTAACGAAGGTTTTTGCTAACGAAGTTTTAATTGATAAGTCAAAGTCTAACTTCTCTAGAGTTAAATTTAAACGTTGAGCACAAGCAAGAGAGATAAAAGAATGGGTAGAACCGGTATCTAATTAGGTATAGACTTCGCAAGAATTTATAATTAACTAACCCATGCTAACTTAGTTCGGGTCATTTGCTTTTTGAGAAGTCACGAAAAACGCTCTTCCTGAAACCACCAACTTTGTTTTGTCCGTATCCGCCTTCGGTGCCACCGTCCCAGCTGGACTTGACTTTGGTGCACGAAAAAATTGGACTAGGTGACCTTCTTTTCCACAATTGTAACATGTTTTGGATTGCATCGTGCAGCTTGGACTGATGTGTCCCTCCCCTCCACATTTGTAACATACGACCGACGGTCGTTCTCCTTCCTTAACAGGGCTGGTGATGCTATCTTTCCATCGTTGTTGAACCTTCTCTTCTTGAAATTTCCACTTCTATTATCTTGGCAATGATTACCACCGAAGTGGTTACCATTCTTGGCATGATAATTTCTCCCACGATGGTTATCACTGTTCCGATAGTCGTTGCCACTGGTACGATTATTATCGTGTTGCTGGTCATTACCTTTTGGTTGTGCTGACTCATTATCGCACTCTAATAACTGAGCCCTATTCACAACATCTGAATACAAACACAATTTATGAGAAATGAGGTATTGACGTATATCGGGTTTCAAACCTCTTAGAAACATTCGCATCATTCGCTCCTCATTATCGACCAAATGGGATCCAAACTGAGATAACTCCACAAATTTAGCCTCGTATTGCGACACGGTCATATTGTTTTGTGCCAACTTGATAAACTCCACCTCCTTCATGTGACGAATACTTTCGGGAAAGTACTTATCGTTGAACAACTCTTGGAACTTCTCCCAAGACATCTTGAGTGCATCAGGCAGGAGTGCGTTTACGATTCCCACCAAGAATCGCCTCTTCACGCAAACATAAAGGTGGCAAAGAGAACCTTTTGCTCCTCGGAGCATCCCAAGACATCAAATATCTTGGTGATCTGCTTTAACCACGTCTTCACCTTAAATGGTTCTGTCTTTCCCAAAAAACTCCGGTGGTCCCAGCTCCTTGAACTGCTTAGCAGTGACCAGCTGTGGGTTGCCATTGTTTCCACCTTCATTATGAACAGGAGTCTCTCTCACCTGATGTTGCATGAATTGCATAAAGCCTTTGAACATCCCATCTTTCATCATCTGATCGGTGTTGTTATTTACCTGAGGATTATTTTCTTCCTGTTGCACATTATCCTGGGTATTGATCGTTGGTGACTCAACGGTCTCATGTGCTTAATTGCTGATCTCAACATTTTCAGATGCCATTTTCAAACACTATCATAAAACAAGGGTTAATTAACATGCCTATACTCTGACCGACAAATTAAATACCAAATAAACTTAGGTAGGTCATACTAGCGAAGGAATTCCCCGTCTCTCCCCTCCTAGTTCTTGTCTCACATCTCAGCCAGGGATTATATCCCTAAGCTTTGATACCAACTGTGACGTCCCCAAAATAGGTATACATCACCTATTCTGTGTCGCCAAATATATGGTACAGAATACAAATACAATCTTAAATATACAACATGAGCTGTGAGTTTTAATACAAATATTATCTTCTAGACAGTATTAAAACTCAAATTAAGTCCTCAATACATTTATTATCACACTATTTCATAGAATAGTGAGGACTACTAATGCTATCATCTGGGCCGTCACTCCGTTCCCCGACTAGTTCCTGCTACGTTCTCATTTTCTAAAGAGAACAATGAAAGCAAAAGGCTAAGCTCAACTAGACCAGTAAGAAATATTATGGCTAAGATAATGCAGAATAAATTATCGTTAGCCTTCAACAGTGTTAAACTGATACAATATAACAAACATCAAGTTTAACTGCAGCGGAACAAGCAATCCATTAGAAGAGTCAAGTAGAGAATACAATCTACTATCTTTTATGATTTAAAAGGTTTTCATCACTTTTATCACGAGACTCAAATTTTATTAAATAAACCACGCCATCCCTTTACTACTACCAAGGATATTCATTAGTATCACGACCACAAATTATCCATGCACTACGGGCCAAGGATATTCGTGTTTTCATCAATGGTCATGATCATGCCAACAACTCGTCCATCAATGTACTACGGGACAATGAGGACTTTTACCACATCATTTGTAACATTACTTACCATGACTATACCGAATAATCCTCGTCATAATCATACCAAGTCCATCTATGCACTATGTGCCACGATGACTTTCAACATAATATAAACATGAGGATGATGACAATGACATAATAATTCAATAAAACAAGTTTAAGAATTAATTTTAAAGTTTTATAAGTTAATTTATCCTAAACTCAAAAACGTCAAAATTGTCAACATGATACTACATTGTGGAGTAAAAATCAAGAATGCTCAGAAGAATATTTCCATGAAAAGATACTGGATGAAGCGCAAATATCCAGGATATTCTACTAAATTCATAGAGTATAGAAGCCAAAACTTTAACCAACTGAGTATAATAGAATATATGAACTCGCAAATGGATTTTCGCCACCATGCAGTAATCCACGTGAGATGCATCATTTCCACAATTTAATAAGGAATGAATACAAAGGATCATTCACCATGCATGTGGTAATCCACATAGACAAAAGTTATTCCAATGTAATAATAAAAATGGAATAACAAAAGAATTCACCATGCATGCGATAGACCGCATACACACGTTATTCCCAATAGAATAATAAAGAATGGAACCAGGTCATGCGAAATCCGAACAGACAGGATATTCTAACAGAATAATAAAGAATGAAATAACAACAGAATTCACCAGGCATGCGATAGACCGCACAGGCAGGTTATTCCAAAAGAATAATAAATAATGGAACTAGGTCATGTGTAATACGCACAGACAGGATATTCCAACAGAATAATAAAGAATGGAATAACAGAAGAATTTCACTATGTATGCAGTATCAGATATACAAAAGTTATTCCAATGTAATAATGAATAGTGGAACCGTGTCATGCGAATACTTACGCATGCATGTGATATTCTAATGTAATAATAAAGAAAGGAATAATGTAAGAATTTCACCATGTATGGTGTACTTCAGACAGACAAAGTTATTCTAACATAATAATAAGGAATGGAATAACAATAGCTTTTTTCATGAAGATGAAAGAAATAATACCCTTACCTTAGAATAAAGTCGATAATCGGAATAGAGAGGTAGCGGAGACTTCTCTTCTTCTTTCTCTCTATAATTTCTCTCTATAATAATTGCTTTATAGCTTTAGTGAATTGGTGAGAAATGAAGGAAGAATGAGCTTCTATTTATAGAAAATATAGTTTCAATAATTGCACGCTTTGGGGCTCAAATATTACAAAGACAATACCTCCAACTTTTCTTTCATTTTTAATTTAGTCCTCGCAAGTATTATCAAACTTGCACCACCTCTCCCAATAGTAAATAATGTGAATCAATAGTTCAATCACGTGATTCAATAGTTATAATCATGTAAAAATACGAAAAATAGTATAGTACCTCCATCTATACCTCCATCTTTAACTTAGTCATGCAAGTATTATCAATCTTTTAACTCCCCTAATAGTACATGAATGTGAATCAATAGTACACACATGTGAACAAATAGTTGTAATCATGTGAATTAATAGTAATTAATTCCTCATTTATCCGGTTAATTACCCGATTGGTCAATAAAACCTCCAGACATCAATTATTATCGAAATAAATGTCGATTTCCACTAACACTAATAATTCCAACACAATGGAACTATCCATTTCTCTTTAATCAACACGAAGTTATTCATCATTAATATTATAATTCACAATATTTAACAACCATGTTATTCCTGTGAAAGAGGGGCTTTCCAATAAGGATTTCTTCTTATCATGCGCAATTAGGTGACCAAACCTCTCCTCGATGTAACTTCTAGACATTGTCAATATTGCAAATAATAATATGAATAACTTTGCCGTCTCAATTATTGATTTAATAATATAACATATTATACAGATGATACTGTGATAATAATTGAATCAATAATATGAGAGATATGATGCAGCAATAATTGAGTATAACTGAGTGACTTCTTACGTAAGCATCAATGATCAATACCGCAGTGCTTGATGCAACCACGCCAGACATCGTACTTTTTACTACCGGGTAGTTCAACAGTTTTTACAGTAACACTTTCACTATTATTTTATAAAAAGATAATTCTGTCATTTTCTAACTACGACAATACTTCCGTTGTGGGGTCCACCAATGATTGTGCCGTCGTACGGATATTCCTTGTTAAAACGAATATTCCCCGACTAATCGAATATTTTATAACAACTTGCTTACTTTGCAAAATTTATAAATATTACCCACAATTATAACATTCTATCAAATCCACACCATAACATAAAAAAAAAATATTTTGAGAAATTTAAATCTTTATTCATAAAATTTGGGGTCTCACAGGCGATCTGGTTCTGGTAGAAATTCGGACAGCCTCTACTGATATCATCCCGATCAATGCTGAAGATAGAATTCGAGGCGTCTATGCTTCAGCCACGGACTTCTCGTACATCAATACCCAATCAACCGTCCTTCCCTCTCAAATTTCAGACATCTGTGTGTTATTCAACATCCCGAGGGAGTACAAGCTTCGGGTTCCTAGCCCAGAAGAGAGAATATTTTGGAAGCCCGAAGGTGGATGGGTCGCCGTATCCATATATCTCCTCAAATATGGGATTCGGTTCCCACTTCACGAATTCATTTCAACTTTTCTCAGCTTTGTGGGGATCAGGTTCGCACAACTTGTGTCGAACTCGTATATCCACTTGATTTCCTTCATAGCCGTGTGTCACGAGATCGGGATCACCCCCGGTCTTGATTTCTTCTTTGCCTTATTTACCGTCGGTCGATCCAAAGAGCCCGGCCTTCGGCAACTAAATAAGCAACCAAACCTAATAGTCCCTATCAAAACTCCCTCGAGCAACAAGGGTTGGCACCCACAATGGATCTTCGTGAAAGGGACCAACCTCAAACTCCTCCCGGACTGGGCCCACCCCAAAGATCCTATCGCCAAAGTGTCCAAATTCCTGAAGGACCGGGCTGGTGCCTTCAAAGAGTTTTACAAGAAATGGAGCAAGACCGAATGGAACCTGAGGGTCTTGTCCAATGAAAGCTGGCTGTACCAATACGGGCGTAAGTGTCCTACTCCGAACCTCTCCATACCTCCGTTAACTTTGATTATTTTTCAGTCATTTTATACTAACTGATTTTCTAACTCACTCCTCGTTACGCAGTGACAATTTTCAAGCCCGAAGGGGTAGCTGAATCCTTGACTCCTCTTCCTATCACAATCGAACTGATCCGCCTTCCTATCACTAACGAGGCGGCCGAAGGAGAAACCGTCTTGATTGCCGATCTCTCAACTGGTTCCGCTTTGGATCCTGCCCCCCCGGGCACCTCAACCGCCGAACCTGGAAAAAATGTTTTGAAGATGAACCAGGCTGAGAAATTGGCTCTGTTAAAGAAAACGAAGAAGCCTTTCGCAAAAGTTCCCACCAAGGCTATTTCTATGGTTCCACTGAAACCAACTCCTCCACCCCCTAATTAGGTTGGGTGATCAAGGATTCAGAGGAAACCGAAGGGGTTCCTCTCGAACCCCGACCCAAAAAACCATGACTCACCGAAGGCCCTGAGCAACCAGTTGTTGAGGCCAACCCCCTCGTCACCTCAACGCCTACGTCCAGGCCGAGTTCGTCTCATGGATCGCCGAAGACTTGTTGGCCGAAGAGTCCCTCGGAAGTGTTCCCTTTCCAGGTGTTCGACCATTTCAAACTTCCTGGAGATAACGACCGCTTTAAAGGTTTTACTTCCGAAGACTATCTGGTCGCCTACATTCGAGCTCAGTGTCAGGTAATTTCCAAATTGGTTAACCTTTTCTGTTGTCTCCATGCTTTATTTTGTATAGATGACCCACTCCATTTGCTGTAGGCCAACACCGTCCTTTCCCGAGCTATTCCACCTCTAGCCCGAACGACCAAAAAAGAAATTCAACTGAGGTCGGACGTGCAACTTCTAGAGGCAGAGGTTCGGGGCCTGAAGTCGGACTTGCTGAAAGAGAGGGATCTCCATGCTGAGACCCGGAATAAAGCGACCAGGGCTGAACGTCAGGCCGATGAGCTCAAGGAACAATATTCACTACTTTAGCAGGAGTTCGTCGGCCTCGAAGGTCATGCCAAGAAGCTTTTGGAGGAGAGAGATTGTGAGACCCCAAATTTTATGAATAAAGATTTAAATTTCTCGAAATATTTTTTTGAATATTATGGTGTGGATTTGCTATATTGTTATAGTTGTGGGTAATATTTATAATTTTTGCAAAGTATGCAAGTTGTTATAAAATATTCGTTTGGTCAGGGAATATTCTTTTTGTCGGGGAATATTCATACGACGGCACAATCACTGGTGGACCCCACAACGAAAGTATTGTCGTAGTTAGAAAATAACAGAATTATCATTTTATAAAAATAACGGCGAAAGTGTTACCGTTAAAACTGTTGAACTACCCGGTAGTAAAAGTACATACGCGCGGTTGCATAGTAGCATACTAGATTGATTATTGATGCTTACGTAAGAAGTCACTCGCTTATACTCAATTATTGCTACAAATGGTTGATGCATCATATCTCTCATATTATTGATTCAATTATTATCACAATATCATCTCGCATAATATGTTATATTATTAAATCAATAATTGAGATTTTAAAAAGTTATTCATATTATTATTTGCAATATTGATAATATCTAGAAGTTCATCAAGGAGAGGTTTGGTCACGTAATTGCGGCGCCAATAAGGAGAAATCCTTATCGAAAGCCCCCTTTCCGGAACGACCGGTTGTTAAATATTGTGAATTATAATATTAATGATGAATAAATTGTGTTGATTAAAGATGAAATTGATATTTCCATTGTGTTGGAATTATTAGTGTTAGGGAAATTACATTTGGAATATATCACATGCAAGTGCATATTACATATGACCTAGTTCCATTATTTATTATTCTTTTGGAATAACTCTTTTGTATGGCTCTATCGCATGCCCGGTGAATTCTGTTGTTATTTCATTCTTTATTATTCTGTTAGAATATCCTGTCTGTTCGGATTTCGCATGACCTGGTTCCATTCTTTATTATTCTATTGGGAATAACCTGTGTATGCGGTCTATCGCATGCATGGTGAATTCTTTTGTTATTCCATTCTTTATTATTCTATTGGAATAACCTGTCTATGTGGATTACCACATGCATGGTGAATGATCCTTTGTATTCATTCCTTATTAAATTGTGGAAATGATCTCATTTATTGGATTACCGCATGGCGCTAAAAATCCATTTGCGGTGTTCATATATTCTATTATACTCAAATGGTTAAAGTTTTGGCTTCTATACTCCATGAATTTAGTAGAATATCCTGGATATTTGCGCTTCATCCAGTATCTTTTCATGGAAATATTCTTCTGAGCATTCTTGATTTTTACTCCACAATGTAGGATCTTGTTGACAATTTTGACATTTTTGAGTTCAGGATAAATTAACTTATAAAGCTTTAAAATTTAATTCTTAAACTTGTTTTATTGAATTATTATGTCATTGTCATCATCCTCATGTTTATATTATGTTGAAAGTCATCTGTGGCCTGTAGTGCATAGATGGACTTGGTATGATTATGACTGTGGATTATTCTTGGTATAGTCATGACCGTAATGTTACAAATGATGTGGTAAAAGTCCTCATTGGCCCGTAGTGCATTGATGAACAGTTGTTGGCATGATCATGACCATTGATGAAAACACGAATATCCTTGGCCCGTAGTGCATGGATAATTTGTGGTCGTGATACTAATGAATATCCTTGGCCGTAGTAAAGGGATGACGTGGTTTATTTAATAAAATTTGAGTCTCAAATAAAAGTGATGAAAAACCTTTAAATCATAAAAGATAGTAGATTGTATTCTCTACTTGACTCTTCTAATGGATTGCTTGTTCACCGCAGCTTAAACTTGATGTTTGTTATATTGTATCAGTTTAACACTGTTGAAGGCTAACGATAATTTATTCTGCATTATCTTAGCCATAATATTTCTTACTGGTCTAGTTGAGCTTAGCCTTTTGCTTTCATTGTTCTCTTTAGAAAATGAGAACGTAGCAGGAACTAGTCGGGGAACGGTGTGACGGTCCAGATGATAGCATTAGTAGTCCTCACTATTCTATGAAATAGTGTGATAATAAATGTATTGAGGACTTAATTTGAGTTTGAATACTGTCTAAAAGATAATATTTGTATTAAAACTCACAAATTTCATGTTGTATATATTTAAGATTGTATTTGTATTACATGCCATATATTTGGCGACCTACGAATAGGTGATGTATACCTATTTTGGGGGCGCCACAACAGTATCAAAGCTTAGGGATATGATCCCTGGCTGAGATGTGAGACAAGAACTAGGAGGGGAGAGACGGGGAATTCCTTCGCTAGTATGACCTACCTAAGTTTATTTGGTATTTAATTGGTCGGTCAGAGTATAGGCATATTAATTAACCCTTGTTTTATGATAGTGTTTGAAAATGGCATCTGAAAATGTTGAGATCAGCAATTAAGCACATGAGACCGTTGAGTCACCAACGATCAATACCCAGGATAATGTGCAACAGGAAGAAAATAATCCTCAGGTAAATAACAACACCGATCAGATGATGAAAGATGGGATGTTCAGAGGCTTTATGCAATTCATGCAACATCAGGTGAGAGAGACTCCTGTTCATAATGAAGGTGGAAACAATGGCAACCCATACCGTCATCAACAAGCGCTTCAAGGAGCTGGGACCACCGGAGTTTTTTGGGAAAGACAGAACCATTTAAGGTGAAGACGTGGTTAAAGCAGATCACCAAGATATTTGATGTCTTGGGATGCTCCGAGGAGCAAAAGGTTCTCTTTGCCACCTTTATGTTGCGTGAAGAGGCAGATTACTGGTGGGAATCTGTAAAACGTACCCAGCCTGATGCACTCAAGATGTCTTGGGAGAAGTTCCAAGAGTTGTTCAACGATAAGTACTTTCCCGAAAGTATTCGTCACATGAAGGAGGTGGAGTTTATCAAGTTGGCACAAAACAATATGACCGTGTCGCAATACGAGGCTAAATTTGTGGAGTTATCTCAGTTTGGATCCCATTTGGTCGATAATGAGGAGCGAATGATGCGAATGTTTCTAAGAGGTTTGAAACCCGATATACGTCAATACCTCATTTCTCATAAATTGTGTTTGTATTCAGATGTTGTGAATAGGGCTCAGTTATTAGAGTACGATAATGAGTCAGCACAACCAAAAGGTAATGACCAGCAACACGATAATAATCGTACCAGTGGCAACGACTATCGGAATAGTGATAACCATCGTGGGAGAAATTATCATGCCAAGAATGGTAACCACTTCGGTGGTAATCATGGCCAAGATAATAGAAGTGGAAATTTCAAGAAGAGAAGGTTCAACAACAATGGAAAGATAGCAAGACCAAATTTCATTAAGAAGGAGAAACGACCGTCGATTCGTATATTTACAAATGTGGAGGGGAGGGACACATCACCCAAGTCGCATCGATGCAATCCAAAACATGTTATAATTGTGGAAAAGAAGGTCACCTAGTCCAATTTTTTCGTGCACCAAAGTCAAGTCCAGCTGGGACGGTGGCACCGAAGGCGGATACGGACAAAACAAAGTTGGTGGTTTCAGGAAGAGCGTTTTTCGTGACTTCTCAAAAAGCAAATGACCCGAACGAAGTTAGCATGGGTTAGTTAATTATAAATTCTTGCGAAGTCTATACCTAATTAGATACCGGTTCTACCCATTCTTTTATCTCTCTTGCTTGCGCTTAACGTTTAAATTTGACTTCGGAGAAATTAGACTTTGATTTATCGGTTGAAACTCCGTTAGGAGAAACCTTCATTTCATGTGCTATCCAAGTCTTGGATGAGAGTCACAGTCTTAAATAATATTTCTATCGTTAATAAATTTCCTGACGTATTCTTGAAGACTTCTTAGCTTACCCCTAAAGCGTGAAATCGAATTTTGTATTGACCCCAGTACAAAACCCATTTCTAAAACCCTCAAATATTTCTTCAACTAAAATGAACGTAACATGCGCCAAAGACGGTGGCTCGAGCTGGTGAAGATTACGATCGTACCATTCAATATCATCGTGGAAGAGCGAACGTGGTAGCTGACGCGTTGAGTAGAATATCGTATGCGTTTACGAGTGCGATGCTGTTAACACAAAAACTCATTTCGTATAACTTACAAATGATGAAGATAGAGTTAAAGACTCTAGGGACCCACGTAAAAATATCGAATATACGATTTGAACCAACTTTAAATCGATAAAGATAAAGTCGCTCAAGCTACGCACTCGGAGCTGATGAATACGAAGAAGAAGGTTCAAGAGGGCGTTATTCTTGAAGCAAGAGTCGATGAAGAGAGAAAATCTCAACCCTCAATTTAATTGGCCTATTTGAAATCCTCGACCGAGTAGGAACTGTGGCCTATAGACTCGCCTTATCGCTAAGTATGTCACGTGTTCATAAAGTTTTTCACATATCAATGTTACATAATTATGTGGACGACCTGAAACATATTATTAAATTAGAACTAGATGAGATAGCAAAATATTTAACGTATGAGGAGATACGTGTTAAAATCTTGGATAAGAATGATCGTATTCAACACTCAAAGGTTATACCTCAAGATTTAGAATCTGAAATGAAGTCAAGGTATCCTCATCATACCAGGTACGTACGTAAATTTCGAGGGCGAAATTTCATAAGGAGGGGAGATTGTGAGACCCCAAATTTTATGAATAATGATTTAAATTTCTCGAAATATTTTTTTTAATATTATGGTGTGGATTTGATATATTGTTATAGTTGTGGGTAATATTTATAATTTTTGCAAAGTATGCAAGTTGTTATAAAATATTCGTTTGGTCAGGGAATATTCTTTTTATCGGGGAATATTCATACGACGGCACAATCACTGGTGGAACCCACAACGAAAGTATTGTCATAGTTAGAAAACAACAGAATTATCATTTTATAAAAATAACGGCGAAAGTGTTACCGTTAAAACTGTTGAACTACCCGGTAGTAAAAAATACGAATCTGGCATTGGTTGCATAGTAGCACACGGTATTGATTATTGATGCTTACGTAAGAAGTCACTCAGTTATACTCAATTATTGCTACAGTAATTGATGCATCATATCTATCATATTATTGATTCAATTATTATCACAATATCATCTGCATAATATGTTATATTATTAAATCAATAATTGAGACGACAAAGTTATTCATATTATTATTTGCAATATTGACAATATCTAGAAGTTCTGTCAAGGAGAGGTTTGGTCACCTAATTGCGCGCCAATAAGGAGAAATCCTTATCAGAAAGCCCCCTCTTTCCTGGGAACGACCTGGTTGTTAAATATTGTGAATTATAATATTAATGATGAATAAATTCGTGTTGATTAAAGATGAAATTGATATTTCCATTGTGTTGGAATTATTAGTGTTAGTGAAAATCGACATTTATTTTGATAATAATTGATGTCTGAAGGTTATATTGACCAGTCGGGTAATTAACCGGATAAATGAGCAATTAATTGCTATTAATTCACATGATTATAACTATTTGTTCACATGTGTGTACTATTGATTCACATTCTTGTACTATTAGGGGAGTTGGTGCAAGATTGATAATACTTGCATGACTAAGTTAGAAATAGAGGTATAGATGGAGGTACTATACTGTAATTCATATTTTCACATGATTATAACTATTGATTCACATGATTGAACTATTGATTAACATTATTTACTATTAGGGGAGGTGGTGCAAGTTTGATAATACTTGCAGGACTAAATTAAAAATGAAAGAAAAGTTGAAGGTATTATATTATAATATTTCGAGCCCCAAAACGTGCAATTATTGAAACTATATTTTCCTATAAATAGAAGCTTATTCTTCCTTCATTTCTCACCAATTCACTAAAGCTATAGAGCAATTATTATAGAGAGAAATTATAGAGAGAAAGAAGAAGAAATCTGCTACCTCTACTCCAAAGATCCAGCTTCTTTCTAAGGTAAGGGGTATTATTTCTTTCGTATTCATGAAGAGAGCTTCTGTTATTCCATTCTTTATTATTATGTTGGAATAACCTATCTATGCGAAGTACCGCATACATGGTGAAATTTTTATGTTATTCCATTCTTTATTATTATGTTGGAATAACCTGTCTATGTGAAGTACCGCATACATGGTGAAATTCTTCTGTTATTCCATTCTTTATTATTATGTTGGAATAACCTGTCTATGCGAAGTACCGCATACATGGTGAAATTCTTCTGTTATTCCATTCTTTATTATTCTATTGGAATATCCTGTCTGTGCGGTCTATCGCATGTATGGTGAATTCTTCTGTTATTCCATTCTTTATTATTCTGTTGGAATATCCTATCTATGCGAATTACGCATGACCTGGTTCCATTCTTTATTATTATGTTGGAATAACCTGTCTATGCGAAGTACCGCATACATGGTGAAATTCTTCTGTTATTCTATTCTTTATTATTCTGTTGGAATATCCTGTTTGTGCGGATTACGCTAAACTTGGTTCCATTCTTTATTATTATGATGGAATAACCTGTCTATGCGAAGTACCGCATACATGGTGAAATTCTTCTGTTATTCCATTCTTTATTATTCTGTTGGAATATCCTGTCTGTGCGGATTACACTAGACCTGGTTCAATTCTTTATTATTCTGTTGGAATAACCTGTCTGTGCGGTCTATCGCATGCATGGTGAATTCTTTGCCATTTCATTCTTTATTATTCTGTTGGAATATCCTCGTGCATGCGCATTACGCTAGACCTAGTTCCATTCTTTATTATTCATTGGAATAATGCATGCATCTGTAAGGTTTATCGCATACGGTGAATTCTTCATTATTCCATTCTTTATTATTCTGCTGGAATATTCTGCATGCATGCGGATTACGCGCTGACCTAGTTCCATTCTTTATTATTATTCTGTTGGAATAACCTGTCTATGTGGATTATCACATGCATGGTGAATGATCCTTCGTATTCATTCCTTATTAAATTGGGGAAATGATCTGTCTACGTGGATTACCGCATGGCGGGTGAAATTCATTTGCAGTTTCATATATTCTATGATACTCATTTGGTTAAAGTTTTTGCTTCTATACGAAATGAAATTAGTAGAATATCCTGGATATTTGCGCTTCATCTGGTATCTTTTCATGAAAATATTCTTCTGAGCATTCTTGAATATTACTCCACAAAGCAGTATCATGTTGACAATTTGGACGTAATTGATTTCAAGATAAATTAACTTATATATCTTTAAAATTTATTCTTGAACTTGTTTTATTGAATTATTATGTCATTGTCATCATCCTCATGCTTATATTGTGATGAAAGTCATCTTTGGCTTACGTGCATAGATGGACTTGGTATAATTATGACCAGGGATTATTCGGTATAATCATGACCTGCAATTTATAAATGATGTGGTAAAAGTCCTCAGTAGCCTGTAGTGCATTGATGGATAATTTTTGGTATGATTATGACTAGGGATTATTCGATATAGTCATGACCATTGATGATTTAATGAATATCCTTGGCCCGTAGTACAGGGATGACTCGATGATGTGGTTTATTTATTAAGCTAAGTCTCAGCGATAAAAATTGATGAAAACATTTTAAATCATAAAAGATAGTAGATATCATGCTCTACTTGACTCTTCTAATGGATTGCTTATTCCGCTGCAGTTAAACTTGATGTCTTTTGTATTTTATCAGTTTTACATTGTTGAAGACTAATGATAATTTATTCTGCATTATCTTAGTCATAATATTTCTTCTTGGGCTAGTTGAGCTCACCCTTTCTTTCACCGGGTCTCTTTCAGAAATGAGAACATAAATAGGGACTAGTCGAGGACAGGTGACGGTCCGGATGATAGCATTAGTAGTCCTCACTATTACATTAAATAGTGTGACAATAAATGTAATGAGGACTCCATTGAGTGTGGATATTGTCTAAATGACAATATTCTTATTAAAACTCTTCGATTATGTTTTATCGTATTTTACACGACTATTGTATAATTAAGTTGTATTTGAATTTTGTACCATGTATTTGGTGACTCAAGATGGGTGATGTATACCTATTTTGGGGGCGTCACAGAGACCATCTGTCCGAGGAGAGCGAGGAATGGCTACAGGTGCTTCATTAACTTGAGATGAAGTTCGATGGGATTCATGAGAAGATGATGTTTCTAATCCGAGAGAACAACGCCTTGAAAGAAGAAAGTGTTGGGGCCAAACAGCGCACCATCGGGGAATACGAAGAGTTTGATGCCTTGAATGATAAGGTCATGGCCCAATTTGGTGAAGGTATGAAGCTTATCGAGAAAAGGCTAGGGCGAAACTGGTAGCTACCGGGCTTGATGCCTCTCTCCTTAACTCGTCGGATGAAGAATCTGAGGCTGGGGATGATCCTCCTCCGGAATAGCTTCTTTTAGGACTTGTATTTTTTGTGCCTTTTGTTTTCTCTCTTTATTTGTACTATGCCCGAATCTTATACGATCGGGTATTGTAAAAATTCGAAGATATGAAGTACAAAATTTTTGATTGAAAATTTTTGAGATCAGTCATACTCGTGACTTTTCTCAACCAGTTACATGACAGGGAAATATTCTGATCGAGTTATGTCCGAAGTTTATCTAATCCTTAGGGTTATAGTTTTCTCGATCAGTTATACTCGTGACTTTTCTCGATCAGTTACATGACATGGAACTTATTTTGATCGAGTTATGTCCGAAGTTTATCTGATCGGAGACTATAGCTTTCTCGATCAGTTATACCCGTGACTTTTACCGATCAGTACAATCATCTCTAACTTCCTGACTGGTTTAAGTCCGATGTTTGTCTGATCGAGTACAAAAAATTATATGAATATTAATGGCATTAAACATTTTCGAAGAAAAATCTCATTTATTTCATTTAAAATTAAAACGGTTACATGAATAAGGAAAAGAATGACATAAATTTCATTGGTAAAATTTTCTAAGTCTTCCAGCATGCCATGTATTCTTTACTTCCGAACCATCCATTGCTCGAAGCTTCATATGTACACGGCTTTCAAGCACCTCTACCACCTCATAAGGTCCCTCCCAGTTAGGCATCAGCTTGTCTGTGTTCTGGGGGGTTGATGCCTCCGATTCCCGAAGGACTAAATCCCCAACCTCAAATCTCCTTTTTTTCACCTTCTGATTATAGTGTCGGGCTGTTCTCTGCTGGTAGATTGCCAACCTTATCAGAGCTGAGTCCCGAATTTCTTCCAACAGATCCAGATTTATTTTCAAACACTCATCATTGTATAGTTCCTTGTACTGACTGACTCGAAGAGTAGGGGACTCGATTTTAACTGGTATGAGTGCATCGGTCACGTATGCCAATCAGAACGGAGAGTCCCCAGTTGTTGTTCTCGGAGTAGTCCGATATGCCCACAAAATGTTGAGTAGCTCTTCGGGCCACCGACCCTTTAATTCATCCAACCTTCTTTTGATGCCGTTAAGCAGAGTTTGGTTGGTGACCTCCACTTGACCGTTCGACTGGGGGTGGGCCACTGAAGTCTTTCGATGATGAATTCCCAATTCTTTCAAAAAGGCTTTGAATTTCGACCCCAAAAATTGCCTCCCATTTTCTGAGACCACCGCCATCGGGATACCGAACCGATAAACAACCTCCTCTTTGAAGAAATTCAGAAATTCTTGTTCGATGATCTTCTGTAGAGGTTTAGCTTCCACCCACTTTGTCATGTAGTCGATAGCCACGATCACGAAATTGACTTGTCCCTTGGCCTTCGGCAAAGGTCCTAGGATGTCGATCCCCCAAACAGCAAAAGGAATTGGAGATAAGACCGAGTACATCTCTTCGGGAGGCTGATGTGGGATAGCGATGTTTAGCTGACACTTGGGATATTTACTGACGAATTATTTTGCCTTCGTATAGATAGTCGGCCAATAGTACCCCTGCCTCAAAATCTTATGTGCCAGTGACTTGGCCCCCATGTGATCCCCACAAATCCCTTCATATACTTCCCGAAGTGTGTAGTCTGCTTCCGATGGAGTTAAGCATTTGAGCAAGGGAGAACTAAAGGCCCTTTGATACAGATCTCTATCAATGAGGATGAAGTTTGAGCTCCTGTGCTTGATTTTCCTTGCTAAGATTCGGTTCGAAGGTAGAACCCCGTCTGCCAGGTATGCGATAAAAGGCGTGAGCCAGCAATCGAGTCGGTCCAAAGCTAACACCTCCGTCTTTGGAACACTTGGTTGTTCTAAGACCTCTAGATACACCGTCCCATTGAAGGAGCTTGTTTCGGTCATTGCCAATCTGGCTAGAGCATCCGCTACTGTGTTGTCCGACCGATCAACTCCCTAATAGCTATGTGAACTGAAATACGTGAGCTTATCTTTTACTTCAGCCAGATATCTTGACATTCTCGCCCCAGAGCCTCATACTCCCAGATAACCTGCCAACCACTAGCTATGAATCACTATAGATGACCAACTTCTGTACTTCCAAGCTTTGGGCCAACCAAAGTCCGGCTAATATGGCCTCATATTCTGCCTCGTTGTTTGTGGCCTTGAACTAAAACTGAATCGCCTGTTGGACTTTGAACCCTTCTAGACTTGTTAGAATGACCCCTGCTCCACTGACGTCCGATGTCGATGACCCGTCTACATATAAAGTCCATGAAGTTTGTCCCTGTTTAGCTTCGGTAACCGTACTCACGTCCGATTTCGTAAAAGAACATTCCACTATGAAGTCTGCCAATGCCTATCCCTTGATTGTTGTTCGGGGATTGTATTCCAATGCAAACTAAGTTAATTCCATCACCCACGCAGCCAACCATCTTGAGACTTCCGGATTATGCAAAATCTTTTTTAATGGTTGATCCGTGTACACTACTATTAGCCGACCCTGGAAATAGTGCCTAAGCTTCCTACTAGCAACGATTAAGGCGTAGGCAAACTTTTCCAGGTTTGGGTACCTTGTCCCTGCATCCTGAAGAACATGGCTGACGTAATACACGGGGAACTGCCTTCCCCCTTTGTCCCGTACCAGTGATGCCCCTACTTCCATCAAACATGCATCCAGGTATAGGTATAAGGCTTCCGAAGGAATTGGCTTCATCAGTAACGGTGCCGAAGACAGATACCTTTTGATCCCTTGGAACGCATCTTCACATTCCGATGTCCACTGAAAACTTTTCTCATTTTTTGGCCCTTTGAGTGTATCGAAGAAGGGAAGACACCTTTCGGCTGACTTTGACACAAATCTCCGAAGGGCAGCTATCCGCCCTGTCAACCGTTGAACATCCTTGTATGTTTTCAGAGACCTCATGTCTAGGATCGCCTGGATCTTTTCCGGGTTTGCCTCGATGCCCCTCTTACTGACCAAGTATCCCAGAAACTTCCCCGACCCCAATCCAAAGGTACACTAGGTCGGATTCAACCGCAGCTTGTGTCTTCTTATTGTTTCGAAGCAACTTTCTAGGTCTTCAAGATGATCTCGGACTGACATACTTTTCACAATCATGTCATCCACGTACACTTCCATGCTTCGGCCTAGCTGCTTTCTGAATACGAAGTTCACTATCCGTTGATAGGTTGCCCAAGCGTTGAGTAATCCGAAAGTCATCTTCCGATAGGCATATATGGCTCGATGTGTGATAAAGTTCGTCTTCGGGATGTCTTCCTTGCTCATCAAAATCTGGTGGTATCCCGAGAAAGCGTCCATGAAGCTCAACATGACGTACCCCGATGTGGCATCAATCAACTGATCTATGTTAGGCAAAGGATAAAAATCTTTTGGGCATGCCTTGTTCAGGTCTGTGTAATCTATGCATAATCTCCACTTCCCATTTTATTTCTGAACCAGAACCACATTTGTCAGTCATTCGGGGTAGTCGATCTCGAATATAAATCCAGGTTCCAGAAGTTTGGCAATTTCTTCGTCTATGATCCTTTGCTGCTCTGGAGCGAAAATCCTTCGTTTTTGTATCACTAGCTTCTTCTTCGGATCTATGTGTAACATGTGCAACGCCACCAATTCGCTTACCCCGGGCATGTCACTAGGCTCCCATGCGAAAATGTCGGCATATACCCGAAGCAGATCTACTAATCCTGTTCGTAGTGGTTCTTCCAATCCTGACCCAATCTTAATAATTTTCTCCATATTTCTTGGGATCAAATCCACATCCTCGGTCTCTTCAGCTGGTAGAGCCAGTGATTCAGTACTACTTTCCGCGAATGGCTCTATCTCGATGGCCATTGTCTGTTTCTACTTGCTGACGCCGACCCCCGAAGAAATTAATATATTTCGATAGCACCTTCGGGCGATGTCAAGATCTCCTTTTACCTCCCCTATCCCGTTCGGTGTCGAAAACTTGATCTTGAAGTGAGGGATGGATGTGACTTCTTGCAAGGCCGCCAGTGTCGGCCTTCCAAGGATGGCGTTGTAGGCCGAATCCACATGTACTACAAAAAATCTGACCAGAATCTCTTCCTACTGAAGAGCTGTGCCGAACCTAACTGGCAGCTCGATGGTTCCTGACACATGCACTGGGTCCCCACTAAAATCGTATAATGGGCCCTCCCCACCTAACTCCATCTTCTTTCCTTCTAGATCCATCCTTTGGTAGGCGTGCATGTACAGTATGTCGACCGAGGACCCATTATCGATCATCATTCTTTTCATGTCCACTAGCCTGACCTGTGCTGTTATTACCAGCGCCCCATCATGCGGTTCAATGAGATCGGTGGGATAGTCTTCGTCCGAGAAAGAGATTGATACTCCCGAGTAGGCCCCATCTCTTCGTGGCGAGGAACTTGCTACTGACAACATGGCTTCGAGATGTCCGCTTCTCTTCTTTCTAGTTATATGCCCTACCGAACCGCCTGAGATTACGTCAATCACGCCTCGTGGTGGCTGGTTCGGTTTTGACTATGTATCTCGAGTCGGGCCTCTATTTTCCTCCCGTGGAGCTTTTGATCCTTTCCGACCGACCACATACTGTACCAACTGCCCATTCTGAACATTTTTTCTCTATCAAGTCCTTCAGGTCATTACACATCTCTGTCGTATGCCCGCGGCTTTGGTGGTACTCATAGTATTTGTCCCGACCCCTCTTTTCGGGCTTCGGGTGCGTCGAACATGGCTCGAAAAAAGGCTTGTTCCGCATCTCTTCCAATATCTTCGCCCGGTTAGTGTTGAGGGCGATGTAAACCTTGTTGACATTCCAGTTCGGGTAGGGTGGTCGGCCACTTCCCGAACCACTACCATTGTTACCGTTCTTCCCATAGTTGTCAGATCTCCCCTGATTATCCGACCGCTGATAATTCTATTTATCCCGATCAATGGACTTCTCGTATGACTGGGAGTGCGATTTGAAATTTCCCATAGCTTCTTCTATCGCAATAAACCCCTCTGCCCGATGGAAGGCTTTTATCAAATTTATCGGAGGATTGATCACTAGATCCTTCATCAACTTCTTCGATTTTTCAATGTCCAGACCAGTCGTGAAGAATCCCAAGGCTTGTGGCAAGTTTAACTCTTCTACCGAACCAACAGCCTCCCGAAACCTCTTGACATTCTGGCCTAGGCTTTCATCCGTCCTCTGTCGAACCTGGATGAGGGAAGCAGTAATCTTTCCCCGTCTCCTATTGCTTCCGAACCAAGCATGAAACTTCTCCCGAAGGTCACTCCAGGAGTTAATTGAACCGGCTACTAAGGTCCTCATCCATTCTCGGGTGCTCTTCTTTAGGGTTGTTGCGAACATGTGACATTTAGCAGCGTCTGAATGTCTATAGTAGGTCATCAACCTGTAGTACCCGTCCGAATGATCGTATGGGTCTCCCAGCCCATCATATGTCTCCATCGGGGGCATCTTATTTTTAGGGTCGGCCGTCACATGATTGATTTTAGGCGAGAAGGGTGACCCTATGCAAGCCGAAGGCATCCCAATCGAGTTCTTTTCCGTCAGAAACTTTTCCAACTCAGCCACCCTTCGAGCAAGGGGGTCGGACTCCTCTTTACGAAGGGACGATCTAGGTCTATCCCTCCCGTATTCAGGAGATGCGTCCCTCCTCCTCTGTCCCGATCTGCCTTGGTGATCTGATCTGTGTTCTGCCGAACGGCTCCTTCTTCTACTTCGGCCGTCTCGAGAGTGACTTTTATGCCTGCTCCTTTCTCTTTCAACCTCTCCCCGTCGAGGTGACCGGGATCGGCTCCGATGCCTGTGCCTTTTTGAAGACGCCTCTTGCTCTCCAGCCATCTTTGCCATCTGTTGTTCGAGCTCCTCTTGCTGAAGACGCAGGGCCATCATGGCATCTCTGTTCTGATGCATCTTCTTCTACAAGATGAATTCCCGTTGATCCCGGCTACCTTCCCCTCGGTCCCTTCCTCGCACCTCCAATGCCCGAGATTTATTCTCATCCGCACGACTAGTTGTATCCCTGCTCGTCATGACCTTCCACCGGAAAAGTTAGTTGTGATTGAATAAGCACTAAAACCCTCCTTCTAGCGCCAATGTTAACGCCAAGTTTCGCCGGCGCGTCCAATCACAGAATCCACGCGCTAGAACCTGCACAATAACAGATCACACAGAAGCTTGACGGCTTGTGCCGCCGGGGGATAGCTCCGGTGTGAGAATAAGTACAGGCCGTTCACAAGGTTTAACAATGGAGGCTAAGTGTTTAGTGCTCAAAAGTAGGTATTACCTCATAATCGTAACCTTGGCCTTGTATTTATAGTACTCCCATCACCCTAGAATCCCTCTCCGATTCGGTTTAGGACTCCTAATTATGGTAGTTCCCATAATCCGGGTCCAACACAATCTCCTTAAAAGGTGGAAGTGGAATCCAATCCAATCACTACCTTTGGAGTTACCTTATTCAAATACGGTTAGGACTCCAGACTCAGTCTGCAGGATGACCCATAATGTCTGAGCCCAAGCCAACCGAGCTCTCTATATGGTCCGGACTTCGGCCCAGAGGACTCGAAGGTCCGACCCCGAACACCATCCTTCCAAAATAGAGTTCCGGCCCAAAGGACTCGGATACCCGAACCCGAACCCGAACACCATACCACGAATGGGACTCCGGTCCAGAGGACTCGGATGCCCGAACCCCCTCATCACCCTTGAGGGCTCCTCCCTAGGTTCAGACCAATGGGCTCATAAACCCCTTCCAGTGTCAGGCCTTCGGCCCTCATGAAGGTCGGTAAAACGCTCACGAACACCTTGTAATGTACAGTTACATGTCAACTCAACACATTAGTATGCTAACTAATTACTGCTAAGCTTAACATGTACCACATAGGTTAAGTTATTACTATTAAGGACATCAATAAGTATTTACCACATAATCATATAGGAGAACACATAACATACGTCACATACTTAGTCTACATACATTATCAAACATACTATTTTTGGTCTAAACATAGCATGATATGGTTTCTTGGTCATTTTATACTTCAAATAACATACTAAGTCATGCCATGCCATTTCCAAAGATCAAATCCCATTTCTCCATCATAGTTCAAAAACAGAAAATATGATTTTCTAGGGTACTGTGGGGATTTTTATAATTTCTACACTAATCCAGTAGCCATCAAAGTTAAACATGAGTTTAGAACATACTACAAGTTATTTAATGTGACGCCTCCAAAATAGGTATACATCACCCATTTTGAGTCGTCAATAAGATGGTACAGAAACAACTACAACTTTATTAATACAACATAAAACTGTGAGTTTAAATACAAATATTGCCATCTAGACAATATTCACACTCAAATAAGTCCTCATTACAATTATTGGTACATTATTTTATAAAAATGGTGAGGACTACTAAAACAACTCTCTAGAACCATCATTCCACACCCCGACTAGAACTCGCTACATTCTCGCCTCCTGAGAAAAAAATGGAACAAAAAGGAAAAGGGTGAGCACAACTAGCCCAGTAAAGAATATTATGACTAAGATAATATAGAACAAATTATCGTTAGTCTTCAACAGGGAAAAATCTGATACAATACAATAGACAACAATTTCATATCAATATTCGCAGCGGAAATAATAATTCATAGAAGAGTTACGTAGAGAATGAAATCTACTATAATCTATGAATTTAAAAATCCATCATCAATATTTTATCCTGTAACATCAATCAATATATATCTTGAATCAAATATTCATCTTTTTTGCACTCTGTGCCAAAGATATTCATCATTATTAATCATGTTCATCTCAACACTGCTTCATCTTTGCACTACTGGCCAAAGATATTCATCAAAAATTCATTCATCTTTGCACTACAAGCCAACGATATTGTAAGACCCCAAATTATTAATAAATGAAATTTATTTTCCTCTATTTATTATTTTGAAATAGTAAGGGTTGATTTGATTAATGTGGTTAGTTATGGGTAAAATGCATAAATATTTCAAATAAGCAAGTAGTTATAAAATATTCATTGTTGTTTAGGAATATTAGTTTGGTCGTGAAATATTAAATCTTTGTCGGGGAATATTAAATGCGACCACAAGTAGCGACCATGTGTGGGCCCATAACTTGAAAGCGATTGGATGAAGAAAACAACAAATATAAGTTGTTTATAAATAATGGCGCAGATTATTCTGAATTATCTTTGTTGGAATACCCGTTGGTTAAAACACACTAATACTGCGTTGTTGAGCAAAGAAGCACCAGGTATTGCACTAATTATTGATTCTTACGTGAAAGGCACTACTCAATAATTGTTACAGTAATTACTATTCAGTATTTTATTATATTGATTCAATAATTGCTGCATTGATATTTTATATTACTGTTGTTTCAATAAATTGTCATTACACAGTATTTTCCATTATCGGAGCAATAATTCATATTATCTTAATAATATTATTAGAAAACATTATTGGCAATGTCTAGAAAGTTCTATCTAAGGAGAGGTTTGGTCACCTAATTGCGCGCCAGTAAGGAGAAATCTTTATTGGAAAGCCCCCTCTTTCTTGGGAACTACACGGTTGCCGATCTTATGATTCTGTAATATTATTTGTGAATAATTAATTATTGATTTATATGATGAGGAAAATATTGATTTTATGTGGATATAGATGGAGAAAATTTTAATGTGACAATTGTTGAAAATTAATATTTTATCTTTTTCTCGATAAAATAATTCATTTAAATATATTATTTTAATAATATATTAACGGTGATATTTTTTATAATGAATGTGGGATATATGAGTATATGAGGAGGAAAAGTATTTTGTGGCATTAAATGTTTAACACATATTTTGTATGTTGGTGGACACAATTATTAATAGAAATTTGATTATAAACTGTAAAATCCCCTTTTGTGGATTTCGGTCAATTTACTTTGGAATTTGGAAACACTTTCTTCGCAAAGTTGTAGAGAATTGAATTTCCTATAAAAAGGCGCGAGATTCGAATTTTCGATAAAAGGCTATTTATTATGAATTATTAAAGTTCAAGTCAAAATAATTGATTTTGGAAGTTTAAAATATTTAAAATAGGAAAAACGTTTTTTTATTTTTGTGGGCAGCCCTAGCATGTGCAAGATAAGTTTGAAATCAGTTGTCAAAATGTGCGTAGAAATTTGTAATATATATAATATTATTATATTAAATTTTCTACTTTGGTGTTCTAAGCATTTTCTATAAATAGGTCTTAGGTTAAAATTGAAAATCACACCGAAATCAAGTTTTCTCTCTCTATATTATCGCGTATTCTTGTGAGTATTTTGAGTATACTTTGAGTATTGCTATACTGATTGCAAGTTCAAGTCATAGCCTATATCCGGTGTTTCAACTAGAAGTACTGTCTTTCGAGGTAAGAGATGTTATTTTCTTCGTAAATGATATTATTTCTTCAATATCATTATCGAAATATTGGTTGGAACTTTTTATCAAATTTAGAACTTTTTCATGTCGGAGTTACTATTCATGAGTTACTATTCATGAGTTACTATTCACGAGTTACTATTCACGAGTACTATTCACGAAGCGTGAAGATGTTTTTTTGTGAAATTTCTATCTTTTGGTGTCGGAGTTACTATTCACGTATACGACACTATTCACGTATACGACACTATTCACGAATACGGCACTATTCACCGAAAAATGAAATTTCTTCTTTTTGTCCAAAATATCTACTATGGATACTAGCTTTGATTGTATCCATGTTTTGATCATTCTTGAATTTTACTCCACTCTGATTACTTATGAAGTATTTTTGAACTTGGATTGTTTAAAATACGAATCCTTAATATTTGTTCTTTTGTTTCACTTTGGATTCGTTTCCTTTAAAATATTTTTCATCATCCTCGGTCCTAAATGATGATATTCTTGAATATCTTTGAATTTGTGGTGCAAAGATAAATGATTTCTTGATGAATATCTTTGGCGTAATGCAAAGATGAGCAGTGTTGAGATGAACATGGTAATCGATTAATATCTTTGGTCCGTAGTGCAAAGATGAGCAGTGTTTAGATGAACATGACCAAGTGATGAATATCTTTGGCACATAGTGCAAAGATGAATATTCGATTCGGATATATATATGATTGATATTACAGGGATAAAATATCGATGATGAATTTTTAAATTCATATATAGAAGATAGTAGTTTGCATTCTCTACTTAACTCTTCTAATGAATTGTTGTTTCCGCTGCAATTGTTGATTTAAAACTGGTTGTCTATTGTATTCTATTAGATTTTTCCCTGTTGAAGACTAACGATAATTTGTTGTATATTATCTTAGTCATAATATTCTTTACTGGTCTAGTTGAGCTCACCCTTTTTCTTTTTGTTCTATTTTTCTTCTCAGGAGGCGATAATGTAGCGAGTACTAGTCGGGGTATGGAATGAAGGTTCTAGAGAGAGTTGTTTAGTAGTCCTCACTATTTTTGTAAAATAATATATCAATAATTATGATGGGGATTTATTTGCGTGTGGATATTGTCTAGATGGCAATATCTGTATTTAAACTCACAGTTTATATGTTGTAATAATAAAGTTGTAGTTATTTTTGTACCATGTATTTG
Source organism: Panax ginseng (assembly GCA_020205605.1). Taxonomy (NCBI): domain Eukaryota; kingdom Viridiplantae; phylum Streptophyta; class Magnoliopsida; order Apiales; family Araliaceae; genus Panax; species Panax ginseng. The sequence continues at coordinate 83,221,090 of CM035149.1, forward strand.
GCGACTCAGAATGGGTTGGATGGAATGGACCTATTTTGGGGGCGTCACAGATATTCAGTAATATCATCATTTAAGACTGAGGATGATGAAAAATATTTTAAAGAAAACGAATCCAGTGAAACAAAAGAACAAATATTAAGGATTCGTACTTTAAACAATCTGAGTTCAAAAATACTTCATAAATAATCATAATGGAGTAAAATTCAAGAATGATCAAAATATGGATACAATCAAAGCTAGTGCCGTATTCGTGAATAGTGTCGTATTCGTGAATAGTGTCGTATACGTGAATAGTAACCCCGATACTAAAAGACAAGAATTTCACAAGAAAAATCTTACCAATAATTCGGCATAATGATATTAGAAGAAATAATATCATTTTTAAAAAATATAACATCCCTTACCTCGAAAAGAATAATACTTCTGGCTAGAATATCAGATATAACGCTGAAGGAACTTGCACCGTATAGCAACACTCAAAGTATCAAAATAATCACAAGAATACGCTCGATAATATAGAGAGAGAAAACTTCAGTTTTTGTGTGATTTTTAATTCTAACCTAAGTACCCTATTTATAGAAAAATACTTAGAACACCAAAACAGAAAATTTAATAAAATATTAATATATATATATATATATATTAAATTCTTACGCACACATAATCTGATTCAAAACATTAGCCACCAAGAGTGACCCACCTCACCTAAATCAAAAAAAAAATGTTTTTCTTATTAAAAATATTTAAAACTTCAAAAATCAATTATTCTGGAATTTTGAAACTTCAATAATTCATAATAAATAGCTCTTTTATCAGAAAAATTCGAACCTTATGTCCTTTCCATAGGAAATTTCATTCTCTACAACTTTACAGAAGAAAGTTTTTCCAAATTCCAAACAAAAATTGACTAAAATCCACAAACGGGCGATTTTACAGGTTATAATCAAATTTCAGTCAAGAAACGGGGTCTACAAACATGAAAAACATGTTTTAAATATTTTTAGTAACACAAATACTTTTCCTCCTCATATATTCATATATCTCACATTCATTGTAAAAATATCACCATTATTATATTATTAAAATATAATAATATATTTAAATAAATTATTTTATCAGAAAAAGATAAAATATTAATTTTTCAACAATTGTCACATTAAAATTTTCTCCACCTATATCCACATAAAATGAATATTTTTCATTATCATATAAATCAATAATTAATTATTCACAAATAATATTACAAAATCACAATCTCGTGTGAACAAATTCGTTCTCTAGGAAGAGGGGCTTTCGATAAGGATTTCTCCTTCTTGCGCCAAGATTAGGTGACCAAACCTCTCCTTAGATGTAACTTTCTAGACATTGTCAATAATGTTATCTAATAATATTATTCAAATAATATGAATTATTGATCCGATAATGAAAAATACTGTGTAATGACAATTATTGAAACAACAATAATATAAAATATCAACATTGCAATTATTGAATCAATAAAATAAAATATTGAATAGTAATTACTGTAACAATTATTGAGTAGTGCCTTCTTACGTAAGAATCAATAATTGGTGTAATACCGCATACTTCTTGTGTTTTAACCAAGGGTATTCCAACAATGATTAATTGAACAACTATGCCGTTATTTATAAACAACTTATATTTGTCTTTTCTTCATCCAATCACTTTTATTATGGGGCCCACACAAAGTCGCACTCATCGCATTTAATATTCCCACGGTAAGAATATTCTACGACCAAACGAATATTCCCAGACAATAATGAATATTTTATAACCACTTGCTTATTAAAATATTTGCGCATTTTACCCATAACTAACCACATTAATCAAATCAACCTTACTATTTCAAAATAATAAATAAAAGAAGTTTAATTTCATTTATAATAAATTGGGGTCTTACAACCTCCCATCCTTATAAAATTTCGTCCTCGAAATTGACGTACGTACCTGGTGTTTCGAAAAGGTGAGGATACCTCGCTTTCATTTCCGTTTCCAACTCCCAGGTCATTTCCTCAATTGCATGGTTCCTCCACAAAACTTTGACTTGTGGTATGACCTTTGTACGTAAGACATGCTCCTTCCTATCCAAGATCTTGACAGGTACCTCCTCGTACGTTAAGTCTTCGGCTATCTCATCCGGTTCTAACTCAAATAACGTGGTTGGGTCTTTCACATATTTACGAAGCACAGATATATGAAAAACATTATGAACACGAGACATACTTGGAGGTAACGCGAGTCTATAGGCTACATTTCCTACTCAGTCAAGAATCTGAAATGGACCAATAAATCGTGGATTGAGCTTTCCTCTCTTCTCGAATCTTGTAACTCCCTTCCATGGGGCAACACGCAACAATACATGATCCCCAATACTAAATTTCACTTCTTTTCGATGAAGATCCGCATAACTCTTTTGTCGATCTTGTGCCGTTTGTATACGTTGTCGAATCATTTGGATCTTTTCTGTAGTAATACGTACCAACTCTTGTCCCAATAATGTTTCTTCACCCACCTCATCCCAACATACTGGAGAGCGACACTTTCTTCCATACAATGCTTCGAATGGAGCTACCCCTATACTTGCCTGATAACTGTTGTTGTAGGAGAATTCCACCAATGGTAAATACTTATCCCAACTCCCTTTGAAGTCTAAGAAATAGAGTCTTAATAGATCTTCAAGAGTTTGAATAGTCCTCTCTGATTGTCCATCCGTTTGAGGATGGTATGCCGAACTGAATCGTAAATTCGTGCCCATAGCTTTTTGCAAACTAACCCAAAATCGTGAAGTGAATCTTGGGTCACGATCCGAAACTATGGATACTGGCATGCCATGCAATCTCACAATCTCATTTACATACATATGAGCAAGACGTTCAAGAGAATAAGTCTCCCGTATCGGCAAGAAATGAGCAAACTTGGTTAATCTATCAACAATAACCCAAATAGCATTTATACCTTGAGAAACCGTGGTAAGACCTGTAACAAAATCAATGTTAATGTGTTCCCACTTCCATTTCAGAATCTCAAGTGGTTGCAATGGACCCTTAGGTACTTGATGCTCCGCCTTTACACGTTGACAAGTTAAACACCTCGAGATAAACTTTGCAATCTCTCTCTTCATATTGTTCCACTAAAATGTATGTCGAAGATCACGATACATTTTGGTACTTCCAGAATGGATTGCAAACGATGTATTATGTGCCTCAGTCATGATCTTATATTTCAAATCAGAGTCGTTAGGAACACAAAGTCTGGAGTGGACTCGAAGTATTCCTTCTTCATCGATTCTCGCTTTAAAAAAGACACCTTCTTGTACTTTCTTCTTCATACGCATCGACTCAAGGCCGGTGGCTTGAGAAACTTTAACTTTTCTATTAAAGTTGGCTCTATCGTATACTTGACATCATCACATGGGTCCCCAGGTCTTGAATTCTATCTTCATCTTTTGTAAATCACACAAAATGGGCCTTTGTGTTGACAACATCGCACTTGTTCCCGCATATGATCTTCTACTCAATGCGTCAGCTACCACGTTCGCTTTTCTAGGATGGTATTGAATAGTGTGGTCATAATCTTTCAATAGCTCGAGACAACGTCGTTGCTGCATGTTGAGTTCCTTTTGGGTGAAGAAATATTTGAGGCTTCTATGGTCTGAATATATCTCCACTTTCTCTCCGTATAGATAGTGCCTCCAGATCTTTAGCGCGAAAACGACTACTGCCAACTCTAGATCATGAGTAGGATAATTCCTCTCATATTCTTTAAGTTGTCGCGAGGCATAGGCTATGACTTTACCATGTTGTATGAGAACACATCCAAACCCTTTGCCTGAAGCATCGCTATAGATAACAAATCCATCCGAACTAGATGGTATTGTCAGAACAGGTGCCGAAATGAGTCTCCTCTTAACCTCTTGGAAACTCTTTTTGCATTCTTCGCTCCATACAAATTTTGTATCTTTCCGAGTCAGTTGAGTTAACGGGGTAGCGATTCGAGAAAATCCTTCCACGAATCTCCGATAATAACCAGCTAGGCCCAGAAAGCTATGTACTTCGGTCACCGACTTTGGTTGCTCCCAACTTTGTATTGCTTCAATCTTCGCTGGGTCGACAGATACACCATGTTTTGACACCATGTGCCCAAGGAATGCTACTTCCTCAAGCCAGAACTCGCATTTCTTCAACTTGGCATATAGCTTGTTTCAACGAAGCCTTTGGAGTACCAGCTTCAAATGGTGCTCATGATCTTCACGGCTTTTGGAATATATGAGGATGTCATTAATAAAGACAACAACGAACTGATCTAAATAATTCTTGAATACTCGGTTCATCATATCCATGAAAGCCGCAGGAGCATTAGTCAATCCAAAAGACATGACTAAGAATTCATAATGCCGTCTGCAAAGTTCTCAAGGCGTCTTTGGAATATCCTCAGTTCTAATCTTCAGCTGATGATATCCAGAACGAAGATTGATCTTTGAAAAGAATTGTTGTAAGACCCCAAATAATTAATAAATAAAATTTAATTTCCTCTAATTATTATTTTAAAATAGTAAGGGTTGATTTGATTAATGTGGATAGTTATGGGTAAAATACGCAAGTATTTCAAAATAAGCAAATGGTTATAAAATATTCATTATTGTGAGGGAATATTCGTTTGGTCGTGGAATATTAAATCTTTGTCGGTGAATATTAAATGCGGCCAGCCTGTGACCATGTGTGGGGCCCCATAACTAAAAGCGATTGGAGGAAGAAAACGACAAATATAAGTTGTTTAAAAATAACGACGTAGTTATTACCGCTTTACCTTTGTTGGAATACCCGGTGGTTTAAAACACGATAGATTGCGGTATTGCACCAATTATTGATTCTTACGTGAAGGCACTACTCAATAATTGTTACGGTAATTACTTATTGATATTTTATTTTATTAATTCAATAATTCTTTGTGTTGATATTTTATATTACTTGTTGTTTCAATAATTGTCACTACACGATATTTTTCATTATCGAAGCAATAATTCACATTATCTGAATAATATTATTGGATAACATTATTGGCAATGTCTAGAAAGTTATGTCTAAGGAGAGGTTTTGTCACCTAATTGCGCGCCAGTAAGGAGAAATTCTTATTGAAAAGCCCCCTCTTTCCTGGTTGTCAATATTGTGATTCTGTAATATTATTTGTGAATAATTAATTATTGATTTATATGATGAGGCATTTCTTGACTAAAATTTGATTATAGCCTGTAAAATCACCTGTTTGTGGATTTCGGTCAATTTTTGTTTGGAATTTGAAAAACTTTTCTTCTGCAAAGTTGTAGAGAATTGAATTTCCTATAAAAACACGCGAGATTCGAATTTTCTGATAAAAGAGCTATTTATTATGAATTATTGAAGTTCTGAAGCTCTGAAATAATTGATTTTTAGAAGTTTAAAATATTTTTAATATGAAAAACGTTTTTGGTGATTTGAGTGTGGGTCTTGCATGTGTTTTAATGGCTGAATTCAGTTAGTATGCATAGGAAGTTGTAGAAATAATAATAATATTATTAAATTAAATTTTCTACTTTGGTGTTCTAAGCATTTTCCTATAAATAGGGTGCTTAGGTTAGAATTGAAAATTACACCAGAAACTGAAGTTTTTTCTCTCTATATTATTGAGCATATTCTTGTGAGTATTTTGAGTATACTTTGAGTATTGCTATACGGTGCAAGTTCAAGTCATAGTCAATATCCGGCGTTTCAACTAGAAGTACTGTCTTTCGAGGTAAGGGATATTATTTTTTTTAAATGATATTATTTATTCTAATATCATTATGTCAAGTATTGATCTGAACTTTTTAATCAAATTTGGAAATTTTAGTGTGGGGTTACTATTCACGTGATACTGGTCTTATTCACGTGTCTGATCTTATTCACGAATCACGGCACTATTCATTGAAAATGAAAATTTTTCTTTTTGTTCAAAATATCTATTACGGATACTAGCTTTGATTGTATCCATGTTTTGATCATTCTTGAATTTTACACCACTATGATTATTTTGAGGTATTTTTGGACATGGATAAAACAAAGTACTGAATCCTTAATCCTTGTCATTTTGTTTCACTTTGGAATCGTTTCTTTAAAAATATTTTCATCATCCTCGGTCTTAAATGATGATATTATTGAATATCTTTGGCACAGTAGTACAAAGATGAATGATTTCTGATGAATATCTTTGGCCCGTAGTGCAAAGATGAACAGGTGTTTAGATGAACATGACCAACTGATGAATATCTTTGGCATGTAGTGCAAAGATGAATATTTAATTCCAGATATATATTGATTGATGTTACAGGGATAAAAGATAGACGATGAACTTTTAAATTCATATATAGAAGATAGTAGTTTGCATTCTCTACTTAAGTCTTCTAATGAATTGTTGTTTCCGCTGCAGTTGTTGATTTAAACTTGTTGTCTATTATATTCTATTAGATTTTTCCCTGTTGAAGACTAACGATAATTTGTTGTATATTATCTTAGTCATAATATTTTTTACTGGGCTAGTTGAGCTCACCCTTTTCCTTTTTGTTCCATTTTCTTCTCAGGAGGCGAGAATATAGCGAGTACGAGTCGGGGTATGGAATGAAGGTTCTAGAGAGAGTTGTTTAGTAGTCCTCACCATTTTTGTAAAATAATGTATCAATAAATGTGATGAGGATTTATTTGAGTATAGATATTGTCTAGAAGATAATATTTGTATTCAAACTCACGATTTCTTGTTTTAATAATAAAGTTGTAGTTGTTTACGTACCATGTATTGACAACTCGGAATGGGTGATGTATACCTATTTTGGGGGCGTCCACAATTTGTATGAGAGCTTAGGGATATGATCTACATGCGGAGATCGGGAATAGAACTAGGAGGGAGAGGCGAGTAAATCCTTCGCTAGTGTGTCCTACCTAAGCTTATTTTGGTCGATAGATATAGGATATTATGTGATATATTGATTTCCTTAATTAACCCTTGTTTTATGACGAGATTTGAGAATGTCGAACGAGAATATTAACAATGGAAATGAGACCGTGGAGACGCTTTGTACTCACCAACGAGGAGAACGTGTAACAGTCGTGGCAATGTTCCTCCCGTGAACAACACCAATCGAGCGTAAGATGAGCGAGGGATGTTTAGAAGCTTTTTGCGGTTCATACAAAATCGATTTAGGGAGACACGTGTTCAAAATACAGGAGAAAATGATAGCAATTCACGAGTTATCACAGCCAAGTAGTTCAAAGAGTTGGGACCACCAGAATTTAAGGGAAAGCGAGATCCGATCATGGCGGAAACATGGGTCAAGCAAATTACCAAGATATTCGATGTCTTGGGATGCACCTGAGGAACAAAAGTTCCATTCGCCACCTTTATGTTCCATGGTGAGGCAGACTACTGGTGGGAGTCGTGAAGCGTACCCATCCGGCATGCACTCAAAGATGTCTTGGGAGACATTTGAAACTATTTAATGACAAATACTTTCACGAAAGTGTTCAATCATATGAAGGAAGTGGAGTTCATCGATTAGAGCAAAACAACATGGCGGTGTCTCGATGCGAGGCAAAGTTTGCAGAGTTATCCAGGTTTGCACCTCATTTGGTGGAGAATGAGGAACGTATGACGCGAATGTTTCTTAGAGGTTTGAAACCCGGCGATACGTCGAAGATCTCATTTCTCATAAATTTTCTCTCTATTCGGATGTTGTAAATGCGGCTCAATTATTATAGCGAGATAACGAGTACGGTCAACTCGAGGACCACAACCGAGGATCATACCGGAGATAGCGATCAACAAAACAACGATAACCAAATGGAGAAAGAAAAGACGGACAAAATGGTAACCACTCTGGTGGTAATCATGGCCATGAAAATAGAAGAAGCGAGTCGGAGGAGATTTTAAAAAGAGGAGATTTAACAATGACCATGTGAAACGCAAAGACCAAAGAAAGCTGGTTCCAGGAGGGAACGACCACCGGTCGTATCTTATAAATGCGGAAAAGAGGACATATCGATCAAACCGCCTGAACAGTTTAAGGTATGCTATAATTGTAGAAAGGAAGGACATATCGCTCGGGATTATGCAGTGGCGAAACCTAGTTCAATCGGGGACGGTGACTCAAAAGATTGTCCCAAAAAGTCAAAGTCAATCTGTTCTTAGAAGAGCGTTTGTTGTGATCGGTCAAAATCGAGGAACCCAAATGAGGTGATCACGGGTAAAGCTAATCATAAATTCTTGTGAAGTTTATACTTTACTAGATCTTAAGTGCTACCCATTCATTTATCTCTCCTACTTGTGCTCAACGTTTAAATTTGACTCTAAAAATTAGACTTTGACCTATCTATGGAAACTCCGTTAGGAGAAACTTTCATCACATCTACTATTTATAAATCTTGTTTGATTCAAGTTGGCACCATCACCTTACCTGCTGACCTTATCTCTTTAAAGATACTTGCTTTTGATGTAATTTTAGGGATTGATTGGTTAACTACTCATCATGCCAAAATTGATTATTTTAAAGGGTTGTTAGTTTTCATATTCCTAACCAACTTTGTTATGCAATTCAAGCAACTAAACCATTAAAATCAATCAACATCATATCTAATCATAAAGCTATTCGTTTATTGAAAAGCGAATGTCAAGCTTTCTTAGCCCATGTTATGGATTTGAATAAAGACACGTCAAATTTGAATAATATTCCCGTTGTTATTGACTTTCCGACGTATTTCACGAAGAACTTCCGGTCTACCCCGAGCGTGAAGTTCAATTCTTTATTGATCTTGAACTGCACAAAGCCCATTTCCAAAACCCCATATCGAATGGCTCCTATTGAACTTTAGGAGTTAAAGGTCCAACTCTGAGAGTTGTTGGACATCGGTTTCATTCGTCCCCAGACATCTCCGTGTGGTGCTCCTATTTTATTTGTAAAGAAGAAAGACGGGAGTATGCGACTTTGTATTGACTATCGGAATTGAACCATGTCACCATCAAGAATAGGTATCCTTTACCTCGTATTGATGACTTGTTTGACCGATTCTGAGGGCACAATTTTTTCAAAGATCGATCTTCGCTTACGGATATCATCCATGAAGATTAGAATCGAGGATATTCCAAAGACTGCCTTTAGAACTCGGTACGGGCATTATGAATTCTTAGTCATGTCTTTCGGATTGACTAATGCTCCTGCGGCTTTCATGGATATGATGAATCGAGTATTCAAGGAATATTTGGATCAATTCGTTGTTGTCTTTATTGATGACATCCTCATATATTCCAAAAGCCGTGAAGATCATGAGCACCATTTGAAGCTGGTACTCCAAAGGCTTCGTGAAAACAAGCTTTATGCCAAGTTGAAAAAATGCGAGTTCTGGCTTGAGGAAGTAGCATTCCTTGGGCACGTGGTGTCGAAACATGGAGTATCTGTTGATCCGGTGAAGATTGAAGCAATACAAAGTTGGGAGCAACCGAAGTCGGTGACTGAAGTACGTAGTTTTTTGGGCTTAGCTGGTTATTATCGGAGATTCGTGGAAGGGTTTTCTCGAATCGCTACTCCATTAACCCAGCTAACTCGGAAGGATAAAAAAAAAATTTGGAGCGAAGAATGCGAGAAGAGTTTCCAAGAGCTTAAGAGGAGACTTATTTCTAAGACTGTTTCTAACAATACCATCCGTTCGGATGGATTTGTTATCTACGATGATGCTTCGTGCAAAGGGTTAGGATGTGTTCTCATGCAACGTGGGAAAGTCATAGCCTATGCCTCGCGACAACTTAAAGAGTATGAGAGGAATTATCCTACTCATGATCTAGAGTTAGCGGCCCGATCGTTTCATGTTAAAGATATGGAGGCACTATCTATATGGGGAGAAAGTGGAGATATATTCGGACCATAAAAGCCTTAAATATTTCTTCACTCAAAAGAACTCAACATCTTGGCGGCGACGTTGACTCAAGTTATTGAAAGACTACGACCACACTATTCAATATCATCCTGGAAAGAGAACGCATTAGTAGTGGACGCTTGTTGAGTAGAATATCATATCACGAGAACGAAAAGTGCGATGATGTCAAGTATACGCACAGAGCCAACTTTAATAGAAAAAGTTAAGGTTGCTCGAGCCACCCCAATCCGGACACGATGCATATGAAGAAGAAAGTACAAGAAGGAGTTATTAGGGCGAGAATTGATGAAGAAGGAATACTTGAGTCCACTCCACTTCAGTGTTCCTAACGACTGATTTGAAGTACAAGATTATGATGGAGGCACACAATACACCATTTGCAATCCATCTCGGAAGTACCAAAATGTATTGTGATCTTGACATACATTTTGGTGGAACAATATGAAGAGAGAGATTGCAAAGTTTATCTCAATGTGTTTAACTTGTCAACGTGTAAAGGCGGAGCATCTAGTACCTAAGGGTCCATTGCAACCACTTGAGATTCCGAAATGGAAGTGGGAACACATTACCATGGATTTCATTCACGTCTTCCTACAGCTTCTCAAGGCATCAATGCTATTTGGGTTATTGTTGATAGATTAACCAAGTCTGCTCATTTCTTGCCGTCTACAGAGACTTATTCCTTGAACATCTTGCTAGTATATATGTAAATGAGATTATGAGGTTGCATGGCATGCCAAGATCCATAGTTTGGATCGTGACCCAAGATTCACTTCAAGATTTTGGGTTAGCTTGCAAAAAGCTATGGGCACGCAGTTCTGATTTATCTATTCGGCATACCATCCTCAAACGGTTTGGACAATCGAGAGGACTATTCAAACTCTTGAAGATTTATTAAGACTCTGTGTCCTAGATTTCAAGGGCGTTGGGATAAGTATTTACCATTGGTGGAATTCTCCTACTACAACAGCTATCGATCGAAAGTATAGGTGTGGCTCCATTTGAAGCATTATATGGACTAAAGTGTCGCTCTCCAATATGTTGGGATGAGGTGGGTGAAGCAACATTGTTGGGACCCGAAGTTAATGCGTATGACTCACCGAAAATATCCAAATGATTCGACAACGTATACAAAGCAAGGCACAAGATCTACAAAAGAGTTATGCGGATCTTCATCGAAAGGACGTGGAATTTAGTATAGGGGATCATGTATTGTTGCGAGTTGCTCCACGGAAGGGAGTTACAAGATTTGGGAAGAGAGGAAAGCTCAATCCACGATTTATTGGTCCATTTCAAATTCTTGACCGAATAGGAAATGTAGCCTATAGACTCGCGTTACCTCCAAGTATGTCTCGTGTTCATAATGTGTTTCACATATCCGTACTTCAGAAATATGTGAAAGACCCGAACCACGTTATTGAGTTAGAACCAGGACGAAAATAGTCAAGACTTAACGTGTGAGGAGGTACTGTCAAGATCTTGGATAGGAAGGAGCATGTCCTACGCACGAAGGTCATACCACAAGTTAAAGTTTTGTGGAGGAACCATGCTATAGAGGAAATGACCTGGGAATTGGAAACGGAAATGAAAGCGAGGTATCTTCACCTTTTCAAAACACCAGGTACGTATGTCAATTTCGAGGACGAAATTTCATAAGGAGGGGAGGTTGTAAGACCCCAAATAATTAATAAATAAAATTTAATTTCCTCTAATTCATATTTTGAAATAGTAAGGGTTGATTTGATTAATGTGGATAGTTATGGGTAAAATACGCAAGTATTTCAAAATAAGCAAATGGTTATAAAATATTCAGTATTGTCGGGGAATATTCGTTTGGTCGTGGAATATTAAGCATCGCTTCGGGTGAATATTAAATGCGACGGCAAGTGACCATGTGTGGGCCCCATAACGAAAGCGATTGGAGGAAGAAAACGACAAATATAAGTTGTTTAAAAATAACAGGCGTAGTTATTCTGATTTACACTATTTGGAATACCCGTTGGTTAAAACACAATAGCACAGGTATTGCACCAATTATTGATTCTTACGTGAAAGGCACTACTCAATAATTGTTACGATAATTCTTTATTCAAGATTTTATTTTATTGATTCAATAATTGCTATGTTGATATTTTATATTACTTTTGTTTCAATAATTGTCACTACTACGATTTTTCATTATCGAAGCAATAATTCATATTATCTGAATAATATTATTGGATAACATTATTGGCAATGTCTAGAAAGTTACATCTCAAGGAGAGGTTTGGTCACCTAATTGCGCGCCAAAGAAGGAGAAATTCTTATTGAAAGCCCCTCTTTCCGGAACCGCTTGGTTGTCAATATTGTGATTCAAAGAATATTATTTGTGAATAATTAATTATTGATTTATATGATGAGAAAAATATTGATTTTATGTGGATATAGATGGAGAAAATTTTTAATGTGATAATTGTTGAAAATTAAAATTTTATCTTTTTCTGATAAAATAATTCATTTAAATATATTATAATATTTTTAATAATATAATAATGGTGATATTTTTACAATGAATGTGTGATATAGGAGTATACGAGGAGAAAGAGTATTTTTGTTGCAATAAATGTTTAAAACATGTTAAACATGTCGGTGGACCCCATTTCTTGACTGAAATTTGATTATAGCCTGTAAAATCACTCGTTTGTGGATTTCGGTCAATTTCTGTTTGGAATTTGGAAATATTTTCTTCTGTAAAGTTGTAGAGAATTGAATTTCCTATAAAAACACGCGAGATTCGAATTTTTTGATAAAATGGCTATTTATTATGAATTATTGAAGTTCCGAAGCTCCGAAATAATTGATTTTTGGAAGTTTAAAATATTTTTAATATGAAAAACGTTTTTGGTGATTTGAGTGTGGGTCTTGCATGTGTTTTAATGGCTGAATTGATTGGAATGGAATGCGTAAGAAGTTGTAGAAATAATAATAATATTATTAAATTAAATTTTCTACTTTGGTGTTCTAAGCATTTTCCTATAAATATAGTGCTTAGGTTAGAATTAAAAATTACACCAGAAACTGAAGTTTTCTCCCTCTATATTATCGAGCGTATTCTTGTGAGTATTTTGTGTATACTTTGAGTATTGCTATACGGTGCAAGTTCAAGTCATAGTTAATATCCCATGCGTTCAACTAAAGTCTTTTGTCTTTCGAGGTAAGGGATATTATTTTTTTAAAATGATATTATTTATTCTAATATCATTATGCCGAAGTATTGATCTGAACTTTTTAATCAAATTTGGAACTTTTAGTGTCGGGGTTACTATTCACGTATACGGTACTATTCACGAATACGGCACTATTCATTGAAAAATGAAAATTTTTCTTTTCGTTCAAAATATCTATTCTGGATACTAGCTTTGATTGTATCCATGTTTTGATCATTCTTGAATTTTACACCACTATGATTATTTTTGAGGTATTTTTGGACATGGATAAAATAAAGTACGAATCCTTAATCCTTAATCCTTGTCATTTTGTTTCACTGGATTCGTTTTTTTAAAAATATTTTTCATCATCCTCAGTCTTAAATGATGATATTATTGAATATCTTTAGCCTGGTAGTGCAAAGATAAATGATTTCGATGAATATCTTTGGCTCGGTATTGCAAGATGAACAGGTGTTTAGATGAACATGACCAACTGATGAATATCTTTTAATTTGTGAGTGCAAAGATGAATATTTGATTCGTATATATATTGATTGATGTTACTGGGGATAAAAGATAGACGGTGAACTTTTAAATTCATATATAGAAGATAGTAGTTTGCATTCTCTACTTAACTCTTCTAATGAATTGTTGTTTTCGCTGCAGTTGTTGATTTAAACTTGTTGTCTATTGTATTCTATTAGATTTTTCCCTGTTGAAGACTAACGATAATTTGTTGTATATTATCTTAGTCATAATATTTTTTTACTAGGCTAGTTGAGCTCACCCTTTTCCTTTTTGTTCCATTTTCTTCTCAGGAGGCGAGAATATAGCGAGTACGAGTCGGGGTATGGAATGAAGGTTCTAGAGAGAGTTGTTTAGTAGTCCTCACCATTTTTGTAAAATAATGTATCAATAAATGTGATGAGGATTTATTTGAGTATAGATATTGTCTAGAAGATAATATTTGTATTCAAACTCACAGTTTTACTGTTGTAATATAAAGTTGTAGTTGTTTCTGTACCATGTATTGACAACTCAGAATGGGTGATGTATACCTATTTTGGGGGCGCCACAATTGTTCTCCTTGCAACTGGTCAAACAGGTCATCAATATGAGTTAGAGGATACCTATTCTTGATGGTGACATGGTTCAGTTTCCGGTAGTCAATACAAAGTCGCATACTCCCGTTTTTCTTCTTTACAAATAAAACAGGAGCACCCAAAGGAGATGTACTAGGACAAATGAAACCGATGTCCAACAATTCCTGTAGTTGGACTTTTAACTCCTGAAGTTCAATAGGAGCCATTCGATATGGGGTTTTAGAAATGGGCTTTGTACCAGGTTCAAGATCAATAAAGAATTCAACTTCACGCTACGGGGGTAGAGCAGAAGTTCTTCGTGAAATACGTCAGGGAATTTACTAACAACAGGAATATTATTCAAATCCGACGTGTCTTTATTCAAATCCATAATATGGGCTAAGAAAGCTTGACATCCATTTTTCAATAAATGAATAGCTTTATGACTTGATATCATAGTGATTGATTTTAATGGTTTAGTTGCTTGAATTCGTACAACAGGTTGGTTAGGAATATGAAAACTAACAACTTTACAAAAATAATCAATTTTGGCATGATGAGTAGTTAACCAATCAATCCCTAAAATCACATCAAAAGCAAGATTTATAAACAGTGGATGTGATGAAAGTTTCTCTTAACGGAGTCTCCACAGATAAATCAAAGTCTAATTTCTCCGGAGTTAAGTTTAAACGTTGAGCACAATCAGGAGAGATAAATGAATGGGTAGCACCGGTATCTAGTAAGGTATAAACTTCACAAGAATTTATGATTAGCTTACCCGTGATCACCTCGTTTGGGTTCCTCGCATTTTGACCAGTCACGACAAACGCTCTTCCAAGAACCGTTGACTTTGACTTTTCTGGGACAGCCTTTTGAGTCACCATCCCCGTTGGACTTGGTTTCGCTACCGTACAATCTCGAGCTATATGTCCTTCCTTTCCATAATTATAACATACCTTGAACTGTTGTGGGCAGTTTGGGCTGATATGTCCCTCTTTCCCGCATTTATAGCATATGACCGGTGGTCGTTCTCTCTCCTTAGAACCGATTTGTTCTTTGGCGCTGACGTCTTCACATGGTCGTTGTTGAATCTCCTCTTTTTAAAATCTCCTCCCGACTCGCTTCTTTTATTCTCATGGCCATGATTAACACTAGAGTGGTCGCCGCTTTTGTCCTTATTTTTCTTTCTCCGCTGGTTATCGTGTTTCTGATGACTGCTGTCACCGGTATGATCCTGGTTGTGGTCCCTCGGTTGAACGTACTTGTTATCTCACTCTAATAATTGAGCACTGTTGACAACATCTGAATAGAGAGAAAATTTATGAGAAATGAGATATTGACGTATGCTGGGTTTCAAACCTCTCAGAAACATCCGCGTCATACGTTCCTCATTTTCCACCAAATGAGGTGCAAACCTAGATAACTCTGCAAACTTCACCTCGTACTGGGACACGGTCATGTTATTTTGTTCCAATCTAATAAACTCTACTTCCTTCATATGACGAATACTATCAGGAAAGTACTTGTCATTGAACAGTTTCTGAAACGTCTCCCAAGACATGCTGAGTGCGGCTGGATGGGTACGCTTCCGATTCCCACCGATGTCTGCCACATTCTGAGAACATAAAGGTGGCGAATGAAACCTTCTGTTTCTCCATGCATCCCAAGACATCGAATATCTTGGTGATTTGTTTGACCCACGTTTCTACCTTAATTGGATCTGGCTTTCCCCAGAATTCTGGTGGTCCCAACTTTTTGAACTGCTTGGCTGTGACA
This sequence comes from Panax ginseng, assembly GCA_020205605.1. Lineage (NCBI taxonomy): Eukaryota > Viridiplantae > Streptophyta > Magnoliopsida > Apiales > Araliaceae > Panax > Panax ginseng. The sequence goes on from CM035149.1 coordinate 83,237,089, forward strand.
AACTGTGCGTTGTTATCATTTCCACCGGTATTTTGTGCACGAGTCTCCCTTGTCTGATTTTGCATGAACTGCAAAAAGCTTCTAAACATCCCTTCATTCATCATTTGCTCAGTGGTGTTATTCACAGGAGGAACATTGCCAGCCTGTTGCACGTTCTCCTCGTTGGTGAGTAAAGGTGTCTCCACGGTCTCATTTACTCCATTGTTAACATTCTCAGTCGACATTCTAAAATACTTCCATAAAACAAGGGTTAATTAAAGAAATCAACAAATAAGCTTAGGTAGGACACATTAGCAAAGGATTTACTCGTCTCTCCCCTCCTAGTTCTATTCCCCGATCTCCGCCAGAGATCATATCCCTAAGCTCTGATACCAACTGTGACGCCCCCAAAATAGGTATACATCACCCATTTTGAGTCGTCAATAATATGGTCTGAAACAACTACAACTTTATTAATACAACATAAAAAATCGTGAGTTTAAATACAAATATTGTCATCTAGACAATATTCACACCCAAATAAGTCCTCATTACAATTATTGGTACATTATTTTATAAAATGATGAGGACTACTAAAACAACTCTATAGAACCATCATTCCACACCTCCCATTAGAACTCGCTACATTCTCGCCTCCCCGAGAAGAAAAATGGAACAAAAAGGAAAAGGGTAAGCTCAACTAGCCCAAGAAGAATATTATGACTAAGATAATATAGAACAAATTATCGTTAGTCTTCAACGAGGAAAAATCGATAAAATACAATAGATAACAAGTTTCGGATCAATATTCTCAGCGGAAATAATAATTCATAGAAGAGTTACGTAAAGAATGAAATCTACTATAATCTATGAATTTAAAAATCCATCATCAATATTTTATCCTCGTAACATCAATCAATATATATCTTGAATCAAATATTCATCTTTACACTACAGCCAAAGATATTCATCGATTAATTCATGTTCATCTCAACACATGTTCATCTTTGCACTACGGGCCAAAGATATTCATCAAAAATTCATTCATCTTTGCACTACAGGCCAAAGATATTCAGTAATATCATCATTTAAAACTGAGGATGATGAAAAATATTTTAAAGAAAACGAATCTAGTAAAACAAAAGAACAAATATTAAGGATTCGTACTTTAAACAATCCGAGTTCAAAAATACTTCATAAATAATCATAATGGAGTAAAATTCAAGAATAATCAAAACATGGATACAATCAAAGCTAGTATCCATAATAGATATTTTGGACAAAAAATAAAAATTTAATTTTTCTGTGAATAGTGTTGTATTCGTGAATAGTGTCGTATACGTGAATAGTAACCCCGACACTAAAAGACAAGAATTTCACAAGAAAAATCTTACCAATAATCCGGCATAATGATATTAGAAGAAATAATATCATTTTTAAAAAATATAATATCCCTTACCTCGAAAAGAATAAGTATTCTTACGGGAATATCGATATATATCAAGGAACTTGCAGACCGTGATAGCAACACTCAAAGTATCAAAATACTCACAAGAATACGCCGATAATATAGAGAGAAAAAACTTCATTTAAATTGTGATTTTAAATTCTAACCTAAGCACCTTATTTATAAAAAATGCTTAGAACACCAAAGCAGAAAATTTAATAAAATATTAATATATATTTATTAAATTCTTATGTACACATAATCTGATTCGAAACATCAGCCGCCAAGAGTGACCCACCTCACCTAAATAAAAAAAACATTTTTCTTATTAAAAATATTTAAAACTTCAAAAATCAATTATTCTGGAATTTTGGAACTTCAATAATTCATAATAAATAGCCCTTTTATTAGAAAAATTCAAATCTTATGTCCTTTTCATAGGAAATTTCATTCTCTACAACTTTGCAGAAGAAAGTTTTTCCAAATTCCAAACAGAAATTGACCGAAATTCACAAACGGGCGATTTTACAGGCTATAATCAAATTTCAGTCAAGAAATAGGGTCTACAAACATGAAAAACATGTTTTAAATATTTTTAGTAACAAAAATACTTTTCCTCCTCATATATTCATATATCCCACATTCATTGTAAAAATATCACCATTATTATATTATTAAAATATAATAATATATTTAAATGAATTATTTTATCAAAAAAGATAAAATATTAATTTTTCAACAATTATCACATTAAAATTTTCTCCACCTATATCCACATAAAATGAATATTTTTCATTATCATATAAATCAATAATTAATTATTCACAAATAATATTACAAAATCACAATCTTGTGAACCGACTTGTTCCCAAGAAAGAGGGCTTTCAATAAGGATTTCTTCTTCTTGGCGCCGATTAGGTGACCAAACCTCTCCTTGAAAGCGAACTTTCTAGACATTGCCAATAATGTTATCTAATAATATTATTCAAATAATATGAATTATTGATCCGATAATGGAAAATACTGTGTAATGACAATTATTGAAACAACAATAATATAAAATATCAACATAGCAATTATTGAATCAATAAAATAAAATATTGAATAGTAATTACTGTAACAATTATTGAGTAGTGCTTTCTTACGTAAGAATCAATAATTGGTGTAATACTGGATGTCTTCTTGTGTTTTAACCACCACTATTCCAACAAGATAATCTGTAATAACTACTGTTTATTTTTATAAACAACTTATATTTGTCATTTTCTTCATCCAATCGCTTTCCACTATGGGTCCCACACAAGGCTACGTCGTCGTATAAATATTCCCCGATAGTAAGAATATTCCACGACCAAACGAATTTCCCGACAACAATGATTATTTTATAACCACTTGCTTATTGAAATATTTGCACATTTTACCCATAACTTACCACATTAATCAAACCAACCCTTACTATTTCAAAATAATAAATAGAGGAAGTTTAATTTCATTTATAATAAGTTGGGGTCTTACATTTAATCCCTCCTTTATTTGCTTGAAAACATGAGTTTACAGTTATCAAAATATGGGCTCAAAATGGGAGGTTACAGCTATGGCAGCTGCACCAGGGTAGCAATCACAAGGTGATTTTCATGCATCCTTTGGTGATTTTTAAGAATATTTGTAATGAGCTTTTGACTTCCAAGTTTAGGTAAACTTTTAGACCATACATTATAGTATTTTATTTCACCATTAGTCCATTGAAACAACTAAGTTAAGCTTCTCAAAACAACAAGCAAAAATGGGTGTTTTAAAACCTTTAACTCTACCGCAGAACTGTAGCATATGTGAATTTCCTACCTAGGTTGGTGATTTTTGTTATTTTCTGGGTTAGCCTTTAGGATTCCAAGCTTGTGCAATCATTTAGAACTTACATCATAGTATTTTTTCTTAGGTTTGGTTGCTTGAATACAGACATGTAATGTATCCAAAACTGAGCCCAAACTACAGACCTTCACCATCTTCACTCTACTGTAGAATTGCAGTAGAGATGAATTTTCATGCCACTTCGAGGATTTGTTTGAATTTTTTTGCTAGGCCTTTAACACTCAAATATAGACATACACTTAGACCCTATACCAAAGTATTTTTTTTTTCTAAGTTTGGTCTATCAATCAAGCCAACCATGCTTCATTAAAACAAGGCTCAATCTGGGCTATTCATCACAAGCCTAGATTGGCCTGGTTTTGGTTCCACATAATAAACTCATCTTCTAGCCAACTTTGATCATCTAGACACATTTATTATAATTAACTAAAACCCTTTTTAGTATAACCTTGTCTTTCCTATCATTGCTCATAATTTTGACCCCTTTGAACCCCAAATTTCATAGTTTTGAACATGGAAAACTAATTTCTTTATATCTTTTACTCTATTTGCACTTTGTACATACTAAAATCCTTTTAACCTAACATATTTAAGATGTCAAAAATTGAGCTCCAACTAGGAGATGTCATCATAATTTTACTCTGCTGTAGAACTGCAACAGAGATGATTTTCTAGGCTAGTTCGATGAATTTTTGGAATTCTTTGGTTGGGCCTTTGACTCTCACATCTGGTCATGCAATTAGACCATATACCGGGGTATTTATTATTAATTTAGGTCTCATATTTAAACAAGTTAAGCCCCATTTAATCAAGGCTCAAACTGGGTTGTTCATCATAGGCCCAATTTGGTCTGATTTTGGTTCCATCTTTCATATGTAGATTTTGGCCATCTAGATAGCTTAGACGTGTAATATGATCACAAAAAACCATTTTTAACATTACATTGCTTTAATTAATATTTTTCATGATTTTCACTCTTGGAGCTAACTTTACACAACACATAACACATGAAACCTCATTATTGATAACGCATAGCTTGGCTACTCTTTGGAACCATTTCTAGCATGCATTCTTGATCTTACATAATTTTACTACTGCCTAGCCTGGTCAAACTCTCTAAATCCTTGTCACAACCCCAAACTACATAGTTTTAAGCATGGATTTAACATGGTAACTTAAAACAGTCCTAAGCTATGCTAAGGTTAACATTGAGGCATATATGCAATATGCGATTACTAAACAACCTATGTATGTAATTATCACAATGATCAAACAATATTTGTAAATGAGATTTATGTGAAATTATCTAATAAAATGAGATTTTATTGATAATTTGGGTTTTCTGTGACTTATAGTCGTTATATGTCTATGCTACGTGTTATGTGAGCATTTTTGAGTGTTTGAAGGGTAAATATGGAAAATAATTTTTTTTAAGAAAAGACGTATAAATATTATTCACGCTAAAAATATAACTTCATTTTTTTTGACTTTTCGAATTACGACATAGGGTTTCTTCGAAAAAGGGGGATCAGTGGGGAAATCGAATTTTCAAAAATCGAAAGTCGAATTTTCGGCTAACCGAACATATTACTAAAAAGTAATCGAAAAAGTTAGAAAACCTAACTAGATAAGAAAATGTCTAAGTAGAATTAGTTGGACTAATTAATCCTAGGGTTTGCAAGGCTTGGCTAGGGTTTGTAAGAATTGACTAGGTTTGAGCCAAAGGTTAAACCTAGGGTTTGGAGAGCTTGGCTAAGGGTTGAGCCTAGGTTTTAAGGAGTCTTGGCTAGGGTTGAGCCATGACTTAAGTCTTAGGGTTAAACTATAAAGACTTAAGGCTAAAGCAAGGTGTTGATGTTATCCCATCTGGGATAAACAAGTGCATGGCAAGGCTTATCTAGAAGGGGAATTTTAGGCTTTAATGGGCGGATATTGCAAGGTGTTGGGGACAAAATGATGAGTCATGTAGCATTACTCACCTTATCCCAACCAAACATTAAGTGCATGGTCCCCCCATTAAGATGTCTTAGCCATTAAGTGACTATTAAGTGCCTTGAGTTAGTTTAATTGTGGTTCGATTAGGCTAACTCAAAGGGGGTAATTAGTAAGCTTTTAAACATGAGGGGAAGACCTAGTCTGACATAAGTTGGGTGACCAACTTGTAATAAGCATAAACTAGCTTTTATATAAGGAAACCAAGTGTCATCTCTTTCATTTGTTACAAAATATTTCATAAGTGTAAGAGATCAAGAGAGAAAGTAAGAGCAAGAGAGAAAAAAGAGATAGGAGAGCCGAATTTGAAGGAAGAGGAAGGAGTCTAAGGATCAAAGAGCTTGTCCATTAGAACTTGAAAGAAGAACAAGCATAAAGGGCAAGCCTTTAAATCATTAACTTCTTCATCTTTTTATTTTTATTTTGTGTAAGATACACTACAAAAAAAGGGTCATTGCCGACGGGTTTAGTGCCAACGGAAATGTTACCGTCGATAATAAGGTGAATGCCGACGGGGTAGCCATCGCGAATGGGTCATATTATCAATGAGGTATTATTTGGTGGGAAATTTTTGCGATAGAGGGAAAAGGCACTGACGACGGGGCCTAGAATTATGGGTGACGAGAACGACGTCTCCAATGAGTCATTATTGATAAGGTTATGAGTGACAACATTTCCATCGAGCATGACATTTTATTTTTAGCCCTAACCTCGACGACAACGACTCTAACTTTTTCCCCTCTCTATTTTCTCTTTTCCCCTCTCAATTCGCCCACTTCTCACCATTGATTCTTAGACAAGCTCATTATAACTTTCAATTGATTTTCCCAATTAATTGTCAGCCCCTCCTTCATCATTTCGCTTCCTTCACCATCATCATCTCGTCCGATTCATTCCCCGGCCGCTGTAATTTCCCCATTCATCATTTTGCCTCTTATAATCGACTCTCAAAAGCCACGTTTTTCATCTGTTCCCTCTGTATATGTGTGTGGAGAGGTGTTTCATCGAGCTTCTAGAGGTATCGTTCCTCAATCTCTCTGTTGTTGTAATTTCCCAGTCATCACTCTCTCTGCCTTTGCCTTCGACGTACAAAATTCGGTCTTTGTGCATTTGGTTTGATATTAACTCTTTGTGCATTTCATTATTTCGTTTGATACTTTATAAATGATATTTTCTAGAAAGATTTTACTAGATAACTCAAAGAATAATTTAGCTTAATGTCCTAATTTTCTTTATTGTAATATTTGATGTATTTTTCACTGTTTATAGCTGGTATAGAGGAATGATATGCGATGTAGTTGCAAAGCTTTAGATTGACAGTTTCACATCAGAACACTTTCAAAGAAGAAACATCAATGTTCCAAAAAGCAGTTCACTATAAATTAATAATTTAAAAGATAAGAAGCATGAAGCTCAGTTAACTATTACAATGACATTCGAGAGTCATATAATGTGCAGAAGCTCAGTTAACTATTACAGATAGTGGAAGTTAAGGTTTCATATTACTTTATTTGGGTCCTATAACCTAAATGTGAACTGACTGCATGTGACTCTTAAAATTTTCTGTAAACGAGGTCAAGTGTGAAGAAACCCTAGCTTGGTACCCTTTTTGGACCAAGTTTACGGGTAGTTAACGCTTTTGGAAAATTATTTCATTCAGGTGGTTATGTAGTTGGGTGAATATGTGAGCTGTGGGCTCAAGAACGAGCCCAATCCGACTTCGGATTAGCGAGTTCTGGTAATTAAAAATCCGACGTCAAGAACGTCATTTAACAAAAAACTAGTTCCCGAATGACGTTTTGAGCCGATTGAAAGGCTTGTTGGAGAGTTCAAAAAATTATTCTGTTTGGTGGAATTTGTAGTGTGTGGTAAGATAAATAAATTGTCTTAAGAACAAATTCATTCCGAGGTGGGATGATGAAGTTACGGATTGGTGAAGTCAGTGCCAGAATCAATTGTACAAGACTTGAATTTGAGGAACAAAAATTTTAGAATGTCGTCATCATCATATTTGCTATTTGAGTGCATTTCGGCTACCGCAGACTCCCAACTACAAAGATGAGTTGATGAAGAGGTCATTGTACTTAACGCCGATGAAGAGGGCTTATTGCCGTCGTCATGAAGATCGGTAGGGTCAAAGCCCAAAGAAAGAGTTATTTTGAACTTAAATATTAGGGAATTGTGTAGAATAATTATGAATATAAAGGTTCAACTAATGTATCACTGTAAGACTCCAACTTTTGTGAATAAAGATTAATTTTCTTTAAATATCATTTTGAATATTATGGTGTAGATTTGATATAATGTTATCGTTGTGGGTATTGATTATTGATGCTTACGTAAGAGTCACTCAGTTATACTCAATTATTGCTACAGTAATTATTGCATAATATCTCACATTATTGATTCAGTTATTGTCACAGTATCATCTGCATAATATTTTATATTATTAAATCAATAATTGAGACGATAAAGTTATTGATATTATTATTTGCATTATTGACGATGTCTATAAAGTTCTGTGGAGGAAAGGGGTTTGGTCACCTAATTGCGCGCCAATAAGGAGAAGTCCTTATCAAAAAGCCCCCTCTTTCCTGGGAATGATCCGGTTGTCAATATTGTGAGTTATAATATTAATGATGAATAATTGTTGAAAGATTAAAAAAATGTGCTGATCGAAGATAAAAATGAAAGTAGTATGCACACAAGTCAATCATGTTTGATGATAAAGCATATACTTTATAACAATCTTATTCATTTATTAATAATAAGTATTAAAGGCTTTTAAATTATCTACATGATGCTGTTTTATAATATATGATAAACTCATAGTTTTAAGCAATGCTTTTAGAATAATGATGATGATCATTCTAATGAGATCTAAATTCTTAGAAAGCTTAAAACTAAAATAGTTCCTAATCGTTGGATTACTAAATTGGGGATTAGTGAATCCGGATAGATTGGTACATACGTTGCTTTCTCATTGGATGAGGATGATTGATCTCATGATCATTTGTGTGGAGACACTAAAGCAAGTATGTAGGTGTTTATTAGAGAATAAGTTCACTGAACGTGGCTCGCTAAGGAATACCTAATGGAGTTTTACTTGCCTGTCAATAGGAATTCCTGTAGTGATAGTAGTACAAGTGATCCTTGAACTTGAGATCATCATAGTATCTTGTGTATGATGAGTTATACTTTGACTTATTCCTTAAGACCCTTAGGGTATATCAAAGGGTATGCTTGAGTATAATAAGTTGTACATGGAGATAATGTATGATCAATAAAGAATCTATCACTTCTAGTAAAAGAAGAGAAATGTCCTATGTGATTCGATAAATGAAAACTCAGTAGTCCTTGGCCAAGGCAGAATGAAATTAGAAAGGTGTTTCTAATTTGCATTATTTGGAGTTGTGCATTTAAGAGTCGAAATACATATAATTAAATAAAATAAGACTTGATGTAAATTTCATGTCTTATATTTAATTGGGACATTGTATGGTGGAAGGATTGAATTGTATTTTGAACTATTTACTCAAAGGTTCTTTTATGATTAATGTTGAAATCTATATTATCCGAAAAGTCGTTGATCGCTAGGGAGGCTTATCCCATTATAGAATAAATATTATTTATTTAAATAAATTAATAATTTAATTTATTTATTTAAATAAGATTAGAATTGTTCTAATTGATTTATTCACAACCGATTTAATATGGAGAACCTAAAGGGTCACACCATAAAAGGAAGAATAATTATTTAAGAAGTTAATGGCATAATCGTAATAATAAGTTAAGTGTATTTAATTTAATCTATGGTGATAGAATAAATTAAATAGCTTAATATTTATTATTTAATATTTTGAAATATTAAATATAAATTAATAAGAGGAGTCTTATTATTATTATTACTATTACTATTATTTAATTCCTAAAGGAGTTTGAGAATTAATTAATAAAAGTACTCTCAAATATCCTAATAAGATTAGGAGGCCAATTAATTAAAAGAGTTTAATTAATTATCCCTAATAAGATTAGGGAGCTTAATTAATTAAAAGAATTTAATTAAATAAATAAAACTCAATTCCTTAATTGTTAAGGAGGGTTGTCTACATCTATAAATAAGAGGAGTATTATTATGGGTGTGAAGGTTGTTGACTTTTTATCAACATACGTAATTTCAATAGTTGGGAGAGTGCGCCTTTTCTATAGAGATAGAAAACTAGGGTTTTGCCAAAATACTCATCTTCTTGAATTCTTATTCTTTCTTGGTGGATCACCTCTCGAGGCCAAACACTTGGGTGGCTAACGTTGATCAAAGGAAAGAACCAAACCAGGTGGATTCAAGTTGAACGCGAAAAGGATTGGAGGTGAACTTGTACCTGAGGAAGCTCGGATCTTCAAGGGTATGATTCTTATTCATATCTTTTCGTTTAATTAATAATTATGCATAAAGGGTGATCCGGGTATATGGTTTATAAAATTTTAAACTCTGATTTTTACACGTTTTCGTTTACTTTGTGCAATTTGATTGCGTTCGTGAATATTACAAACCTAACAGTGGTATCAAAGCCAAACCTTTATGTGAATTATTAATTATTCTAATTTGATATATATATTGATATGTGTTTAGAACAATTTAATTGGGCATAATTTTATTATATAAAATTTATTTAAAAAATAAAAATAAAAATTCCTCGCGAGATTTCAATACCGCTGTTTTAAAAACAATGCTGATTCACGTCGGTTATACAAGATAATCATGAATTTTTTTGTGGGATCTCATGTTATCTTTTAATATATATAATAGTTATATAAATTAATAAGATATCTTAGTAATATATAAGGCAAGCAGGTGAGTACTCCTACATCAGGAATTCAGGATGATTCATGTTGTTGTTTTTGAATTCATGTTAAGGGATATTTAATGTGAACGTTTTTTTTTGTTTTTAAAAGGAACGTGATATATATATATATATATATATATATATATATATATATATATATCTTAATTATTTTATTATTAAAATAAATGTTTATTTTAATTTTAAAATAAAAAGTTTATTTTAATTTTAAAATTAAAAAAAAGTTTATTTTAATTTTAAAATTAGATTTCATGCTAACTAATTAGAGTTGGAATTGGATTCCATGATAACTAATTGGAGTTAAAATTGGATTTTATTTTTCCTAAAATAAAGGAGTTTATTTATGAATAGGGAAGTAAATCCATCTTTCCTTAATAAAGGAGTTTATTTAGATATGAAATAAGATTTCATATTATTCAAAATAAAGGAGTTTATTTTTGAATAGGAAAGAGATTCCGTGTTTCTTTTAATAAAAGATTTTTTTTTTTACATGGAATTGGATTCCATAATTAATTAAAATAAAGGAGTTTATTTTGATTAAAGATTTTGATTAAAATAAAATAGTTTATTTTATTCAAAATTGGACAAATTAAAATAAAATAGTTTTATTTTGATTTAAATTTGAATTAAAATAAAGGAGTTTATTTTGATTCAAAATTAGATTTTATACTAACTAAATTTGCCCATTAAATGATATCAATATATATATTGGATGTTTATTATTCATGAGATGAATGTTATTTATTGATGCATATGGTGATATGTATGATAATAAATGGGATTGACTATGGACTGTTGACCAATGTGATTGAATTTTATTTTAGTTGGATGCATGAATGTATGGATTTTTTTTTAAATGGGGTATACGTACCTCGTCTTCTCTAATTTTTTCTTAATGTAAATTCTAACTCCCTTCTATGTACTTCCCCTTAACTGCTGATCAAGGTTTCTATTTATTTTAAATAGTTTTGTAATAGGAATAGTTAGAATTATTTTGAAGAATTGGAGATCAAGGAGCAAGGAGCGCTTGAAGACCTGTTTGTAATGGAGCCCCGGTTTAAATGTAATAATTATATTTAAATATTAATTCTTGCACCCCTAGGGTTTGACCTTTTGGTTCACTTGGTGGCTCTAGTGAACCAAACTAGAATAAAAATCCATAATCAATCCGGGTAGAATATAATATTCTATATATGCATGCTTATAATATATATATTATATATTATGCAAACATGCTTCACATGTTAATTAATATGACGATATATTTTATATATATATATATATATATATATATATATGTGTGTGTGTGTGTGTGTGTGTGTGTGTGTGTGTGTGCGTGCGCGCTAAACAAGATGAGACAAATTAATAACAAACCCCTCAAATTTTTTATATTAAGTTGTAACGTTCAAAGATATTTGGAATATCGAACGCATTTCTACAGCATGATAGAAACAATAGAGTATTGAATATTTAATATGAGTGTGTTGTGCACACACAAGGCAAGTATTAAATATTTAAGATGTTATTTTTATTACATATGATGCTTATAAGGAATTGAACATTACTGCTTTGTTGTGCACACACAAGGGCTGTAATTTTCTCTTCACTTATATGGAAATGTTGGGTGTGACTTAACTTAAATCATTTTAGTTCGGATGTGCACACACTTGACCATTATGATTTAAGAGGCAAAATACAAGGAGTTACATAGTTGATGTAATTGACAAGAGTTGTCTACCTATTTATTTATATATAGTTTGTTGTGCACACACAAGGCTATATACATTTGAAATGGGATCCTTATTCTCACTAGCAAATCTTTAATTAGATTTTGCCTATATAAGTGAGGGTAATATAGTTTGATGAAAATAGTGGGAGATACCAATTTAAAACAAGACCTAATTTATTTTGGTAATTAATAAAAGAATGTATGCTAAAATGTTGTTAATTACAAATTCATTTACAGAATTTTACAATATCTAAATTACTATCACTGCGAAACATATTAGATGTTATTTAACCGGGCCGTATTAAACGGATTGGTTAAGGAATTTGAGAATAGTTCTCACGGCTGAAAAGTTATCTTATATCCTTAATACACCTATCCCTGCAATGGTTGCAGACAATGCCTCTGAGGAAGAGATTGCTACTTTTAGAAAGTGGCAAGATGATGCACAGTTGGCTCAATGCATCATGCTCGCATCCATGAGTAACGAGCTTCAGCGTCAGCATGAAACTATGGATGCTCCTATTATATTCCTGCACATCAAGTAGTTGATGGTGAGGAAAGTGGACCGATAGATATCGAGATATCTAAGGAGCTCTTCCGATCTAGAATGACCGATGACACTACGGTACAGATAAAAGTCCTTAACATAATCAATTTGATTGATCAATTAGGACAACAGGTTTTGTCATGGATGGAAAGGTGAGCCAAGATTTGATCTTGAACTCACTCCCGGACTCCTTTCACAATTGTTGTGAATTTTTCAAATGAACAAGCTAGATATCAGCCTCGCTGATTTGCTTAACATGTTGAAAAATGTTGAGAGTCACTTTCCAACCAAGAAAGACCATGTCTTACTGGTAGGGGCCAAAGGATCTTCTGAAAAGAAGAATGATTCTAAGAAGGTAAACAGAAAGGCGTAAACAAAGGATAATAAGGACAAAACTAATACGGATAGCAAAGGAGTTTGCTTCCACTGCAATAAGCCTGGACACTTGAAAGAAACTGCGAGAAGCGTCTTGCAAAGGCTAACCAAAGAAGCTTAGTGAAGTTTCGGTTAAAAATACAAATTTGTTCATGATTTAAAATAATTTTTTCTTTAAGTCAAGATTCTACTTGGTTATTGGATACCGGCTTTGGTTATCATAAATATAGATTTATGAAGGGACCAAGCAGAAGTAGAAAGCTAAACAAATATAAGAAATTCTATGTGTGGGAAATGAAGCAAAGGTTGTCACATTAGCCATAGAAACTTATAGTTTAGCAATGCCTACGGGCAAATCTATTAAGTCAATAAGTTGTTATTGTATTTCAGTTCTTGTTAGAAATATTATTTTCATTTTATTATTGGACAATAAAATTTTTGGTATTATAATTAAGAACAATTGTTGTTCTATTTATAATAATAATATTTTGTATAAAACTGAAATATTACTTAATGGATTTAGCATACTTGACTTACATAAAAATATATTTTGCAAATTGAACAAAATAGTATAAGAAAAGGAGATGATCATTCAAAGAGTTGAATGTATGTATTTGTTGAAATACAAGTGTGAATTATTTGAAAGGTTCAAAGAATTCAGAAGTGAAACAAATTGACAAAGTATTAAGATTCTTTAATTAGATCAAGGAATAAATACTTGTGCAATAAGTTTCTAGATCATCTTAAATGGTTTTCTCATAATGGACGCCTCCCGATACGTAATAATTGATTGATGTATCTGAAAGAAAAAATTGTACCTTGTTGGACATGGTACGGTCCATAATGATTTTACCGACATTCTAGTATCCTTCTGGGGTAATGTCCTAGAAATGGCTGCATATCTACGAAAAGGTAACCTCAAAATCCGGCCCCAAGACTCCATAAAAGTTATAGACAGGGAGGATTCCTAATCTTAAGTATGTTAAGATAAGGGGTTGTCCAACTTATGTGAAAAGGTTTCAAAGGATAAGCTAGGGACAAAATTTGACAAGTACAGATTTGTGGGACATCCTAAAGTAAGTTTAGGAAATATGTTCTATAATCCTACTTAGCAAAAGGCGTATGTTGAGAAATATGCTGCCTTCTAAGATAAATATGTTTATCATTAAAGGGGCTAGTGGGAGGATAATAGATCTTGAAGAGTTCAAGAACCACAAAACACTATAAGTCAAATAAGAGGAACCTGTAGATAGACCCATTGTACCATAACCAAATCGTAAATCTGGAATAGTACCGAAGATACCTAAAAGGTATGGATTCATCATGGATGATGATGATGAGGTACGCATCATAGAAGATGATGATCCAGTTACATACGATGAGGTTCTAGTGTGTACAAAAGGGTCAGTGGGAGCGTCGTGACTTTCCTAGTATTGTATGTTGATATACTACGGATGAGGAATAATATACCAATGCTACAATCAGTAAAGATAAAGTTGTCTAAACATTCCTCCATGAATGATTTAGGAATAGTATCTTAATTGGGGATGCAAATCTATATAGATAGATTTAAAAGGATGTTCGGCCTAACCCAAGGAACATATATTCATTTGATGCTAAAGTCGTTTAGCATGGCAAACTTCAAGAGATATCTCATGTTGATGAGCCATGGAGTGTATCTCTCTTAATAGTCCCCACAGACTCCTAAAAAGAGAGATCGCATGAGTGACAATCATGTATGCAATGAAATATATGAGACCTGATGATGATCAGTCATATTCTGGAGAAGTTCACTATGAGTCAGTGAAAAACATCTTAAAGTACTTAACCGGTACTAAGGATATGATCATATTTATGGTGGGTCTAAATTAAAACTAGAGGGCTTAACAGACTCAAGTTTTTAGACAGACCAAGACGACAGAAAATTCACTTTAAGGTAAAGGGTTACCTTGAACGGTGGTGCAGTGAATTGGAAAGGTTCCAAACAACAAAGAGTTGTTGGTTTAGTGATAAAGACAAAGTAAGTAGCTATAAATGAAGCTGCAAGTTGATTGTTTAGATAAAAGTTCATTACAGAACTAGGAATAGTTCCTAAATCTCATCTTGGATCTAAACATGTGTTGTGGCAGTTTCATTTGATTATGGAATCATGGAAAGATGGGAAATCACTATAGAGATAGTGAACTCTCAAGAAAAACATTACATATCCATTAACTAAAGCTTATCCAACAGCAGAATAATCGTCACTTAGAGAAGAAGAGTATGAGATACCATGATGATTGGCTTTAGTGTAAGTGGGAGATTGAAAGTAGTATGCACACAAGTCAATCATGTTTGATGATAAAGCATATACTTTATAACAATATTATTCATTTATTAATAATAAGTATTAAAGGCTTTTAAATTATCTACATGATGCTATTTTATAATATGTGATAAACCCATAGTTTTAAGCAATGCTTTTAGAATAATGATGATGATCATTCTAATGAGATCTAAATTCTTAAAAAGCTTAAAACTAAAATAGTTCCCAATCGTTGGATTACTAAATTGGGGATTAGTGAATCCGGATAGATTGGTACATACGTTGCTTGCTCATTGGATGAGGATGATTGATCTCATGATCATTTGTGTGGAGACACTAAAGCAAGTATGTAGGTGCTTATTAGAGAATAAGTTCACTGAACGTGGCTCGCTAAGGAATACCTAATGGAGTTTTACTTGCTGTCGATAGGAATTCTCAGAGTGATAGTAGTACAAGTGATCCTTGGACTTGAGATCATCATAGTATCTTGTGTATGATGAGTTATACTTTGACTTATTCCTTAAGACCCTTAGGGTATATCAAAGGGTATGCTTGGGTATAATAAATTGTACATGGAGATAATGTATGATCAATAAAGAATCTATCACTTCTAGTAAAAGAAGAGAAATGTCTTATGTGATTCGATAAATGACAACCCAAAGAGTCCTTGGCAAAGAAGAATGAAATTAGAAAGGAGTTTCTAATTTGCATTATTTGAGTTGTGCATTTAAGAGTCGAAATACATATAATTAAATAAAATAAGACTTGACAGAAATTCTAGGTCTTATATTTAATTGGGACATTGTTGGGGGGAGGGATTGAATTGTACGGTAACTATTTACTCAAAGGTTCTTTTATGATTAATGTTGAAATCTATATTATCTGGAAAGTCGTTGATCGCTAGGAGAGCTTATCCCTATTGTAGAATAAATATTATTTATTTAAATAAATTAATAATTTAATTTATTTATTTAAATAAGATTAGAATTGTTCTAATTGATTTATTCATAATCGATTTAATATGGAGAACCTAAAGGGTCACACCATAAAAGGAAGAATAATTATTTAAGAAGTTAATGGCATAATCGTAATAATAAGTTAAATGGATTTAATTTAATCTATGGTGATAGAATAAATTAAATAGCTTAATATTTATTATTTAATATTTTGGAAATATTAAATATAAATTAATAAGAGGAGTCTTATTATTATTATTACTATTACTATTATTTAATTCCTAAAGGAGTTTGAGAATTAATTAATAAAAGTACTCTCAAATATCCTAATAAGATTAGGAGGCCAATTAATTAAAAGAGTTTAATTAATTATCCCTAATAAGATTAGGGAGCTTAATTAATTAAAAGAATTTAATTAATTAAATAAAACTCAATTCCTTAATTGTTAAGGAGGGTTGTCTACATCTATAAATAAGAGGAGTATTATTATGGGTGTGAAGGTTGTTGACTTTTTATCAACATACGTAATTTCAATAGTTGGGAGAGTGCGCCTTTTCTATAGAGATAGAAAACTAGGGTTTTGCCAAAATACTCATCTTCTTGAATTCTTATTCTTTCTTGGTGGATCACCTCTAGAGGCCAAACACTTGGGTGGCTAACGTTGATCAAAGGAAGGAACCAAACCCGGTGGATTCAAGTTGAACGCGAAAAGGATTGGAGGTGAACTTGTACCTAAGGAAGCTCAGATCTTCAAGGGTATGATTCTTATTCATATCTTTTTGTTTAATTAATAATTATGCATAAACGGTGATCCGGGAATATGGTTTGTAAAATTTTAAACTCTGATTTTTACACGTTTTCGTTTACTTTGTGCAATTTGATTGCGTTCATGAATATTACAAACCTAACAAAAATGATTTGTGGTCAATATTTATTCAATCTTTGATATAAATAAGAAGTCTGTTATGAGACGTTTGTTGTAAATTTGGTTTATTCTATGGGGCCCATATATCATCATCTGAGACTCACTTTCGCCAATAGTACTTGCCTTTACCAGACATCAAATCACTTGCCGTTTCACATTACAGGCGTCGAACCACTTGTCATTTCACATTACAGGCATCGAACCACTTGTCGTTTCACATTACAGGCATAGAACCACTTGTCATTTCACATTACAGGCATCGAACCACTTGTCGTTTCACATTACAAGCGTCGAACCACTTGTCATTTCACATTAAAGGCGTCGAACCACTTGTTGTTTTACATTACAGGTGTCAAACCACTTTTCTTTTCACATCACTAGTCGTCAAGCCACTTGCCTCTTTACATTGCAAGGGCTAAGCTAGAAATCTTCTATAAATAGAAGCTTATTCTTCTTTCATTCTCACCAATTCATTACGACTCATAAGAGAATTCTATAGAGAAAGAATCAGAGAGAAAGAAGAAGAGTATTCTGTTACTACACTATTGCAGTATCCAATCTCCTACTAAGGTAAGGTGTAAGACCCCAACTTTTATGAATAAAGAATAATTTTCTCGAAATATATTTTTTGAATATTATGGTGTGGATTTGATATAATGTTATAGTTGTGGGTAATAGTTACAAATTTTGCAAAGTAAGCAAGTGGTTATATAATATTCGATTGGTCGGAGAATATTCGTTTTAACAGGGAATATTCATACGATGGCACAATCATTGCGGGACCCCACAATGGAAGTATTATGTCGTAGTTAGAAAATGATGAAATTATCTTTTATAAAAATAACGACAGAAGTGTTACCGTTAAAACTATTGAACTACCCGGTAGTAAAAGTACAGTAATACGCGTGGTTGCATAGTAGCACACAGAAATGAAAGTGAGGTATCCTTACCTTTTCGAAACACCAGGTACGTACGTCAATTTCGAGGACAAAATTCATAAGGAGGGGAGGTTGTAAGACCCCAACTTATTATAAATGAAATTTAATTTCCTCTATTTATTATTTTGAAATAGTAAGGGTTGATTTGATTAATGTGGTTAGTTATGGGTAAAATGCGCAAATATTTCAAATAAGCAAGTGGTTATAAAATATTCATTATTGTCGGGGAATATTTGTTTGGTCGTGGAATATTCTTATTGTCGGGGAATATTAAATGCGGCATTTATGAACCTTAATGTGGGCCCCATAACTGAAAGCGATTAGATGAAAAAAATGACAAATATAAGTTGTTTATAAATAACAGTAGTGGTTATTCACAGATTATCTTTAAAAAATACCGGTGCTTAAAACACGAAGAAGATACCAGTATTACACCAATTATTGATTCTTACGTAAGAAGGCACTACTCAATAATTGTTACAGTAGTTACTGTTCAATATTTTATTTTATTGATTCAATAATTACTACGTTGATATTTTATATTATTGTTGTTTCAATAATTATCATTACACGGTATTTTCCTTTATCAGATTAATAATTCATATTATTTGAATAATATTATTGTGATGCCCCCAAAATAGGTCCATTTCATCCAACCCATTCTGAGTCGCCAAATACATGGTACATAAATAACTACAACTTTATTATTACAACATATAAACTGTAAGTTTAAATACAGATATTGTCGTCTAGACAATATCCACACCCAAATAAATTCCCATCATAATTATTGATACATTATTTTACAAAAATGGTGAGGACTACTAAACAACTCTCTCTAGAACCTTCATTCCATACCCCGACTAGTACTATTTACATTCTCGCCTCCCGAGAAGAAAAATGGAACAAAAAGGAAAGGATGAGTTCAACTAGCCCAGTAAAGAATATTATGACTAAGATAATATACAACAAATTATCGTTAGTCTTCAACAGGAAAAAATCTAATAGAATACAATAGACAACCAATTTTAAATCAACAACTGCAGCGGAAACAACAATTCATTAGAAGAGTTAAGTAGAGAATGCAAACTACTATCTTCTATATATGAATTTAAAAGTTCATCGTCGATATTTTTTCCCTGTAACATCAATCAATATATATCTGGAATCAAATATTCATCTTTGCACTACAGGCCAAAGATATTCATCAGTTGGTCATGTTCATCTAAACACCTGTTTATCTTTGCACTACGGGCCAAAGATATTAATCAGTCGGTCATTTTCATCTCAACACTGCTCATCTTTTTGCTACTACGGCCAAAGATATTCATCAAGAAATCATTCATCTTTGCACTACAGGCCAAAGATATTCAGTAATATCATCATTTAGGACTGAGGATGATGAAAAATATTTTAAAGGAAACGAATACAGTGAAACAAAAGAACAAATATTAAGGATTTGTATTTTAAACAATCCAATTTCAAAAATACTTCATAAGTAATCAAAGTGGAGTAAAATTCAAGAATTATCAAAACATGGATACAATCAAAGCTAGTATCCATAGTAGATATTTTGGACAAAAAGAAGAAATTTCATTTTTCGGTGAATAGTGCCGTATTCGTGAATAGTGCCGTATATGTGAATAGTGCCGTATACGTGAATAGTAACTCTAACACCAAAAGATAAAAATTTCACCAAAAAAACATCTTCACGCTTCGTGAATAGTACTCGTAAATAGTAACTCGTGAATAGTAACCCCGACATGAAAAAATTCCAAATTTGATAAAAAAATTCAACCAATATTTCGGCATAATGATATTGAAGAAATAATATCATTTTCGAATAAAATAACATCTCTTACCTCAAAAGACAGTACTTCTAGTTGAAACATCGGATATAGGCTATGACTTGAACTTGCACCGTATAGCAATACTCAAAGTATACTCAAAATACTCACAAGAATACGCTTTCGATAATATAGAGAGAAAACTTGATTTAAATGTGATTTTAATTCTAACTTAAGCACCCTATTTATAGAAAAATGCTTAAAACACCAAAGTAGAAAATTTAATAAATTAATATTATTTTTTTTTTCTACATCTTCCTACGCATCAAGCATCTGAATTCAGCAACTTGACATGTGTTAAAGATGCCCACCAAACACAAAAAACGTTTTTCTTATTTAAATTATTTTAAACTTCCAAAAATCAATTATTTCAGAGCTTCGGAACTTCAATAATTCATAATAATTAGCTCTTTTATCAGAAAAATTCAAAACTCACGACTTTCCATAGAAAATTCCATTATCTACAACTTTGCAGAAGGAAATGTTTCCAAATTCCAAACATAAATTGACCAAAATCCACAAACGGGCGATTTTACAAGCTATAATCAAATTTCGGTCAATAATTGTGTCCACCAACACACAAAATGTGTTAAACATTTAATGTCACAAAAATATTCTTCCTCCTCATATACTCATATATCCCACATTCATTATAAAAATATCACCGTTAATATATTATTAAAATAATATATTTAAATGAATTATTTTATCAGAAAAAGATAAAATATTAATTTTCAACAATTGTCACATTAAAAATTTTCTCCATCTATATCCACATAAAATCAATATTTTCCTCATCATATAAATCAATAATTAATTATTCACAAATAATATTACGAGAATCACAGATCTGGCAACGTGCCGTTCCCAAGAAAGAGGGGCTTTCGAATAAGAATTTTTCCTTCTTCACAAGCAATTAGGTGACCAAACCTCTCCTTAGACAGAACTTTCTAGACATTGCTAATAATGTTATCTAATAATATTATTAAGATAATATGAACTATTGCTTCGATAATGGAAAATACTGTGTAATGACAATTTATTGAAACAACAGTAATATAAAATATCAATGCAGCAATTATTGAATCAATAAAATAAAATACTGAACAGTGATTACTGTAACAATTATTGAGTAGTGCCTTCTTATGTAAGAATCAATAATTGGTGTAATACCGTGTGCTACTGTTCAACAACGCGTATTAGTGTGTTTTAACCATCGGGTATTCCAACAAGATAATTGTAATAACTACGCCTGTTATTTAAAAACAACTTATATTTGTCGCTTTTCTTCATCCAATCGCTTTCAGTTATGGGGCCCACAAAAGATCTGCGTCGTCGCATACGATATATTCCCTGACGATTTAATATTCCACGACCAAACGAATATTCCCCAACAATAATGAATATTTTATAACCACTTGCTTATTCAAAATATTTGCGTATTTTACCCATAACTATCCACATTAATCAAATCAACCCTTACTATTTCAAAATAATAAATAAAGGAAAATAAATTTTATTTATTAATAATTTGGGATCTTACAATTATTAGATAACATTATTGGCAATGTCTAGAAAGTTCTGTCTACTGAGAGGTTTGGTCACCTAATTGCGCGCCAATAAGGAGAAATCCTTATTGGAAAGCCCCCTCTTTCCTGGGAACTGCCTGGTTGTCAGTATTGTGATTCTGTAATATTATTTGTGAATAATTAATTATTGATTTATATAACGAGGAAAATATTCATTTTATGTGGATATAGATGGAGAAAATTTTTAATGTGACAATTGTTGAAAATTAATATTTATCTTTTTTTGATAAAATAATTCATTTAAATATATTATTATATTATAATAATATAATAATGGTGATATTTTTACAATGAATGTGGGATATATGAATAAATGAAGAGGAAGAGTATTTTTGTTATCAAAAATATTTAAAACATGTTTTTCATGTTTGTGGACCCCATTTCTTGACTGAAAATTTGATTATAGCCTGTAAAATCGTTCGTTTGTGGATTTCGGTAAATTTCTGTTTGGAATTTGGAAAAACTTTCTTCTATAAAGTTGTAGAGAATGAAATTTTCTTTGGATAGGACATGAGGTTCAAATTTTTCTGATAAAAGGGCTATTTATTATGAATTATTGAAGTTCTGGATTAATTAATTATTAATTTTTTGGAGTTTTAAATGAATTAATTGAGAAAAACATTTTTGTGGTTGTTATTGAGATGTGGCTGATGTCTAGACTATATTGGTGTGCGTAGGAAATTAATGAAAAATAAATTATTATTTTATTAAATTTTCTGCTTTGGTGTTCTAAGTATTTTCCTATAAATAGGTGCTTAGGTTAGAATTAAAATCACACCGTAAACCCAAGTTTTCTCTCTTCTCTCTATATTATCGAGCGTATTCTTGTGAGTATTTTGATACTTTGAGTGTTGCTATATCGGTGTAAGTTCCTTCAAAGACTATATCCAGATTCCAAATGAAGTCTTTGTCTTTTCGAGATAAGGGATATTTTTTTTTTTAAATGATATTATTTCTTCTAATATCATTATGCCAGAATATTGGTAAGATTTTTCTTGTAAAATTCTTGTCTTTTAGTGTCGGAGTTACTATTCACGTATACGGCACTATTCACGTATACGACACTATTCACGAATACAACACTATTCACAGAAAAATTAAACTTTTGTTTTTTGTCCAAAATATCTATTATGGATACTAGCTTTGATTGTATCCATGTGTAAGACCCCAACTTATTATTAATGAAATTTAATTTTCTCTATTTATTATTTTGAAATAGTAAGGGTTGATTTGATTAATGTGGATAGTTATGGGTAAAATACGCAAATATTTTAAAACAACCAAGTGGTTATAAAATATTCATTATTGTCGGGGAATATTCGTTTGGTCGTGGAATATTAAATCTTGTCGGGGAATATTCGAATGCGACGGCTAGTAGCGACCATGTGTGGGCCCCATAACGAAAAGCGATTGGATGAAGAAAACGACAAAAATAAGTTGTTTAAAAATAACGGCATAGTTATACTGCTTTACATCGTTGGAATACACGCATTGGTTAAAAAGACGATGTCTGGTTTTGCACAAGAAGATACTGGTATTGCACCAATTATTGATTCTTACGTAAGAAGGCACTACTCAATAATGGTTACGATAATTCTTTATTCGAGATTTTATTTTATTGATTCAATAATTCTTTGCATTGATATTTTATATTGTTGTTGTTTCAATAATTGTCATTACACTATTTTTTCATTATCGAAGCAATAATTCATATTATCCTAATAATATTATTAGATAACATTATTGACAATGTCTAGAAAGTTACATCTAAGGAGAGGTTTGGTCACCTAATCATGCGGCAAGTAAGGAGAAATTCTTATTGAAAGCCCCTCTTCCTGGAAGTGTCCGGTTGTCAATATTGTGATTCTCATAATATTATTTGTGAATAATTAATTATTGATTCATATGATGAGGAAAATATTGATTTTATGTGGATATAGATGGAGAAAATTTTTAATGTGACAATTGTTGAAAATTAAAATTTTATCTTTTTCGATAAAATAATTCATTTAAATATATTATTATATTTTTAATAATATAATAATGGTGATATTTTTACAATGAATGTGTGATATATGAGTATACGAGGAGAAAGAGTATTTTGTTGCAATAAATGTTTAAAACATGTTAAACATGTCGGTGGACCCCATTTCTTGATCGAAATTTGATTATAAACATAAAATCGCTTGGTTTATTGATTTGGTCAATTTCATTTGGAATTTGGAAAAACTTTCTTCCGCAAAGTTGTAGAGAATTGAATTTCCTATAACAACTCGCGAGATTCGAATTTTCTGACAAAAAGGCTATTTATTGTGAATTATTGAAGTTCTGAAGTTCCGAAATAATTGATTTTTGGAAGTTATTATAATTAAGAAAAACATTTTTTAAAAGTTTTGTGAGTTGGTGGGCTAAGGTATATGTGCTGAAATGTGGATTCAAATGATGCGTATGATTATTTAATAAATATTAATATTTTTATTAAATTTTCTACTTTGGTGTTCTAAGCATTTTCCTATAAATAGGGTGCTTAGGTTAGAATTGAAAATCACACCAGAAATTGAAGTTTTCTCTCTCTATATTATCGAGCGTATTCTTGTGAGTATTTTGAGTATACTTTGAGTATTGTTATACGGTGCAAGTTCAAGTTATAACCTATATCCAAAGATTCCAGCTTAAATCTTGTCTTTCCGAGGTAAGGGATATTATTTTTTCGTAATGATATTATTTCTTCAATATCATTATGCTGAAATATTGATCTAAAATTTTTATCAAATTTGGAACTTTTGGTGTCGGAGTTACTATTCACGTATATGGCACTATTCATGTATACGACACTATTCACGAATACGGCACTATTCATCAAAAAATTAAAATTTTCCCTTTTCGTCTAAAATATCTATTGTGGATACTAGCTTTGATTGTATCCATGTTTTGATCATTCTTGAATTTTAACCACTATGATTATTTTTGAGGTATTTTTTTGAACATGGATAAAACAAAGTACGAATCCTTAATCCTTAATCCTTGTCATTTTGTTTCACTGGATTCGTTTCTTTATAAATATTTTTCATCATCCTCGGTCTTAAATGATGATATTATTGAATATCTTTGGCACGTAGTGCAAAGATGAATGATTTCGATGAATATCTTTGGCCCGTAGTGCAAAGATGAAACAGTGTTTAGATGAACATGACCAATCGATGAATATCTTTGGCTTTTGTAGTGCAAAGATGAATATTTGATTCGGATATATATATTGATTGATGTTACGAGGATAAAATATCGACGATGAACTTTTAAATTCATACATAGAAGATAGTAGTTTGCATTCTCTACTTAACTCTTCTAATGAATTATTATTTCATTATGCGAATATTGATTTAAAACTTGTTGTCTATTGTATTCTATTAGATTTTTCCTGTTGAAGACTAACAATAATTTGTTGTATATTATCTTAGTCATAATATTCTTTCTTGGGCTAGTTGAGCTCACCCTTTTCCTTTTTGTTCTATTTTTCTTCTCGGAGGCGAAAATATAAGCGAAATGCAGTCGGGGTATGGAATGAAGGTTCTAGAGAGAGTTGTTTAGTAGTCCTCACCATTTTTGTAAAATAATATATCAATAAATGTGATGAGGATTTATTTGAGTATAGATATTGTCTAGAAGATAATATTTGTATTCAAACTCACAGTTTTACTGTTGTAATAATAAAGTTGTAGTTGTTTCTGTACCATGTATTGACAACTCAGAATGGGTGATGTATACCTATTTTGGGGGTGTCACACCATGTTTTGATCATTCTTGAATTTTACTTCACTACGGTTATTTATGAAGTATTTTTGAACTTGGATTATTTGAAATACGAATCCTTAATATTTATTCTTTTGTTTCACTGGATTCGTTTTTTTTAAAATATTTTTCATCATCCTCAGTCCTAAATGATGAGATTACTGAATATCTTTGGCCTGTAGTGCAAAGATGGTTGATTTTCTTTTGAATATCTTTGGCCCGTAGTGCAAAGATGAACAGGTGTTGAGATAAACATGACCGACTGATGAATATCTTTGGCCTGTAGTGAAAAGATGAATATTTGATTCAAGATGTATATTGATTGACGTTATAGGGATAAAATATTGATGATGAACTTTTAAATTCATATATAATATTAGATTTCATTCTCTACGTAACTCTTCTATGAATTATTATTTTCGCTGCGAATATTGATCTAAAATTTGTTGTCTATTGTATTTTATCAGATTTTTCCCTGTTGAAGACTAACGATAATTTGTTCTATGTTATCTTAGTCATAATATTCTTTACTGGGCTAGTTGAGCTCACCCTTTTCCTTTATATTCCATTTTTCTTCTCAGGAGGCGAGAATGTAGCGAGTTCTAGTCGGGGTGTAGAATGATGGTTCTAGAGAGTTGTTTTAGTAGTCCTCACCATTTTTGTAAAATAATGTACCAATAATTATAATGAGGACTTATTTGGGTGTGAATATTGTCTAGATGGCAATATTTGTATTTAAACTCACAGTTTATATGTTGTATTAATAAAGTTGTAGTTGTTTCTGTACCATGTTATTGACGACTCAAAATGGGTGATGTATACCTATTTTGGGGGCGTCACAATGATACTTTATATTCATTCCTTATTAAATTATGAAAATGATCTGTCTACGTGGATTATCGCATGGCGGGCAAAAATCCATTTACAGTTTCATATATTCTATTATACTCAGTTGGTTAAAGTTTTGGCTTCTATACTCCATGAAATTAGTAGAATATCCTGGATATTTGCGCTTCATCCAAATCTTTTCATGGAAATATTCTTCCGAGCATTCTTGAATTTTACTCCACAAAGCAGTATCATGTTGACAATTTGGACGTTATTGGTTCCTGGATAAATTAATTTATAAATCTTTAAAATATATCCTTGAACTTGTTTTATTGAATTATTATGTCATTATCATCATCCCCGTGCTTATATTGTGATGAAAGTCATCTTTGGCTTACGTGCATAGATGGACTTTGTATGATTATGACCAGGAATTATTCGGTATAATCATGACCGTAATGTGACGAATGATGTGGTGAAAGTCCTCATTGGCACGTAGTTCATTAATGGACAGATTGTTGGTATGATTATGACGAGGATTATTCGGTATAATCATGACCATTGATGATTACATGAATATCCTCGGCATGCGGTGCGAGGATGATTTGATTTTATTTATTGTTAATTTGAGTCTCGATGATAAAGTTGATGAAAAACTTTTTAAATCATAGAAGATAGTAGATTTTATGCTCTACTTGACTCTTCTAATGGATTGCTTGTTCCGCTCCAGTTAAAATTTTTGTCTATTATATTCTATCAGTTTAACATTGTTAAAGGCTAATGATAATTTATTCTGCATTATCTTAGTCATAATATTTTTTATTTGGGCTAGTTGAGCTCACCCTTTTGCTTTCATTGTTCTCTTGAGAAATGAGAATATAGGCTGGGGACGAGTCTGGGAACCGGAGTGATCGGTCCGATGATAGCATTAGTAGTCCTCACCGCTCATTAAATAGTGTAATAATAAATGTAATGAGGACTCCATTGAGTGTGGATATTGTCTAGATGACAATATTCTTATTAAAACTCTCAGTTTATGTTTTGTCGTATTTTACACGATAGTTGTATTATTAAGTTGTATTTGAATTTTATACCATGTATTTGGCGACTCAATATGAGTGATGTATACCTGTTTTGGGGGCATCACATAAGGGGTATTATTTCTTTTGTATTCGTAAGGGGTATTATTTCTTTCGTATTCGTAAGGGGTATTATTTCTTTCGTATTCGTAAGG
Organism: Panax ginseng; assembly: GCA_020205605.1. NCBI lineage: Eukaryota > Viridiplantae > Streptophyta > Magnoliopsida > Apiales > Araliaceae > Panax > Panax ginseng. The sequence continues at coordinate 83,264,300 of CM035149.1, forward strand.
GATATTATTTTGTTCAATATTCGTAAGAAGTAATATTTTCTTACATACTCTGTAGTTTGTAAGTAATATTATTTCGTTTCAGATTTCGAATTCTACACTCATTTTGTTAAGTTTTGACTTCTATACTTCATGAAATTAGTATAATATCCTTGATATTTGCGCTTCATCCAGTATCTTTTCATGGAAATATTATTTTGAGCATTCTTGATAAGTTTTAACCTTTTTATGCCAGAGTACTATTCACGGAGTACTATTTCCAAAGTACTATTCATAGGGTACTATTCACTCAGGTACTATTCACCCAGGGTACTATTCCTGATAAAAATTAATTTCTTTTCGGTCTAAATCGTTTTTGATACAATATTATTCTTGAATTTTACTCCACAAAGCAGTATCATGTTAACAATTTGGACATAATTAAATTCTGGATAAATTTAATTATAAATCTTTAAAATTTATCATTTGCTTTCATTAATTGAATTCTTATATCATTGTCATCATCCTCATGCTTATAATGTGATGAAAGCCATCTTTGGCCCGTAGTGCATAGATGGACTGTTGATTGGTATAATTATGACCAGAAATCATTCGGTATAATCATGACCCGTAATGTTACAAATGATGTGGTAAAAGTCCTCATTGGCCCGTATTGCATTGATGGACAGTTGTTGGCATGATTAGTGATAATAATGAATATCCTTGGCCCGTAGTGCATGGATAATTCAGTGATGTGGATTATTTATTAAGTTGAGTCTCAACGATAAAATTGATGATAACTATTAAATCATAGAAAATAGTAGATATCATGCTCTACTTGACTCTTCTAATGGATTATTGTCTTCTAGAAAATATCCAAATTGCGATACCTTCTTGTATCAATTATCTAACAAAAATATGTCTATGAACAATAGTAGATGTCTTAACAACAAATTTCGATTCCATTTACTTTCTCCATCATATAAAGCAATAATATTACTTGCTGCTCCAAGTAAATTATTCCTTCACTAAGTATAATAATATATTCACCTACTTGTAAAAATATAATTATATATTATCACCTACTTGTGAATATTTTCATACTTATTCAAGATCACAACCAGTTATGAATCCAAGATTAATAATTTGTACTACATAAAAATTTTCACTAACACAATATTGTGAAATAGGAGGCTTTAGACTAGGCTACAATCAATGTTTTAACAAACACTCTAATCCATTAAACTTCCCTCATAAATAATAACATTAGATCCATATTATGAAATAGAAAATACTCATTTGTTTCTTACTCATCTAAGAAACAAAACCCAAGATTGGGTGAAAATTCAACTACTTGTAAATTTATAATTTCCCTCGCTAAAATATAAGTGACATTTATGTGATCTATTAAAACATTGAGAAATCTAACAAAAATCAATTTTAAATCATTGATATACTAAGTTTAAAACTGTAGGTAATATCAAACATAAGGCTCCCACTAGCGCATGTGTACATCATATTTGCAATAGCAATATCAGAATTAACTTCCAGTGTACCACCACTATTAAAGAATTATTAAATTCTTCAATCTCAAGGTTATCAGACTTAGTTCAGTATAGCCCCTCAATACAATTAAACTGGTTTAGTTGAAATCCTCACTATGTTTTCACCACTACAAAAAAACAGTCATTACCGACAGTGAAATAGAACCGACGGCCGAACAAAACCCACTCCCATTTGATTCGTCCGCAATCTTCTTTACCTCAATCACTGCCTCAGAATGTAAATCGTTGCTCTTATTTTGGTCAGTCCTATTATCTAATTCCCTTATTGGTTCAGGAACAAAATTATCATCGTTGCCATCAACTAAAGGAATCAATTTCCCCTCTTTAATTTTCGAGCTCAATAATGCAGTTCCATTATTAGACGAAATGACTGACTCAACTGATAAGCCTTCAGAAACAAATTTTGTCTCAAAGATGCGCTTGCCCATTACTCCAATTACTTTTCGGCCTCTCTCTGAGCACTCGAATCACTTAACAAGCTCACTATTAGAACCCAAACTAGCTATTACACTCTCTCTATCACGATGGAAACTCAGATCAAGAGCAAAAACAAGCATTAAATAAACATACCTTCGTTGATCATGGAACTTTTTCCCATTGAACAATGCCGTCACGCGCTTGTATCCGAAAATCTGAAATTGAGGAGAGAGATTGTAGTGGAGCCTATCAATTAATCGGCTGTTTTTTATTTTGATCTGGTGTTGGGTATTGGATTTTTGATGCTATGCGTTCGTCAATCACCAGTTTAATTCTGAGTTGTTGGGTCGATGGATTCTAGGGTTTCAATTTTGGTGAGGAAGAAGATGAATAGTAGGGGATTCTAGGGATTCTGGGTTGTTTGTAATTTGCATTATTTTTTTTTGTCTAAAAATTTCAAAAAAAAAATTGGTCAAGAAAATAGGAAATGAAAAAATTATTAAAAAATGAATTAAAATATTTATTTAATTTTATTATTATTTTAGTTATTTTTTGCCACATAATCAATGATTTTATTTTATTATTTTTTTGTGTTGCCACATCAGAAAATAATGATTTATTGATTTTTTTTAATGCCACGTGTGTAATTATTTGACGTCCGTCTAAGAAATTGGACGGAATTGTTTGATTGAACATTTTTAAAAAGTACAGTGGACTAATTGAATATTTTAAAACCACAATAACTAATTGCTTAAAATACTACAACCACAGTGAATTAATGTGCTTTTTCCCATTTTTATTAATAGTATCAAACACATTTCCAGGAAAAACAAACCTTGACAACCAAAGGGAAAGAAAAGCTTCATCCTCTAATTCCCCATCACTTTCCATAAAGTAATTTAACCAAACACAATGCTTGGCCTTTTGAGATTTCGATTTAATAATAAACTTTCTGGCTTTATCCAGATTCTCTTCAATTTCAACCATTTCTTGCTTTTCAAGAGGGATTAAAACAGAGTTACCCAAAACAGAAAAACTACCCAAAATCATCGTATCTTCCAATGTAATAGTTGATTCTCCCCATGGAAATACAAAACTATTTGTTTCTGAACTCCATCTCTCTGCCATCCCAAAAACCAACTCATTATTTCTTCTAATTTTGCAAGTAGAAGCCATAATAGCTTCATAAATCCCAGCTTCTTTCCATACAAATTGATATGTGGGGTGTAATTTTTCAACCCATTTTTTCCATTTTCTTGGTGAGTTTCTCCAGCCATTGAAGGAGACCTTCAACGGCCACACGGATCTAGGGGAGAGAGAAAGTGAAGGGAGCTTCAAGATTGGTTCATCAATGGAGTTGGCAATGGGTTTTAGAATATGGGTTGTTCTTAAAGTTGCGGTTCCTCCTGTGGGGGATAACATGAAATCTTGTCTCTCTTCAAATATGCCGTCATTTGGGGGTTTTGCCATGGCTAAAGAGTTCAAAAGCTCTGAAAATGGACTTAAAAGAAAAAAAAATACTTTTGTGGGTTTTACATGTAGTAGTTCAGAAGTTCTGAAAATGGACTAAAAGAGGAGAAAGTTTTATGGGGTTCACATAAAGTTTTATATTTTGATTGAAAAAGCCATTTGAGAACAAGGGTCATGCCCTTTTCGCAAGAAAACTTCTGATGCAATGGAATTTTGGTCAGAAAACTTATTCTCTCTTTAGGTGATAAGTAAATGAGAATGTATTCTCTCTCTTTCTTTCTGCAGGACCGTTTTGAAGATCAGTACTAGTATTATTTGTCATTAAGTGGGACCAGGTGTTAATTTAGGTAATGTAGACAGATTAACTAGGATTATTAACTAATATAATTGTGTATTTGTGTGAAGTAAAGTAATTTAGGCAATGTAGACAAATTCACTAGGATTATTAACTAATATAACTGTGTATTTGTGTGAAGTACAGTTTCTTCTGCATAGAATTCATGTCAGCATTAGACAATTTGACACATAAATTTAATTAAAAGACAAAGTTCTTAATTCTTTTCATTTGTTTCTATTTTTAGATGAGATTATCAGTTACAAAGCTTACTTTTGTAAAGCTTCACAAAATTCCAAAAGGACGCATCTTTAGAGACGAAAATAAGCTTATTAATGACATAACTTAGAAATCTTTGGCGAGTAGCGTGATATTACAAAGATTTGTTATTAACTATCGGTAATTTTGAATGAGATAAATGACTCGTTGACCTTTAGTCCAACCAATGGTTGGTGCTTAATTAGCAACGTTGGTTAAGGAAATTTATTCATTCATTCAAGATAAAAGAAATTAGAAAGAAAATTCATTGAAGAACATAGTTAGTTTGCATTTTGTTTTGCACTAATGACCATATCACAAATCTAATACTGTAATAAATTAATAATTAGATTTACGTTATCATAAAAATTAGTCGAAAAATCTACACACATATTGCTCGTGTTTCACCACAAGATAGTGGAACTTATACCCATTTGGAATCTCAAATTTAAGATCTCATTTTGTGACCTCCAGTGTTGCTCAATTTTTAAAATTTGTTTGGACCCCTACCAAGCATTACTCTTACCATAATTCGCAACCAAAAAAATATATAATAAAATAAAAAGAAGAAAAAAAAACTGAATCAAAAGAAGAAGCAGAATAGTAGTAGTACACAATTTTAATAAACTGCACCACTTTTGTATAGTAGTAGTACATAGAGTTAATTAAACATTTTCATTATATGTTAGATAGGAGATACATTTTTTCTAACATAATGTAAAGTTTATTCTCTACATAACATATCACTGCGCATTACAATTACAAATGCTCTTCTTGTAACTTCATGGAACTGTATAACCTGCAACACGATATAGCAAGAAACAATTAAAAGAGTTTATCAGCATCTTCACATTCGAAGAAAATTAAAGAAAAGAAATTAACTATATAAGAAAATATTATTGGCTTAATTATACTTTGAACCTTTTAATTTTTTTGTATTATAGAATTTAAACACTTATATTTTAATTTTAAGACATTAAACGTCAATGTCCCTGAAATTTTATAAATAAAATATTTAACCCACTGGATTAAGCAATTTATACCGGAATAAGACACCTACTATATGCCGACTCAAAATGAAAGGGTAATTTAGTCTTTAAAGAATATATGGTATATGTTTGTTCAAGTTTTTCCTTCTTTTTTTTTATCAAACACTGATCACGTGTCTACAATTTTATGTGCTTTCAAAAGTATGTAATTGTGAGAAAAATTAGCCAAAATACCCTTAGTCTGATATATCAATTATTACTCGCAGCTAGTTGAAAGGTTTTATTTAGTAAAATTTAGTAACATTAAATTTCAATTTCTTCATAAAATTGAAGAACTGGAGTTTAAATTTGAAAAGATGAAAAATTTAAAGATCGTATTTAACTCAAAAAAAAAAATTAAAATTAAAATTGTTTCATCTTACTTCCACATTTGGTTCCATGGGCTAGTGGTTTGCCGCATGACTGCGCAACAAAGGCCGATTTCTCCATGCTAATCATCTTCTCAACGTCGTCGGTGATGTGGCTGCACACGCATGCCAAGTCAACGTTCTTGAGAACGCTGCAACATCCCTGAGACGGCGAAACTTTGGGCCCCGATTTCTGAACGTATTGGGCGCATTGTTGCATGAGACCCTGAATGTCACCTTGGCACTGCCCATAAACCTTCATGTTGTTGCCAAATAGTAAAATTATAGCACACATAAAAATAACGAGAACTATGAAGCGATTGTTAAAGCCTGCCATTATATGTTAAGTCTATATATATATTTCAAGGTTTTTTTATGTGTTTTTTGTGGTGCATTTTGTGAAATATATAGTGTGTTTATATAGTGGGTACAAGTGGGAGAATAACGTTTGTGTGGATGTTTATCTACGTAAGGGATTTACGTTAAAGGTTTGTAACATCAATTTACATGTGAGGTACTTTGGGTTAAAGGTTTTTGGTGGACTTTGGCTCCCGCAATATACTTTTTTCTTCAAAAAAAAATTCATCAATTAAGATATTTAATAGTATTATCTTTATTAGCAATGATCTAAGTGATCCAAATATTAATAGATAATGTATAATAAGGTAAATTTCAGATTTTGATCAAGAGTTTTGACTGTTAAAATTTCACGTGATCTCCTATCGTTTAAAATAGACACATAAACTTCATGCAATTTTTATATATATATATTTTTTTATCTAAGATGACCTCTTTTATAGGGGAATTGTACAATCCATATTGGACACCGACCCAATAAGTATGTTGGACCAATTCTTTACTCAAAAAATTAATCTACTAGGTTGAGACTCTACTATACTTATTAATCCATCTACACTCTTGAATTTATTAAATGTGAGATTCATGTGAAATATTCCAACACCTTTCCTTTATGTCATACTTTGAAAATTTGAACATAGATAGTGTTTGAAACATGGGGAACACTATTTCCACATGTAGTGGCGAAGCCAGAATTTTGATCTAGTGGGATCAAAATATTGTGATCTAGTGGGATCAAAATATTGTGATCTTATAAATAATTTGGCGGAGGTTCGGGGACTGCGCCCCAGAGCCAATTTTTTTATATAATTTTGTGTTTTTCGACTGATGTAAAACATGTATTTGGCTACAATATTGTTAATATAACAATTAGTAATAACATTATATATATATATATATATATATATATATATATATATATATATATATATATATATATACACACACATACACACACACACCTAATACTCTTTTCTAATCATAAATTTGTTAATAAATATTTAAATTCCTTATGTTATGAAAATAATCTAAATTAGATTATTATTTATTTTAAAAATATTAGATTAAGATGCATACATAAAGTAGTAGAAGTAATATGAAATTGAAAAAGTTGTAAAATTTTTAATTTGACCCCACATATTAAAAAATTTATAAAGTTTGTGGTGTCAATTTGTTCATTACACTTAAATTTCTTCTATATTTACCATATATCATAAAATAAATTATTTTTCCAGTACGGTCAATTGACCCCACAAGTTCCAACGTGGCTTCGCCACTGTTCACATGAGTTTTTGATATTTCTACCTGGTCTCCTCTCATATGAAGTTGAGACTCATTTTCTTCTCATGTAAGAGAGTATTATATGAAAGTATCAATTTTCTTGAAACATTTGTACAACAATTATAAAGAAAACTAGTATTATATGAAAGTATCAATTTTCTTGAAACATTTGTACAACAATTATAAAGAAAACTAAGTTTTGATCCCTCAACTTAAATTTTAAGAAAAATATTATCCCTAAAGTTTTAAAGTAACCCAAATCCCGATTCTCTTCATTCGCTTACATCTATTTGTCAAATTTTTAGGTTTCATAAAATGATTTTTATTTTTATGATACTATTTTTAAGTTTGGCATCACAATTTTATTAATATTATATTAACAGTAAAAAATTAACACTTATTAAGATTTAGTGAATAAACATAGAATATTTATAATTGAGTTACAATATATGACTATAAATTTATAAAGAAATTAAATAATGGTATATGTGAGTACATTGACAAGAAAAAAATAAAAAGGTAACCCACGTATTACTATTATATCTTATTACTTATGCAATACATATTTGTTATAAAATGAAAAGAATAGCAAAGATATAACTTTATATCATCACAAAATAAATTCGAGTTGAATTTGATTCCTCAGCTTGAGTGAACTCGATTTAGTTTTTCGTCAACTTGACGTTTTTATGCATGTTTATTTGCATGAGAGATTTACGTTAAAGGTTTCTAACATGATATTACATGTGAGCTAATTAGTTAAAGTTTTATTTTCCATTACATTACATTTGGTTTTGTTCTTCTGTTCAGATACTTTTTTCAGTTTGCAGAAATTGGGGTGGTTTGACTACAAAGTAAGTAAAATTGAGCTTAATGATGCCATAGTAATAATAAGTCCAACAGTTGTTAATTATACTTAAAAGGGATTTATTTTCAACAAATAAAAACAATATATTAATTTAAATTAATATATTAATAATAAATAGTTCTATCATTTACGTGAGAAATATTTTATAAACTATTTTATCTTATAAACAATTCTCTAATAAATTTAGAATGTGGTGGAATTGAAAGTACTCCTGATAAACTCTACGACACACTTGCATGAGATGGTTATCATCCAGATCGTTCTAGCAATGGTCAGAGGCGGAACTAGGGGGGCATCTACCCCCGGTAGCAGCGGCGGTCCACGCATGAGGAGTTAGCGAAGGAAATAGGGATATAGCGAAGGAAATTTTGTGAAGGAATTTATTCCTTCACATGAGGAGTTGTTTAGCGAAGGAACGGTGAAGGAAAAATATTTAGTGACAATATAGTGATTAGCGAAAGAAAAATCCTTCCCAATTTTTATTTTTTTTCTCGCAAAATTGAGGTGATAGAAGGATTTTTTACGCAGTTTATGAATGCCATAGTCTATTATTTTCTTGAGGTTTGCTTTATGGGAGTGAATATGAAAAAGGTAAATTATTAAACTTATACATTTAAACATTTTGACTTTTCAAAGAATTGACATCCTTTGATGGACAACATAAAATGGAGAAGGGATGCATGGAGTAGTAGATGGGTAGGTTCCTGTATTGTATCTGCTAGAAGCTTTTACTTTTTAAAAAGGGTTAGTTCTTTTGCGAGAAGATGAGATAGAATATTAAATCTGTACACTTGGGGGAATATTTTCATTGCCACAAATGCAAATTTAGCCACATCATTGAACATTAGTAGTATTATTCCTTTACCTATTGAATTTTATATGTATCACATCTTGAGCTTGAAGAGATGGCATCATTCATTATCATTAGCATATCATTAGACTCATTGGTTATCATTAGCATCTGTAATGACTATTTTACAATGGTTATGACTCAATTCAAATGGAGGTAGTTCAGTTATTTATTTCGTCTCAATGAGGTGCAGCACATAATGGCACATCTTCATAGCTGTAAGATTCTGAAAATACCCATTTGTGTACTTACAGACTAAAATTGGGGCATGGACTGAATTAAGACAACTCTCAGACCTTGTATATATACACATCCATAAGCTACATTCAATATGATTTATAGTAGGCTATCAGAACTCTGTGTCTGTCATCACTGCAACTTACCTGTCCTACTTAAATAGCTGATGATGAACCCACTACAATAAGGTTTAAATGGTGTAAACTTTACATGCGAGTTAGTATTTACTGAAGAAATTGGCACATTTAAATTTTTTTAGCTTCCTAGTTTCTGATATGTCTATCTCATGTTACCACAGGAAATGAATGCAGCAAGATTTAAAGATTTCAGTAGCCAGAGTGGCATATTGGGGTGGTGAGTGATTATAGCTCAAACTCTACAGTTCGTTGTTATTTTGTTCATATTTTCACAATGAATTAGGAACAAGGTAGTAGTTCACTTGCTCAAACCCCTGATAGTTCAGGAGCCAAACTTCTGTTATCCTGTTCTAATTTTTTATTTTTATTTTTTTGTATTAATTTTTTTCAAATTTATTCCTTTGGCGCTAATATTAGTTGGTTTGTACTGAAAATTAAAGTTTTATTCTTGTAGCCAATGTCTTTCCATTACAGAAGCTTAAAGGAATCCATCCTGGTCGTAGTTCAGCACCCTCATGCATATAGGCCAACTGTAGTAAACTCTACCTCACCAAGCCCGGTTACTGTGGCTACTTCTAACCCAGATGCCAACTCAAATTCATTTTCCGAGGTCTATGACCTCTTGCAACTTTTAGTTTGAGCTATTACAGTATTATCCGAGACGTGCTCAATTGGTGTTAAGAAGGATTTTCTGTTATAATCATCTCAACAGTCAGCATCAAATATTAGTTTGTTACCTTTATTTTGGTTGTAGATGACAACTCTATGGAAAGATACTTGAGTTATCTTCATAAATACACAAAGAATATGGCAGAAACACCTGCACTTGATCCGACCCAGATGATTTGTTTGCTTCATCAAATGCATCAGTTGATATTCCAACGAATAACTCAGCCACACATGTTGAGAATGACGACATAAATGATGACGACTTTGACGAGGTCTCCATGTAGAATTTGGGATGATTTAAATTTCTTTTGATTATCCATTTATTAGTTTAAGAGTTCTTTGATAGATGTTGGGTTAGTTAATTGTTTGATGAACCTATGGCATGTAGCTACCTATTTAAGTAGTTGGTTATGAATTGATTTTTAATTAAATGGATCGAGCTTTTTCATTTTAATAATTTTGTATGATTTTACGTTTTAAAATTATTAAAATTTATGGCATTTACATATTTGAAATATAAAATTGGCAATTAAATATAGTTGGTTATAATATTCTTCACAATATATTATTTGTGAGGGAATCAAGTTATACACTAATTTCAAATAGTCTTTCTTAAAATATTATTTGTGAAGAAACCAATCTTTCACTAAATAACAATATTTCATTACCAAATATAATTTGTGAGTAAAAAAGTTATTCACAATATATCATTCACAAAAATATTTAGTTACTACTTAGCGAAGGATACCCAATTATGAGGAGGTCTAATCTGAACAATCGTGTGAAAAAATATTTCTTCATGAATAAATCATTGTGAGTGATATATATATCTTGTGAAGGATTTCTCCTTCACTAGAGGCCATTTTTGTAATTGGGCAAGTATGGGGCAAGGCAAGGGCAAGGCGGGGGGGCGGGGCGGGGCAAGCCATTATCATGACTATAAAAGGGCAAAAAAGCAAGTATCAAGGAAGATACTATAATTACATGAGTGCCAACAACAATGAGATCTTAACTTTTCGTTGGTTCTTCAAGTTTTAGTTCTGAGAGCAAATATGGTAGATGCATTATTTCCAGAAGAAGAGGTACGTCAACTATTATTGCAAAAGATAGCTAAAGCGGTGAGGAAGCGATCTGAAATTCTGACAGACGAGGCGTGTTCCACAAATAGTGTGAAATTGTTGAATACTACTAGTGGTAGTAATTATAAATTCGTGGGACCTGCTCTATAAATTCAATCATCTTTCTACTCCCAAGACAACTCATATTTATTTTAGGAAATTATTAAATCTACAATAAAAATGTCGCTATAGATATGATTTTTACCATCGCTATATATCTACAGCGACACTTTTGTTGTGAAAATAATAAAAAAATATTAAAATTGTGGCAAAAATAAATAAATTATGGCAATTCTAAATTTAAAAGTATCTCATGTTAACATTTATATTGGTAGCCAAGGGACGATGGTTTTTTTTATTTATCAAACAGTTCAATAAACTGAAATCTATTGAAATTGTAATATGTTACAATACAAAACCGGTGATCCTTTCAATCAAAATAACAAATAATTTGAAAAAATATCAAATTTGAGTCTATACCACTCAATTTGAGTTGTCAAAATATATACTATAAACACAAATTTTCTTATTTAAATTTATTACAATGTCGTATATAATACAACAGTACTCACACCCAAAACTTCATTTTAATAAAACTTGATCTACAGTACGAATAAAACAAAACGCTACTTTAATGATATAATGATGGAATATTGTATGGAGGTTATATGTTTTAGTACCAAAATTTTCTTATTTAAATTTATTACAATGTCGTATATAATACAACAGTACTCACACCCAAAACTTCATTTTAACAATACTATTTCTATTGCAGAGGAGATTAAGAAATAGGCCTCTCTATCTTTCACAAGACTTTCATCTACAGTACTTTTGCAAGAGAAATTTCTTCGGATCGGATTGTATTGTAGCTCATATCGCCGCCGTCGTGATTTTGCAAGTATATTTTGACCCCCCCTCTCAAAAGTTTCTGGTTCCGCCACTGGCAATGGTTATGGGTGGAACATCAATGATATATACCTTGATCTCTCGCTTATATTAAAGTGATAACCTTGATACAATCAACGATTGATGCATGGTATAAGACGTCACAAACACTTATGGATTGATGTCTGATAAGTTGGGTTGATCCCCATAGACAAACCGATAAGATCAAGACTTCTTGAAAAGAACAAAGATAGAATACTCTCAAATAATCTAAATAGAAGAAGTATTATTAAATCAATCAGTCCCCAAAACCCTTGGCCTTGAGACCTATTTATACTAGTACAAGGACTTAATTATGGTAATAAAAATTCTAAAAGTGTTGTCCTAATTTTACCCTAATAGAAGTCTCTAGAATTACAATCAAAATAAACCATAACCCCCACCCCCAAGAATCATGTTAAATTACCTAAAACAAAAGAAAAACAAAATATAATATAGTTTGCCTAGCTAATATTTTAGGAAAGATTTTTTTTTTTTCTAATTCTTGAATTGGGCTTGTATCAAACTGATCCAAATTTGTGTTCTTTAGCCTCCTCCTTGAGTCTCCTTAAGTTAGTTTCAACCCAAACATCTTAGATCAATCCATTGAGGCTTTGCTTGAACCTTTTAGGTATAACCGTTGTAATTGGTTTAACTGACACTTGAATTAGATCTCCCCACACTCCTTTAGTCTTCTTTGAATCAATCCATACCATGTCCTCATCATTCCCCTCCTTTTGAGAAGGATTTGTCCTCAAATCGTCACCTACATCAAACGAACTTAGGTCAGTAACATTGAAAGTAGCACTAATACCATACTCACCTGGTAAATCCAATCGGTAGGCGTACGTTATTGTTGATGCACTCAACTACTTGAAAAAGAAAATCCCCTCGTGGAAGCAACTGTAGCGACCCCAAAACCCGGGACTATCTTCAAACCTGAATTTTGGTGCCACTCACCAAATAAATCTTATTACATCAAAAGAATAACATAATATCCGTTCAAAACAATAAGAAATCTTCATTCTACTCCCAGGTACGAAGACCTTAACTACTACATCAACTAATATTATTTACAATATTACAATTGTTCTAATATTACAATAAATCTTCTAACTTAAACTTCGTCTTCTCATTGTCGAACCGAATTCTTCGGTCTGCTCTGGCTTAGATGCAATTTTATTAGAATTTGTAAAAGTGAGCATTTAATTACCCAACAAGTTATAGCAGTTGAATAAACAACATCAAGAATTAATTCAGCATTCTTCGAAAAAAAATTCCATAACCGAATAATAGTTATGAAGAAACTTGAAAAAATAGGAATTAAATTGAATTCTTATCATTTAACACTAACTTCATCATATATTTGATCATAACACCTAAGACCATCTATCTTCTCAAATTTACTAATAACAATATTCTCCTATAACACTTCTAGGACTTAAATCATCCTAATCAAATACATATGTAAAAAAAATCACCTTCTCAATATATATATATGTTAGTTCCCAACAGGCACACAATAGATCTAAAAGGGGGGGGAGGTTGAATAGATCCTTTTAATTTTCAAATACTTTTCCTTTTTATTTTGTATTGATAATGAATTAGAATATGACAAACATAAGAATCTTTTCAAGCACAGCGGAATAAGTAAAAGATCTCCTTCATTGATATATTCATAATCATATATACATTGTTCTTAGAGTTAGTTAAGTTGTAAGAAATTAATAGATACATAGCAGTTAAGTACATAAAGTAAATAACATAAAGTAAAAGACACAAGGGATTTTAAGTGGTTCAGAGACTAAAGCTCCTAATCCACTTTTCTGCTTTCAACTAGAAGGATTTCCACTAAGGAAGGGTAGCACCCTGAATCACTAAGATTCCTTCAAGGCCAGCAGCCTTGGAACTTTAGTTCACTAAGAACTCTTCAAGGCCAACATCCTTGGAACTCCTCTAGTTCCCTAGGAACTCTTCAAGCCCAGCAGACTTGGAACTTCATTTAGTCCCTCCGGACAAGGACCCCTCAGGCCCTAGCTTCTTGTTGTTATATTTGTTGTTGTTGTTGGTGGTGGTGGTGGTGCTGAGCTGCTAAGATGTCATTAAGCTTGAACATCTTTTGTACTTAGCAGCTTGGTGTGGTCCTCTTTGCATTCTACTTCGAGTCTGGACCACATCTTCTCTGGTGCAGCTGATCTTTACTCCTTTCTGGTCATCTTCATTTGATGTCAGCTGTGCACCATCACCATCTGGATTTGCTAAGTTTTTGAGCTTTTGGTAGACTTCGTTTGACACTTAGCAATCCCTGAACCCTTCTTTAATGTTTTGCAAACATGGTTCTGCACTTGTTCGGTTTGACTTTTAGGTTCATGGTGATTCATAGAGAGTGGCTCTCTGGATCTTCTTTGTCTTTGTGCCACTCTTACGAATGCTATCTTTTTTCCTTCTCGGCTCTCGACTTATTTGCCCATTTTCGATGGCATTCTCATCTTTGTTGAGTAAAGCTTTAGTCTGGTTAAGTCCTTCTACAAAGCAGCTTCACTTCCACCTATGTAGTCACACTGTCACTGAGACTTGATCTGTTAATCTTTTTATGGAACTCGTAGAGTCAACAATAGCATTCAACAACTCAACGATTCTATAACATAACAATCATCAGCAACTCTTGATCTTTGAAGCTCTGTTGATTTATACTCCTTCCCAATCTTTCCATTAGAAAGTAGTCGTTAAAAGCTTTTTGAATTGCTTCACAAATCTTGAGTTATTTGATGTAGACTGCAGATGTGACATGACATGACTTTCTAACACTGCAGTCTACTGTTTCACCTACCCCATCAAAGATGTCACTTTTATATCTCGGGCAGGTATTCGACTTTATTACCTCCTTCTGATTTCTCGATCAGAGGTTGTCCTTTTGCATCGATACTCTCAATAAGCTTTGTTCGAATATCAATCTTCGAGTTGAACCGTTGCCAATGCTTCAATCCTCAGTTGTTCGAACTCTACAATTCTAATGCACATCTTCTTGGACCTGATCGTAGTGTCTAGTTGATAGGCAGAGACAACACTACGATCTTGAAGAGAGTTCATTAGATCTCCAATGTATAACACCTCTTCCTTCTCTTGTGCAATTCTTTATCACTTCTGTTTGCCTTGACTGCTCTTTGAAACTGATGGCTTAATTCTTTGTTTTGGCCCCTTCTGAATAGCAAGACACTTCAAATTTATGGCGTGTCCAGCTCGCTTTCTCCTTGTGATCTCCTGTTCACTTATCATCAATGGACTGACCCAATGCTTAATCACTTTAGCCTTGTTCTTCAGAAGCTGACCAGTATCTTTGTGTACATTCCATCAGTTCTT
This sequence comes from Panax ginseng, assembly GCA_020205605.1. Lineage (NCBI taxonomy): Eukaryota > Viridiplantae > Streptophyta > Magnoliopsida > Apiales > Araliaceae > Panax > Panax ginseng. The sequence goes on from CM035149.1 coordinate 83,279,517, forward strand.
TCTTTGTTCTGGCAAACACTACGATCCTGGTTACTTTCAAGATCGTCGTCTTCTATTTACTTGACAGCTACTATACTTGCTAACTTTCCTTAGTCAGTTACTGAAGTCTTCTTCTGATCAACTTGTGGAAGACTTCATCTCGAATAACTTCTCAACTCAATCTGGATGTTGATTGAGTTGGTGCTTAGACCTTCTGTTAATTTATATGCCATTTGTTGAGTGCTCTCTGGTTTCCTTTTAGGTGGGATGTATCTTTGTAGTACCAACCAGAGGCTTCATTCCTTTAGATATTCTGGGAGTGCTCAAATGTTGAGAATCGTGTTTGCTCTACGATTCTACCTTGGCGTTGTGAGCATATCTGTTGAAGTCTCAGTTCTACACTCTACGATTCAGCTTCGGCTGTGAAGATACTAAGACTCTGAGATCAGATCTCGAGACTCTACGATTTCGATCATTGTGCTTGTTGTCTTCATCTGATCTTGCTCGACTACAATTTCTGCCTCTGATGCGATCAGTAGACTCTACGACTCTGAGTGTAGTCTACGATTCTTGACTTGGATTTGGCAGATGCTTGGTCGTCTCGTAGGCAGGCTGTCTCTACGATTCTGAACATGACTTCCTCAGCAGACTACGGCTTTGAGGAAGCTCTACTCGACATACTACAATCCTTCCTCGTCTCTCCTAGCAGTCTACGAACTCTGAGATCTACTATCTTGCAGACTACGATTCTGCCTCGATAGCTCTTGAGTTTTCCTCGACTCTTCTGGTAGACTACGATTTCTGGTGCAATGCTCGACGATCAGACAAGCCTATCTATTACATCATAAGATCAACCTAACATGATTGATCTTTCTATATTTATATTCCTTGTACATCATTTCTCTTTAAGGACTTTACAAAGCTGTTTTACTTATGTAGGATCAACCTAACACATTTGATTAATTCATTCTAAGTCCTTTTACATATGTTTCTATTATCTATCAAAGGACTTTATAACTTTTCTTAATGCAAGCATACTTGCATATTCATTCATATATATCATAATCAAATCATAAGTAAATAGGAATATCATTCACATGCTTATTCCTAACAATCTCCCCGTATTTGATTATGACAAAAATAATAAGTGCATATGCATGTTATGAATGAATCTTATATACAGTGAGTAGCTGTATTTCTAAAACAAATAGTCATGAATGTCATTTATAATAATATGGAATTTAATACACTATGACATTTTACATCCTGGATCCAGAACATACCTAACTAGTTAGAGATGTACCTCTTTGGCTCCATGTATGTTTCAAGGATGTCTGTTGATCAATTATTCATCTGTTTGACCTTTTTGTTCCTGATCCCCTTTAGATGTGGATTTCATTTCATTTGTCTGCTCCCCCTCAGATATATGTTCCTCTTCTTCTTCTTCTGGCTCCCCCTCAGCTTCTCTAACCACAGGTGGCTCATGATTCTTTGGCTCCCCCTCAGATGATGACTCAACTTCTTCTTCTGTTGTCTTCTTCTCATCTTTCCTTCTGCTCTCCTTGCTCTTTCTTGAATGCCTCTTTATATGCCTCTTTTTCTCCCCCTTTTTGTCATTAATCACCTGGGAGAGCTACTCCATGTTGGACATAAGCTGCTCCATCAGATAAGAGGTGTTACCAACTTCAATCCTGAGTTCTTGTTGACTTAACTCAAGTTGCATAAAGAAAGACTGATTCATGTTGTCAATCTTGTCAGAGAGGGCTTGAATTTGCTCTTTATTGGCCTTCTGTGCTCGTAGAGCTTCTGTCTTCTGATCATGTATGGACTTCAGATAGATGTGATCTCTCTCTTTGATTTTGAGAGATACATCAGCCATAGTAGCTTGAAGTCTATTTTGAACTGAATTATCTCATGTTGCTGTCAACACCATCTTTGACTCATCATTGATTAGAGATATATTCTCAACCAGTTCATCAAAATTCTTCAATAGTTCCTGCTCCATAGGAATTTGGTCATCTGGTTGGGTAGCCTCTTGTTGAACACCAGATTGGACTCTACGATATTCATCCTTGGACAGATTTTCGAAAGTATTAAGAATTTGAAAAATTGTTGAATACCAATCGCTATTGGAGGATGAAGGAATGTCAGATAGCTGTGCTTGGGCAGATGGAGGCTTCTTATTCTGGACTTGAACACCATCAGTGGTAGAGTGAACAGACTCTACGATTATCTCCTTGGCCATAATCCTTCTGCCTTCAGAGTCCACTTTACGATCGCAGAGAATATAATGATTGCCAGCATGTTGGTAGACTTTGTAATGGGGCTGGTCATTGATCATCATGGTTGCAAACTTCTTTACCCTTGGGAAGTTTTGTGACACCAGCTCCAGATTTGGAAACTGAGAGTAGCACCAGCTGAAGTAGCTCTCATCTTTATCAGTATGTGCCTTTAACCACGGCATCCATGAGAAGATCCATCTCATCAGAAGATCTTCAGAGTTATATAGTATTGTTGTGCAATTTAACTCCATATTTTTCCAATTGTGAAGCACTTCATCTGTAGTCATTCTTACAACTTGAAGTTGTTCATTTCCATGACTTATCCATCTTGCTGCTGGTTCAGCTGGTGGTTCATCAAAAACTTCCACCACTATTCTTCTGCTAATTCTAGCTGGAGAGAGAACAAGATAGTCTGCTGGTTCCTCTGATTCCTGATTTGCTAAACCAAAATCTTTTCCCATTTCTTCACCTTCTGAACTGGAATCATGTTGACTTCCTTTATCTGATTCATCAGTGAATCCGTCTTGCTGATTTTCATTACTAGTATCATCTTCAGCATTGTAGACACTCGAATTTTTTCTGCACAACTATTACTAACATTACAGGAGGGCAGAATCGTCTTTCAGAGATTACCCTGGAAGACATCTTACATCCATTCTGGATACCACCGGAAGTTTAGTCTCCATTCCGGATACTACCGGAAGTTTAGTCTCAAACCCGGACCACACACCGGGAATCTCATTTCCAACCCGGACCACACACCGGGAATCTCATTCTCAACCCGGAACACACACCGGAAGGATCATTTCCAACCTCGGAGATAACCCCGAGTTTTGTCCTTGGCGATAACCCCAAGGAATGCTGTTGTAGTTCCGACGATAACTCCGGAAATGCTTGTTTCAAACACATGCTATCAGCTTCAATCTCATACCTCCTGCCGAGGCACTCATCTCTCAAAACCCGGAGCTAACACCGGGCAGACAGGCACCCACAAGATGACCTTGCGGCATTCAAACACTTGCAGCAGTCCAATCTCAGATGTAACCCTGAGCAACGTCTACTTTCAACTCAAACCAGCGATAACCGCGGCGAAGAGTCAAACGTCATCTTGCCACATCAACACCTGCGCGTCATCTCAACACTTCAATACATACATACATACAACTATGTCCTTCAAGAACCAGGATATCCAATCCCGAGTGACTATTACCCGTGATAGCACACCGGATAGAATTTGAAGCTTGAAGACTATGGGCATGGTCCCCTCTTCCTGACTTCGTACAACCTCTAATCCATGTCATTGCGTAACTCTCGACACAAGCGGTCTGAAGAAGGTCACATATACCTCGTTCGAAAGCTCGGATTGAAGTTATGCAAGTTCGAGCGGACATTACAGTGGACGAGTGCACGTACTTCAAGATGATGGGACCCGGAAAGCCCGGGCCCACCACGACCAGCCACAGGTACACATGCGGCCATCAGTCTATAAATATAGACCTTGGGTCAGCCATTTTGAGATAGAGAAGAGAGAGAAAAGACGAGGAAGCCCTGTCCATTTTACTCTGTACACACCCATATTGAGTGTTTCCTCATCTGTTAGCTCACATATAGCTATATTTTGTCCGGCGGGAGCTGAGTATTTATCCACATAGAGTCATAGAAGTCTACATATGCAGCCCACTGTAAGCCTTCTTACATTCTATAAAGTCTTTCTTCTCATAATAGCACGCACTGTTATACACATTGAGAGTCGTGTGTGTGTGTTTGCCCGGACTTCGGTCCATGGTTTTCATTTCTGTCTGTATATATATACTTATTTATATATGTATATATTTTTATATGGACTAACATTATCGAGTTATGCCTTGATTGAGCCTATACTTCGGTCTGGAGCGTTTATTGGCTTTTGTATATATATATATATATATATATATATATATTTATATATAAATCAAGTTGTCGGACTACATACGATGAGCCTAGAACTTTGATGCAGAGCTTTTATTTGCTTATATATATATATACTTATATATATATATAATTGTTATCGAACATATCTCGATGAGCACAGATTTTACATTCTATGCATTTACTTGCTTTATATATATATATATATATATATATATATATATATATATATATTCATATATATAATCGTTGTCGGACATATCAGGTGAGCACGGATTTTACATCCTTGCATTTACTTGCTTATGAGCAGGATTTTACATCCAATGCATTTACTTGATTATATATATATATTTATATATATAACTGTTGTCGGACATATCCGATGAGCCTAGATTTTATATCTGGTGCATTTACTACTTATATATATATATATATATATTTACATTTAAATCTGCACAGAGTTTACTTAAGTGGCGATTGATCGCTTTACGATTTTATTTAAATTTAAGTCTGCGCCTTGAGTTTCTTGAGTTTACTTAAATGGCGATTAATCGCTTCTGACTTTATTTAAATTTTGTCTGCTGAGTTTACTTAAGTGGCGATTGATCGCTTACTGACTTTATTTACATTCAAGTCCCTTTGGAGTTTACTCCGTGGCGGTTGATAACATTATTGCTTTATTTATATTTCTCGATCCCCATGGAGTTGCTTCATGGTGGTGATCATGCACACACACACACACACACACACACACACACACACACATATATATATATATATATTTATAAATCGCTTTTATATATATATATATAGCTTTTATTGCTTTCCATACAAATTGCGTTATCATGTGAGCTTAGGACTCATATGATCACAGATTCGATCTCTTGAATCTAGATTCGATTCAAGTGATGGACTTTTTCCACTTGTAAGTAACTTGTACATTATTTCCGATTAATGCGAGTTTCCTTGGATGGTCATCATGCCCATAAGGAGTTCGCAAGCTCTTATATATTATTTTCTCATGAGATGCCTCACATCTCGAAAATAAAAGCAAAGAAGCCGGACATTTAATAATAAAATGGAAGTATCAAAGGCCTCAATTACTATTGAGCACAGGGTTTGAAAAACCTTTTTTAAAACTTCATTGCTATATCTTGCTTAAAACTGAATTTTCTACAAAAATTCAAACCCTATGTATATAGGTGCGAACGAGGCATAACACTACTTCCAAAAAATTGTACATTGATCCACACACACACACACATTCATATACGAGTTTCTTTGAAAAGTAGCGGTCCGTAGTGGCAACACACGGATGTCGAAGTGCTAACACCTTCCCTCCGCATAATCAAGCCCCAAAACCCTAAATGAATCTCGGTTTTAAAGACCCGTTTAGCAGTGTCACATCACTGGATCAATGTGCAAACCTTTTCGGTTGTGTTGGTGCAACCAGTTAAATACACCAACTGGCGACTCTTAAAGTCAAAAAGTCGACATTATACATGTCGGACCTTTTTCACTTGTTTTTTCAAACAAATCTCACATTAACATGAGAACACCAAAGAATAAGTAACGAAAAGGGACCCAAAAAATTCCGACGTCGACATGTAACAACCCGATATTTTCTATACAAATAAATTAGAAATTTTGCGTATAAATTTTTTTTTATATATAAATATGGGGAATATGTGCCAAGATAATGTGTATATGTATTTATGTGATAAATAAAAGTATGAATATTTACAAATAATTTTATTTTAGAATTATTGATCATTATAAATTATATTCTTATCATAATTAATTTTATAGTAGAAATGTTTTATTAATTATTTTCCATGAAAATATAATCATATATTATATATGAAATGGTTTTTAGAATTATTATAATAATTATTTTATTATATGGATTTTGTTCATATTATTAAGTTAATTATTTTTAACTTAATTAATAATGTTAAGTATGACAGATCAATCAGTATGGAATCCAAACCCTAATTTTTTTGGATTTTGATCAAGGCATGAGGATAATAATATAATATTATTTATATATTGATTTTTCAGTGCTATAATTATATACTGTATGTATTTGGACTGACAATGATTGGTCAGTTATGGTGTATTATGTCAAACCCTAGTTTTACTGTGGAAAACCCTAATTTGAAACTCAATTGTGAGTTTAAGACTATTATATAACTGTGTTATATGATTTTATGATCAATTAGGTCAACCCTAATTAACATTTAGATATATTAATTTCTTGAAATCCTAATTCTTAATTATAAACCCTAATTGCTAAATTAGCAAGGATAATTATAATTATTATATAATACCCTAATGTTCATGTATGATTAGAACCCTAATCAAATTAAGAAAACCCTAATTATAAATTTTACAAACTAATTTCATTTTTTATTTTAAACCCTAAATAAACAATTTGGGTAACATATATTAAAATTGTTAGACTATGTTTATTACATGGCCCAAAACAATCAAAGGAGAAGCCCAAAAGAAATAAAATGCAAGCCCAAACTTAGTCCACTTGATTAAGGGTATTTTAGACTTTTGATTAATCAAATTTGTGCATTAAAATAAAAGTAAAAATGGAGGAGATAATGGGGGCAAAAGGGGACCAGCCATATTAGGCCTTTTAAGGCAAAAAATTATGTTAATCAAGTTCCTTAAATAGTAAGTCTTACACACAAGGACAAGTGTGTCATGCCCCCATTGGTGGAAAGCTTAATTAGCACCCTTAATCACATGATTAGACTTAATTGGAAGAGATAAGGTGAAGCCTTTTATCCAAGGGATAACAAGAGTATGGGGGATAATAGTTAAACCACACATTTGCTAGACTTCTATAAATAGATTAGAGAGAGAAAATAAGTCATTTGCTAGCTCATTTTGTATCAACTCTCAACCTAGACTCTCTCTCTCTCTTAAACCAACGAAATTTCTTAGCATATCAGTCCCAAATCCAAGCCCCACTAACACCACAATCAAATCAGAAAGCTAGAAATCAAGATTTGTTCATATAAAGGTATAAAACCCTAGCTTAAAATCTGATCTTGATCTGCATGTTAGATGTTAGGATTTATTGTTAAAACATGTTATATATAGTATATAATGATGATCTGGATTGCTAGATGTTAGATCCATAACATTTAGAGGCTCAGATTTGAAGTTTTGCAAAATCTGGAAAAAATTTGTTTCATGGTCTGACAACAAATGTCAGGCCTTCTATCTATGTGATCTTTAAAGATATTTGTGTTTTGAAAGTTTGTAGTTGTAGTCTGGTATGTACTCTTTGATCTGGATCAAGAATCAGGCTTGGATCTGGTCTAGACTACAAGATATTCGAGGTCAAAAGTTTGATGCGGCCATGATTAAGCATTTAGGTAACCCAAAACCGCCTGCAAATGGTCTGACAACGCTTTTGATCGACTAGATCTGTCAGTGTATTGATGTTTGGGTTATGTTGTTGTAATAGAATGGTAGCTTGGTATGAGGACTTCAGTTTAAACCATTTATATCATCTAAATAACGTATAGATTTAATGTAGTGGCCGGTCAAAGTAGCATGGTAAAGCTTGAAAAAGGTTTTTTGGGTAACCCAGAAAACCTATGAACACTGCCTCTGACATGTTTTTACCGGGCTATAGCTTCTTGATCTGTTGATGTTTTGTTGATATTTTGTGTTAGATCTCTTCATTTACATACTGGCTACACACTGCAACTTATAGATCATAAAAACAATATCAGATTGCAAATTGTGTTAGCCCAAACATGCATGCTTAAGCGCATTTCTTCATTTACGGGCAACCCAAAATGAAGAAACGACCTCAACAACTAGTTTAGGCCCTTAGATCTCCTTTGTTATGCATGTTATGATTATGTTTGTTGTTGGATCTTGTAGTCTTGTATTAGTACTACACGATCTGATTAACAACATGTCCAGAAACACTTTGTGTGATGAATTATTCATGGTTAAAGTTCTTTCACTTTCGAAGAATCGATATGGTGTTCTAGGTTTGCATGAAGAACATGAAGAACACCTATAGCGATTTTTTACATCATTATAGGTGGTCTTTAATGACAAATTATTTATAAAAATCATATTTTTATTAAATAATTATAGAAAATTAGTTTTTAATTATTAAAATACATATTAAAATTATTTTTTTAAAGTCCTGAAAATAGTTTTAATTATTTTAATATATTTCATAAATATTTAATATTTTTGAAATATTAAAGGTATTTAATTTATTTATTATATATTAAATAAATTATTTAAAAATGGTTTTAATACTTTAAAAATCATTTAAAAAATTATATACTTGGTATAAGAAAATATTCTAAGTTATTTTTAATGACTTTTGATATTTTGTGATGAAATTCATTAATAAATTAATATTAATGATAATTTAGTTATTTAATAAATGAATTAAATAAATAAATTAAAAATGATTTTGTTATAATAAAATCATTTTAAATAATAATAAGGTATTTAAAAATATTTTAAGTTATAAAATATGAATTTCAATATTTAAAGATAAATTTTATTAATTAATTATTATTAATAATATTAAAGTTATTTAATAATTATATTAAATAATTTAGTTTAAAAATGATTTTATTATTATAAAAATCATTTTAAATGAAAATAAAGTGTTTAAAGATATTTTAAGTTATAAAATATAACTTTTAATATTTAAAGGATAATTTCATTAATAATTTAATATTAATGATATTTGTTTGACATTAATGATATTAAATTTATTTAATAATTATATTAAATAAATGGTTTAAAAATGGTTTTATTAATTTAAAAATCATTTAAAAAGGATATAAATGAATTAAAAATATTTTAAGTTATACTTAATGACTTTTAATATTTTGAGGAATAATACGTTAATATTTTAATATTAATGATAATTATTTAAAAATGATTTTAAATATTTTAAAAATCATTTAAGGGTGATATTGATACTTTAAAAGTATTTTGGGTTATTATAAATAACTTTTGATATTTTGGCAATGGTTTCATTAATAATTTAATATTAATTAAATATTAATGATAATAGAATTATTTGATATTTGAATCATTTAATAATGATTTCGGTGTTTGAAAATTCGTGATAAATTAATAAATGTTTATTGAGTCATTTAAAATAATATGACTGATATTTACAGATATTGAGTTACAAAATAGAGTCTTAGACTCGATAATTACCCGATAAAGTTGTCGGTACACCGACATATTTCAGAAATTGATCTGGACTTAGATATTTTGACTGTATTAATGTTTGTTTGTGATGCAATAACTGTTGAACATGTGTGATAATGTGATTAGGTTATGTCTTGATCGCTGAAAATGCGATATTATATGTTATAGTATATTGTTCTAATAGAGCGAATGATCCGATTAATGATAGGTCGTGATATAAAAGATAAAACTAAGTTACGTATTGTATGGTAGCGCGATCGTGCAAAGTATCCTACCTTTGTATTTCCTTTATGTCAATGGACATGAGTAAGAATGTTTTAGAATTATATTATTACTATACAGATTATTAATCCTATATTATATATATCATTAATTGTCAACATGTTAGTATATGGTAATTCGGATATATATTACATTCGTTAATTTCTATAAATGGTTATCTGAGTGTCCCCACTTGGATAATCATTGCATTTAATCACATGTTGATACACCTTTGTTAATTACCCGTATATATATATATATATATATATATATATATATATATATATATGTTGAATTATAGATTATTGTTGAATAAGATAAAACCTACCTATTATCCAACCGAATTGCTTTGGTTTGGAACCTTGACAAGTATGAACATGCCATTCATGGAAAAAAATTTATGTGCCCAAGGTAGCCAGAGTGAACGATAATATCATTCTTGTAATTTAGTATTGATCAATACAGGGTACAACGGGTTGATCACCCTCCGTGCCCGTAAGTTATGACGATTTACGGATGAAGTTCTGCTAAACCTATTCGAAAATAAAAATAATGTTCATAGTATGTCCACTTAACCCTATTTATAGTCAGTACGTAGTTTCAAAAATTTGTAAGAGGGTTGTTATGTTAGTATTTATCTGTTCAGATTACTTCACAACTATTGATTTGTTGTAGAAGGGTAGTATAAAGAAAACATTTAAATTCTTTCAGCTTATATATATAATTGTTATTACTTATTTGGGCACCCAAATGCTCATCCTTGCTTAATTTAAATGTTTTCGACTAAAGTGTGAACAACTTTGAAGGCTCTGCTAGAAATAAGGAAAAGGGAAGGTTCTTTGAATGATTTCAATGTTATCTTGTGTAATAGTTTAATATTATTAAGACAATGTTATATATTTATTATCATGTATTGTAAGGAAAGATTAAAGGTTACGTACTTGGGAGCTAGACTTTGATAATTATGTAAATTAAGTTTAATATTTATATTATTGCTATTATTATTAGTATTATTCCGCTCATAGAAATGGTATCGTAAAGCACCGAGTTTCGGTTTCAAGTACCTGGATTTGGGGGCTTTACAGGTTGGTATCAAAACTTTAGGGTTAGAAACCTTAGGTGGGATAGACCTTAGGCTATAACCTTAGAACAGAGGGAAACGTTGAAGATATAAATAACTCATATAGAGTTTATAAAGAGATGAATTGACTAAATTCATCGTCAAACAAAATCAAAGATAACTTATATAAAACTATTATTTGTTGTGTGTATATACTATATGCTAATCAGGATACTTTATGGGTGTAGATGTATGGTCGAAAAGGCTTGTTATATGCTTATAGCATGAAGAAGGATCAAATCCATACCCCCAAGCTAATATCGAAGCCAATAGCTGAAATAGAGGCTCACATGAAAAAACAACTCGAACGACGTGGTTATTGTAGAAAATGTAGTACGGATCCGGAGATGGTGGAGCTGACAGATAGTGATTTGGACACTAAAGTTGAAGCTGAACAAGCATCAACAGAGGTGCAAGATCTGAGGAACAAGGTTTCTTCTCTCAAAAAGTTGTGGGAAATAGAAAAGTTGTTAAATAGTCAATTGCGTCGAGGCGTTAATAGAAACAATGGAAGAACAAGATAAGCTTAAAATCCAAATTGATCGGGATGGGAGGCACAAGCAACACATCGTGTGCGCACTCCGGCAAGAAGGGAAAAGAAAGATAGAAGACCATGACTTAGGAAAATCCAATAAGAAGAAAGGAAAAGAATATGTTACATTTGTGGCTATGAGGACATACCACTGTATTGTCCCAACTTAAATCGAGAGCATATTTTATCCTCGTGGGATAGAAGGTCATCAAAGAAAAGGTTGTCCAAGAAAAAGGCGCGATGAATAGGTAGTATAGGTTACATTGTGTAGGTACATTTAATGTTAAGTATATACGTGTAATGTAATGTTCCCAACTTTTGGTATTAGTCAAGGTCAGAATCTAATTTTGTAGTCACAAAGGGATGAATGATGTTTAAAGTAGTATGTCTTATCTTTGTGTAAAGTATTAAACTAAATGAATATGAATCTAAGTTTGAGTAATGAAATGAGTTAATATACTAAACTTATATGATAAGATTTAGAATATAAAGAATAATATATGGTTTTACTTAACCAGATAATGCCGCCAAGACGTCAAACTCAAAACCAAAGGGCAGAAGAGTCTGTCAATAACGTTGAGGGACAACAACAAGCAGACCCGATGCATCACTTTGTAAACATGGTAGCACAAGCTATATAGCAAGGAATGCCAGTCGTAGGGAACCAGCCGGACAACCAACTATCCAACTTTAAGGACTTAAAGGCTGTGGGATCGCCGGAATTTAAAGGGACAACTGACCTTATTGAAGCCCAGACTTGGGTTAAAGCGATTGAAAAAGCATTCATGGTAGCTAGGGTAGCTGAGGGGTAAAAGACCGTTTTTGCCACCTACATGATGAAGGGTGAGGCAAATTTTTGGTGGGAAGCGAATCAGGCAAGGGCATGAGAGGGTGTTGTTACTTGGGATAGTTTTAAGACATTGTTCTTCGAGAACTATTTTTCATCTAGTATGCAAGCTAGGATGGAGGTAAAATTTTTGAGTTGAAGCAGGAGAATATGACGGTGTCCAAATATGACGCAAAATTCAATGAGTCGGCTAGGTTTGCTCCGCATCAAGTTGATACGGAGGCTAGAAAAGCTAGAAGGTTTGAGCTAGGATTAAAACCTTGGCTCTACAATAAGGTGGCGGTGTTACAGATCCCTACGTTTGCAACACTCATGGAGAAGGCTATTATTGCTGAGGAGGGGAGTGAGGCCATGAGCCTCTACAACAAGGAGAGTAAGGTCGAAGGAACTGGGAAGGTGGAAGTTAATAGTGGGAGTAGCGGTGGTAGTAGCAAAAGGAAGGGAAGCAATTTTGGAAGTTTACAGGTAAAACAGGAAGGAGTTAAGAAACAAGCTGTGCAGTGTGGAAACTGTGGAAAGAACTACTCTGGAGAATGTTTAAAGTGGAAGTTCGTGTGCTACAAGTGCGGGCAGGAGGGTCATATCTCTCCCAACTGCCCCAATCCTAGGATGAATAATGGGTGTTTTCTGTGTGGATCGACTGAGCACAAGGCCATATTCGCTCTAGTTGAAAGACAGGATTAACTTCCCGTCAAGTAAATTGCGATGATCTGGGAACCTTCATGCCAAAAAGCCGTGAGAGTAACCCTAAGATAGGTCAACCTCTGATAAACCAAACACGGAGGAAAGTCTCTTCATGCTTTCCATTTTTAATTACTTGTAAAAGTATTTGCTTGTAATTTTATTCCATGTTCATCCATATGTAATGGAAAATATGAAGAATATCTGTGCATGCATGACATGTTATCAATTAACAACCGGTTTTGCAGGACAAAATTCCTAAAAGGGACATGTTATGATAACATTTACATTACCCTAAGACTAAACTACATAAGTCTTTTATAGGGAAGCAATTGGGCCTGTTACCCGCTCAAAATCCAAAAAGGCCACGAGCCTACAGCCAATCATGTCTTCTTCTGACCAGTCTAATGCTGTTTCCCGAAAAGAATTTGACGGAATGAGTAAACAAATTATAGACTTGGCTATTCTACTAAAAGAATTACACCAGTCCACTTAGGGTACGAAGATACCTATACATACTGAATCCTCTACACAAGGAGGAGTTCAAGTTCTGGAAAAAACAATTCCAGAACCTCAGTTGGATACGACCAACAAAGACTCTGAAAACACCCATCTTAGAGGAGATCCAGACACTAGTGATATCAAGAAGAAGGTCCTTTAAATGGAGGAAACTATCCGTGTTCTCAAAGGGATTAGAACACATGGCAGTGTCTCATATGCAGACCTTTGCATATTTCCTGGTGTTCATGATCCTGAGAAATTCAAAACCCCTGGATTTTGAAAAGTATGACGGATTAGGGGATCCTTATACCCATTTAAAGGTATTCATTGGAGAACTTGGATCTTACGCGGAAGATGAAAAGCTCGAATCTGATTATTCAAAAAGAGTCCGGATTGGAGAAGCTTGGTTAAGTGGTATACTAGATTAGACAACTCAAAGATCCATAGGCTGGAAGAAGCTAGCTCACGCCTTCCTCACTCAATCTGATTTTCAATCTCGGATGGCTCTGGCCAGGTACCAAATTACCAAGGTCAAGAAATAGTCTAATGAGTCATTCGAGAGAGTATGCTCAAAGGTGGAGGCGCCTTTACTCAAGTTATTCCTTCCATGACAGAATCAAAAATGGTCATGACTTTCATAGATGTACTGGAAGCTCCTTTCTATGAAAGAGTTCTAGCTGGTATTGGCAAACAATTTTTTTAAATAATCAAGCACGGAGAGATGGCTGAGATGGGATTGAAGTCTGGAAAAATTCAAGACCTAAGCCGCTCTTAAAGTTATTCTTGAACACATCCAATTCGAATCTTATGGAAACAACCCTGAGAGGGTCCATAAAAGAAAGAGGAGGATGTTTCCTTGATCTTTACAAGACGGAAAAGGCAATCAAAGCATGCCTATACAAAGGAGAAACTATTCCCCTTTTCAAGCACAGTCTTCAAACCCTCCATTGCCTAAAGGTGGAGATGCAAAGCGACCTCGGATGTTCACACCCTTAGGGGATTTGCTCGAGAATATTCTTGCTCTTTTGACTACTAAGAAGAAAATTACACGTCTTCTTCCGCCATCCAACCCTAATGGGAGGGGTTTCAATGCTACTCGAAAGTGTGCTTATCATGCCGGAGCACCTGGACATGATACTCAAGATTGTTGGGCCTTGAAACATAAGATCCAAGATTTAATAGACAACAGTGAGATCGTGGTCACCAAACCAGATCAACTTCATGTGCAAGACAACCCTCTTCCTCAACACAAAGAAGAAGAGGTCAACATGATTAGTTGGAGCACTAGGCAAAGTTCCAGTTTTAATGGCGAGCCATCTCAGACCATCAAAGATGGTGTTGACATATGGGATTATGCAAAGTTCCAGTTTACTATGGAACGAAAGATAAAAGCTCTTTGCCAACAAATTGAGCAATTGACTAAACTGGTGACCCATCAGCATCAAGTCACACGCCAATTAATTAGACAGGAACATGCCTACCTCCTTCCATTTTTTATGAATGCTCCACCATCACCTTTAGAAAGCGAAGCTATGGAGGACAAGGTTACAAAGAGAGAAAATGCTAAAGACCATCGGGATTTTGCCAATCAAAGGGAATTCACCTATCTCGGCCATTATATGGAGGAGATATTGCAAATGTTGATAAATGAAGGAAGAATTACGTTCCTTCTACCTCCAATCAATCCCTGCTCCGGACGATTCAATTCTGATGAAGTGTGTCAATATCATTCACACTCTCGCAGTGTCCTGCAAATCGCAGATTATTACACTGTGTCATTTCATTCAAAATCTTATTGATAGCGGTGTCCTGCAAATCGCAGATGATTACACTGTGTAACTTAAGAGTGGGAATGCATGTCCTACCAAATGGAAGGGATCAATAACAGTTATATCCGACGAAGATGATAAGACTGTTAGAGTATTTCCCATACAACGAATTCAACTCAAAGGAGCTGGCAATCCTTTGAAAGTGGCCGCACCTGAGCCAATTCCTTTACCCTTCAGACCACAACATCCTGTTGTCAGCTTGCACAAAGTTCCATGGAATTATGGAGAAGCTGAAGGATCTACGTCTCATACTACTGCTATAGTGTCGAAGGATAATCCACTATATCTTCCTCAACGGGTTATGATGCCTACTTGCAAAGCAAAGGGGAAGATTCCCATGGAGAAGATTGAAAAATTCCTCCGCACTATGGGCCACAATGAAGCCAATGTGGTTTTAAGCTTACGACAAGCTCCACACCAGATATCTATACTAGATTTGGTTTTCTCTTTCGAAGATCATCGAAAGATCTTATTGCAGGTTTTGGAAGAAGCCTATCTGCCAAAATCAGTGGATGTGGAAAGATTTTAACATCTGGTTGATCACATTTTGAATAATAATGTGATATCCTTCACTGATGATGATATACCACCCGAAGGGACCGATCATTGTAAACCACTGCACATCGCAGTATTATCCTCCGGGTACATGCTAGCTGGAGTTTTGATAGATGGAGGCTCATCTCTGAATATCTGTCCTTATGCCACCTTGGTGAAGATGAATGTCAATCTCAAGAAAAGCCAAAACAGCCACACGGTTATCAGAGATTTTGATGGATCCCGATGAAATGCCGTCGAAAAGATTGAATTGCCAATGAAGATTGGCCCAAATACATTCAATGTATCCTTCCATGTCCTAAAGATAGATTCAGGATACAACCTGCTATTGGGGAGACCATGGATACAAATGGCTGGAGCTGTTCCCTCCGCATTACATCAACAACTCAAATACATTATCAACAATAGTCTAGTCACTGTTAATGCTGAGCCGGAGTATCCTGAACAAGGAGATCTTCCAATCATCAGTTTCAACACTGAAGTTGAGTCGGCCAGTTTTCATACCTTGGAAGTGAGTAACACTCAATATCATCCTATTGAAGCACCACTTCCCATACCTAAGATTTCTGCCGAGGTTATGTCGGCTACTCAAGAAATGATGTCATTGGGTTATCAGCCTGGACAAGGGCTTGGTAAGGATAAGCAGGGTATTAAGCACCCTATTCAAATGTCCAGTCAAATTGGGACGGTAATGGGCTAGGCTATCCCGCCGATTCGATCGTAGGAATCGGCATAAACACAGTAGGTTCCTCGAAGCTTCCGCCACGGTGATGTATTCAATCTGCACCTCATGAGTATGTCGATCTCTCCGATTAAGGTGCCGACACATTATGACTATCTTTTGTTTCCTAAGCCGTTACCATTCAAAGCAAAAGAGGTGCCGATTCACGATCCCAAGTGGAAGAAAAGGAAGCGAAACGTAAACATGACATTTGCCTTGATGATGGCGAGCTACACGTCATTGTTCATGATGAACATACAAATGATACACCCCCTGCACGATGATTGCCCAGATTTCATGGTTATCATTCGGAGAAGGAGGACAATGACGATCTTTCCATCATCTGCGGTCAAATCCGGACTTTGCCCTCGATAATTGGAACAACATTCAATGCATTGGTCGATGAGGGTAAAATGGGCGAAAAATCCCTCCGCCTCAGAGATAACTTTAATTGCTTACTTTTCTTTACAAAGATCTAGCGATTATTTTATCAAGTACATGCTAACACTTTTGTATGATCAAACAGTTGCATATATTAAGTGAAAGCATATTCTGTTTCAGGACTCTGAATTTAGATGTGCCTGTACTTGCTGATGAGGTGCCTTCTCTCCACAAGGGCTGTAACTTTGATGCAAAGTTGGACTCAGACTTGATGGACATTCAAGAGGACATTGAGACACCTCAGGAGATTAAGGAATGGGTCACAGATAAGCCTAAACCCAACCTTGACCAAACCACTCCTTTCAATCTTGGAACCTTAGAAAACTCTAAGCTAATCCAAATTGGTTCAGACCTTACCACAAATTAGCGGAATGACATGGTTGCACTATTAACCCAATTCCAAGATGTGTTTACATGGTCTCATGAAGACATAGTGGGTTTGTCCATGGACATTGTTCTTCACCGCCTTCCCATTAAAGAAGGATTCAAGCCAGTTAGGCAAAAACTCAGGCGATTGAAACCTGAGTGGAGTTTAAAGGTTAAAGAAGAAATTGTGAAACAATTTCAAGCTGGCATCATCATGGTGTCTACATATCCGGAGTGGATATCTAACATTGTTCCTGTGCCTAAACCAGGAGGGAAGGTGCAAGTTTGCGTGGATTATCGGGATCTGAACAAAGCTTGCCTGAAAGATAGCTTTCCTGTACCTTTTATCCACATTCTTATTAACAACACTGCTCAATACGACATGTACTCCTTTGTTGATTGCTTTGCGGGGTACCATCAAATTATGGTCGCTGAGGAAGACCATGAGAAAAATGCTTTCATCATGCCTTGGGGAACTTTTTGCTACAGACGGTTGTCATTCGGCCTCATCAATGTCGGGGCAACCTATCAGCGAGCTATGATGGCTCTTTTCCACGATTTAATGCATAAGGAGATAGAGATCTAAGTGGATGACATCATTGTCAAATCCCGAAGGGAAGAGGACCACCTAGACCATCTCAAGAAGTTATTCAACATGTTGCATAAGTACAACTTGAAGTTAAATCCAGCCAAGTACGCCTTTGGTGTTAAATCAGGCAAGTTGCTAGGATTCCTAGTCAGCCACAAAGGGATTGAACTGGATCCTACCAAAATCCAGGCCATCAAGGAAATGCCCATTCCTCAGACAGAGAAGGAAATACGGGGATTTTTAGGAAGAATCAACTTCATTAGTAGGTTCATTTCTCAACTCACAGTAACTTATGAGCCCATCTTCAAGCTATTAAGGAAGAACTCCTCCATGAAATGGAATGATGAGTGCCAGAAAGCCTTCCTTACCATTAAAGAGCAGTTGGTTAATGCTCCTATTTTGGTACCTCCTATTTTGGTACCTCCCAGGGATGATGTTCCCCTATTCATGTACCTGTCCATTAATGACAATGCCATGGGCTGTATGCTGGGGCAAAAAGACGATAGAGGCCAGGAACGAGCTATCTATTACCTTAGTAAAAGATTCAGCACCAGTGAACACAAGTACACTCTGATTAAGAAGACTTGTTGTGCTTTAGCGTGGGCTTCTATGAGGTTACATCATTACCTTTATGGTCACACAACCCATCTCATATCCCATGTGGATCCTCTCAAGTATGTGTTCAGTAAGCCCATACTGAATTATCGACTATCCAGATGGCAGTTGATCCTACAACAATTTGACATCGTCTATATGATGCAGAAGTCTGTCAAAGGTCAAGGAATTGCGAATCAACTGGCCGCCGTACCTGCAGGGGACTACAAACCCTTGGAAACATACTTCCCCAATGAAGGGGTAATGACAGTTCAGCAACAACATCAGTAGGATACATGCCGTACGTGGAAAATGTATCTTAATGGAGTACATTAACGTAGAAGGTTACGGGCTGAGCAGGTTCTAGTATCACGATATCATGCGGTATCATGGGGAAGCGATATCCTGTTGTCAAATTGCGGTTTATCGGCACCAACAACACAAATTGAAGTATGAAGGTATATCATGGGGCTATAACTTGCCCGTTCAATGGGTATCAGACGGTTAACTGTCTTTGGGGATTCTGAATTGGTGATCAGACAATCCACAGGAATCTATCAAACCAAAGAATTACATTTGTTTCCTTACCATCGGCAAGTTCTACAAATGGCTTTGGAGTTCGAAGAAATCTCCTTTCTACACATTCCTCGTAATAGGAATGATTTTGCGGATGCATTAGCAACGTTGGCCTCCTTGGTTTACATACCTGGCAAGGAAAGTATGCCAAACATTACAATTGTAATGCAAAAAGCCCCAGTCTATGGGAACTATGTCAGAGAAGTATCGGATGAACTACCTCCAGTCCACCACCCTTGGTATCAGCATATCAAGGAGTATCTGCGAGATGGATCTACACCCGCTAAGGCGACCCTAATTGAGAAGAGGCGGATCCATCGACTTGCTATGAAATTCTACCTGAGCGGAGATGCACTCTACAAGAGAGATGCAGGATTAGGTCTCCTCAGATGTCTAGACAAAGACCAAGCTCAGAGGCTCATGGATGAGATCCATGGTGGAATATGTGGCCCACACATGAGCGGCCCCTTACTTGTCAAGAAAATTCTCAGAATAGGATATTATTGGCTTACACTCAAAGCTGACTGTGATGATTATGTCAAGAGGTGCTATCAATGCCAGATCCATGTGAATGTTATCCACGCCCCTCCAAGGGAGCTCTATAATATGAGTTCGCCTTGGCCCTTCTCAATGTGGGGAATGGACGTGATCGGGCCCATCGAGCCCAAAGCTAGTAATGGTCATAGATTCATATTCACCATGATTGACTACTTCACTAAATGGGTAGAAGTAGCCTCCTTCCCCAGGGTTACCAAAGAAGTTATCACTGCTTTCATCAGAAATAATGTAGTCTATCGATATGGACAACTAGAGGTCATTGTGTCAGACAATGCTAAGAACCTCAACAACAAAATGATGGAGAAGTTATGTAGTAAATTCCACATCAAACACCTTAACTCCATCATCTACCGTCTAAAGATGAATGATGCTGTCGAAGTGGCTAATAAAAATATCAAGAAGATCATGCAAAAAATGTCTGCCAATCACAAAGGATGGCGAGACCTCTTTCCTCGACTTTATTAGCCTCTGAACTTCTATCGTTACTTCCACCGGGCAACCCCTACTCATTAGCCTATGGGATGGAAGCAGTGCTCCCCATAGAGGTGGAAATGGAATCCCTCAGAGTATTGATGGATGCTCAGTTGGATGAGGACCAATGGGTACAAGACATGTATCACCAATTGTCTCTAACAGACGAAAGGAGAACCGCGACAATCTTCCATGGTTAATTATATCAACAAAGGATCGCACGATCCTACAACATAAAAGTCCGACTATGGAAATTTAAACAACATGACTTTGTTTTGAAGAAGATCATTGACAACCAAGATCAATCTAAGGGAAAATTCGCTCCTAACTGGGAAGGCCCATTTGTTGTCAAGGAGGTATTGACTGGAGGTGCTCTCAGATTGCAGGAAATAGATGACGATGAATTTCCACAGCTTATCAACTCGAACACCATGAAACGGTACTATGTCTGAAGTTACCATCAAACAAACATCCTGGTTTTGATCATCAAGTCACCAGTCATTCCAGTTTTGAACCCTTCCTTTCTACATACTCTTCTGCCCCTCAGGGAAACATACACTTCAAACCAGCAGCCTGGTTTCACCTCATTTCAAATCTTTCATACAATTTCGGTTATCCTGAAGACGGGATTGAACCTTTTATACTTGTAATTTATCATGAAGACGGGATTAAACTTTTCTACGTCTGCAGTTTATCCTGAAGACGGGATTAAACTTTCCTACGCTTGTAGTTTGTCCTGAAGATGGGATCAAACTTTTTCCACACCTGCAATTTATCCCCATTATGGGATCAAACTTTCTTCTCCCCACAGTAGAGCCTGCACATGAGATTCACACTTCTCTTTAGCTGCGATTCGTCTTGAGGGGCGAACTACGTCGACCTGATCTCCTCTTCAATAGGAGTACGTAGGCAACCATATTCTATATGTCCTCTTCAATAAGTGTTTGGCCTCCAGAGGTGATCCACCAAGGAAGAAGAATTTTCAAGAAGAAGGGTGTATTGGCTCAAACCCTAGTTTTTCCTATCTCTATAGAAAAGGGGGCGTACTCTCCAACTCTTGGAATTACGTATATTTGATATCTGATATAAGACTCCTCTTATAAAGATATCAAGTAACCCTATTTTAATTAAAATAAGGTATTATTCATTAATTAAACTCTTTTAATTAAATGGGCTCCCTAATCCTATTAGGGATAATTAATTAAACTCTTTTAATTAAACTCATCATGGAATGATCCATGTCCAACAGTGTTCGATTTCTCCTTTCAGACACACCATTCAGCTGTGGCGTCCCTGGTGGAGTCCATTGTGAGATTATACCATTTTCTTTGAGACAATCGAGAAACTCACTGCTTAAGTATTCACCACCTCGATCTGATCGAAGAATCTTAATTCTTTTACCCGTTTGTTTCTCTACTTCACTTCTGAACTCTTTGAACTTTTCAAATGATTCAGATTTGTATTTCATTAAATACACATATCCAAATCTTGAGTGATCATCAGTGAATGTAATAAAATAAGAATACCTTCCTCGTGCATTCGTTGTTATAGGTCCACATACATCTGTGTGTACCAATGCTAACAACTCTGTAACTCTTTCTCCTTTTCCACTAAAAGGAGATTTAGTCATTTTTCCCATGAGACAAGATTCTTAAGTTGGATATGATTCATAATTCGATAGCTCTAGGAGCCCATCTTTATACAACTTAGATAATCTTGTTTCATTAATATGATCAAGTCTACAGTGCCACATATAGGTATAATTAACATCATCTCTTTTCCTTATCTTAGTTTGTTCAATTTGAAGTATATTTTCATGCAAGTCAAGTATATAAAGTCCATTTCGCAAATTACCAACACCATATAAAACATTATTATTATAAATAGAACAACTATTGTTCTTTATTATAATGTCAAAACCATCCATATCCAATACAGATATTGAAATAATATTTCTAATAAGTGACGGAACAAAATAACAATTATTTAAACTAATGGATTTGCCCATAGGCAGTGCTAAACAATAAGTCCCTATAGCTAATGCAGCAACCTTTGCTCCATTTCCCACTCGTAGGACAACCTCATCCTTGCTCAACTTTCTACTTCTGACCAGTCCCTGCATATTATTACATATGTGAGAACCACAGCCGGTATCCAATACCCAAGTAGAAGATTGACTTTCAGAAAAATTAATTTCAATCATAAACAAACCTTGATTAGGATTCGAAGCTTCTCCAAGCTACTTTTGCTTTTTTTTTCTGCAAGATAATCCTTGCAGTTCCTCTTCCAGTGACCCGACTTGTTGCAATGGAAGCAAATTCCTTTGCTAGCTGGATCAGGTTTATTTTGATCCTTCACTTTCGCCTTTCCCTTAGCCTTTTTGGATTTCTTCTTTTCAGAAGATACCTTGGGACTCTTCCTTTTCTTGAAAGAATCATCCACCAGTAAGACATGGTTATTCTTGGATGGGAAGTGACCTTCAACAGTTTTCAACATGTTAAGTAATTCAGACAAGCTGACATCTAACTTATTCATGTGAAAATTCACAACAAATTGTGAGAAGGTGTCTGGGTGTGACTGCAAGACTAAATCTTGACTCAACTCCCCATCCATGACGAACCCAAGCTATCCAAGACGTTCAATCAGATTGATTATCTTTAAGACATGAGTCTCAATGGTAGTGCCCTTGGTCATCCGAGATCGGAAGAGCTCCTTAGATATCTCATATCTAGCAGTCCTACTTTGCTCACCATATAACTCTTGAAGGTGCAATAGCATAGTAGGAGCATCCATGTTTTCATCTTGTGTTTGAAGCTCAATTACTCATGGATGCGAGCATGATGCATTGAGCCACTGATGCATCATTTTGCCACTGTTTAAAAGTAGCAATCTCTTCCTCGGGTCAATTTACATTTACGCAACTTTTTGCAAATACAGTAATTTAGGACATAAGAAATCTTTTCAAAGATGAGAACAATTCTCGATTCCTTAACCAAATCTGTAATTGATTCCCCCAGGTTTGTTAGCATCAAGTATGCTACACAGTGAAATTAGTGAATGTGACATTTTCAAAATTTTGCATGTAAAAAGATAATATTTTAGCAAACATTCATTTAATTAATTATCAAAATAAATTAGGTCTTATTTTATATTGGTATCTCCCACTATTTTCTTCAAACTATATTACCCTCATGAATATAGTTCAGCAATATCTAATTAAAGATTTGCTAGTGAGGATAAGGATCCCATTTCAAATGTATATAGCCTTGTGTGTGCACAACAAACTATATATAAATAAATAGGTAGACAACTCTTGTCAATTACATCATCATGTAACTCCTTATATTTTGGCTCTTAAATCATAATGGTCAAGTGTGTGCACATCCGAACTAAAATGATTTAAGTTAAGTCATACCCAGCATTTCCATATAAGTGAAGAGAAAACTACAACCCTTGTGTGTGCACAACAAAGCGATAATGTTCAATTCCTTATAAACATCAAATGTAATAAAAATAACATCTTAAATTTTAATATTTACCTTGTGTGTGCACAACAAACTCATATTAAATATTTAATACTCTATTATTTTTATCATGCTGGAAGGCGACGTTCGATATTGTAAATATCTTTGAACGTTACAACTTACTATAATATCTTTGAGGGGTTTGTTATTATTAGTCTCATCTTGTTTAGCGCGCATGAAAATATATATATAAAATACGCGTCATATTATTAAACATATGAAGCATGTTTGCATAATATATAATATATATAATACTAGCATGCACATAAAGAATACTATATTCTACCCGGATTGATTATGGACTTTTATTCTAGTTTGGTTCACTAGAGCCACCAAGTGAACCAAAAGGTCAAACCCTAGGGTGCAAGAACAAACATTTAAGTATAACTATTACATTTAAACCCGGGCTCCATTACAAACGGGTCTTCAAACGCTCCTTGTTCCTTGATCTCTGGTTCTTCGAAAAAATTCTAACTAATCCTATTACATTAAACTATTTAATTTAAATAGAAACCTTGATCAGCAGTCAAGGGGAAGTACATAAGCGATAGATAGAATTTACATCAAGAAAAAAACCAGAAAAGACGAGGTACGCAGACCCCATTTAATAAAACTCATTCATTCAAACATCCAACTAAAATAAATCCAATCACATTGGTTAATGGTCCATAATCAATCCTATTTATTATCATACATATCATCATATGTATCAATAAATAAAATTATTCCATATATATATGAATATAATTTAATGGGCAATATTATGTTACATGAAATCTAATTTCAAGTTTAAAATAAACTCTTTATTTTAATTATAAGATTATTAACATTAATATATATATATATATATATATATATACTAAAAAAAACGTGAGAGATCCGCTTTTAAAATATATATATATATATAAATATATTATATAATACACCACAATTCACATAAAGGTGATCTTACTTGTATTACATTGTAAAAAGTAAATCACGTGCTTCAATATATTTATATACTAGATATATATTAGATATATACCAACACTTTGACTCCTAATAGGCGACCATGGAGTATTCAAGCTTCGGTTTATATATATATATATATATATATAACGTGAATAACAAAAAAAAAACACAGACTCACTTTAAAAAAGCAGGATTACCGAATCCAAAAATGGGTTTCATAAAAAGATGCTCAACATTCCTTTTTTTTTTCTTCATAAAATAATAATTTTATACAACAAATTATGCCCAATAAATTATTCAAAATTAATACCCATACATATATGGAATCAAAATAATTAATAATTCGCATAAAGTTTGGCTTTGATACCACTGTAAGGTTTTGTGAAAATCAAAGTAGCAATCAAATTGCAAAAATTAGCGGAAGCAAAATAAAATAAGATTTTAAAATTTTCACAAACCAATTATCCGGATCATCCTTTATGCATATTATTAATTAAACGAAGAATAAGAAGTTATGAAATCATACTGTTGTAGAAATGAGCTTCCTCAGGTACGAGTTCACCTCCTACTTCTCCGCGATCTCCTTGAATCTCCGGGTAGACTCCTTCCTTTGATCAATATTAGCCACCCAAATGTTTGGCCTCTAGAGGTGATCAACCAAGGAAGAAGAATTTTCAAGAAGAAGGGTGTATTGGCTCAAACCCTAGTTTTTCCTATCTCTATAGAAAAGGGGGCGTACTCTCTAACTCTTAGAATTACGTATATTTGATATCTGATATAAGACTCCTCTTATAAAGATATCAAGTAACCCTATTTTAATTAAAATAAGGTATTATTCATTTAATTAAACTCTTTTAATTAAATGGGCTCCCTAATCCTATTAGGGATAATTAATTAAACTCCTTTAACTAATTTTCCCTTCTAATCCTATTAAGAATAAATGAGAGTACTTATATTAAATTAATTCCTAAACTCTTTTTGTAAGACCCCATCTTATTATGAATAAAAATTAAATTTTCTCTATTTATTATCTTGAAATAATAAGGAGTTAATTTGATATAATACTTTGGTTATGGGTGAAATGTGCAAATTTTATAAAATAAGCAAGTGGTTATATAATATTCATTTTTTGTCGGGGAATATTCGTTTGGTCGTGGAATATTCTTGTTGTTCTGCAATATTCATACGATGGTATGACCATTTATAATGAAATAACCGTTGGATGAAGAAAACGATAAATTTGAGTTTTTATAAATAACGGCGTAGTTGTTATCGTGAACACTATTGGAAGGCACTACTCAATAATTGTTACAGTAATTACTTTTCAATATTTTATTTTATTGATTCAATAATTGCTGCGTTGATATTTTATATTATTGTTGTTTCAATAATTGTCACTACACAGTATTTCCCATTATCAAATCAATAATTCATATTATTTGAATAATATTATTAGATAGCATTATTGGCAATGTCTAGAAAGTTCTGTCTAAGGAGAGGTTTGGTCACCTAATTGCGCGCCAGTAAGGAGAAATCCTTATCGGAAAGCCCCCTCTTTCCTAAGAACGGCCTGGTTGTCATAATTGTAATTCTGTAATATTATTTGTCAATAATTAATTATTGATTCATATGATAATGAAATATTTATTTTATAATTGATGGATATATTTATTTTATGTGGATATAATTGAAGGAATTAATGTTGAGGTATTTTTGTCGGAATGGAGGTATTAAAAATTAAATCACTGTTCTTGAGATATATTACGTGAGTTATAATTTTTAATCTGACCGTTGGATCATTGTGAATTTTGGATATGTTATACATATATTAGTTGAGTATATGTCCACAAATTTTGAACCGTTAAAAATGAACGAAGGTTTTGTTATGAATTTTAAGAGGTGACTGATTCAGAAATTAGGTATATAATTGATTTTGGTGGAAAATTCTAGAATTGAGTGGGCCCCACTTGTGGTTGGTGAAGAAATATGCTGAATTTTATTTCAAATGTGGTGGGTGGCAATAGTAGCGGGTAAAGCCATCAGGTAGCAGGTCAAGTCTGTTTCGGCGGGCTAACATTTTCCTATAAATAGAGGGCTAAGTTAGAATTAAAAATCACACCAGAAACATAAGCTTTCTCTCTCTCTCTCTCTCTCTCTCTATTATCGAGCGTGTTTTGTGAGTATTTAGATACTTTGAGAGTTGCTGTTTAGTACAAGTTTTATTCAGCATCACTTCCGACCTTTCATTCCGAAGTACTGATTCTTTGAGGTAAGGGATGTTATTTTCTTCTTAAATGATATTATTTTCTTCAATATCATTATGCCAAAATATTGGTTTGAACTTTATAATCAAATTTGGAACTTTTGTGTCGGGGTTACTATTCAAGTATACGACACTATTCACGTACACAACACTATTCACAAATACGGCACTATTCATCAAAAAATAAAATTTTCTCTTTTTCGTCCCAGATGTCTTTTATGGTTACTATCTTTGATTGTATCCATGTTTTGATCTTTATTTTTGAATTCTACTTCACACTTGGTTATTATGAAGTATTATTGAATTTGGATAAACCGAAATACGAATCCCTAATATTTGTCCTTCTGTCTCACTGGATTCATTCTCTAAAATATTTTTTTATCATCCTCAGTCCTTAATGGTGATACTTGATGAATATCTTTGGCCTGTAGTGCAAAGATGCAAAGATGAATGATTACCTGATGAATATCTTTGGCTCGTAGTGCAAAGATGAACAGGTGTTGAGATGAAAATGACCAACTGGTGATACAAATGACTATCTTTGGCCCGTAGTGCAAAGATGAATATTTGATGCAAGATGTATATTGATTGATGTTACAGGGATAAAATATTGATGATGGACTTTTAAATTCATAGATGATAGTAGATTTCATTCTCTACTTAACTCTTCTAATGAATTGTTGTTTCCGCTGCAGTTGTTGATCTAAAACTTGTTATCTATTGTATTTTATCAGATTTTTTCCCTGTTGAGGACTAATGATAATTTGTTGTATATTATCTTAGTCATAATATTCTTTACTGGGCTAGTTGAGCTCACCCTTTTCCTTTTTGTTCCATTTTTCTTCTCAGGAGATGAGAACATAGCAGGATCTAGTCGGGGTATGGAGTGATGGTTCTAGAAAGATGTTTTAGCTGTCCTCACTATTTTTGTAAAATAGTGTATGAATAATTGTAATGAGGACTTTATCTGGGTGTGGATATTGTCTAGAAGACAATATTTGTATTTAAACTCACAGTATGTGTTGTCGTATTTTGCACGACAATTGTATTAATAAAGTTGTAGTTATTTTCTGTACCAAGTATTTGGCGACTCAGAATGGGTGATGTATACCTATTTTGGGGCATCACGGTTGCATCGAGCTTAGGGATATGGTCTCCATGGAGATCGGGAATAGAACTAGGAGGAGAGATGAGTAAATCCTTCACTAGTGTGTCCTACCTAAGCTTATTTGTTGGTCGGTCATAATATAGGGATATTATGTGATATGTTAATTTGTTTAATTAACCCTTGTTTTATGGCAGTTTTTAAGAATGGCAGCTGAGAACATTAACAATGGAGTCTATGAGACTAACCTTTGATTACCAACCAAGAGAACGTGCAACAGGAAGGCAATATTCCTCCTGTAAACAACACTACAGAGCAAACGATGAATGATGCGATGTTTAGAAGCTTTTTGCAGTTTATGCAAAATCAGATGAGGGAGATTCGTGTACAAAATATGGGTAGAAATGATAGCAACGCTTGCGATGCATCACAACCAAGCGGTTCAAGGAGTTGGGACCACCAGTTTACGGGAAAGCCGATCCAATTAAAGGCGAAACGTGGGTTAAGCAAATAACCAAGATATTCGATGTCTTGGGTTGCGCGGAGGAATGAAGAGGTTCCATTCGCCACCTTTATGTTCCGTGGTGAGGCGATTCTTTGGTGGAAATCTGTGAAGCGTACCCAGCTAGCCGCACTCAACATGTTTTGGGAGAAATTTCAGAAACTGTTCAATGACAAGTACTTTCCTGAAAGTATTCGTCATATGAAGGAGGTAGAGTTTATTAGGTAGAACGAAACAACATGGCGGTGTCCCAATACGAGGCGAAGTTCATGCGGAGTTATCGAGTTTCACCTCATTTGGTAAAAATGAGGAACGTATGACGCGGATGTTTACGAGAGTCTAAACCCGAGATTCGACAATATCTTATCTCTCATAAATTTTCTTTATATTCAGATGTTGTAAACAAGGCTCAATTATTAGAGCGCGATAACGAGTATGTTCAACCGAGGGACCACAACCAGGGTCATACTGGTGACAGCAGTCATCGGAGTGATGATAACCAGCGAGGAGGGAAATATACGGATAAAAGCGGTAACCACTCGGGTGGTCATCGTGGCCATGAAAATAGGAGAGGTGAGTCAATTGGAAATTTCAAAAAGAGGAGATTCAACAATGACGGAAAGACATCAAAGACCAAAGACCAAAGACCAACAACAAATTCTAGGGGAGGAGAATGACCTTGATTAGATGCTATAGATGTGGAGAGGAGGACACATAAGTCCAAATTGCTCACGACCTTCCAAGGTGTGTTTCAATTGTGGAAAAGACGGTAACATAAACCCAATTTTTTCGATGGCAAAAAGTCAAGTCCAAGCTGGGACGGCGGCACCAAAGGCGCACTACAAACAAAACAAAATCGCGGTTGAGGAAGGAAGGCGTTTTTTAGTGGTGGCCAAAATCGAAACCCGAATGAAGTGATCATGGGTAAGCTAATCTTGAACTCTTGCAAAGTTTATACCTTACTAGATACCGGTTCTACCCATTCTTTTATCTCTCCTACTTGTGCTCAACGTTTAAACTTGACTCCAGAGAAATTGGACTTTAACTTATCTGTTGAAACTCCGTTAGGTGAAACCTTCGTTACATCTACAGTTTATAAATCTTGCTTGATCCAAGTTGGCATAATCACATTACCTGTTGATCTTATTTCTTTAAAGATACTTGCATTTAATATGATTTTAGGGATTGATTGGTTAACCACTCATCATGCCAAAATTGATTAATTTCGCAAGGTTGTTAGTTTTCATATTCCTAACCAACCTGTTATACGAATTCAAGAAACTAAACCACTAAAATCAGTCACTATCATATCAAGCCATAAAGCTATTCGTTTATTGAAAAACGGATGTCAAGCTTTCTTAGCCCATATTATGGACTTGAACAAAAACACGTCAGATTTGAATAATATTCCTACTGTTAATGAATTTCCTGAAGAACTTCCTGGTCTACCCCCGGAATGTGAAGTTGAATTCTTTATTGATCTTGAATCGGGTACAAAGCCCATTTCTAAAACCCCATATTGAATGGATCTTATTGAACTTCAGGAGTTAAAAGTCCAACTACAGGAATTGTTAGACATCGGTTTTATTTGTTCTAGTACATCTCCTTGGGTGCTCCTATTTTATTTGTAAAGAAGAAAGACGGGAGTATGCGACTTTGTATTGACTACCGAGAATTAAACCATGTCACCATCAAGAATAGGTATCCACTACCTCCCATTGATGACCTGTTTGACCAGTTGCAAGGAGCACAATACTTTTCAAAGATCGATCTTCGTTCTGGATATCATCAGCTGAAGATTAAAACTGAGGATATTCCAAAGATTGCCTTCAGAACTCGGTACGGGCATTATGAATTCTTAGTCATGTCTTTTGGATTGACTAATGCTCCTGCTGCTTCCATGGATATGATAAACCGTGTATTCAAGGAATATTTGGATCAGTTTGTTGTTGTCTTTATTGATGACATCCTCATCTATTCCAAAAGCCGTGAAGATCATGAGCACCATTTGAAGCTGGTACTTTAAAGACTTCGTGACAATAAGCTATACGCCAAGCTGAAGAAATGCGAATTCTGGCTTAAGAAAGTAGCATTCCTTGGGCACGTGGTGTCAAAACATGGAGTATCTGTTGATCTGGCAAAGATTGAAGCAATCCAAAGTTGGGAGCAACCAAAGTCGACGACCGAAGTGCGTAGCTTTCTGGGCTTAGCTCATTATTATCGGAGATTCTTGGAAGGATTTTCTCGAATCGCTACTCCGTTAACTTAGCTGACTCGAAAAGATGCAAAATTCGTATGGAACGAGGAATGCGGGAAGAGTTTCCAAGAGCTCAAGAGGAGACTCATTTCGGCACCTGTTCTGACAATACCATCTGGTTCGGATGGATTTTTTATCTACAGCGATGCTTCAGGCAAAGGGTTAGGATGTGTTCTCATGCAACATGGGAAAGTCATAGCCTATGCCTCGCGATAACTCAAAGAATATGAGAGGAATTATCCTACTCACGATCTAGAGTTGGCAGCAGTCGTTTTTTGCGTTGAAAATCTGGAGACACTACCTGTATGGGTAGAAAGTGGAGATATATACGGATCATAAAAGCCTTAAATATTTCTTCACCCAAAAAGAACTCAACATGCGACAATGGCATTGGCTCGAGTTGTTGAAAGATTACGACCATAGCATTCAATATCATCTTGGAAAAGCAAACGTTGTAGCTGACGCATTGAGTAGAAGATCGTATGCGGGTACGAGTGCGATGTTGTTACGACAAAGTCCCATTTTGTATGACTTACAAAGGATGGAGATAGAGTTAAAGGCTCCATGTACCCACGTGATGATGGCAAATATACGAGTATAACCGACTTTAATCGATAAAGTTAAAGCTGCTCAAGCTACAGACCTGGAGCTGATGCGTATGAAAAAGAAAGTGCAAGAAGGTGCTATTCCGTAGGCAATAATTGATGAAGAAGGAATACTTAGAGTCAACTCCAGACTTTGCGTTCCTAACGAATCTGACTTGAAGCATAGAATCATGATAGAAGCACACAACACACCATTTGCAATCCATCCTAGGAGTACTAAAATGTATCATGATCTTCGACATACATTTTGGTGGAGCAATATGAAGAAAGAGATCGCAGAGTTTATCTCGAGGTGTTTAACTTGTCAACGTGTAAAGGCGGAGCATCAAGTGCCAAAGGGTCCATTGCAACCACTTGAGATTCCGAAATGGAAGTTGGAACACATTACTATGGATTTCGTTACGGGTCTTCCCAATGTTTCTTAAGGTATAGATGCGATTTGGGTTATTGTTGATAGATTAACCAAGTCGGCTCATTTCTTGCCCATACGTGAGACTTATTCCCTTGAACGTCTTGCTAGTATGTACGTAAATGAGATTGTGAGATTGCATGGCATGCCAGTATCCATAGTTTTGGATCGTGACCCAAGATTTACTTCATGATTTTGGGTTAGCTTGCAGAAAGCTATGGGCACGGATTTACGATTCAGTTCGGTATACCATCCTCAAACGGACGGGCAATCAGAAAGAACTATTCAAACCCTTGAAGATCTATTAAGACTCTGTGTCCTAGATTTTAAAGGAAGTTGGGATAAATACTTGCCACTGGTGGAATTCTCCTACAACAACAGTTATCAAGCAAGTATAGGCATAGCTCTATTCGAGGCGTTATATGGACGAAAGTGTCGTTCTCCAGTATGCTGGGACGAGGTGGGAGAAGCAACGTTGTTAGGACCAGAATTAGTACGCATGACTACAGAAAAGATTCAAATGATCCGACAACGTATAAAGACCTCACAAGATCGACAAAAGAGTTATGCTGATCTTCATCGAAAGGATGTGGAGTTTAATATTTGAGATCATGTACTGTTACATATTGATCCATGGAAGGGAGTTACAAGATTTGGTAAAAGAGAAAAGCTCAATCCATGATTTGTTGGTCCATTTGAGATTCTTGACCGAATAGGAAATGTGGCCTATAGAATCGCATTACCTCCAAGTATGTCTCGTGTTCATAATGTTTTTCATAGATCTATGCTTCGTAAATATGTGAAAGACCTAAACCACATTATTGCATTAGAACCAAACGAGATAGCCGAAGATTTAACGTACGAGGAGGTACCTGTCAAGATATTGGATAGAAAAGAGCATATCCTACGAACAAATGTTATACCACAAGTCAAGGTTTTGTGGAGGAACCATGCTATTGAGGAAATGACTTTGGAGTTAGAATCAGAAATGAAAGCGAGGTACCCTCACCTTTTCAAAACACCAGGTACGTACGTCAATTTCGAGGATGAAATTTCATAAGGAGGGGAGGTTGTAAGACCCCATCTTATTATGAATAAAAATTAAATTTCTCTATTTATTATCTTGAAATAATAAGGAGTTAATTTGATATAATACTTTGGTTATGGGTGAAATGTGCAAATTTTACAAAATAAGCAAGTGGTTATAAAATATTCATTTTTTAAAGGGGAATATTAAATGCGATGGCCATTGATCATTTGTAAATGAATAACCGGCTTCGGATGAAGAAAATGACAAGTTTGAGTTTTTATAAATAACGACGTAGTTGTTACTAGTGAACACTATTGGAATAACCTATTGGTTAAAATACGATAATATCGTGTAGTTGCAAGTGATAGCACTAGTATTGCAGTAGTGTGACGCCCCAAAATAGGTATACATCACCCATCTTGAGTCGCCAAATATATGGTACAAAATTCAAATACAAACTAATAATACAAACGATTGTAAAAATACGACAAAACATGTCTTTGTGAGTTTAAATACAAATATTGTCTTCTAGACAATATCCACTCTCGAAATAAGTCCTCATTACATTTATTGTCAAACTATTTAATGAATAGTGAGGACTACTAGCTAATACTATCATCCCACCATCACTCCATTCCCCGACTCATCCCAAATTTATGTTCTCATTTCACAAGAGAAACGGTGAAAGAAAGGTGAGCTCAACTAGCCCATAAGTAATATTATGACTAAGATAATGCGAGAATAAATTATCGTTAGTCTTCAACAATGTTAAACTGATAAAATACAATAGACATCAAGTTTAACTGCAGCGGAACAAGCAATCCATTAAAAGAGTCAAGTAGAGAATAAAATCTACTATCTTTTATGATTTAAAGATTTTTCATCACTTTTATCGCTGAGACTCAGCTTAATAAATAATCCACATCATCCCTGCACTACGACCAATGATATTCTTTAGGGTCACGACCACAAATTCCATGCATTACGGGCCAAGGATATTTGTGTATTCATCAATGGTCATGATCATGTCAACAACTGTCCAATAATGCACTACGGGCCAATGAGGACTTTTATCACATCTTTTGTAACATTACGGTCCATGATTACAATCAAATAATCCTCGGTCATAATCATACCAAGTCCATCTATGCACTACAGGCCATAGATGACTTTTAAAAAAAAAATATAAACATGAGGATGATGACGATGATATAAGAATTCAATAAAACAAGTTCACGAATTAATTTATTCAGGAACTAATAACGTCCAAATTGTCAACATGATACTGCTTTGTAGAGTAAAATTCAAGAATGCTCAGAAAAATATTTTCATGAAAAGATACTGGATGAAGCGCAAATATCAAGGATATTCTACTAATTTCATGGAGTATA
The DNA here is from genome assembly GCA_020205605.1 of Panax ginseng. Classification (NCBI taxonomy): domain Eukaryota; kingdom Viridiplantae; phylum Streptophyta; class Magnoliopsida; order Apiales; family Araliaceae; genus Panax; species Panax ginseng. The sequence continues at coordinate 83,313,588 of CM035149.1, forward strand.
GAAGTCAAAACTTTAACCAACTGAGTATAATAAAGAATGGAATAACAAAAGAAATCACCATGCATGCGGTGCTTGCATGACAAAGTTATTCAACAGAATAATAATAACGGAACCAGTCGGTGTGAAATTCACACAAGCGGGATGTTCCAACAGAATAATAAAGATAGAACCAAATCCGGTGTAAAACACACAGATAGGATATTCCAACAGAATGATAAAGACGGAACTAGGTTCGGTGTAAAACACACAGATAGGATGTTCCAATGTAACCAGGTCCTGTAAAAACACACGTATATGATGTTCCAAATGTAATAATAAAGACGTAATAATTGAAGAATGTCACCAAGTATAGGGTAGTCACAGTATACGAGTTATTCCAATGAATAATAAGGAATGGAATAATCAAGTTCTCTTCATTAATACAAAAGAATAATATCCTTATCGTAAAATAAACTTCATATCGATTTAGTGAAGTAACAGTAAAACTCTTCTTCTTTCTCTATAATTTTCTCTCTCTAGAGTTTAGTGAATTAAATAAGAAAATAATGAAGGAATGAGCTTCATTTATAGGAGAATTGAAGGTGTCTTGTTAAGAAACGGACGCAACATTTATTTTTTTTTAAAATCACAGACGGAACATCACAGCAACATATTAGTATTCATTTTTCAAAGAGTTGTCCAATGAATGTCTAGGTTTGAAAATTATCCCACAATCTGCCAAACAAAGCTACCAAATGTCAAGGCCCCAACCAATCAGAATTAAGGAGAAAGATTATAAAACATATCTATATATATAATCAACACATGTTGTAAACCTAAATATATATATAATAATAATAATTGCTCTCTCCTCCCACGTGAACATAAATTTTCTCCACCCACTTTGTCAACTTGACAACTTTATACATATACATACATACATACATACATATATATATATATATATATATATATAAATACCTATCTTATATATATAACTCTAATATATATATAAGTAATAAAACAAAACTGAGATGACTTCTCACGTAAGTATTAATAATCAATACCGTGTGCTACTATGCAACCATACGTAATACTGTAATTTTACTACCGAGTAGTTCAACAGTATTAACGGTAAAACTTCTGCCGTTATTTTCAATAAAATATTTTTGTCGTTTTCTCAATTCGACAATAATTCTGTTGTGGGGTCCACCAATGATTGTACCGTCGTATGGATATTCCCTGACAAAAAGAATATTTCCCGACCAATCGAATATAATATGACAACTTGCATACTTTACAAAATTTGTAAATATTACCCACAATTATAACATTATATCAAATTCATTCCATAATATTCAAAAATGATATTTATAGAAAATTTATTTTTATTCATAAAAGTTGGGGTCTTACACACAGTATTTTTGAATTATTGATTCTTACGTAAGAAGGCACTACTCAATAATTGTTACAGTAATTACTTTTTAATATTTTATTTTATTGATTCAATAATTGCTGCGTTGATATTTTATATTATTGTTGTTTCAATAATTATCATTGCACAGTATTTCCCATTATCAGATCAATAATTCATATTATTTGAATAATATTATTAGATAGCATTATTGGCAATGTCTAGAAAGTTCTGTCTAAGGAGAGGTTTGGTCACCTAATTGCGCCACTTGAGAAGGAGAAATCCTTATCTGAAAGCCCTCTTTCCGAGAGCGAATTCATTCGTTGTCATAATTGTGATTCTGTAATATTATTTGTGAATAATTAATTATTGATTCATATGATTATGAAATATTTATTTTATAATTGATGTATATATTTATTTTATGTGGATATAATTGAAGGAATTAATATTGAGGTGTTTTTATCGGAATGGAGGTATTAAATATTAAATCACTTTTCTTGAGATATATTGCGTGAGTTATAATTTTTAATCTGACCGTTGGATCGTTGTGATTTTTGGATATGTTATACATATATAAGTTGAGTATATGTCCACAAATTTTGAACCGTTAAAAATGAATGAAGGTTTTGTTATGAATTTTAAGAGGTGACTGATTCAGAAATTAGGTATATAATTGATTTTGGTGGAAAATTCTAGAATTGAGTGGGCCCCACTTGTGGTTGGTGAAGAAATGTGCTGAATTTTATTTCAAATGTGGTGGGTGGCAATAGTAGCAGGTAAAGCCATCAGGTAGCAGGTCAAGTCTGCTTTGGCGGGCTAACATTTTCCTATAAATAGAGGGCTAAGTTAGAATTGAAAATCACACCAGAAACATAAGCTTTCTCTCTTTTTCTCTCTTTATATTATCGAGCGTATTTTGTGAGTATTTAGATACTTTGAGAGTTGCTGTCAAAGATAAGTTTCATTCAAAGATCACTTGAGCCCTTTCATTCAAGCAATCTTGATTCTTTGAGGTAAGGGATGTTATTTTCTTCTTAAATGATATTATTTTCTTCAATATCATTATGCCGAAATATTGGTTTGAACTTTTTAATCAAATTTGGAACTTTTGTGTTGGGGTTACTATTCAAGTATACGACACTATTCACGTATACAGCACTATTCACAAATACGGCACTATTCACCAAAAAATGAAATTTTCTCTTTTTCATCCCAGATGTCTTTTATGGTTACTATCTTTGATTGTATCCATATTTTGATCTTTATTTTTGAATTCTACTTCACACTTGGTTATTATGAAGTATTATTGAATTTGGATAAACCGAAATACGAATCCCTAATATTTGTCCTTCTGTCTCACTGGATTCATTCTCTAAAATATTTTTCATCATCCTCAGTCCTTATTGGTGATACTTGATGAATATCTTTGGCCTGTAGTGCAAAGATGCAAAGATGAATGATTACCTGATGAATATCTTTGGCCCGTAGTGCAAAGATGAACAGGTGTTGAGATGAACATGACCAACTGGTGATACAAATGAATATCTTTGGCCCGTAGTGCAAAGATGAATATTTGATGCAAGATGTATATTGATTGATGTTACAGGGATACAATATTGATGATGGTTTTAAATTCATAGATGATAGTAGATTTCATTCTCTACTTAACTCTTCTAATGAATTGTTTTTTCCGCTGCAGTTGTTGATCTAAAACTTGTTGTCTATTGTATTTTATCAGATTTTTTTCCTGTTGAGGACTAATAATAATTTGTTTTATATTATCTTAGTCATAATATTCTTTACTGGGCTAGTTGAGCTCACCCTTTTCCTTTTTGTTCCATTTTTCTTCTCAGGAGGTGAGAACATAGCAGGATCTAGTCGGGGTATGAAGTGATGGTTCTAGAAAGATGTTTTAGCTATCCTCACTATTTCTGTAAAATAGTGTATAAATAATTGTAATGAGGACTTTATGTGGGTATGGATATTGTCTAGAAGACAATATTTGTATTTAAACTCACAGTATGTGTTGTCGTATTTTGCACGACAATTGTATTAATAAAGTTGTAGTTATTTTCTGTACCATGTATTTGGCGACTCAGAATGTGTGATGTATACCTATTTTGGGGGCGTCACACTTTTAGAAATTAAAATAATAATAATAATAATAATAATAATAATAATAATAATAATAATAATAATAATAATAATAATAATAATAATAATAATATTAATAAGACTCCTCTTATTAATTTATATTTAATATTTCTAAAATATTAAATAATAAATATTAAGCTATTTAATTTATTCTATCACCATAGATTAAATTAAATATACTTAATATATTATTACAATTATGCCATTAACTTCTTAAATAATTATTCTTCCTTTTATGGTGTGACCCTTTAGGTTCTCCATATTAAACCAGCAGTGAATAAATCAATTAGAACAATTCTAATCTTATTTAAATTAATAAATTAAACGATTAATTTATTTAAATAAATAATATTTATTCTATAATAGGGATAAGCCTCCCTAGCGATCAACGACTTTCCAGATAATATAGATTTCAATATTAATCATAAAAGAACCTTTGAGTAAATAGTTACCGTACAATTCAATCCCTCCACCATACAATGTCCCAATTAAATATAAGACATGGAATTACTGTCAAGTCTTATTTTATTTAATTATATGTATTTCGATTCCTAAATGCATAACTCCTAATGAATGCAAATTAGAAACTACTTTCTAATTTCATTCCACCTCGGCCAAGGATTCCTGGGTTGTCATTTATTGAATCACATAGGACATTTCTCTTCTTTTACTAGAAGTGGTAGATTCTTTATTGATCATTCATTATCTTCATATATAACTTATTACACCCAAGCATACCCTTTGATATACTCTAAGAGTCTTAAGGAATAAGTCAAAGTGTAATTCATTATATATAAGATACTATGATGATCTCAAGTCTAAGGATCATTTGTACTACTATCACTACAGAATTCCTATTGACAGGCAAGTAAAACTCCATTAGGTATTCCTTAGCAAGTCACGTTCAGTGAACTTATTCTCTAATAAGCACCTACATACTTGCTTTTTAGTGTCTCCACATAAATGATCATGAGATCAATCATCCTCATCCAATGAGCAAGCAACGACGCATACCAATCTATCCGGATTTACTAATCCCCTTTTAGTAATCCATTGATTGGGAACATTTTAGTTTTAAGCTATCTAAGAATTTAGATCTCATTAGCATGATCTCATCATGATTCTAAAAGCATTGCTTAAAACTATGGGTTTATCACATATTATTAAAACAAAGACCATGTAGATAATAAATGCCTTTAATAAATAATTCTTTTATTAATAAATAAATAAGATTGATTACAAAGTATATGCTTTATCATCATACATGATTGGCTTATATGCATACTACTTTCATCATGTAAATGAAGACTAACAGGTCATCTAGGATCTAATCAAATCTTTATCTGCAATAGCCACATCCCTAGCAGATAAAGGCATCCCGCTCCACTATCAATGCATCCCTGGCTGATCTAGCCTCATCCCTCTCTAATAGAGCGGCGTCTCTCCCATCAAGAGCTATCAACATCACGGCCCTAGCCTGATCTCTCCCATAGGTCATCAGATGTAAGCTCTGCTCCAGATCTTTGATCAATAATCTTGAGTAATAGTGGCATTCGGGGTGGAAGAATTCATCAGAAATGCTGGCAGCCCAGTAGTCAAGTCGTCGATGGGAATGTCAGCCTCCTCTATAGGCTCCTCATCGTCAGAATCAACATCCTGCACTGGGGATACTACCGCAGCTAATGCAGTCTCTGTCTCCATCCATGCGGAATACTCTGCAGAACAACCCGGATAACTAATAGAAAATACGACCAATTTCTCTGATCCCAACAGCATACAACTTCGGATCATCCTCTCCAATGATAAATCGGTGTGAAGTGAAGCCGACTCATCGCCCTCATAAGGATGAGAATCTCAAATCGGTTAAGCCCGACACATCACGGCCAAAGGAGTGGTAAGTAATCACGCCCCTCAATCCAGCCAGAGGGAGATAATCCATGCCCGGATCATGAGTAATGAAGCTGTAGGGTGAGCTAAGCCCGTAACACGACAATATAGCAAACGGGTCTCTAATCCTCGCCAGAAAGTCGACCAAGATGCAAAGATCTGTAGACTCCAGTGAAATCGAAAAGGAGTATAACATGGCTATATCATGGGTGAAGCAAAACCCCTGCTGTCTGAATGTGCCAATTGGTCTCAAGTGTGACATAAACCACACATACAAGATGACCGAAAGCTACTCAGAAACACTCACTCACGGATAAGTGCAACAAGATGTAGCTAACCTCGAGTCTCGCAATGATCATCTCAGATAATGGTACGACCCTCCCCGAGAGCTCTCAACGCCATAATGACGCGATATCCAAATTTCATCCATATATCGTGGCATGAAGACGTATGACAATACACACAATAACAATTACATCCACTCTTAAATTTGAATGCCAATGATCCTCCGGTGTAGTGAAATCCCTAGGAATGCCTGCGATAACTATCCTTAGAGCCAAATTTGTCAAATGAAAATCTTTGGGATATCACGTGGCGGGATGTAATCTTGTCTGTACCACTCTACGTCTCAATCCGGTGAGGGTCATGAATCGTCTACTCATGTCTCCGATAGCCATATACACGCATTTGCATGCATCCCGAAGCAAGCAAGATCATCAACTGCAGTATACTCCTCCAAAGTAGAGTCAACTCCACAGGTCCCAAATCGAAAAACCACCGTCTCGATACCGGTTTCTGGCATACCCTTTACAAATCCTGTGGGAACCTGAAACATGAACAGGGTCATAGTATGCTGTAGAAAATCATCTACGATCACCATTTCTGATGGTGATATACTATCATACCATGAGCGCATACTAGATACCATCAAAAATGGTGGGGTATGATCAATACGGCTAACTTTTGAAGAAGACATCTGTACGGGCCGTGTCATAAGACCATCCAGGGGTCAATACTGAATATCTTTGAACATACATACATATGCATAACGATAACATGCATGATACAATAGATGGCAATATGATATAGGGAATGAAAAATGTACATACATTCCTAAGTATATCATCATCTAATACATCTCTGTATAGCTAAAAGACAGGGAAATGAGGAGAAGCTACCCAACGACTCAACAGAGGCCTATCAAAAGATATAGCGGAAATGGGGTGAAGCTACCCAGCAGCTAACAGAGGCCTATCAAAAGAGATAGATACATCAGAAAAAGTCAATGGTGTCAATGTCTACATCATCGATACTATCCACCTGATGTAACTCCTCTTGAGTCACTTGATCTCTATCCATAGGGATGTCAGGCCTATACAAGGGAGGATCTGCACCGACAAATCCATATGGGTCACCTGAGGGGCCAGCACCAGAGCTAAAAGGATCAAAAGTATCTGCCTCTGAAGGATCTCTACCCAAATACCGGACGAAAAAAATTTGCCCGATCCAACTGCCGGGTCAATCTATCAATCTGTGTCACATGAGTCGGATCTCTGACACAGGCTAGCCAATCTATCATCATCACGGATCCTGGAACCATATCCCCATAAACCGTGGGCGCGGTCCGAGCTCCAATGGTACGAGGATCCACCAATCTTGAACATCTCCGAGAGCGGGGGGCCCTCGACAATGTAAAACCGCTAATCCCCAACAACGGGATGTCGGTGACGGGTGATCGCGAAACATGCCAAGAACGCTTCGGCGGAGGCAAGATCGACATACGGATCTCTCAGTAGTGCTCTGATAAAGACGCTCTCCTAAATATAGCTCCCATCCTCCATCTGTAAATAGAGGAATCCTACTGGTGGAGATGACGTACTTAACTCCAGTCGGGTACCCATCCTCAAATCCAACTCCCAAATGCTCCCCAGAGTAGGGAACCCATGTGATGATACCCGCTATCAATAACTCCAGCTGTAGGCAACAATGAGTGAAACCCTCAGCAACAGGGACCTCCGCCAATATGGAATGATGCTATTTCCGTCCTCGTGGATAGGTATCTAAACCTAACATGCTCACAGGATGCAAACATGGAAGCCTCTCATAGGCCCAAAATTGCCAATACAAAGGCAAACATCTGTTGTCAGTCAGCACTCTTAACTTGTACATGGGAAAAGATAAGAGAAACACTCACCAGCAGAAATGGGTAGAATCCTAACCACGCCTCGGTCAAGACCTGCGATCGCATGTACATTCCCCTGAGAAAGTAGGCAAAGGTATAAGAACCCCAATCATAGTCTCCTATACGATCCACATATCGAGTGGCACTGATCAAATCGAAGGACACCGTAGAGGAATTATCTGCTATGAAATAGCCCCTAATGATCATCAGGAACAATCGCCGAAGGATGCGGTCCCTGACTCTCACATCATCAGGTATAGGCTCACTCAACAGCCCGCTCATAACATCTACGCTTAAAGGACCTGTACGAACAGTCCGGCCCTTGAGCGCCTCCTCTGTCGAAACTCCCAACAAGGATCTGACAGCAGTAGGGGTAATATCCACCGTACAAGGCACTGGATCCCCTCCAAACTCCATACCTGTGATAAACCGCCAATCCATCAGCGTCATCATCACCTCACAGTCCAGCAAATGGAGTGACTGAGTCTGGTAAAACCACCGCTCAGACAATGCCCTGAGGTAACCCCATGGACAACGACGGGGAAGAATGGAAAAGAACGCTCCAAATCCCCAGCCATGTACAATCGCTCTGTAGTCGTCATGCAAGGCCTGATACATAGAGTGAATGTTAAACTAGTTTCCTCGAGGATGTGTGAAGCCGGGAACCTACATCAAATAAAGATCAACATCAGAATCCTTTACTCCTCATCAATAAGAAATAAGAAAGATTAAGATCTAACTTCATACCTCGTTTGCATGCATGTATACTGAAGGATGCCTACTCAAGTCACCCAGAAGATCTGGGTTCGCCACTTAAATACCTGGAAACTCCCTACGGGGAACACGTATAGCAGGAGTAGGAACCTCGACTGGTACATCCTTCTCCTCATCCTTGACATCCGACACTTCAACCCGGATAAGACGAATCACTGCCTCCACCAAACGACGAGGCTGTCTGACAGACTGGCGTTGAGGCTCTTCAGAAGCCCTCTTCCGTACACCTGAAGTGGTCCTACGGGAACTACTCGACTGATCCAGATCCATAATATCTGGACAACAAGTCTCCAAATCACCTCAGAATGGGTGTGGTAAATTCTTACCTGGAGCTTTTCAAAATGCATCTTATGACTACATGCATGCATGCATGCATTGTTTTAACATACATTTACAGTAGAGTTAAAAATGCATGACTACTCAATTCCTACATTTTGGAAATTTTTTTCCATAGCCCCCTTTGTAAATGGGACTATCCACATGCACATAGGCATGACTAGGTGGCCATTCAGTAGCACACCTATACACAGTAATATACATCATGTATATATTTAATACATTGCAGTAAAAAATTCATAAGTGTAGTCTAATTACCAGGATTATTTTGCTTGTCTGCCTTTACTCATTGTCCTCAGATAGGATAAGAAATGACAGTAAAAGGTGCTAATTTGACTGTTTTAAAAGTCAAATTTTTTCACATCATTATGTTCAACATGGTTTAATACTAACATTTGCTATGTTGAATATTTTTTATCAAGTTATATCAGCATGCATATTCACTACTATGTGTCTAAATGCATTTCATGTGATAAGTCATTTTCCAACGGATAGAAACTGGAAAAGAATACATGCATACGTAACCAGGACAGTGAAGAACGCTTGTACGGTAGTAGAATATGTAGAAAGTTACCCGAACTCAACAAGTCTGAAGAGAAGCTCTCAGATTTCCTTCGTCGTGCAGCTTGAAAATGACTTATGAAAGCAACCTTTGGGCTTTACATAGCCACAGTTGGCCGCAGGTCCACCTGCGACACTCCTACATGGGTCCCACACCTCCAGCTCACTCCATTTAGAGTTGCAAAGGAGGTCTCACAAGCTGAAAAGGCCAACTTAGGAATAAAAATGCTACGCGATTGAGCAAAATAGCCTGGAATCCTGGTTTTGCACGAGTCAGAATTGAACTCCTGTCATCTCATTGGTATTCGCCTGAATGCAGGGTATACTATGCCAATGAGCTCAGCTCTTACAAATTATGCTCGACAATACCCCACAGAGGTCCGATGCTGTCAATGAACGCCAGGCAACCCTGATGTATCCCCAGCGGGGGTTACAACGTACAAGACCACGAAATGCTAAACATCCCCGGTGGGGGTTACAACGCCAAAGTTTCAAGAATCTACGTATCCCTGGCTGGGGTCACAATGCACATCTTTCAAACATCTACGTATCCCCGGTGGGGGTCACAACGCACATCTTTCAAGCATCTATGTATCCCCGGCGGGGGTTACATCGCATTCAACTATTGACACACACATCAATGAATGTCAAGCAGCCTTGACGTCATGACAGCCGATGGCAGGTAAACCCATCGAAGCAACTCATCAACCTTTCCCCGGAGGGGGGTTACAACGCAATGATTCCATTGACACATACATCAATGGAGGTCAAGCAACCTTGACAATGCACCCATCAGGGATCTATCCGGTGATACACACATCAATGAAGGTCAGGCAACCCTGACAACAACAGTCGTCATTAGCGAGAATTCAAGCGGGATGAGGGAATATGTTATACACATCCTCAAGCAGACAAAGCTTTATCCCCACAGATCTCTTATACACAAGAGGTACCTCTATGGAATATAAGCCAGTGTCTAGGATTCAAGGCTTTGGTGATAGCCCCAACGTCAACATCCTTGAAGACTTGGATTGCATGTCTAAGCCATCACTGATTGTCATCCCAACAGTATTACTTGACAATCACACATCGTACATTTGCATCATGTTGCTGCAAATAGCATCATGTTTATTTCACTTGCATTTCAAGTGTCTAGGATTCTTTATCCTATCCATGCCTTGCATTGCATGAATATGATAAAGAAGGGCATCTGTAGACACTCAAAATTTTTCTGCACAACTGTTACTAACATTATAGGAGGGCAAAATCGTCTTTCGAAGATAACCCTGGAAGAAAGCTTACATCCATTTCGGATACCACCGGAAGTTCAGTCTCCATTCCGGATACTACCAGAAGTTCAGTCTCAAACCCGGACCACACACTGGAAATCTCATTTCCAACCCGGACCACACACCGGGAATCTTATTCTCAACCCGGAACACACACCGGAAGGATCATTTCTAACCTCGGAGATAACCCTGAGTTTTGTCCTTGGTGATAACCCCAAGGAATGCTATTGCAGTTCCGGCAATAACTCCAGAAATGCTTGTTTCAAACACATGCTATTAGCTTCAATCTTATACCTCCAGCCGAGGCACTCATCTCTCAAAACCCGGAGCTAACAACGAGCACACAGGAACCCACAAGATGACCTTGCGGCATTCAAACACTTGCAGCAGTCCAATCTCAGATGTAACCTTGAGCAACGTCTGCTTTCAACTCAAATCGGCGAAAACCCCAACGAAGAATCTAGCGTCATCTTGCCACATCAACACCTGCGCATCGTCTCAACAGTTCAATACATACATACATACATACATACATCTATGTCCTTCAAGAACCAGGATATGCAATCCCGAGTGACTATTACGCGTGACAGCACACCAGATAGAATTTGAAGCTTGAAGACTATGGGCATGGTCCCCTCTTCCTGACTTCGTACAACCTTTAATCCATGTCATTGCATAACTCTCGATACAAGCGGTCCGAAGAAGGTCACATATACCTCGTTCGGAAGCTCAGATTGAAGTTCTACAAGTTCGAGTGGATATTACAGTGCACGAGTGCACGTACTTAGAGACGACGGGACCCGCAAAGTCCGGGCCCACCACGACCACCACCCTAGTGTAAATTATGGGCCGCCAGATGTACACTCATGCCATCAGTCTATAAATATAGACCTTGGGTCAGCCATTTGGAGAGAGAGAAGAGAGAGAAAAGGCGAGGAAGCCCTGTCCATTTTACTCTGTACACACCTATATTGAGTGTTTCCTCATCTGTTAGATCACATATAGCTATATTTTGTCTGGCGGGAGCTGAGTATTTGTCCACATAGAGTCATAGAAGTCTACATTGGCAGCCCACTGTAAGCCTTCTTACATTCTATAAAGTCTTTCTTCTCATAATAGCACGCACTATTATACACATTTAGAGTCATGTGTGTGTGTGTGTGTTTGCCCGGACTTCGGTCCATGGTTTCATTTCTGTCTGTATATATATACTTATTTATATATGTATATATTTTTATATGGACTAACATTATCGAGTTATGCCTCGATTGAGCCTAGACTTCGGTCTAGAACGTTTATTGGCTTTTGTATATATATTTATATATAAACTGTTGTCAGACTCTGTCTGATGAGCCTAGACTTTTGTCTGGAGTGTTTATTTGCTTATATATATATATACTTATATATATAATAGTTGTTAGACATATCTGATGAGCCTGGATTTTACATCTGGTGCATTTACTTGCTTATATATATATATATATTTATATATATAACTGTTGTCAGACATATCCGATGAGCTTGGATTTTACATCCGGTGCATTTACTTGCTTATATATATATATATATATATATATTCATATATATAACTATTGTCGGACATATCCGATGAGCCTGGATTTTACATCCGGTGCATTTACTTGCTTTTATATATATATATTCATATATATAACTGTTGTCGGACATATCCGATGAGCCTGGATTTTATATCCGGTGCATTTACTGCTTTTATATATATATGTGTGTGTATATATATATATTTATATTTCGTCCTGCCTGGAGTTTACTTCATGGCAGTTGATCGCTTTTACAGCTTTATTTACATTTCATCCTGCCTGGAGTTTACTTCGTGGCAGTTGATCGCTTTTACAGCTTTATTTACATTCAAGTCCCGCCTGGAGTTTACTCTGTGGTAGTTGATAGCATTTATTGCTTTATTTACATTTCTGATCCCCCATGGAGTTGCTTCGTGGTGGCTAATCATGCACATATATATATATATATATTTATCGCTTTTTTATATATATATATATATAACTGCTTACTACTTTCTATACAAATTGCAGTATCATGTGAGCCTAGGAATCATGTGATCACTGATTGATCTCTTCAATCTAGATTCTGATTCTCGTGATGGACTTTTTTTACCGTAGCGACTTGTACATTATTTTCAAATTCTTCGAGTTTCCTTGGATGGCTATCATGCCCATAAGGAGTTCGGCACTGCTGTATATTATTTTCTCGCACATGCCTCACATCTCAAACATAAAAGCAAACAAGCCGGACATTTAATAATAAAATGGAAGTATCAAAGGCCTCAATTACTATTGAGCACAGGGTTTGAAAAACCTTTTTTAAAACTTCATTGTTATATGTTGCTTAAAACTAAATTTTCTACAAAAATTCAAACCCTATGTATATAGGTGCGAACACGGCATAACATTACTTCCAAAAAATTTCACATTGATCCACACACACACACACACATATTCATATAACATTTTCTTTGAAAAGTGGCGGTCACCGTGGAAACACGGATGTCGGGGGGTGCCTAACACCTTCCCTCCTCATAATCAAGCCCCCAAACCCTAAATGAATCTCAATTTCACAGACCCGTTTAGCAGTGTCACATCACTAGGTCAATGTGCAAACATTTTTAGTTGCGTTGGTGCAACCAATTAAATATACCCACTGGCGACTCTTAAAGTCAAAAAGTTGACATTATACATGTCATACCTTTTTCACTTGTTTTTTCAAACAAATCTCACATTAACATGAGAACACCAAAGAACAAGTAACGAAAAGGGACACAAAAATCCTGACGTCGACAAGCATCATCTTCATTGGATTCAGATTCATCATCACTTACATCAATGACTGCAGTATAGTGATCACTTTTCTTCTTGGGGGCAAATTTAACAAGTAGTCTGTAGCTCTTTCTTCTACTTGGAGGTTCAGCTATAGGAGAGTCAAAATCTTCTTCCTCTTCAGACTCTGATTCCTTTGAATCATCAGACAAACTTCCTTAAGGTTCACCATTAGCAGGGGCAGGTCCTTCTTCTTCCGAATCAACATCATTTGACCCATCATCTGGGCTTGTTGGAGCATTTACATTTGGAGATGTAGTTGGGTAATTTTGTAGCTTTTCTTCATCATCAGAGTGAATACTCTGAGAGTTAGCCATTGGGCTTGCATATTCTTTTTCATCAGCAGGGTTTACATTTTCTTTCATGAATCCAGCTCCACCTTCATCACTGGATTTGTTCTTTGGGGACTTAGTCTTGAGACCATCAGTTCCCTTCTTTTCTTCAGACTCTACATCCTCTTCTCCGTCAGATGTACTTTCTTGGGAAACTGGGGCTGGCTTATTTACCACCTTAGCTTTCTTTCTTGATGGCCCTTGAAGCGATGCATTGTTCTTCTTCTTTGTGGTCTCTCAGTGCGCTTAAGACCTTTTCACCTTTATCTTTGTCTTTAGTGGAGAGACTTCTTAGTGGAGCCTCTATTTTCTTTACACCCTTGGATCTCTTCCTTACTGGTGTGGCTGCTACTGGTGTAGAGTCACCAGACTCAGAGCTTTCCACCTCCTTTGCCTTTCTCTTCTTTGCAAAGACTTTGCTGCTGCTTTCAGTTGTTGTTAGCCTCCTATTTTCCTTTGGAATTTTCTTCCAGTTTATGAACAGTTGTGGAGACATCACTTTATGAACATTTAGAGGCTCTCCCTCATCATCCTTGATCTTTTTTCCCAGCTTTTTCTTCATCACAATACTCAGCAGTCTTCCATGAAAGACCTTAGTCAGGGGTCTATCTGTAGACTTCTTTATCTCAGCCCTTTCAACCCATTTGGAGATCTGATCGAACAAGATAGCTCCATAGTTGATTTTCTTCTTTAGAACTATTGCAGGCATTATCTTCAGCTGTTGATCAAGCACAGTGTCATGTGCAGTGTTCTTGCATAGTATACATTTGCCCACTATCTCAGCAAGGAACTCAAATTCTTCTGGAAACTCCTTTTTCTTCATTTTCTTCAGACTAGGGTTTCTTTGGTACCCCATAATTTTCTTCGTGTGTTTAGTGTTGATCTCATCAAGGCTCTTTAGTCCTCGGTCAGGAAATCCTAAGCATTGATTGATGTCAGATGATTTCAGCTTAAGAGACTGACCTTTAACCTTGGTAGAAAGGATTCTGGAATTTATGGATGCATTTGAGTAAAACTCCTTAACTAGTTCAGTATATACTCGAGTGCTTGCCTCAAGGCATTCTGAGAATCCAGCGTTCTTTACAAGTTCAAGAATGTCTCTGAACTTCTTTTTGGATTTCTTAAACAACTTGGTTCCTAACTAGATACCAGTGATTACTTGCCAGTCTGCCATTAGAAGAGTTCAAAGAATATGGGTATATTGATTAGATAATCTTATGAGAGATTGATGAATGTGAATTGAGCAATGCTTAGGAGGGTTAACGATTCTGGCTTAGAAAAGAATTCTAGGGTTTGAAAAATTGGAAGGGATAAAGGTTCGATAATTTTTGATAACTGTTTGCAGATTTTGAATTTGTCTTTATGACAGTTCCTTCTGACTCTGCATGCGCTATGATGTGTCAACTAGCCATTGGTTGCACGATGCCTAATAATGAGCTGTAACTCCCCATAACCTTTTCAGTTTTATATTCCTTTTAAGAGAAATAGGCGTCAATGATGTGGATTGACCGTTGACCATTTTGGTTCGTAGAGTAGCATGGTAAGGCAGCTATGGACTCTACGTTTTCCTTTGTTGACTCAACGATCTTCTTCTAAGAGATGCTGCCGTGGATGGTTTTGACACTGATTTTCATCTTGAAACTGCATATATTGACCACTAATGTATCCCAAGCCAGTTTGGGAACTTAAGTTCTGAGGTAAGTTTTCATGGTGTCTCTTCAAACTGTATTCGAACTTATCTCCTCATAATCTGAATGGTTGAGTAATTTTCTCATTCTTCCAAGCTTCTTATGAGTTAGAGCATTCTAGTAGGACTATGATCATCGAGTCTACTTCTACGATTGTTGAGGTTGCATCACGATCATTGAGTTCTCTTCAAACTTTACTCTATGATCGTTGACTGTCTTGGTCCTTGAGATGAACTTGACTAAACAATCCTTCTGGATTAAGGTAGCTTAGGAAGGGCCAACCTCTTAGAGTGAGCTAAGGGTCAGGTTTGTCCCTGAGGCGCTTTCCAGATGAAATACTTTAGAAATGATTTGCACTGATATCTCGTTTGACCTTTTTAGCTGGGGAGGTCCCTTACCAACTTTTTAGATAATTGCATTTGCTATAATCGTGGTGTCCTCCTACTCTTATACTATGATCAGATGTTTAATCGTAGACACTCCACAATTTTGAGTTGGATGGCTGATAGGTTATCAGTAGTACGTTTTGAGACGTTCCTACTGACTATGGATCTTCATTTGGTTCATCAGCCACAAAGTTTTGGGACTCTGTAGCTGGTACATTACTTCATAGTATATCTCTGATGTTTTAAAGCTTCTGTACTGTTAGCAGATTACTGCTCCTCCATAGTTGAAACTTTTCTTCTTAGAGAGACATAAGTTCTTCTTTTTCATGTGTAGCTGAAGGCAGACATGCATATCTCATTCTTGCTGAAGTCATTAAATCTTCAGGGTTGATCATTCTACGATCCTTTGACAGCACTACGAATGTAGTCTTCCTTCTCAAGTTGTACTTGTGAAGTTCTGCTCCCGTAATGAGTTCCTAATGTTTGATGCTCGATGATCCTATGATGTGAGCTTCCTTGAGGATTCTTTTCTTATGATATGCTGTGCATGATTGAGCATATAGGACCCTTTCCATCTTTAGTTGAGTGGCCTGCTTCCATATAAGGATCAGCAGCCATGTGAACTTAATTTAGATTAGCTCAGCAGGTCTTCAAGGGCAGACTTTGACATATAGGAATTTTATCAGAATCATTTTTGACCTATCTTAAGCCTTCTGCTGGTTGAATCTTTCTTGACTGAAGTCCTTTGCTTCAGAATTCCTTAGTGTGGCCAGATATACCAGGTACCTGCAGGTTAGATACATTTCTATTTTTGGTACCCATAATTAAATAGGTCCTGCTAGGTTAGTTTTCTAAATCCCTGTTCCTCATGTATTTGGATAATCATCATATTGATCACCAACAGTCATATTCATGCATGTAACTAATTTAGATAATACATTTTGAGATGCATGATGGTAAGTGTGTGTAAGATTTGCCATTTTAATAAAATATTCTTTTTCTTTGATGGTTTCACCATTTGTTTGGTTATGTTCACAGAGTTTAAATGTTCACAGAGTAAGAATCAACACTATTACTTATGTGTATCTGGTTGATTCATGGAGGTGATCAATTTCTATGAATCTTCAAGATACTCTTGTAGAACTGATCATACTCTGTGTGTTATCAAACACTTAGAACATGGGTTTGTACATACATACTAACCCATCAGCAAGGATTACACCATATTAGATTAATTTAACCTTTGATATCCTTATGACCCATTTCAGATTTCTTTCAAGATGTCATCTTCAACCTAAAACTTGGATGGAGAGAAAATTTATAAGAATTTGAGTTTCCACCCTTAGTGTACTTTCTTTCTTCACCTTTTTAGGTAGAATATGATTCCTTGAAAGAATAAGGTTATAGTTCATAGGGAGGTGTAACATGATGTACCCAATTATATTAGTTAGGAATCGTACCTTTCTGCTGTCAGTTTCTTATCAGTCATTTATCTTTGATATACTGAGGTTAGGCATTGATGTGCATAGTTTCTCATTTGCTCCTGACAGCTTGTTGCTCCAGTTGACTTTCATTCAATCAGTCGTGGTCTTGAAGATGCAAGCTAAGAGACTTTCAGCATCTTTAATTCTTTGACATCCTTCCGTTCACAAGGTTTACATCCAGCTGCTGGTTGGCCAGACACATGTTTGAGGAGTTCTTCTTTCTTCTCTAAATATGTATTTCTCAACATGTATGGTCTTTTCATCTTTTCAGGCTGGTGGATGTTTGACTCTTCTCCGTTGATATCTCTTGAGCTTTCTAGCCTGGTCTTTAGACTACAAGATTGACCGCGGGCAATGATTGGTTTTGTTGATATGACAATCAAGAACATGGACCAATCTGAGCAGCTTCAAGGGTATATACACATTTACCTATACACAATATTTCCAACATGTGAGCTCATCTGCATATAACAAGTGACTTACAACTAAACCAAGTTTAGAACAATGTTTATGCCTAGGATTAGACTCAAAGCAATTAGCTTTTGAATATAGCAAGAGAACCTGCTTTGATACCCATTGTTAGTTCACAATAGGCACACAATAGATCTAGAAGGGGGGGGGGGGTTGAATAGATCCTTTTAATTTTCAAATACTTTTCCTTTTTATTTTTTATTGCTAATGAATTAGCATATGACAAACATAAGAATCTTTTCAAGCACAGTGGAATAAGTAAAAGATCCCCTTCATTGATATATTCATAATCATATATACATTGTTCTTAGAGTTAGTTAAGTTGTAAGCAGTTAATACATACATAGTAGTTATAGCAGTTAAGTACATAAAGTAAATGACATAAAGTAAAAGAAACAAGGGATTTTAAGTGGTTCAGAGACTCAAGCTCCTAATCCACTCTTCTACTTTCAACTAGCAGGATTTTCACTAAGGAAGGGCAGTACCCTGAATCACTAAGATTCCTTCAAGGCCAGCAGCCTTGGAACTTTAGTTCACTAAAACTCTTCAAGGCCAGCAGCCTTGGAACTCCTCTAGTTCCCTAGGAACTCTTCAAGCCCAGCAGACTTTGAACTTCATTTAGTCCCTCCGGATAAGGACCCCTCAGGCCCTAGCTTCTTGTTGTTGTAGTTGTTGTTGTTGTTGGTGGTGGTGGTATTGAGCTGGTAAGATGTCATTAAAATTGAACATCTTTTGTACTTAGCAACTTGGTGTGGTCCTCTTGGCATTCTGCTTCGAGTCTGGACCACATCTTCTCTGGTGCAGCTGATCTTTACTCCTTTCTGCTCATCTTCATCTAATGTCAGTTGTGCACCATCACCATCTGGATTTCCTAAGTTTCTGAGCTTTTGGTAGACTTCGTTTGGCACTTAGCAATCCCTGAACCCTTTTTTAATGTTTTGCAGACATGGTTCTGCACTTATTCAGTTTCAGCTTTAGGTTCATGGTGATTCGTAGAGTGGCTCTCTGGATCTTCTTTGTGCTCTGCCACTCTTCTGAATACTATCTTTTTGTCCTTCTCGGCTCTCGGCTTAGCTACCATTTTTAGTGGTATTCTCATCTTTGTTGAGTGAAGCTTTAGTCTGGTTAAGTCCTTCTACAAAGCAGCTTCACTTCCACCTATGTAGTCTCACTGTCATCGAGACTTGATCTGTTAATGTTTTCGTGGAACTCGTAGAGTCAACAATAGCATTCAACAACTCAATGATTCTGTAACATAACAATCATCAGCAACTCTTGATCTTTGAAGCTCTGTTGATTTATACTCCTTCCCAATCTTCCCGTTGGAAAGTATCAGTTAAAAGCTTTGAGAATTTCTTCGCAGATCTCGAGTTATTTAATGTAGACTGCATATGTGACATGACATGACTTTCTGACATAGTAGTCTACTGTTTCACCTACCCCATCAGAGATGTCACTTTTATATCTTGGGCAGGTAGTCGACTTTATTACCTCCTTCTGATTTCTCGATCAAAGGTTGTCCTTTTGCATCGATTCTCTCAATAAGCTTTGTTCGAATATCAATCTTCGGGTTGAACTGTTGTCAATGCTTTAATCCTCAGTTATTCAAACTCTACAATTCTGATGCACATCTTCTTGGACCTGATCGTAGTGTCTAGTTGACATGAAGAGACAACACTACGATCTTGAAGAGAGTTCATTAGATCTCTAATGTAGAACACCTCTTCCTTCTCTTGTGCAGTACTTGATCACTTCTGTTTGCCTTGACTGCTCTCTAAAACTGATGGCTTGATTCTTTGTTCTGGCCCCTTCTGAATAGCAAGACACTTCAGATTTGTGGCGTGTCCAGCTCGCTTTCTCCTTGTGATCTCCCGTTCACTTATCATCAACGGACTGACACAATGCTTAATCACTTTAGCTTTGTTCTTCAGAAGTTGGCCAGTATCTTTGTGTACACTCCATCAGTTCTTTCTTTGTTCTGGCAAACACTACGATCCTGGTTACTTTCAAGATCGTCGTCTTCTATTTACTTGATAGCTACTGCACTTGCTGACTTTCCTTAGTCAGTTACTGAAGTCTTCTTCTGATCAACTTGTGGAAGACTTCATCTCGAATGGCTTTTTAACTCAATCTGGATGTTGATTGAGTTGGTTCTTAGACCTTCTGTTAGTTTACATGCCATTCATTGAGTGCTCTCTTATTTCCTTTTAGGTGGTATGTATCTTTGTAGTACCAACCAGAGGCTTTGTTCCTTTGGATATTCCGAGAGTGCTCAAATGTTGAGAATCGTGTTTGCTCTATGATTCTACCTTGGCATTGTGAGCACATTTGTTGAAGTCTCAGTTCTACACTTTACGATTCAGCTTCGGCTGTGCAGACACTATGACTCCGAGATCAGATCTTAACACTCTACAATTTCTATCGTTGTGCTTATTGTCTTCATCTGATATTCCTCGACTATGATTTCTACCTCTGATACGATCAGTAGACTCTACGACTCTGAGTGTAGTCTATGATTCTTTACTTGGGTTTGATAGATACTTGGTCGTCTCGTAGGCAGGCTGTCTCTACGATTCTGAACATGACTTCCTCAGCAGACTACGGCTCTTAGGAAGCTCTACTCGACACACTACGATCCTTCCTCATCTCTCCTGGCAGTCTATGAACTCCGAGATCTACTATCTTGCAGACTACGATTATGCCTCGATAGCTCTCGAGTTTTCCTCGACTCTTCTGGAAGACTACGATTTCTGGTGCAGTGCTCGACGAGACAAGCCTATCTATTACATCATAAGATCAACCTAACATGATTTATCTTTCTATATTTATATTCCTTGTACATCATTTCTCTTTAAGGACTTTACAAAGCTGTTTTGCTTATGTAGGATCAACCTAACCCATTTGATCAATTCATTCTAAGTCCTTGTACATATGTTTCTATTATCTATCAAAGGACTTTACAACTTTTCTTAATGCAAGCATACTTGCATATTCATTCATATATATCATAATCAAATCATATGTAAATAGGAATATCATTCACATGCTTATTCCTGACAATCTCCCCCTATTTGATTATGACAAAAATAATAAATGCATATGCATGTTATGAATGAATATTATATACAGTGAGTAACTGTATTTCTAAAACAGATAGTCATGAATGTCATTTATAATAATATGGAATTTAATACACTATGACATTTTACATCTTGGATCCAGAACATACCTAACTAGTTTGAGATGTACCTCTTTAGCTCCATATATGTTTCCAGGATGTCTGTTGATCAGCTATTCATCTATTTGACCTTTTTGTTCCTGCTCCCCCTTAAATGTGGATTTCATTTCATTTGTCTGCTCCCCCTCAGATATATGTTCCTCTTCTTCTTCTGGCTCCCCCTTAGCTTCTGCAACCACAAGTGGCTCATCATTCATTGGCTCCCCCTCAGATGATGACTCAACTTCTTCTTCTGCTGTCTTCTTCATTGTCTTCTTCTCTTCTTTCCTTCTACTCTCTTTGCTCTTTCTTGAATGCCTCTTTCTATGCCTCTTTTTCTTCCCCTTTTTGTCATTAATCACTTGGGAGAGCTGCTCCATGTTGGATATAAGCTGCTCCATCAGATAAGAGGAGTTACTAACTTCAATCTTGAGTTCTTTTTGACTTAACTCAAGTTGCATAGAGAAAGACTGATTCATGTTGTCAATATTGTCAGAGAGGGCTTGAATTTGCTCTTCATTGGCCTTCTATACTCGTAGAGCTTCTGTCTTCTGATCATGTATGGTCTTCAGATAGATGTGATCTCTCTCTTTGATTTTGAGAGATACATCAGCCATAGTATCTTGAAGTCTATTTTGAACTAAATTATCTCCTGTTGCTGTCAACACCATCTTTGACTCATCATTGATTTGAGATATCTTCTCAACCAGTTCATCAAAATTCTTCAATAGTTCCTGCTCCATAGGAATTTGGTTATCTGGTTGGGCAACCTCTTGTTGAACACCAGATTGGACTCTACGATTTTCATCCTTGGACATATTTTTGAAAGTATTGAGAATCTGAAAAATCGTTGAATACCAATCACTATTGGAGGATGAAGGAATGTCAAATAGTTGTGCTTGGGCAGATGGAGGCTTCTTATTCTGGACTTGAACACCATCAGTGGTAGAGTGAACAGACTCTACGATTATCTCCTTGGCCATAATCCTTCTGCCTTCAAAGTCCACTCTACGATCGTAGGGAATATAGTGATTGCCAGCATGTCGGTAGACTTTATAATGGGGCTGGTCATTGATCATCATGGTTGCAAACTTCTTTACCCTTGGGAAGTTTTGTGACACCAGCTCCAGATTTGGAAACTGAGAGTAGCACCAGCTGAAGAAGCTCTCATCTTTATCAGTATGTGCCTTTAACCACGGTATCCACGGGAAGAACCATCTCATTAGAAGATCTTCAGAGTTATATAGTATTGTTGTGCAATCTAATTCCATATTTTTCCAATTGTGTAGCACTTCATCTGTAGTCATTCTTACAACTCGAAGTTGTTCATTTCCATGACTTATCCATCTTACTGCTGGTTCAGCTGGTGGTTCATCAAAAACTTCCACCATTATTCTTCTGCTAATTCTAACTGGAGAGAGAACATGATAGTCTGCTGGTTCCTCTAATTCCTAATTTGCTGGACTAGAATCTTTTCACATTTCTTCACCTTCTGAACTGGAATCATGTTAACTTCCTTTATTTGATTCATCAGTGAATCCATCTTGCTGATTTTCATTACTAGTATCATCTTCAGCATCATCTTCATTGGATTCAGATTCATCATCACTTACATCAATGACTACAGTAGAGTGATCACTTTTCTTCTTGGCGGTAAATTTAGCAAGTAGTCTGTAGCTCTTTCTTCTCCTTGGAGGTTCAACTATAGGAGAGTCAAACTCTTCTTCCTCTTCAGACTCTGAGGCCTTTGAATCGTCAGACAAACTTCCTTGACGTTCAACATTAGTAGGGGTAGGTCCTTCTTCTTCCGAATCAACATCATTTGACCCATCATCTGGGCTTGTTGGAGCATTTGCATTTGGAGATGCAGTTGGGTCATTTTGTAGCTTTTCTTCATCATCAGAGTGAATACTCTGAGAGTTAGCCATTGGGCTTGCATATTCTTTTTCATCAGCAGGGTTTACATTTTCTTTCATGAATCCAGCTCCACCTTCATCACTGGATTTGTTCTTTGGGGACTTAGTCTTGAGACCATCAGTTCCCTTCTTTTCTTCAGACTCTACATCCTCTTCTCCGTCAGATGTACTTTCTTGGGAAACTGGGGCTGGCTTGTTTACTAACTTAGCTTTCTTTCTTGATGGCCCTTGAAGCAGTCTGTTGCTTCTTCTCTTTGTGGTCTCTGGTGCAGTTAAGACCTTTTCACCTTTATCTTTGTCTTTAGTGGAGAGACTTCTTGGTGGAGCCTCTATTTTCTTCACACCCTTGGATCTCTTCCTTACTGGTGTGGCTGCTACTGGTGCAGAGTCACCAGACTCAGAGCTTTCCACCTCCTTTTCCTTTCTCTTCTTTGCAGAGAGTTTGCTGCTGCTTTCAGTTGTTGTTAGCCTCCTGTTTTCCTTTGGACTTTTCTTCCAGTTTATGAACAGTTGTGGAGACATCACTTTATGAACATTTAGAGGCTCTCCCTCATCATCGTTGATCTTTCTTCCCAGCTTTTTCTTCATCACAATACTCAAATAGCCTTCCATGAAAGACCTTAGTCGTGGGTCTATCTGTAGACTTCTTTATCTCAGCCCTTTCCACCCATTTGGAGATCTGATCGAACAAGATAGCTCCAAAGTTGATTTGCTTCTTCAGAACTACTGCACACATTATCTTCAGTTATTGATCAAGCACAGTGTCATGTGCAGTGTTCTTGCATAGTATACATTTGCCCACTATCTCAGCAAGGAACTCAAATTCTTCTAGAAACTCCATTTTTTTCATGTCCTTCAGACTAGGGTTTCTTTGGTACCCCATAATTTTCTTCGCGTGTTCAGTGTCAATCTCATCAAGGCTCTTTAGTCCTCGATCAAGAAATCCTAAGCATCGATTGATGTCAGATGATTTCAGATTAAGAGACTGACCTTTAACCTTGGTAGAAAGGATTCTGGAATTTATGGATGCATTTGAGTAAAACTCCTTAACTAGTGCAGTATATACTCGAGTGCTTTCCTCAAGGCATTCTGAGAATCCAACGTACTTTACAAGTTCAAGAATGCCTCTAAACTTCTTTTTGGATTTCTCAAACAACTTGGTTCCTAGCTGAATACCAGTGATTACTTGCCAGTCTGCCATTAGAAGAGTTCAAAGAATATGGGTATATTGATTAGATAATCTTATGAGAGATTGATGAATGTGATTTGAGCAATGCTTAGGAGGGTTAATGATTCTGGCTTAGAAAAGGATTCTAGGGTTTGAAAAACTGGAAGGGAGAAAGGTTCGATAATTTTTGATAACTGTTTGCAGATTTTGAATTTGCCTTTATGATAGTTCCTTCTGACTCTGCATGCGCTATGATGTGTCAACTAACCATTGGTTGCACGATGCCCAATAATGAGCTGTAACTTCCTATAACCTTTTCGATTTTATATTCCTTTTAAGAGAAATAGGCGTCAATGACGTGGATTGACCGTTAACCATTTTGGTTCGTAGGGTAGCATGGTAAGGCAGCTATGGACTCTACATTTTCCTTTGTTGACTCAACAATCTTCTTCTGAGAGATGCTGCAGTGGATGGTTTTGACACTGATCGTTACCTTGAAATTGCTTATCTTAACTACTAATGTATCTCAAGCCAGTTTGGGCACTTAATTTTTGAGGTGAGTTTTCATGGTGTCTCTTCAAACCGTTTTCGAACTTATCTCCTCATAATCTGAATGGTTGAGCAATTGTTTCATTCTTCCAGGCTTCTTATGAGCTAGAGCATTCTGGTAGGACTCCGATCGTCGAGTCTACTTCTACGATCGTTGAGGTTGCATCACGATCGTTGAGTTCTCTTCAAAATTTACTCTACGATCATTGACTGTCTTGGTCCTTGAGATGAACTTGACTAAGCAATCCTTCTGGATTAAGGTAGCTCAGGAAGGGCCAACCTCTTAGAGTGAGCTAAGGGTCAGGTTTGTCCCTGAGGCGCTTTCCAGATGAAATACTTTAGAAATGATTTGCACTAATATCTCATTTGACCTTTTTAGCTGGGGAGGTCCCTTACCAACTTTTTAGACAATTGCATTTGCTGTAATCGTGGTGTCCTCCTGCTCTTATAGTACGATCAGATGTTTGATAGTAGGCACTCCACGATTTTGAGTTGGGTGGCTGATAGGTTATCAGTAGTACATTTTGAGACGTTCCTACTGACTATGGATCTTTATTTGGTTCATCAGCCACAAAGTTTTGGGACTCTGTAGCTGGTACATTACTTTATAGTATATCTCTGATATTTTAGAGCTTCTGTACTGTTAGCAGATTACTGCTTCTCCATAGTTGAAACTTTTCTTCTCAAAGAGACATAAGTTCTTCTTTTTCATGTGTAGTAGAAGGCAAACATTTATATCTCATCCTGGCTGAAGTCATTAAATCTTCAAGGTTGATCATTCTACGATCCTTTGACAGCACTACGAATGTAGTCTTCCTTGTCAGCTTGTACTTGTGGAGTTCTGCTCCCGTAATGAGTTCCTCATGTTTGATGCTCGATGATCCTCTGATGTGAGCTTCCTTAAGGATTCTTTTCTTATGACATGTTATGCATGATTGAGCATATAGGACCCTTTCCATCTTTGGTTGAGTGGCCTGCTTCCATATAAGGATCAACAGCCATGTGAACTTCATTTAGATTAGCTCAAAGTGGTCTTCAAGGCGCACTTTTGACATATAGGAATTTTATCGAAATCATTTCGAATTGCCTTAAGCCTTCTGCTGGTTGAATCTTTCTTGACTGAAGTCCTTTGCTTCAGAATTCCTTAGTGTGGCCAGATATACCAGGTACCTGCAGGTTAGATACATTTCTATTTTTGGTACCCATAATTAAATGGGTTCTTCTAGGCTTATTTTCTAAATCCCTATTCCTCATGTATTTGGATAATCATCATATTGATCCCCTACAGTCATATTCATGCATGTAACTAATTTAGATAATACATTTTAAGATGCATGATGGTGAGTGTGTGTAAGATTTGCCATTTTAATAAAATATTCTTTTTCTTTGATGGTTTCACCATTTGCTTGGTTATGTTCACAGAGTTTAAATGTTCACAGAGTAAGAATCAACACTATTACTTATGTGTATCTGGTTGATTCATGGAGGTGATCAGTTTTTATGAATCTTCAAGATACTCTTGTAGAACTGATCATACTCTGTGTGTTATCAAACACTTAGAACATGGGTTTGGACATACATACTAACCCATCAATAAGGTTACTCCACATTAGATTAATTTAACCTTTGATATTCTTATGACCCATTTCGGATTTCTTTCAAGATGTCATCTTCAACCTAAAACTTTAATGGAGAGAAAGTTTGTAAGCATTTGAGTTTCCACCCTTAGTGTACTTTCTTTCTTTACCTTTTTAGGTAGAATATGATTCCTTGAAAGAATAAGTTTATAGTTCATAGGGAGGTGTAACATGATGTACACAATTATATTAGTGAGGAATCGTACCTTTCTGTTGTCAGTTTCTTATCAGTCATTTATCTTTGATATACTGAGGTTAGGCATTGATGTGCATAGTTTCTCATTTGCTCCTGAAAGCTTGTTGCTCCAGTTGACTTTCGATCAATCAGTCATGGTCTTGAAGATGCAAGCTAAGAGACTTTCAGCATCTTTAGTTCTTTGACATCCTTGAGTTCACAAGGTTTACATCCAGCTGCTGGTTGGCCAGACACGTGTTTGAGGAGTTCTTCTTTCTTCTCTAAATAGGCATTTCTCAACATGTATGGTCTTTTCATCTTTTCAGGCTGGTGGATCTTTGACTCTTTTCTGTTGATATCTCTTGAGCTTTCTAGCCTGGTCTTCAGACTACAAGATTGACCGCGAGCAATGATTGGTTTTGTTGATATGACAATCAAGAACATGGATCGATCTGAGCAGCTTCAAGGGTATATACACATTTACATGTACACAGTATTTCCAATGTGTGAGCTCATCTGCATATAACAAGTGACTTATAACTAAACCAAGTTTAGAACAATGTTTGTGCCTAGGATCAGACTCAAAGCGATTAGCTTTTGAATATAACAAGAGAACCTGCTTTGATACCAATTGTTAGTTCCCAATAGGCACATAATAGATCTAGAAGGGGGTGGGGGGTTGAATTGGTCCTTTTAATTTTC
Source organism: Panax ginseng (assembly GCA_020205605.1). Taxonomy (NCBI): domain Eukaryota; kingdom Viridiplantae; phylum Streptophyta; class Magnoliopsida; order Apiales; family Araliaceae; genus Panax; species Panax ginseng. The sequence goes on from CM035149.1 coordinate 83,340,759, forward strand.
AAATACTTTTCCTTTTTATTTTTTATTGCTAATGAATTAGCATATGACAAACATAAGAATTTTTTTCAAGCACAGTGAAATAAGTAAAAGATCCCCTTCATTGAGATATTTATAATCATATATACATTTTTCTTAGAGTTAGTTAAGATGTAAGCAGTTAATACATACATAGCAGTTATAGCAGTTAAGTACATAAAGTAAATGACATAAAGTAAAAGACACAAGGGATTTAAGTGGTTCAGAGACTCAAGCTCCTAATCCACTCTTCTACTTTCAACTAGCAGGATTTCCACTAAGGAAGGACAGCACCCTAAATCACTAAGATTCCTTTAAGGCCATCAGCCTTGGAACTTCAGTTCACTAAGAACTCTTCAAGGCCAGCAGCCTTGGAACTCCTCTAGTTCCCTAGGAACTCTTCAAGCCCAATAGACTTGGAACTTCGTTTAGTCCCTCCGAATAAGGACCCCTCAGGCCCTAGCTTCTTGTTGTTGTAGTTGTTGTTGGTGGTGGTGGTGGTGCTGAGCTACTAAGATGTCATTAAGCTTGAACATCTTTTGTACTTAGCAACTTGGTGTGGTCCTCTTTGCATTCTGCTTCGAGTCTGGACCACATCTTCTCCGGTGCAGCTGATCTTTACTTCTTTCTGCTCATCTTCATCTAATGTCAGTTATGCACCATCACTATCTGGATTTGATAAGTTTTTAAGCTTTTGGTTGACTTCATTTGGCACTTAGCAATCCCTGAACCCTTCTTTAATGTTTTGTAGACATGGTTCTGCACTTGTTAAGTTTCAGCTTTAGGTTTATGGTGATTCGTAGAGTAGCTCTCTGGATCTTCTTTGTGCTCTGCCATTCTTCTGAATGCTATCTTTTTGTCCTTCTCGGCTCTCAGCTTAGCTTCCATTTTTAGTGGTATTCTCATCTTTGTTGAGTGAAGCTTTAGTCTGGTTAAGTCCTTCTACAAAGCAGCTTCACTTCCACCTATGTAGTCTCACTGTTATTGAGACTTGATCTGTTAATCTTTTCGTGGAACTCATAGAGTCAACAATAGCATTCAACAACTCAACAATTCTGCAACATAATAATCATCAGCAACTCTTGATCTTTGAAGCTCTATTGATTTATACTCCTTCCCAATCTTCCCGTTGGAAAGTAGTCGTTAAAAGCTTTTTGAATTGCTTCACAGATCTCGAGTTATTTAATGTAGACTGTAGATGTGACATGACATGACTTTTTGACACTGCAGGAGATGTCACTTTTATATCTCGGGCAGGTAGTCGACTTTATTACCTCCTTCTGATTTCTCGATCAGAGGTTGTCCTTTTGCATCGATTCTCTCAATAAGCTTTGTTCGAATATCAATCTTTGGGTTGAACTGTTGCCAATGCTTCAATCCTCAGTTGTTCGAACTCTACGATTTTTATGCACATCTTCTTGAACCCGATCGTAGTGTCTAGTTGACAGGCAGAGACAACACTAGGATCTTGAAGAGAGTTCATTAGATCTCCAATGTAGAACACCTCTTCCTTCACTTGTGCAGTACTTTATCACTTCTGCTTGCCTTGACTGCTCTCTAAAACTGATGGCTTGATTCTTTGTTCTGGCCCTTTCTAAATAACAAGACACTTCAGATTTGTGGCGTGTTCAGCTCGCTTTCTCCTTGTGATCTCCCGTTCACTTATCATCAATGGACTGACCCAATGCTTAATCACTTTAGCCTTGTTCTTCAGAAGTTGGCCAGTATCTTTGTGTACACTCCATCAGTTCTTTCTTTGTTCTGGCAAACACTACAATCCTGGTTACTTTCAAGATCGGCGTCTTCTATTTACTTGACAACATCATCGCACTTGTTGACTTTCCTCGATTCGATTCTCAAGTCTTCTTTTGATCAACTTGTGGAAGACTTCATCTCGAATGGCTTCTCAACTCAATCTGGATGTTGATTGAGTTGATTCTTAGACCTTCTGTTAGTTTACATGCCATTCGTTGAGTGCTCTTTGGTTTCTTTTTAGGTGGGATGTATCTTTGCAGTACCAACCAGAGGCTTCGTTCCTTTGGATATTCTGGGAGTGCTCAAATGTTGAGAATCGTGTTTGCTCTACAATTTTGCCTTGGCGTTGTGAGCATATCTGTTGAAGTCTCAGTTTTACACTCTATGATTCAGCTTCGGCTGTGCAGACAATACGACTCCGAGATCAGATCTTGACACTCTACGATTTATGTTGTTGTGCTTGTTGTTTTCATCTGATCTTGCTCGACTACGATTTCTTCCTCTGATGCGATCATTAGACTTTATGACTATGAGTGTAGTCTACGATTCTTGACTTGGGTTTGGCAGATGCTTGGTTGTCTCGTAGGCAGGCTGTCTCTACGATTCTGAACATGACTTCCTCAGCAGACTATGGCTCTAAGGAAGCTCTACTCGACACACTACGATCCTTCCTCGTCTCTCCTGGCAATCTACGAACTCCAAGATTTACTATCTTGTAGACTACGATTCTGCCTCGATAGCTCTCGAGTTTTCCTCGACTCTCCTGACAGACTACGATTTCTGGTGCAGTACTCGACGATCAGACAAGCCTATCTATTACATCATAAGATCAACCTAACATGCTTGATCTTTCTATATTTATAGTCCTTGTACATCATTTCTTTTTAAGGACTTTACAAAGCTATTTTGCTTATGTAGGATCAACCTAACATATTTGATCAATTCATTCTAAGTCCTTATACATATGTTTCTATTATCTATCAAAGGACTTTACAGCTTTTCTTAATGCAAGCATACTTGCATATTCATTCATATATATCATAATCAAATCATATGTAAATAGGAATATCATTCACATGCTTATTCCTGACAATATATATATAGGAACAACACAACATAAGTGTTCAAAAGTTATCAATGTAGTGAACTGAGTGGCTCCCCACCTAAGAACTAATGAATTAGTTTCCCGTCTCAACTACACTGTCTTCACAGTAAGTTAGATCGGTTACTAGCTCATCTTAAACCTCTCTGCCCATACAAAGGAATTGTTCTACTCAATGAATACACATCAATGGTTAAAAAGCATGTGACTGCACTCGCAACTTAAACTTATTTAACCCTGTAACATCTAACTAGTCGAAATTATTAATATCTACTCACTTCTTCACATCAATCGCTATTCCGTGATATTTAATATCTTCAATAGTTCCATTTCTTAGAACTTATCTCCTTGAGTCTGTACATTGGTGCAGATACTGGTTAAATATGATCTTGCATTTAACCATCAATAACAAAACTATTACACGGAGTGCAATCTTGTCTCTAACTACTCATCTAGCAAACTTAACAAATATAGCAAATATTTTGCTTATAACACACATTCTTGCACGGAGTGCAAGGTAACACTAACATATGCCGAATATTTGATTGGCACAAACAATCTATCCTAGTTACTAGAATTATCAACTAATAATTCCTCCAACAACGTATATTTTATTCAGAATAGTTCAACAAATGTGTTAAGCCAAATCAAATGTCTAATAACTCTTTTTCCACAAATCAAACAATAACTTTCATATAGAAAATGAAATTTCAACATTTAAACACATGCCTTGCACAGAAAAATAATATGTACAAGAATAATACAATATTTGCATAACACCAAAGTTATACATCATAGAGAAAACTTTCACAAATATAAACATTTGCACATGTTAGAAAATTTATTTAATAAAACTCGAGTAAGTTTAGGAAACTTGCCTTAAGCGCTGCTTACAACTTTAAGTTAATTCGCCCTTCGAACACCCTTCTTAGATCTTCTCCTTCTTAGCCTTAACCATTACTTTGATCCTTGTTTTTCTCCCTCTCCCTCTTGATTTGGCCCCTCTCTTTCTTCTCTCTCCAATTTGCTAGAGTTTTCCCTCTTTGATTTTGTAGGAAAAAGAGAAAGGAATGAGCTTCTATTTATAGAAAAATAAAGTTTGCTAATTACTCGCTAGAGCCTTGGCAAATTAAACTTTGCCCCTGGTAAATTACACTTTGTCCCGGGTAAATTACACTTTTCCCCCCGACATATTCTCAGAATATTCCTTCCTAGCATATTCTCAAAATATTCCCTAGCATATTCTTAGAATATTCCTTTAGCATATTCTTAGAATATTCCTTTAGCATATTCTTTTAATATTCTTTATACCTTAGCATATTCTCTGAATATTCCCTTAGCATATTTGTGACGACCCCAAATCCAGGTACTTGAAACCCGAACTCGGTTCTCCACGATACCATTTCTTTAAACTGAATAATACTAAATAATAATACATTCAACTTAATTTACATACATCAAAGTTTACTTCCCAGTGCACGTGACCTTCAAATACATTCCTTACAATACTTGAATAGATACCAATACAACTATAACCATTAACTCATAATACACACTTATTCGATCGACTTTCCTTTTCCTTTGTTCGTACTCAGGCCTTGAAAGTTTGCTCATACATAACTAAAAATATTTAATTTAAGCAAGGATGAGCATTTAAGTGCCCAACAAGTAATAGCAATTATATATAAAATTTGAAAGAATATAAGTATTCTCTTTACATAACACTTCTACAACGAATTGAAAGTTGTGAAGTAATCAGTCTTGATAAAAATTCACATAACAACTCTCTTTCAAATTCTTTAAATTTGGCTCGCTCTCTACCTTGAATAGGGTTTAAGAAACATACTATGAACATTCTTTTCATTTTCGAAAAGGTTTAGTGGAATTCTATCCTCAAACCGTCATAACTTACGCAGACGGAGGGTGATCACCCATTGTACCTGTATTGATCAATACTACATAACTTGAACGAAATTCATCTCCACTCTATCCGCCTTTACAAAAAATCTTCCCATATAGGGATGTTCATACATGCACGGTTCCAAACCCAAGGTTTTAATCTTGCTCAACAATAATCGTAATTCAACATATATATACGGGTAATTGACAAAGGTGTATCAACATGTGAATAAATGCCATGATTATCCAAGTGGGGACACTTGTATAACCATTTAGAAATCAACTTAACGTAATATATCCGAGCTAACATGTTGATAATCAAAGCGTATATAACTGTATGCGAAATAGAATAATTAAAAACTTCTTACTCATGTCCATTGCATAAAGAAAATGCAAAGGTAAGATATCACCGATTTCTTTGATTACAAATCTCAACTTAGGTTTTATCTCTTTATCACAACTTCGTTAATAATCGGATCATTCGCTCGATTAGAACAATATATATTAACACATAGTAATCGCATTTATTACAATTGACCATAGTCTAATCACGTCATCACATAATTACAATGATCATACTTTTAGTTCATATTCTATACTTGAAATATTTTTATACATTTTCAAATATCTCATCCATGCTCTTACAATGAGCCTTTTTTTTTTTATAAGGTCCGACATTTATCGATGTCCGCAAGCGACTTTGCGGGTAATTCTTGAGTCTAAGACTCTTATTCTCGTACTTCAACATCTCAGAATATCGGACATTTTATTTTTAATCATTTTTGGAATTTCCGAAATTGAAAAATTTAAAATAATTCAAATCATCACTAAAGGGCCTATAGTGATATAAGCTGCATACTATAGGTGTTCTTCTTCAAATTTAGAACTTCATAATCGGTTCTCAAGTCGACTAGTTTGGTAATTTATAACTTTCAAATATCGAATCATAATTAAATGATTTAAACATTAAACAATTCCATTATCATTAATAGTTTAATTAATACTAAACTATTAATGAAACCATTGCTAAAATATAAAAGTTATTTATAATAACTCAAACTATTTTTAAAACATTTATATTACCTAAATAATTACCATTAATATTTAAATATTAATGTACTATTTATCCAAATATTAAAAGTCATTAATTATAACTTAAAATATTTTTAAATCCTTAATATCCTCTTTAAATGGTTTTAAATAAGTAAAACCATTTTTAAACTATTTATTTAATATTAATCATTAAATAAACTAAATATCATTAATATTATCTTAATATCATTAATATTTAATTATTAATGAAATTATCATTTAAATATTAAAAGTTATATTTTATAACTTAAAATATTTTTAAATACCTTATTTTCATTTAAAATGATTTTTATAATATTAAAATTATTTTTAAACTAAATTATTTAATATAATCATTAAATAACTTTAATATCATTAATAATTATTAATTAATGAAATTCATCACAAAATATTAAAAGTCATCACAAATAACTCATTTACATAATCAATTCCAAGCCAAAATAAACATAGTAAACTAACTAGTTTATTAACAACACTAACTAAACTTCAAAAATTCAAACTTTAACTAACAATTAAAAATAATAACTTTACAAAAATTAAATAAGAAACATACCCAAAAATACGAATTCCACAGACTGAATACGCACTTCCACGCCAAAATTTAACGAAGGAGATCTTTATAAAAAGTTCTCCCACAACAAAGCCTTTCTCAAAAAATTGGAGGCCTTATTGTTGGTGAATGAAACAAAGGCCAAGCCCTTCTATTTATAGGTTTAGAAAATGGTGAAGTTCTCAATTTAGTCGATGTGGGACTTGGTTTATACTAATTTTCAATAGCTCACTTTACGATTTTTTAACGCATTGCTCATAACTCAGATTAATCTGATTTTTGGATATGTTATACATGGTATGTAAGACTATTTTTAAAAAATACCGAATTACCCAATTCGGGTTCATTAGGTAGCCCAAACGGTCGCCAAAAGTGGACGTTCATAATGCTTTTCAATCTCGTTTCAGCTTTACCCTCTTACGCTAAAACAGTCATAACTCTTTCATTTTAAAACATTTTTGAGCGATTCTTGAGCCCACGCGAAGCTAACTTCTGGGGCTACAACTTTTATTCTTTGACCATTTCCAAATTCCGAACACATCAGTCCAGAAATTCCTTTCAAATAGACTGCACCGCACTTGTTGGGAAGTTTTGACACTACTACTTTGAAATGTCATAACTCTCTCCTCCGATATCGGATTTAGTCCGTTTCGGAGTCTATGGAAAGCTTATTCGGTGTAATATAACATACCAAAAGCCCAGAAGGTTTTGGAAACATTAACTGATCGAAACAGTGTCCCAAATAGCACATTCCGCTGCTGACTTTCAGTTTTGAGAAATTTGACACATTTCCTTCCAATCACTGTAATTCCCTCATCCGAGGTCGGAATGAGGTCATTCTAAAGCCTATGGCTTCCTAACTCAGTGCACTACAACATATCAAAAGCCCAGACCTTTTAAAGCACAAAAAGTGGACGAGAATGCCCCCATTACAGACCGCCCAAAAACAGTTTATCATGATCGGTCAACCATGTTTGACCATATATAACTTCTAATCTATACATGATATGGACTTGATTCTTTTTGCAGATTATAGACCACATATCAGGATACACATAACAACTTTTGAAGAACAAAACTCATGATCGAGCAAAGAGTTATGGCCTCTGACATTTGGTGAAAAAATAACAGAATTCGGTTTTTCCAACTTGCTTAAATCTTCAAATTCGTGCACTTTGATGTTATGGGTCTTTGATTTATCAACCGATATCATCAATTAACATTCTATTACACAACTTTAAACAATCAATTGTATCAAATAACATCGAATCAAAGGATTTCTAGGTTTAGTGTTCTTATACCCTTTTTGCCAAAAATTCTTGATTCTTGCTTCTGATTTGTTATGGGTGATGATTGGGCTTTGTTTAAGAGTGTATGGGAAATCTTGTACAAGGCAATTAAATGTAATATTTAATCACTAGATTTAATTCTTATAATTTACCAATTAACTTCTATCCTTTGGTAAATTAAAACACTTATACAATAACATCGAAATTAAACCCGGTAATTAAAATTAGGGTTTCTCAACGTCATCAATTAGGGTTTTTAATTGACCATTAGTGGTTCTTTAATTATCTGTGTATGTTACTAACACGATGCGTTACTGCTTTCTAATTTCAACCGGTTAGGGTTATAATAATAAGGGTTTGTCCTAATTATCGACGTCTAACAATAATTAGGGTTTCTTCTAATTACCGATATTCTTATTCACGGTAACTTCATATACACAAATCACTACTCGTAAATACCCCATAACCGAGTTTAATAATTAGGGTTTCACAAAGACGCGTAATATGCTATGTACCTAATTGAATCGTCATTGCTCAATATTATCTGTCTCATTATACCAAAGACATAATTATGGTATCAGAAAATCATTATATAAATAATATAATATTATTATTCTCATCTCTTGATCACAATCCCAATCCAGGTTTGGATCTCATGTCCGACTTATTCTTCGTACACAACATCAATAATCAAGTTAAAATAATTAACTTAAATATTACGAACAATTCATATAATAAAATATTTATTATATAAATCTAATTATCACTTCATATATTATTTCCAATCATGTTTTCATGGAAAATAATTAATAAAACATTTCTACTTACGTAAATTTATTACCATATAATTTGTGGTAATTAATAATTCTAAAATTATTTCTAATTTTCAAGTAATAAATGTATTAGCATTTATCGCTCACCTTACTTAACACTTAGTCTCGCTTAATTAAATAAAAAAATTTATACGCAAAATTTCTTATTTATTTTATATAGAAATTCTCGGGTTATTACAATATTCCTGACATATTTTTGGAATATATTTTATTCCTTAGCATATTCTCTTTAGATATTTTCTTAGTTTCAACTCTTAGGTTTTTACCCCTAAAGTTTTCCAAATTCGCATTATTCCATCTTAACTTTCTTAATTCACTTTCATACTTCATTAAGTTAGCAAAATGTCATGTTTGCCCTTTCATATAATTGATTAGGGTTTACTTCCCGAACATAGTCGGTTACCCAATTTCTCCCTAGTTAGATTTTTCCTAATTCGTTCACATGAAAAAATCGCGAAATTTCTTTCGTTGATTTTATTGGCGATTAAGTCTCCCATCCTCAAATTAATGTTATCCCGTGATTCGAAAATTCGAAAAACAAAAAAGACATTTTTAGCATGAATAGTGATTTTTTATTTTCTTATACGATTTTAAAACTCGTAAATTTTATCATAGAAACACGTTCCACCACAAAATTTAACTTTTAACACAAAACGTAATAATATTCATAATTTTTTTTTCCAATAATATTCCACAATATTTAATTTACAACTAAGTAGAATTTCTGGGTCGTTACAACAACTTAGAACGCCTTTGGGTTGGAAATTGTTATTTCCTCATATACATCCATACCCAATCTCCTGGTTCAAAAATTACTTGACGGCATCCCTTGTTGACTTGCTTATCATTGCTCCATTCTCCTTTCTTTATTGAGTCTTGCTCTCTCATGAATCTGCTTTTTAAAATCAACCTTCTTTTTCCCATCTAATTTAGTATATTTATAAACAAGTAATGACGTTAGATCCAATGATTAAAACCATATACAACTTCAAATAGAGAAAAATTATTAGCAGAATGAAAAGATCTATTATATGCAAACTCAACATGTTGTAAACACTCTCCCCAAGTTTTGATGTTCTTTTGAATTATTGACCTTAAAAATGTAGATAAATTTTTATTCACTACTTCTGTTGGGCATCGGTTTTGGGGTGAAAAGTAGTAGAAAAAAACAATTTATTTCTTAACTTACACCAAAAAGTTTTTCAGAAATAACTCAAGAATTTAGCATCTCTATCCGATACAATTTTCCTAGGCATGCCATATAATCTAATAATTTCTTTAAAGAACAGATCTGCAACATGGGAAACATCATCAATTTTGTGGCATAATATAAAATGTGTCATTTTTAAACATCTTTCCACAACCACAAAAATAGAATCATTACCACGCTTAGACCTAGGTAAACCCAATACAAAATTCATAGATTGGTCAGTCCATGACTCACTAGGAATGAGCAGTAGTATTTAGCTTGACGCCATACGATACATCTATCATGCAACTTCTGAAAGTAGTATGCATACAAGCCAATCATGTATGATGATAAATCATATACTTTGTAACAATCTTATTTATTTATTAATAAAAGAATTATTTATAGGTAATTATTTATCTACGTAATGCTGTTTTTATTAATATGTGATAAACCCATAGTTTTAAGCAATACTTTTAGAATCATGATGATAATCATGCTAATGAGATCTAAATACTTCGCTTAAAACTAAAATAGTTCCCAATCGTTGGATTCCTAAAAAGGGAATTAGTGAATCCGGATAGATTGATACATACGCTGCTTGCTCATTGGATGAGCATGATTGATCTTATGATTCTTTGTATGGAGACACTAAAGCAAGTATGTAGGTGCTTATCGGAGAATAAGTTCATTGAATGTGACTCGCTAAGTAATACCTAATGGAGTTTTACTTGTCTGTCAATAGGAATTCCTATAGTGATAGTAATACAAGTTAATGGCATAATTGTAATAATATATCAAGTGTATTTAATTTAATCTATGGTGATAGAATAGATTAAATAGCTTAATATTTATTATTTAATATTTTAGAAATATTAAATATAAATTAATAAGAGGAGTCTTATTAATATTATTACAATTATTATTATTTTAATTTCTAAAGGAGTTTGAGAATTAATTTAATATAAGTACTCTCATTTATTCCTAATAAGATTATGAGGTAAATTAATTAAAAGAGTTAATTTAATTTTTCTTAATAAGATTAGGGAGCTTAATTAATTAAAGGAGTTCAATTAATTAAATAAAACCATATTTCTAATTAGATTAGAAGGGTAGACTAATATCTATATAAGAGTAGTCTTATGCTAGATATTAGTAGAAGTAATTTCAATTGTTGGAGTGTACTCCTTTTTCTACAGAGATAGAAAAACTGTGGTTTAACCAACCACCCTCCTTCTTGAATAATCCTTCTTCCTTGATGGATCACCTCTAGAGGCCAAACACTTGGGTGGCTAACGTTGATCAAAGATAGGAATCAATCCCGGAGATTTAAAGAGATCGCGAAGAACTAGGAGTTGAACTCGGACCTGTAGAAGCTTGAATCTATAAGGGTATGATTCTATAACTTCTTATCCTTTATTTTGATTAATAACATGCATAAAGGATGATCCGGGTAATTGGTTTGTGAAAAATTTTAAATCTATTTTTGCCATACTTCCGCTTATTTTATAATTTGATTGCGTTTATGATTCTGACAAACCTAATAGTGGCATCAGAGCCAAACCTTTATGCAGTTATTAATTGTTTAAATTTGATATATAAAATTGATATGTGTTTTGTACAAATTTTATGGGCATAATTATTAGCATTGAATTGAGTTTTTTGAGAAAAATCTTTGAATTCATGAACTAGAAAACATTTTTCATGATCCTGGCTATTTATATTTTTTTTGATAAGCAGTAATTCAATGTCATATGCAGTAATAATGTCGAAGTCTCAACCAGTCACCCATTGCTGCTTTCTCTTGTCTTAGAATAAACCTTTACTTGTTGTGGCGCCCAAAACCCAATACATTTGGTAGGCTAATAGCTTATCCGAAAAGGAATAAAAATTATTTTTATTTATAAAATTTGATTTCTAATTAAAATAAAAGGTATATTTAAATTAAAAATTGGATTTCATATTTTTCAGAAATTCTAAATTAAAATAAAGTTGTTTATTTTGTATTTAGAATATAATTTCACGTTGATTAAATAAAGGAGTTTATTTTACATCATAATTGAAATTGATGCTAATTAAATTTGCCTATTAAATCGATATTGATATATATTAAATGTTTATTATTCATGAGAAGAATTTTTATTTATTGATACGTATGGTGATATGTATGATAATAAATGTGATTGATTATGGACTATTGACCAATGAGATTGCATTTATTTTGGTTGGATGCTTGATTATATAGGTTTTATTAAATGGGGTCTGCGTATCTTATCTTCTTTGATTTATTGTCGATGTAAATTCTATCTCCATCCTATGTAGTTCACCTTGACTGCTGATTAAGGTTTCTATTTAAATTTAAAACAGTTTATGTAATAGGATTAGTTATAATTATCTTGAAGAATTAGAGATCAAGGAGCAAGGAGCACTTGAAGACCCGTTTGTAATGGATCCTGAGTTTAAATGTAAATTTTATATTTAAATTTTAATTCATGCACCCCTAGGTTTAACCTTTTGGTTCACTTGGTGTGTGAGACCCCAAATTTTATTAATAAAGATTTAAATTTCTCGATTTTTTTTTTGAATATTATGGTGTGAATTTGAGATAATGTTATAGTTGTGGGTAGTATTTATAAATTCTGTAAAGTATGCAAGTTGTTATAAAATATTCGTTTGGTCGGGGGAATATTCTTTTTTGTCGGAGAATATTAAATGCGGCGGCATAATCATTAGTGGACCCCACAACAGAAGTACTGTCGTCGTAGTTAGAAAACGACAAAAATATTTATGAAAATAACGGCGGAGGTTTTACCGTTAATACTGTTGAACTACCCGGTAATAAAAGTACAGTAATACATGTGGTTGCATAGTAGCACACGGTATTGATTATTGATGCTTACGTGAGAAGTCACTCAATTATACTCAATTATTGCTATAGTAATTGCTGCATCTTATCTCTCATATTATTGATTCGATTATTATCACAGTATCATCTGCATTATATGATATATTATTAAATCAATAATTGAGACGACAAAGTTATTCATATTATTAAATTGTAATATTTATAATGTCTAGAAGTTACATCGAGGAGAGGTTTGGTCACCTAATTGCTTGCTATGATGAGGAAAAATCCTTATTGGAAAGCCCTCTCTTTCCCAGAATGACTGGTTGTTAAATATTGTGAGTTATAATATTAATGATGAATAAGTTCGTGTTGATTAAAGATGAATTTGATAGTTCCATTGTGTTAGGATTATTGGTGTTAGTTGAAATCGACATCTATTCCGATGATAATTGATATCTGGAGATTATATTGTTCAATCAGGTATTCAGGGCACTTTTGTGTCGGAGTACTATTCATGAGTTACTATTCACGAGTTACTATTGATTCACATTCACTTACTATTAGGGGAGTTGGTGCAAGATTGATGATACTTGCATGACTAAGTTAAAAATAGAGGTATAGATGGATGTACTATACTATAATTAATTTTTCACATGTTTAGAACTATTGAGTCACATGATTTACTATTGATTCACATGATTTACTATTAGGGGAGGTGGTGCAAGTATGATAATACTTGCAGGACTAAATTAAAAATGAAAGAAAAGTTGGAGGTATTGTACTGTAATATTTCGAGCCCCAAAACGTGCAATTATCGAAACTATATTTTCCTATAAATAGAAGCTCATTCTTCCTTCATTTCTCACCAATTCACTAAAGCTTTAGAGCCATTATTATAGAGAGAAATTATAGAGAGAAGTTATAGAGAGAAAATCTATAGAGAGAAAGAAGAAGAGAAGCCTGCTAGCTCACAATTCCAGTATCCAGTTTCTTCTGAGGTAAGGGATATTATTTGTTGTACCTATAAGGGATATTATTCTTTCGTATTCATGAAGAGAATTACTTTATTTCAATACTCGTAAGAGTTGTTATTCCATTCTTCATTATTATGTTGGAATAACTTTGTTTATCTCACCGCATACATGGTGAAATTCTTCTATTATTCCATTCTTTATTATTACATTGGAATATCCTGTCGGTGTAATTTCACGGGACTGGTTCCATTATTTATTATTCGCATTTATTATTATGTCGAATATCCTCGTCTCATGCGTATGTTTTACTTGGGACTGATTCCATTATTTATTATTCCGCATTTATTATTACATTTGGAATATCACATGCGTGTGTTTTACACCGACACGGTTTCATTATTTATTATTCGCCGAATATCCTCGTACGTGCATTTACACGGGACTGGTTCCATTATTTATTATTCATTTGGGAATAACTTTGTTTGTCTTGGTCTCTATCGCATGCATGGTGAATCCTTCCATTATTCCATTCTTTATTATTACATTGGAATAACTTTGTCATGTGGATTACCACATGCATGGTGAATGATCCTTTATATTCATTCCTTATTAAATTGTGGAAATGATCTGGTTACGTTGATTATGATGAGAGTCATAATAAAAGCATTGGACTGATGAAAATCATGGGTATATGAAGTATTAGTAAGTGTTATGATGAGTTATGTTGGTTATTATGTGAAAACATGAAAGTTTCTTAGAAATCACAAAGGGTTGAAAATCAGATTTTGGTGAAAATGGAACATAAAATTCAATTGACCATATCTCCTATTATATTTTGAATTTTTGAGTGTGGTCAAGTTCTAGAGTTAGATCTATGAGTTTTGTAGCATCTCCAAGTAGAATCACTGGAAAAGGTGTTATAGATTTTCATGTGGACTGATTTTAGCAAAGGAGTCAAAAGCTGTAAATTACCGAAATGCTATTGTCCAGATTTTAGAAGGGATGTTTCGGCCACTTAAATTGTGAGAAAAATTCTGGTCTTTTGGGACAAGAAAGTATATGGTATAAAGAACCTCCTGTCCAAAAATGAGCTCATTCCGACTTAAAATGAGCAAGTTATGACCATTTCAATATTTAGGTTTTTTTGACGAAAAACGCTATAACCGGAGTTCTATAACTCTGATGACCATGAAATTTAAACTGGAGGCTCACGTTAACATGTGTAAGATCCTGCCAAGATTTGGGAATTTTTAGAGTTAAACTTGAGGTAGCTAATTTCTTAAGGAATTAATTGGAAATTGATTTTTGAAAAATAGTAAATGAATTTTAAAATTCTGAGAAAAACATATGTTCTTTATGGGAATATATTATGCTAAATCCCAGAAAATAAATATTTTTGGGACTGATTTGGTATTTTTCATGAAAATGGTTTAGTTACAAACATATGAGTTAAATATGTTATGTGAAGTAACAAAGTTGGAAAATAGGATTTTATGGCTTGGAAATCCTATATAAGGTATATGCATATTTTTGATGAGGGATTTGATCATTAGTGATGAAATCTTATGAGTATGGCATTTTTGAATGATTAAATGTATTATTTGGTAAAGTGTAAACAATTGAAATAAATTGTTTATAAGTTTAAGAAGTGATTAAAATATTGTTGATATATTAACAATATTAGATTATAAATTTATTATGTGATTGATAATATTAGGATAAATTAAAGTTTTTAATATTTATCCTTGTTTTAGTTTGATTAATTCTTATATCATTGTCATCATCCTCATGCTTATATGGTGATGAAAGTTATCTTTGGCTTACGTGAGAAGAGGGACTGTTGTTTATTGAATTATATATCTTTGTCTTACGTGCAAAGATGGATTGTTGATTATTGATTTTATTGAATTGTATATCTTTGGCTTACGTACAAAGATGGATTGTTGATTATTGGTTTTATTGTTGTATATCTTTGGCTTACGTGCAGAGATGGACTTGGTATGATTATGACCAGGGATTATTCAGTATAGTCATGACCATTGATGATTTAATGAATATCCTTGGCCCGTAATGCAAGGATGATTCAATGATGTGTTTTATTTATTAAGCTGAGTCTCAGCGATAAAAGTTAATGAAAACATTTTTAAATCATAGAAGATAGTAGGTTTTATTCTCTACTTGACTCTTCTAATGGATTGCTTATTCCGCTGCAGTTAAACTTGATGTCTATTGTATTTTATCAGTTAAACATTGTTGAAGACTATTGATAATTTATTCTGCATTATCTTAGTCATAATATTTCTTACTGGGCTAGTTGAGTTCACCCTTACTTTCACTGTTCTCTTCAGGAAATGAGAATATAGCTGGGACAAGTCGGAGAAAGGAGTGACGGTCCAGAAGATAGCATTAATAGTCCTCACTATTCTGTTAAATAGTGTGACAATAAATGTAATGAGGACTCCTTTGAGTGTGGATATTGTCTAGATGACAATATTCCTATTAAAACTCTCAGTTTATGTATTGTCGTATATTACACAACGGTTGTATAATTAAGTTTGTATTTGTATGTTGTACCATGTATTTGGCGACTCAAGATGGGTGATGTATACCTATTTTGGGGGCGTCACATGGTGGCTCTAATGAACCATACTAGAATAAAAATCCATAATCAATCCGGGTAGAATAAATTATTCTATATGCATGCTTATACTATATATATTATATATTATGCAACATGCTTCGCATGTAAAATAATATAACACGTATTATATATAAATATATATATGTGTGTGTGTGTGTGTGTGTGTGAGAGAGAGAGAGAGAGAGAGAGAGAGAGAGTGAGCATGCGTACTAAACAAGATTAGACGAATAATAACAAACCCCTCAAAGAAATTATATTAAGTTGTAACATTAAAAGATATTTGGAATATCGAATGTCGCCTTCTAGCATGATAAAAACAATAGAGTATTAAATATTTAATATGAGTTTGTTGTGCACACACAAGGAAACTATTAAATATTTGAGATGTTGTTTTTATTGCATAAGATTTATAAGGAAATGAACATTACCATTTTGTTGTGCACACACAAGGGGCTTTAGTTTCTCTTCACTTATATGAAAATACTGGGTATGACTTAACTTAAATTATTTTAGTTCGGATGTGCACACACTTGACCATTATGATTTAAGAGGCAAAATATAAGGAGTTACATGATTTAATTGACAAGAGTTGTCTACCTATTTATTTATATATAGTTTGTTGTACACACACAAGGCTATATACATTTGAAATGGGATCCTTATTCTCACTAGCAAATCTTTAATTAGATATTGCTAAACTATATAATGAGGGTACTATAGTTTAAAGAAAATAGTGGGAGGTACTAATTTAAAACAAGACCTAATTTATTTTGATAATTAATTAAGTGAATGTTTACTAAAATATTATCTTTTTCACATGTAGAACTTTGAAAATATCACACTCACTAATATCACTGCGTAGCATATTGGATGCTAACAAAATGATCGAACTGAATTTAATTGTGACGCCCCCAAAATAGGTCCACATGACCCATTCTGAGTGGCCAGATATCACACTATAAAAATCATTTACAAACTTTATTTATTCAACTGTTGAACTGTAAATGCGAAATCGACCACGTTAAACTGTGAGTTTTAATACAAATGTATGTAACTCTCATGGTGCCTCGACCACAACCTTACAATGGTACTTTACATAAAAGTAAAGTCAATAACTATTTTAGAAATTAAAATCTTTGGAAAATACTCAAGGAAACCTTCGTACATGGGAGGCCATGCGTCTAGGTTATGATAGATATCATATGTCCACAGAATTATCCTTGGTTGACCCAATAGTACCCAAAGAAAAACAAGAAGATTGCTATCATCTTCTTTCCAATGGTGAGTCTTCTCTTAACTTATAATTATCTCCATTGTCTCCAATTGAGAATCATATTTCAAACAAACTCCAAGATTATATAGGTAGTGCTCGTAGATATACTCAGCAAGTGGATGTGCACAACCCTGTCTTATGATAACACGAGATTGTATGTTATTAGACATCTTGTATGATAGTGGCAAAACACCCTTCCACAGTTGGGTTCACCTAACCCTATTCGGTTCACCAAAATTAAATATCAAATGACGTATACAATACGACACACTTATCTAAAGTTATCAATAAAATTATTTCCATACTATTTAGGGAGAACCTCAACAGCTATAGACCACCGTTTTATTCTCCTATTACTCCCGCTCGACCCAGCTACACTCTTATTACCTGAAAGGAATTGTGAAGCAAAAGGGTGAGCACAACTAGCAGTAAAGAATATCATGACTAAAGATAATTTACATCATCAATAGCCTTCATCACTAATAAATCAGAGATTTAGAACATATGGTAGATGATAAAACTTTTCAACTATAGTTACAGCGGAACGAGCAATCCATTAGAAGAGTCAAATAGACCATCAGGTCTATTATCTTCTCCATGTTAAAAGTCCACCAATAATGTTTTATCCTTGTAACATCAATCAACAATTCATGTCCACAATCATATGAATAACTCATAATCATAATTGTGATTCTAAATTCCTCTTCGCACCTAGGACGAAGATAATTTTCATCACCTATCTTCACCTGAAATATCAAAAATCATGGTTATACCAAATCGCAATTCCTGCTCATAATCATACTAATAAATTCATCTTTCCACTACGGCCAAAGATATTCATTAACAATTCATCTTTTTTGCACTTTTCTGCCAAAGAAGATTACAACATTGTATTTTAAAAGAGTCGAGTAGAGCATGATATCTACTATCTTTTACGAATTAAAAGTGTATAATCAATATTTTATCGCTGAGACTCAACTTAATAAATAATCCACATCATCGAATCATCCCTGCACTATGGCCAAGGATATTCATGTAATGATCAATGGTCATGATTATCTTTGAATAATCCACAGTTATAATCATACCAATAATTGTCCATCAATGCACTACGGGCCAATGAGGACTTTTACCACATCATCTATAACATTACGGGTCATTATTATACCGAATGATCCCTGGTCATAATCATATCAATAAACAGTTCATCTATGCACATAATCCAAAGATACTCATCAATCAATAGTTCATCTTTGCACGTAAGCCAAAGATATACAACTGTAAAACCAATAATCAATAGTCCATCTTTGCATGTAAGCCAAAGATGACTTTCATCATAATATAAGCATGAGGATGATGACCATGATATAAGCGAAAACAAGGATAAATATTAAAGACTTTAAATTTATCCATATATTATCAATCACTTAATAAACTCATAATCTAATATTATTAATATTATAACAATATTTTTATCACTTCTTAAACTTATAAACAATTTATTTCAATTGTTTACACTTTACCAAATAATGCATTTTAATCATTAAAAAATGCCATACTTATAACATTTCATCACCAATGATCAAATCCCTCATCAAAAATCTGCATATACCCTATATAGGATTCCCAAGCCATAAAATCCTATTTTCCAATTTTGTTACTTCACATAACATATTTAATTCATTTACTCATATCTAGTTCATTTTCATGAAAAAATACCAAATCAGGTCCCAAAAATATTTCTTTTACGGGATTTAGCGAGAATATAGTCCCATATTGAACATATATTTTTCTCGAATTTTTAAAATTCATTTACTATTTTTCATATTGCCAAAATGAATTAATATTTAGACATTTATCATAAATTGTACTTTTGTCCAAAAATTCCTAAATTTACAGGTATACTCCTGTTATATACATGTACTCCCAATAAAAATTTCACCAATTTTAGAGTTAACCACAAGGAGTTATAAGGGTTTACTTTTAAAATAGTTATTTCTCATAAAATCCATAACTCTTAATCTATACATCCAAAAATCGCCATCTCTGGACACAATATAGAAAACTCATCAAATTATCATTTCAAATTTTTCCAGAATTTTTGAGGGTCAGAAAAATTACTAAACCGCAAATAGATTTTCACCCACCATGCGGTAATCCACGTAGACAGATCATTTCTACAATTTAATAAGGAATGAATACAAAGGATCATTCACCATGCATGCGGTAATCCACATAGACAGGTTATTCCAACAGAATAATAAAGAATGGAATAACGAAGAATTCACCATGCACGCGATAGACCAGTATAAACGAAAGTTATTCCCAATGAATAATAAAGAATGGAACCAGTCATGCGTAATCCGCATGCATGTGATATATTCAATGAGAATAATAAAGAATGGAATAACAACGAAATTCACTAGGCATGCGATAAACCGCATGACAGTGTTATTCCAATAGAATAATAAAGAATGGAACCGGTCATCATGCGTAATCCGCACGCAGACGGGATATTCCAACATAATAATAAAGAATGGAATAACAACGAGAATTCACCGGGCATGCGATAAACCCTTACGAGATAGGTTATTCAACGTAATAATAAAGAATGGAACCAGTCATAAATGCGTAATCCATGAAGAGGATATTCCAATAGAATAATAAAGAAGCGGAACCGGTCACGCGTAATCCATTGCACGCATGGGATATTCCAAATGTAATAATAAAGAATGGAATAATAGAAGAATTTCACCATGTATGCGATTACTTAGCATAAACGAGTTATTCCAACATAATAATAAGGAATGGAATAACAATAACTCTCTTCATGAATATGAAAGAAATAATACCCCTTACCTCAAAAGAAGACTGGATACTGGAATAGTGAGGTAGCGGACTTCTCTTCTTCTTTCTCTCTATAATTTCTCTCTATAATAATTTATCTATAGCTTTAGTGAATTGGTGAGAAATGAAGGAAGAATGAGATTCTATTTATAAGAAAATATAGTTTCGATAATTACACATTTTGGGGCTCGAAATATTACAGTATAATACCTTCTTTTTTTTCTTCATTTTTAATTTAGTCCTGCAAGTATTATCAAACTTGCACCACCTCCCCTAATGGTATATCATGTGGATCAATAGTACAATCATATGACTCAATAGTTATAATCATGTGAAAATACGAATTATAGTATAGTACCTCCATCTATACCTCCATTTTTAACTTAGTCATGCAAGTATTATCAATCTTGCACCACCTCCCCTAATAGTACATGAATGTGAATCAATAGTACACACATGTGAACAAATAGTTATAATCATGTGAATTAATAGCAATTAATTGCTCATTTATTCAATTAATTACCCAATTAGTCAATATAACCTCCAGACATCAATTATTATCGAAATAAATGTCGATTTCCACTAACACTAACAAACCCAACACAAAGGAAATATTTTTCTCAAAATTTTCATTTTTGAAATTTCAAAGTTTGACTTTTTTCAAAAAAGTCAACTGTTGACTTTTTTGACCAAAAAGTCAACCCCGATAAATTTTGTGTTTATAGTCTATTTTTACTAATTTCATCATTCCGGACTCAAATATCATGTCCGCGTCTCCAAATTCAACTTCGAACTCAAATTCGATTTTTAATAACATTCATCATTAATATTATAACTCACAATATTTAACAACCAGGTCGTTCCCAGAAAAGAGGGGGCTTTTCGATAAGGATTTCTCCTTATTGGCGCACAATTAGGTGATCAAACCTCTTCTTGATAGAACTTCTAGACATTGTCAATATTGCAAATAATAATATGAATAACTTTATCGTCTCAATTATTGATTTAATACTATAACATATTATGCAGATGCTACTGTGACAATAATTGAATCAATAATATGAGAGATATGATGCAGCAATTACTATAGCAATAATTGAGTATAACTGAGTGACTTTTCACGTAAGCATCAATAATCAATATCGTGTGCTACTATGCAACCACGCGTATTACTATACTTTTACTACCGATTATTTTATGAAAACTTTCTTACTTTCAAAAATTTTCAAATATCACCCTTAACTTTAACCTTTTATCAATTTAACCATTTACCAAAATAGAAAAATTGAATACTTTTATTTCATAAAATTTGGGATCTCACATTAATGGTCTGGTTAAGACATTTGAGAATTGTTCTCACAGCTGAAAAGCTTTCTTATGTCCTAAATTCGCCCGTCCTTGAACAACTTGCTGAAACAGCCCCTAAGGAAGATATTGCTACTTTTAAGAAGTGGCAAGATGATGCATATGTGGCTCAATGCATCTTGCTCGCATCTATGAGTAACGAGCTTCAACGTTAGCATGAAATGGTGAGCAAAAGGACTACTAGATATGAGATATCTAAGGAGCTCTTCTGATCTCGGATAACCTAGGGCACTGCTGTTGAGACTCATGTCCTAAAGATGATCAATCTGATTGAACGTCTTGGACATCTTGGATTCGTTATGGATGGGGAGTTGAGTTAAGATTTAGTCTTGTAGTCACTCCTTGTCACCTTCTCACAATTTGTTGTGAATTTTTACATGAATAAGTTGGACGTCAGATTTCCTGAGTTACTTAACATGTTGAAAATTGTTGAAGGTCATTTGCCATCCAAGAAGAACCAAGTCTTACTGGTGGATGATTTTGTTAGGTTTTTGAAAATCATAGACGTAATCAAATTGCAAAAATAAGCGAAAGCATGGCAAAACAGATTTTTAAAATTTTCATAAATCAATTACCCGGATCATCCTTTATGCATGTTATTAATTAGAACGAAGAATAAGAAGTTATAGAATCATACCCTTGCATATACGAGCTTCCATAGGTATGAGTTCAACTCCTACTTCTCCGCGATCTCCTTGAATCTCCGGTTTAATTCCTTCCTTTGATCAACATTAGCCACCGAAGCGTTTGACTTCTAGAGGTGATCCACTAAGGAAGAACAAGAATCAAGAAGAATGGTGTTTTGGCTAAAATCCTAATTTTCTTTCTATATAAAAAAGGGCGTACTCTCCAACAATTGGAATCACCTCTCCTGATATCTGGCATAAGACTCCTTTTATACAGATATTAGTTAACCTTTCTAATATAATTAAAATAGGGTTTTATTTAATTAATTAAACTCCTTTAATCAACTAAACTCCCTAATCTTATTAGGGATAATTAATTAAATTTTTTAAATTAATTTGCCTCATAATCTTATTAGGCATAATTGAGAGTACTTATATTAAATTAATTCTCAAACTTCTTTATAAATTAAAATAATAATAATTATAATAATATTAATAAGACTCATCTTATTAATTTATATTTAATATTTCAAAATATTAAATAATAAATAGTAAGCTATTTAATTTACTTTATCACCATAGATTAAATTAAATACACTTAACATATTATTACGATTATACCATTAACTTCTTAAATAATTATTCTTCCTTTTATGGTGCGACCCTTTAGGTTTTCCATATTAAAACAGTTCTGAATAAATCAATTAGAACAATTCTAATCTCATTTAGATAAATAAATTAAACTATTAATTTATTTAAATAAATAATATTTATTCTACAATAAGGATAAGTCTCTTTTGTGATCAACGACTTTCCAGATAATATAGATTTCAACATTAATCATAAAAGAACCTTTGAGTAAATAGTTACAGTACAATTCAATCCTTCCACCATACAATGTCCCAATTAAATATAAGATATGAAATTACTACCAAGTCTTATTTTATTTAATTATATGTATTTCGAATCCCAAATGCACAACTCTGAATAAATGCAAATTAGAAACTACTTTCTCTGGTTGTCATTTATCAAATCAAATAGGACATATCTCTTCTTTTACTAGAAGCGGTAGATTCTTTATTGACCAATCATTATCTCCATATATAAATCATTATACCCAAGCATACCCTTTGATATACCCTAAGGGTCTTAAGGAATAAGTCAAAGTATAAATCATTATATACAAGATACTATGATGATCTTAAATCTAAGGATCACTTGTACTACTATCACTTCAGGAATTCCTGTTGACACGCAAGTAAAACTCCATTAGGTATTCCTTAGCGAACCACGTTCAGTGAACTTATTCTACAATAAGCACCTACATACTTGCTTTAATGTCTACACACAAATGATCATAAGATCAATCATTCTCATCCAATGAGCAAGTAACGTATGTTCCAATCTATCCGGATTCACTAATCCCATTTTTAGTAATCCATTGATTGGGAACATTTTAGTTTTTAAGCTATCTAAGTATTTAGATCTCATTAGCATGATCTCATCATGATTCTAAAAGCATTGCTTAAAACTATGGGTTTATCACATATTGTTAAAACAACACCATGTTGATAATTAAATGTCTTTAATAAATAATTCTTTTATTAATAAATGAATATGATTGATCACAAAGTATATGCTTTATCATCATACATGATTGACTTGTATGCATACTAATTTCTATCTCCCACTTGCACTAAAGTCAATCGCCATGGTATCTCATACCCATATTCTCTTAGTGATGATTGAACTGCTGTTGTGTTAACGCTTTAGTAAATGGATTTGTAATGTTGTCTTGAGAGTCCACACGCTCCAGGGTGACATCTCCTTTTTCAATGATATATCTGATCAAATGAAATTGCCGCAACACGTGTTTGCATTTCTGATGAGACCTAGGTTTTTTTAACCTGCGCAACAGCTCCGGTGTTGTCACAGAATAAAGGTACTGATCCTCTAATGCTAGGAACCACACCAAGTTCAGATATGAACTTCTTCATCCAAACAACCTCCTTTGTAGCTTCACTTGCAACTATGTACTTTGCCTCTGTCACTGAATTAGCAACTGTTTGCTGTTTGGAACTCTTCTAACTCACTGTGCCATCGTTTAAGGTAACACATACCCCAAAACAAATTTACTATCATCTTGGTCCATTTGTAAACTTGAGTTTGTGAAGTCCTCTAGTTTCAATTCAGACCCACCATAGACAAAAAACACATCCTTAGTTCTTCTTAAGTACTTTAGGATATTTTTCACTGCCTTACAGTGTTCTTCTCCTGGATTCGACTGATATCTGCTTGTTACACTAAGTGCATAAGCGACATTCGGTCTAGTACATATTATACCGTACATAATAGATCCTATTACAGAAGCATAAGGAATCTTACTCATACGGTCTCTCTCCTTAGGTGTCTTTGGGGCTTATTTCTTGGAGAGATTTATTCTGTGGCTCATCGGCATGAGACCTCTCTTGGAATCTTCCATACTAAACCTCTTTAGCTTTGAGTCAATATACATACCTTGGGATAAGCCAAACATCCTTTTATATCTATCTCTATAGATCTTTATCCCCAAAATATAGGATGCTTCTCCTAAGTCCTTCATAGAGAAGTGTTTAGAAAACTAGATTTTAATTGATTGAAGCATAGAAATATCATTCCCTATTAGTAATATATCATCAACATATAATACAAGGAATGAAACAGCGCTCCCACTAACCTTCTTATACACACATGGTTCATCCTCATTTTTGATAAAATCAAACTCTTTGATTATCTCATCAAAATGGATGTTCCACCTATGAGAAGCTTGCTTCAATCCATAAATGGATCGTTGTAGCTTACATACTTGATTTGTTCCAATTGTTGAAACAAATCCCTCTGGCTGTGTCATATAAACATCCTCCTCAAGTTTCCCATTGAGGAAGGTTGTTTTCACGTCCTCCTGCCAGATTTCGTAGTCGTGGTAAGTTGCAATCGCAAGAAAAATTCGAATGGACCTGAGCATAGTTACTGGTGAGAAGGTTTCGTCATAGTCAACTTCATGTCTTTGTTTGAAATCTTTTGCAACCAGTCGAGCCTTATAGGTATCTACCTTACTGTCCATTCCAATCTTTCTTTTAAAAACCCATTTACACCCAATAGGCTTAATGCCTTCAGGTGGTGAAACCAAAGTCCATACTTGGTTTTTATACATGGAGTCTATTTCAGATTTTATGGCTTCTTGCCATTTCTCTAAGTCTTTACTACTCATATCCTGTTCGTAATTCAATGGATCATCATCATCTATGATGTGTACCTCATCGTCATCCTTTATGACATCCATACCTATCAGGTATCTTTGGTAATCTTCCAGATTTATGAATAGGGTGTGGTATAGAAGTTATCTCTACTTGGACAGGTTTATCCATTTGATCTTTAGTGGTTTGTGGTTCTTGAATTCCTTCAAGATCTATTTTCCTCCCACTGGCCCCTTCAAGGATAAACTCCTTTTTCATATCCCACAAATGTACACTTATCAGATCTTCTCCCAAGCTTATCATTTTGAAACCTTTTAACATAAGTTGGACATCCCCAAATCTTAACATTCTTCAGACTAGGCTTCCTCCCTGTCCACATTTCATATGAAGTCTTGGGGACGAATTTCGTGGGAACCTTATTTAGTAGATATATATTTGTTTCTAGGGCATATCCCCAGAATGACACCGGAAGATCATTAAAACTCATCGTAGAACGAACCATGTTCAACAATGTTGGATTTCTCCTTTCAGATACACCATTCAACTGTGGTGTTCCTGGTGGAGTCCATTGTGATATTATACCATTTTCTTGAGACAATTGAGAAACTCACTGCTTAAGTATTCACCTCCTCGATCTGATCGAAGAATCTTAATACTCTTGCCAATTTTCTTCTCTAATTCACTTCTGAACACTTTAAACTTTTCAAATGATTCAGATTTGTATTTCATTAAATACATATATCCAAATCTAGAGTGATCATCAGTGAAAGTAATAAAATAAGAATACCCTCCTCTTGCATTCGTTGTCATAGGTCCACATATATCTGTGTGAACCAACGCTAAAAACTCTATAACTCTTTCTCCTTTTCCACTAAAAGGAGATTTAGTCATTTTTCCCATGAGACAAGATTCACAAGTTAGATATGATTCAGAATCAAATAGCTCTAAGAGCTCATCCTTATGCAACTTGGATAATCTTGTTTCATTAATATGACTGAGTCTACAGCGCCACATAAAGGTGTAATTTACATCATCTCTTTTCCTCTTCTTAGTTTGTTCAATTTGAAGTATATTTTCATGCAAGTCAAGTATGTAAAGTCCATTTCGCAAATTACCAACACCATATAAAACATTATTATTATTATTATAAATAGAACAACTGTTGTTGTTTATTATAATATCAAAACCATCCATATCCAATAGAATTGAAATAATATTTCTATTGAGTGATGGAACAAAATAGTAATTATTTAATCTAATGGATTTTCCTGTAGACAGTGCTAAACAATAAGTCCCTACAGCTAATGCAATAACCTTTGCTCCATTTTCCACTCATAGGAAGACCTCATCCTTGTTCAGCTTTCTACTTCTGATCAGTCCCTACATAGTATTACATATGTGAGAACCACAACCGGTATCGAATACCCAAGAAGAAGATTGACTTTTAGAAAAATTAATTTCAATCATAAATAAACCTTGATTAGGAGTCGAAGCTTCTGCAAGCTTCTTCTGCTTTTGTTCTGCAAGGAACTCCTTGCAGTTCCACTTCTAGTTACCCGGCTTGTTGCAATGGAAGAAAATTTCTTTGCTATCTGGATCAGGTTTCTTATTATCCTTTCCTTTCGCCTTTCCCTTAGCCTTCTTGGATTTCTTCTTTTCAGAATATACCTTGGGCCTCTTCCTTTTCTTGGAAGAATCATCCACCAATAAGACTACTTAGATGGGAAGTGATCTTCAATAGTTTTTAACATATTAAGTAACTCAGGAAAGCTGACGTCCAACTTATTCATGTGAAAATTCACAACAAATTGTGAGACGGTGTTAGGGAGTGACTGCAAGACTAAATCTTGACTCAACTCTCCATCCATGACGAACCCAATCTATCCAAGACGTTCAATCAAATCGATCATCTTTAGGACATAAGTTTCAATAGTAGTGCCCTCGGACATCCGAGATCGGAAGAGCTCCTTAGATATCTCATATCTAGCAGTCCTACTTTGCTCACCATACAACTCTTGCTGGTGCAACAATATAGTAGGAACATCCATAGTTTCATGCTGATGCTGAAGCTCGTTACTCATGGATGCGAGCATGATGCGTTGAGCCAAAGATGCATCATTTTGCCACTTCTTAAAAGTAGCAATCTCTTACTCAGAGGCTGTTTCAGCAAGTTTTTGAGGGACGGGCGAATTTAGGACATAAGAAATCTTTTCAGCAGTGAGAACAATTCTCAGATTCCTTAACCATTCTACTAAATTCGGTCTGGTCAGTTTGTTAGCATCAAGTATGATACACAATGAAATTAGTGAGTGTGACATTTTTAAATTCTGCATGTAAAAGGATAATATTTTAGCAAACATTCATTTAATTAATTACCAAAATAAATTAGGTCTTATTTTAAATCGGTATCTCCCACTATTTTCTTCAAACTATATTACCCTCATTATATAGTTCGACAATATCTAATTAAAGATATGCTAGTGAGAATAAGGATCTCATTTCAAATGATATAGCTTTGTGTGTGCACAAAAAACTATATATAAATAAATATGTAGAAAACTCTTGTCAATTATATCATCATGTAACTCCTTATATTTTGCCTCTTAAATCATAATGGTCAAGTGTGTGCACATCCGAACTAAAATGTTTTAAGTTAAGTTAAACCTAACATTTCCATATAAGTGAAGAGAAAACTACAACCCTTGTGTGTGCACAACAAAGTGATAATGTTCAATTCCTTATAAACATCATATGTAATAAAAACATCTCAAATATTTAATACTCGCCTTATGTGTGCACAACAAACTTATATTAAATATTCAATACTCTATTGTTTTTATCATGCTAGAAGGCGATGTTCGATATTTCTAATATCT
Organism: Panax ginseng; assembly: GCA_020205605.1. Lineage (NCBI taxonomy): Eukaryota > Viridiplantae > Streptophyta > Magnoliopsida > Apiales > Araliaceae > Panax > Panax ginseng. The sequence continues at coordinate 83,369,169 of CM035149.1, forward strand.
TTGAATGTTACAACTTAATATAATTTCTTTGAGGGGTTTGTTATTATTAGTCTCATCTTGTTTAAGCATGCACGCGTATATATAAAATACGCGTCATATTATTTAACATGCGAAGCATGTTTGCATAATATATATATATATAAATATATATATATATATATATATATATATATATATATAATACTAGCATGCACACATAAAATACTATATTCTACCAGGATTGATTATGGACTTTTATTCTAGTTTGGTTCACTAGAGGCACCAAGTGAACCAAAAGGTCAAAACCTAGGGTGCAATAATCAACATGTAAATATAACTATTACATTTAAACCTGGGTTCTATTACAAACGGGTCTTCAAGTGCTCCTTTCTCCTTGATCTCCGGTTCTTCGAGAAATTCTAACTAATCCTATTACATAAACTATTTAATTTAAATAGAAACCTTGATCAGCAGTCAAGGGGAAGTACATGAGAGAGATAGAATTTACATCAAGAAAAAAACCAGAAAAGACTATATATGCAGACCCCATTTAATAAAACCCATTCATTCAAGCATCCATCCAAAATAAAATCCAATCATATTGGTCAATAGTCCATAATCAATCTCATTTATTATCATACAAATCACCATATGTATCAATAAATAAAACATTCATCTTATGAATAATAAACATTTAATATATATATTGATATCGATTTAATGGGCCTTAATTTTAATTTTGATTTAAAATAAAATCCTTTATTTAATCAATATGAAATTTTATTCTAAATACAAAATAAACAACTTAATTTTAATTTAGAATTTCTAGAAAAATATGATCCAATTTTTAATTTAAATAAATCTTTTATTTTCATTAGAAATCATAATTTAAAAATAAAAACAATTTTTATTTCTTTCTGGGTACCGACACTGCAGCATCCCAAATGTACTGGGTTTAGGCGCTGTAGCGCTGGATCAGCCCATTTTCAGAAACCCGGTCCTGGCGATGCAACGCTAGGTTTATAGTCTGAAGAAAGCGGACAATGCAATGACTAGTTTTAAAACCTCACTAAGCCACTGTTATTGTTGGGCTTGGCTTGTTTCGGGTTAACAAAACAAACACTAACACGTGCAAGTATACACGGTCAACAAGTAGTATAAAGTAAGTTAAGTATCGTTCCCACGGAGAAAGGTGAATATTTCTAAACTAGCATGCAACAACCTTATATCTATTTCTGGCTGCTTAAACGATCGATTAACATGTAAATTAAAATATAGAATAATTATCAATACAAAATTACTAATTACTAAATTAAGAGATTCAAAGTAGAAAGATATGGGATCCTAATGTCATTTAATGCTTTATTCCAGAATGTACACCTCTTGTTAAGCTTGATTGATTACTATGGACTGCTAGTCGAGAGCACAAAAGTGAAACATGGCCATCTTTCGATAAACCATGTCCAAATCAGAAAAAATCCACAAAAGAGATAAAATTCATATGAGCGTCAATATTACCTAACCCAATATACGTCAATGTGAATTACTAGCAATATCAATTTAAGCACAAGCTCTCTTAACGACTACACATGATAAACCGGTATATGTCTATCCCGGTTACGAGTCACGAAATCCAACACATGTAAATCTCATGAGCACATGCTAACATGTTCAAATTTAAACTTATATTTCCTTTTTCAATTCCATACAAGTTATTAAGGTAGATGGTGATCAATCATCCAAATATTAACCACAACCAAGTTAGACAATCCAACTATAATCATACACGCATCACAATAAGGTATACAAATCTGAACTACACAATAAACTTCATTAGAATCCCATAATGGTGGTTAGTTTATTTCTGAATCACCAACCATTATGGGATTTAAGCCAAGCTGGAAAGAAACAAAGAGAACAAAGAGATTAAAGAGAAAGAGATAGCAAATCTGATTAAACCCAGCTCCATAATGTGCTTCCAACTTAGTTCAGATCCAAAATCAAAACCAAAGTGATACTCAATATTCACAAGCTACTAGATCTAGAGAGAGAAGCTAAAATGTAGAATAATGTTATGGAATCTCTCTAGCACTGTTAAGCCCTAACTGATAAAATCTGTCTTTCGCAACAATCAAATACACCCTTATATGGTAATCTCGCTACAACAGTATAAAATAAAAATTCAACATTTTAAATGGTCTTGACAGGCGCGGCTGCGCGGGCGTGTAGTAGGAATTGGGTACGGATGCGCTGTGTTTGCATTTGTGACTCTCCTGGCGTGAGCGCGCCGTATCTGCATTTGTGATCCTCCTGGCCTGGGCGCGCCGGTATTAGCCTATTAATGGGTGCGATCGCGCTGGCCTCTTCTGCTGCACTCTGCTGATGTATTGCTGCTATGCTGATGCTGCTAACTTCTTCTTTCTTTCTTCACTTAACTCTTCAATCATCACTTGACCACTTCAGATGCCCTCTTCACATGCTTTAGTTCAGCTACAATCTCCATTTTAGCCATTTCTCACCATACCATGCCATGTCATGCCTTTGGAGTCTCCTAGATGTATCCTACAAAACGAACATAAAAAGCAATCAAACAATACTAAAAATACTTAGGTTAAGCATAATTCTAGCAAGTTGATATCCAATAAGTAGGTATAAAATCTATTTATCAAGCGCCAGTTCGCAGAAATAGTTTTCCCAGTTCGCGAATTCTGCAGTTGTTCTCCAAAAACTCAATTTTATGCTAACAATTATGCCCAGAAAATTTGAACAAAACACATATCAATCATATATCAAATCTAGACAATTAATAATAACATAAAGGTTTGGCTCTGATGCCACTGTTAGATTTTTGAAAATCATAGACGCAATCGAATTGCAAAAATAAGCAGAAGCATGACAAAATAGATTTTAAAAATTTTCATAAACCAATTACCCAGATCATCCTTTATGCATGTTATTAATTAGAACGAAGAATAAGAAGTTATAGAATCATGCCCTTGTAGATATGAGCTTCCACAGGTACGAGTTCAACTCCTACTTCTCTGAAATATCCTTGAATCTCCGGGTTGATCCCTTCTTTTGATTAACGTTAGCCACCTAAGCGTTTGGCCTCTAGAGGTGATTCACCAAAGAAGAACAAGAATCAAGAAGAAAGGTGATTTGACTAAAACCCTAGTTTTCTTTCTCTGTAGAAAAAGGGCATACTCTCCAACAATTGGAATCATCTCTCCTGATATTTGGCATAAGACTCCTCTTATATAGATATTAGTTAACCCTTCTAATATAATTAAAATAGGGTTTTATTTAATTAATTAAAATCTTTTAATTAACTAAAATCCCTAATCTTATTAGGGATAATTAATTAAACTCTTTTAATTAATTTGCCTCCTAATTTTATTAGGAATAACCGAGAGTAGTTATATTAAATTAATTCCCAAACTTCTTTAGAAATTAAAATAAAAAAAATTGTAATAATATTAATAAGATTGATCCTCTTATTAATTTATATTTAATATTTCCAAAATATTAAATAATAAATATTAAGCTATTTAATTTACTCTATCATCATAGATTAAATTAAATACATTTAACATATTATTACAATTATGTCATTAACTTCTTAAATAATTATTATTCCTTGCGGAACAATTGCGGAAGAGGAACTGCAAGGATTTCATTGCGGAACAAAAGCAGAAAAAGCCTGGAGAAGCTTCGACTTCCAATCAAGGTTTGTTCACGATTGAAATTAATTTTTCTGAAAGTCAAACTTCTACTTGGGTATTGGATACCGGCTGTGGTTCTCACATATGTAATACTATGCAAGGACTGGTCAGAAGTAGAAAGCTGAACAAGGATGAGGTCGTCCTACGAGTGGGAAATGGAGCAAAGGTTGCAGCATTAGCAGTAGGGACTTATTGTTTAGCACTGCCTCCGGGCAAGTCCATTAGATTAAATAATTTTTATTTTGTTCCATCACTTATTAGAAACATTATTTCAATTTCTGTATTGGATATGGATGGTTTTGACATTATAATAAACAACAATAGTTGTTCTATTTAGAATAATAATGTTTTATATGGTGTTGGTAATTTACAAAATGGACTTTACATACTTGACTTGCATGAAAATATATTTCAAATTGAACAAATTGAGAAAAAAAAAAGAAGTGATGTAAATTATACCTTTATGTTGCACTGTAGACTCGGTCATATTAATGAAACAAGATTATCCAAGTTGCATAAGGATGGGTTCTTAGAGCTATCTAATTATGAATCATATCCAACTTATGAATCTTGTCTCATGGGGAAAATAACTAAATCTCCTTTTAGTGGAAAAGGAGAAAGAGTTACAGAGCTGTTAGCGTTGGTACACACAAATATATATGGACCTATGACAACAAATACACGAGGAAGGTATTCTTATTTTATTAATTTCACTGATGATTACTCAAGATTTGGACATGTATATTTAATGAAATACAAATCTGAATCATTTGAAAAGTTCAAAGAGTTCAGAAATGAAGTAGAGAAACAAACTGATAATAGTATTAAGATTCTTCGATCGGATCGAGTAGGTGAATAATTAAGTAGTGAGTTTCTCGATTGTCTCAAAGAAAATGGTATAATCTCATAATGGACTCCACCAGGAACACCACAGTTGAATGGTGTATCTGAAAGGAGAAACCAAACATTGTTGGACAAGGTTCGTTCCATGATGAGTTTTACCGATCTTTTAGTATCATTCTGTAAGGTTTTGTGAAAATCAAAGTAGAAATCAAATTGCAAAAATAGCGAAAGCAAAATAAAATTAGATTTTAAAATTTTTCACAAACCAATTACCCGGATCATCCTTTATGAATATTATTAATTAAAACGAAGAACAAAAAGTTATGGAATCATACCCTTGTAGATACGAGCTTCCTCAGGTATGAGTTCACCTCATACTTCTCCGCGATCTCCTTGAATCTCTGGGTAGATTCCTTCCTTTGATCAATGTAAGTCACCCAAGTGTATGGCTTCTAGAGGTGATCCACCAAGGAAGAAGAATTTTCAAGAAGAAGGGTGTATTGGCTCAAACCCTAGTTTTTTCTATCTCTATAAAAAAAAAGGGGTGTACTCTCTAACTATTAGAATTACATATTCATCTGATATCTGATATAAGACTCCTCTTATAAAGATATCAGGTAGCCCTATTTAATTAAAATAAGTTATTATTTATTTGATTAAATTTTTTTAATTAAATAGGCTCCCTAATCTTATTAGGGATAATTAATTAAACTCCTTTAACTAATTTTTCCTCTTAATCCTATTAGGAATAAATGAGAGTACTCATATTAAATTAATTCTTAAACTCTTTTAGAAATTAAAATAATAATAATTGTAATAATATTAATAAGACTCCTCTTATTAATTTATATTTAATATTTCTAAAATATTAAATAATAAATATTAAGTTATTTAATTTATTCTATCACCATAAATTAAATTAAATATACTTAACATATTATTACGATTATACCATTAACTTCTTAAACAATTATTTTTCCTTTTATGGTGTGACCCTTTAGGTTCTCCATATTAAACCGGTTGTGAATAAATCAATTAGAACAATTCTAATCTTATTTAAATAAATAAATTAAATGATTTATTTATTTAAATAAATAATATTTATTCTACAATAGGGATAAGCCTCCATAGCGATTAACGACTTTCCAGATAATATAGATTTCAACATTAATCATAAAAGAACCTTTGAGTTAATAGTTACCGTACAATTCAATCATTCCACCATACAATGTCCCAATTAAATATAAGACATGGAATTATTATCAAGTCTTATTTTATTTAATTATATGTATTTCGATTCCTAAATGCACAACTCCTAATGAATGCAAATTAGAAACTACTTTCTAATTTCATTCCACCTTGGCCAAGGATTCCTCGGTTGTCATTTATCGAATCACATAGGAAATTTCTCTTCTTTTAGTAGAAGTGGTAGATTCTTTATTGATCATTCATTATCTCCATATATACCTTATTACACCCAAGCATACCCTTTGATATACCCTAAAGGTCTTAAGGAATAAGTCAAAGTGTAAATCATTATATACAAGATACTATGATAATCTCAAGTCTAAGGATTACTTGTACTACTATCACTACAGGAATTCATATTGACAGGCAAGTAAAACTCCATTAGGTATTCCTTAGCGAGTCATGTTCAGTGAATTTATTCTCTAATAAGCACCTACATACTTGTTTTAGTGTCTCCACACAAATGATCATGAGATCAATCATCCTCATCCAATGAGCAAGCAACGTACATACCAATCTATCCGGATTAACTAATCCCCTTTTTAGTAATCAATTGGTTGGGAACATTTTAGTTTTAAGCTACCTAAGAATTTAGATCTCATTAGCATGATCTCATCATGATTCTAAAAGTATTGCTTAAAATTATGGGTTTATCACATATTATTAAAACAGCACCATGTAGATAATTAAGTGCCTTTAATAAATAATTCTTTTATTAATAAATAAATAAGATTGATTACAAAGTATATGTTTTATCATCATACATGATTGGCTGTATGCATACTACTTTCAATCTCCCACTTGCACTAAAGTTAATCGCAGTGGTATCTCATACCCATCTTCTCTAAGTGACGATCGAACTGCTATTGTGTTAACGCTTTAGTAAATGGATCTGCAATATTGTCTTGAGAGTTCACACGCTTTAGGGTGACGTCTCATCTTTCAATGATCTCTCTGATCACATGAAACTGCCGCAACACGTGTTTGGATTTCTGATGAGATCTAGGTTCCTTAGCCTGCGCAACAGCTCCGATGTTGTCACAGAATAAAGGTACTGGTTCTGTAATGCTAGGAACCACACCAAGTTCGATAATGAACTTTTTTATCCAAACAGCTTCCTTTGCAGCTTCACTTGCAGCTATGTACTCTGCCTTTGTTACTGAATCATCAACTGTTTGCTGTTTGGAACTCTTCCAACTCATGGCGCCACCATTTAAGGTAAACACATACCCCAAAATGGATTTATTTTCATCTTGGTCTATTTGAAAACTTGAGTCTGTGAAGCCCTCTAGTTTCAATTCAAACCCACCGTAGACAAGAAATACATCCTTAGTTCTTCTTAAGTACTTTAGGATATTTTTCACTGCCTTCTAGTGTTCTTCTCCTGGATTCGACTGATATCATACCGTACATGATAGATCCTATTATTGAAGCATATGGAAACTTACTCATATGGTCTCTCTCTTCAGGTGTCTTTGGGGCCTGTTTCTTAGAGAGATGTATTCCATGGCTCATCGGTATTAGACCTCTTTTGGAATCTTCCATGTTAAACTTATTTAGCATCGAGTCAATGTACGTTCCTTGGGATAATCCAAGCATCCTTTTAGATCTATCTCTATAGATCTTTATCCCCAAAATATAGGATTCTACTCCCAAGTCCTTCATGGAGAAGTGTTTAGATAACTAGATTTTAATTGATTGTAGCATAGGAATATCATTCCCTATCAGTAATATATCATCAACATATAATACGAGGAATTAAACAGCGCTCCCACTAACCTTCTTGTACACATATGGTTCATTCTCATTTTTAATAAAATCAAACTCTTTGATTGTCTCATCAAAACGGATGTTCCACCTACGAGAAGCTTGCTTCAATCCATAAATGGATCCTTGTAGCTTAAAAACTTGATTTGCTCCAACCTTTGAAACAAATCCCTCTGGCTGTGTCATATACACATCCTCTTAAAGTTTCCCATTGAGGAAGGCCATTTTCGCATCCATCTGCCAAATTTCGTAGTCATGGTAAGCTGCAATCGCAAGCAAAATTCGAATAGACTTGAGCATTGCTACTGGTGAGAAGGTTTCGTCATAGTCAACTCCTTGTCTTTGTTTGAAACCTTTTCGACCATCGAGCCTTATAGGTCTCTATCTTGCAAATCTCATTCCAAATTTTCTTTAAAGACCCATTTACACCCAATAGGCTTAATGCTTTCAGGTGGTGAAACCAAAGTCCATACTTGGTTTTCATACATGGAGTCCATCTCAGATTTTATGGCTTCTTGCCACTTCTTTGAGTTCTTACTACTCATAGCCTGTTCGTAATTCAATGGATCATCATCATCTATGATGCGTACCTCATCGTCATCCTCTATGACAAGTCCATACCTATCAGGTATCTTTGGTAATCTTCCAGATTTACGAATAGGGTGTGGTACAGAAGGAATCTCTACTTGGATAGGTTCATCCATTTGATCTATAGTGCTTTGTGGTTCTTGAATTTCTTCAAGATCTATTTTCCTCCCATTGGCCCTTTCAAGGATAAACTCCTTTTCCAAGAAGGCATCATGTTTGGCAACAAACACCTTTTGTTCAATAGGATTGTAGAAATAATATCCTAAACTTTCTTTAGGATATCCCACAAACATGCACTTATCAGATCTTGTTCCAAGCTTATCATTCTGAAACCTTTCACATAAGCTAAACATCCCCAAATCTTAATATGATTAAGACTAGGCTTCCTCCCTATCCACATCTCATATGGAGTCTTAGGGACAGATTTTGAGGGAACCTTATTTAGTAGATATGTAGTCGCTTCTAGGGCATATTCCCAGAATGACACCGGAAGATCGGTAAAACTCATCATGGAACGAACCATGTCCAACAGTGTTCGATTTCTCCTTTCAAATACACCATTCAGTTGTGGCGTCCCTGGTGAAGTCCATTGTGAGATTATACCATTTTCTTTGAGATAATTGAGAAACTGACCGCTTAAGTATTCACCACCTCGATCTGATCAAAGAATCTTAATACTTTTGCTAGTTTGTTTCTCTACTATACTTCTAAACTCTTTGAACTTTTCAAATGATTCAAATTTGTATTTCATTAAATACACATATCCAAATCTTGAGTGATCGTAAGTGAATGTAATAAAATAAGAATACCCTCCTCGTGCATTCGTTGTCATAGGTCCACATACATCTGTGTGTACCAATGCTAACAACTCACTCTTTCTCCTTTTCCACTAAAAGGAGATTTAGTCATTTTTCCCATGAGACAAGATTCACAAGTTGGATATGATTCATAATCTGATAGCTCTAGAAGCCCATCTTTATGCAACTTGGATAATCTTGTTTCATTAATACTTAATTTCTAGTCTACAAAGGCACATGAAGGTATAATTTACATCATCTCTTTTCCTTTTCTTAGTTTGTTTAATTTGAAGTATATTTTCATGCAAGTCAAGAATGTAAAGTCCATTTCGTAAATTACCAACACCATATAAAACATTATTATTGTAAATAAAACAACTATTGTTCTTTATTATAATGTCAAAACCATCCATATCCAATACAGATATTAAAATAATGTTTCTAATAAGTAACGGAACAAAATAACAATTATTTAAACTAATGGACTTGCCCGTAGGCAGTGTTAAACAATAAGTCCCTACAGCTAATGCATCAACCTTTGCTCCATTTCCCACTCGTAGACAACCTCATCCTTGCTCAACTTTCTAATTCTGACCAGTCCCTGCATATTATTACATATGTGAGAACCACAACCGGTATCCAATACCCAAGTAGAAGATTGACTTTCAAAAAAATTAATTTCAATCATAAACAAACCTTGATTAGGATTCAAAGCTTCTTCAAGCTTCTTCTGCTTTTGTTCCGCAAGATAATCCTTACAGTTCCTCTTCTAGTGACCCGACTTGTTGCAATGGAAGCAAATTCCTTTGCTAGCTGGATCAGGTTTCTTTTGATCCTTCACTTTCTTTTTCCCCAGCCTTCTTGGATTTCTTCTTTTACGAAGATACCTTGGGCCTCTTCCTTTTCTTGGAAGAATCATCCACCAATAAGACATGGTTCTTCTTGGATGGGAAGTGACCTTCATAGCTTTTCAACAGGTTAAGTAATTCAGGCAAGCTGACATCTACCTTATTCATGTGAAAATTCACAAAAAAATGTGAGAAGGTGTCCGGGAGTGACTGCAAGATTAAATCTTGACTCAACTCCCCATCTATAACGAACCCAAGCTATCCAAGACGTTCAATCAGATTGATCATCTTTAAGACATGAGTCTCAACGGTAGTACCCTCAGTCATCCAAGATCGGAAGAGCTCCTTAGATATTTCATATCTAGCAATTCTACTTTTGCTCACCATATAACTCTTGAAGGTGCAAGAAGATATAGTAGGAGCATCCATGGTTTCATGTTTGACCTCGCTCGTTACTCATGGATGCGAGCATAATGCATTGAGCCACAAATGCATCATCTTGCAACTTTTAAAAGTAGCAATCTCTTCCTCGTAGGTCGTCTCTCGCAACTTTTTTTGTGCACGGCGAATTTAGGACATAAGAAATCTTTTCAGCAGTGAGAACAATTCTCAGATTCCTTAACCAATCCGTGTAATTAAGTCCGGTCAGTTTGTTAGCATCAAGTATGCTACGCAGTGAAATTAGTGATGTGACATTTTCAAAATTCTGCATGTAAAAAGATAATATTTTAGCAAATATTCATTTAATTAATTACCAAAATAAATTAGGTCTTATTTTATATTGGTACTCTCACTATTTTCTTCAAACTATATTACCCTCATGAATATAGTTCGACAATATCTAATTAAAGATTTGCTAGTGAGAATAAGGATCACATTTCTAATGTATATAGCCTTGTGTGTGCACAACAAACTATATATAAATAAATAGGTAGACAACTCTTGTCAATTACATCATCATGCAACTCCTTATATTTTGCCTCTTAAATCATAATGGTTAAGTGTGTGCACATCCGAACTAAGATAATTTAAGTTAAGTCATACCTAGCATTTCCATATAAGTGAAGAGAAAAATACAGCCCTTGTGTGCACAACAAAGCGGTAATGTTCAATTCCTTATAAACATCAAATGTAAAAAAAAAAATATCTCAAATATTTAATACTTGCCTTGTGTGTGCACAACAAACTCATATTAAATATTTAATTCTCTATTATTTTTATCATCTTAGAAGGCGACGTTCGATATTCCAAATATCTTTGAACGTTACAACTTAATATAATATCTTTGAGGGGTTTGTTATTATTAGTCTCATCTTGTGTAGCGCACATGCAAATATATATATAAAATACGCGTCATATTATTAAACATGCGAAGCATGTTTGCATAATATATAATATATATAATACTAGCATGCACATATAGAATACTATATTCTACCCAAATTGATTATGAACTTTTATTCTAGTTTGGTTCACTAGAGCCACCAAGTGAACCAAAAGGTCAAAATCTAGGGTGCAAGAATAAACATTTAAATATAACTATTACATTTAAACTTGGGCACCATTACAAACGGGTCTTCGAGCGCTCCTTCTCCCTGATCTCCGATTCTTCAAAAAATTCTAACTAATCCTATTACATAAACTATTTAATTTAAATAGAAACTTTGATCAGCAATCAAGGGAAAGTACATAGGAGAAAGATAGAATTTACATCAAGAATAAAATCAGAAAAGACGAGGTACGCAAACCCCATTTAATAAAACTCATTCATTCAAACATCCAACCAAAATAAATCCAATCACATTGGTCAATAGTCCATAATCAATCCCATTTATTATCATACATATCATCATATGTATCAATAAATAAAATTATTCCATATATATATGAATATCATTTAATGGGCAATTTTATATTGCATGAAATCTAATTTCAAGATTAAAATAAACTCTTTGTTTTAATTATAAAATTATTAAAATTCCTTCGGTTAATATTATAATATAGATATTAGTAATTATGCTTCAATTGATCCACGTGCATCCCTTGTAACATATATAAGTAATCTTACATTAATAACCATACTAATATATGATCAGGATGTATAACACGTGAGCCAAGAAAAACCTGTTAACTTACATATTGTATATCAGATGAGATCAGGGACACTCCACTTAAGTAACACTATTCCTTAAGTAACACTCCCTATATAATGTATCCTGTTTTTGGCTCCAATATTTATCGCATTTCCTTTCTCTCTCCAAAACAAATAGAAAATTCAAATTTACAGTTACAAAATTCAATGCTATGCGTGTAGTCATGTATGTACCCAGTAACTCAAGACATGTTTCCAGGCCCAAATTCCCACCCACGGTGACCCACCATCGGAATTGAAAATAACAAAGAATGTACGGTTACAAAATTAAATTACCTCAAGCTAGATACATGACACAGAAAATGCTTAAGCTACTTATACCAACAAAAGAGGACCAGGAAAATCCTTAAACTCAAGCTAGATATATGACACAGTACATCAGACACATGTGGAAATAATCTTCACAACTATTATACATCACCAATAAATGACTACTGCAAACTACACTAACAAGTTAAAAAAAATAGAAATCAAGCCAATACCATTAAAATTCAACTGCATCCAAATCCCATGGTCAATTTAACCTCTAAAGGTAATACAACCACCTGTCAATTACAAAAATTCCATCCAATAACCATCATGTACAAAAGAGCCTTATAACAGCATTATCCACTACCAACCATTTACACCAAAAAATGCTTAGAAGGCATAACTTATCAACATATACACTATTATTCAGCACAACAATGATTTACCTCAAAAGGCATATCTAATCAAACAACAAGTAACACTACACAAAGTCTATAGAACTAAAGATTAGGATCTTTTGGCCCTTGCTGCAACCTCAAGAGATCTGAGAGTAGTACATGTATTCCTCTTCCATATATAGTTACTGCAATTGTGAAGGCCACTCTGTAAAAAAAACCCAAATTAATACAAAAATATAGATATACAAGTGTTGTTAATATAGCAATATCAGTTGCACCTGTGAGTGAGTCACTATCATCATCTACATTTGGCTCCTAAGTAGCATCAAAATTTAATACTCCAGTTCTACATTTAAACAAATAAAAAATTCAAATTTGTACAAATAGCAAATTCAAATTTAAAAAAATAACAAAGTCAAAATAACTAAACTTGCTTACTGATTATTAAGCACTGGGCAGTTTCTTTTGTCGTGTGTCACACCAACCTTACCACATCCATGACAACGTCTACCCTTAGAATTTTTTGTTTTTCCCAAAACCCTTTCTTTGCCACCCTTCAGCCTTTTGTCACACCCTTTTGTTCGCACTTGGTTCGGCTCAATGTAACTATGTTCATAAGTCATGTTAACTGACTTGGAAACACTCGTTCCACAAGCTTCCATTTCATTGTTTCTTTTGGAACCATTATTCCCAATAATTTGTTTGATCTTTTCATATCCATTCTCTAACAATTCTTTTAATACATTTGTGGCTTCTTCATTTGTGAGAGCACTATCAATCAAATTTAAAGAATATTAAATCAATTGACTCCGCAAGAGTAAGTATGACTTGTCATCTTTTATCTCCATACCATTATCATCAATTATACCACTTGATTTTGTTGTTTTTGTCCACCTCTTCAAAATGTATTTTGTAGGCAATTTGTCAAGATCATGATACTTATGCAAGTAAGCTATCACATGCCGACATAGGATTCCCAAACTCTCAAACTTTTTGCACGTGCATGTTGCATAATCCAAAGATTTGTCATACTGAATTTCTCTTACTTTAAACTTGCTGACATTTCTTCGATAAATCTTATATACATGGTAGTTGACATCCTCCTTCATAAGTTCAAACCTATAATTAAAGCTCTCACACAACTCATCTTCAAATTTATAATATATAGAGTGTGTATAAATGTCAACCATTTGAAATAAGAAGTCATGTGCAATTTTCATCTTTGGCCTCTCAATCAAATCTTTGTTATCCGAAACCAACTCAGCATGCCGTTGATGTTGAAGGCCCCGACCAAATTGAATCATAAAATCCACTGAAGAATTTCTTTTAGAAACAAATTTTTTTAAAAATGAATGGCAACTCTCTGCTCTTTGGCTACTTGACATGCCGGCTGAGAAAACATGATTCACATGTGCGGGAACCCATCTAGAACGAATGACATACATTGATTGTAGCCATTTATTAGTATTCAACCCACTTTTCTCCACCAACTCCACCCAACTGAAGTCAAACTTTTCCACAGTCTCTGAATTCCAAATGCAATCTGAAAACTCTTTATAATAAGCATTGAATTTTACTGAGTCAATCTTCTCTGAAAATTTGGTCAAAATGTGCCAACTACAATATCTATAAAATGTATTAGGAAGTACATGTGAAATGGCATTTGTCATTGCCGGATCTTGATCGGTGATAATCATCTGAAGTGCATCACCTGGCATTGCTTCCAAAAAACACTTGAAAAGCCAAACAAAAGAATCAATGGTCTCATCACTTAAGAAAGCACAACCAAATACAATAGTTTGACCACGGTTATTTAACCCCATTAGTGGTGCAAATATCATTCCGTAACGATTAGTATTGTATGTGGTATCAAAAATGACAACATCACCATAAAATCTATAAGCCCGTCTAGCAGTTGCATCGGCCCAAAAATAACGAGTGATCCTTTTTTCATCATCTGTGTCAATTAAATAAGTGAATGAAGGATTCTTTTGTTGTTCTAAATTCAAGTACTCATTCAACATATCGCCATCATGTCCCTTCAACTCATTGCGTTTGTCTCTTTCAAAGTTATACAAATCTCATTGCGTGCAACCAATATTTTCAATCCCTCCCGCCTGGACTGCAAGAAATTTGTATTATTGGTATTGTGGTATACATCATGCCAAGTTGTTGACTCAAAGATTTTTGGGCAATTGACACATTACGATGCGATCGTAAAAGATGCCTCTTGTGTGGTGTTGACAATGGATGACAATGGCCCTCTTCAAATTTAGATACTACGTATAAGTCTTTTTTTTACCACTACAATTGTTACTCTACAACCTTCTTTTGTAGATCCACATTTTCTTTTTACATCCACATCGGCTAATAGTTTGCCCTTTCCTTGCTTGTAACACACATACTCCTTCCTAATTATCTCATCACTTCCCACCCTTTTTTTCTCATTATACTTTCGCACACTAAAACCAGCATACATTGCATATGTATTGTAAAAAGTGTGAACATCATCTAATGTTTAAAATTCCTGACCTAGCTTAGGCATAAACTCATCAGCTACTTGAGGATAGTAGACAAAAGTTTTAGCCCCTTCTGCACTCAAGTCATCCCCCTCCATTTCTTCACCGTAATTGTATATGTAGTCTGAATCTATTTCTGCATTATTCCCACAACTCCCTATTTCATGGTCCATGTCATCCATTTTTAATAAACCTGAAAATATAATTTTTAGTTTACCAATATCAAATGATGTAAGAATAAACCAAATTGAGCATTCTTGACAAAAAATACTACCAAACATAGATAAAAACTAATTTATACTCTAATTTAAATGACCATTTACAAAGTTGGGTTGTCTTAACGAATCAACATCACAAGGAAACATTATCAACTTAAGGAGAATTCTACAAAAATCTATATTATTAATGCTAGTTCCCACTAACTGAACTCCCACAGACTCATTAATAAGCCACAAATGGAAAATTTTTGACATGTATGTTTTGTATTTATAAGCCACAAATGGAAACATTATCGACATGTATGTTTTGTATTTATACAATGTTAGTAGGGTGTAAGGGAGATGACATATGCATGTTCCAATTTCCTGAATGCATTCAAAAATTATATTGACAATGTTAAAAATATATGTTGGTTTAAGTATATAGAATTCTTAATAGTGGGACGTACAAGTTCAGAAGAAAAAAAAATAAAGGCCAAATATCTCGACTGAGTTCAGGGGATTTCATCAAAGTTATTTCTTATTTCAGAACAAACCCAATGGAAAAAACCCAAATCGAAGGTAGACCAAAACAAGGAGAATGGAGGAAAATAGTTAAACCCTTACCGAATCGAAGTCGAAATCAAGGAGTAGATGTTGATTCTTTTTGGCAGATGTCAAGATTGGTGTTTTGGTCTAAACACAGTCGAGATAGTTGTTTTGGTTCGAGTCGGAATCGATTTGGAGGGATGCCAAATGTCATGCAGGTTAACCTAGATGCCGAAGATGGGCGAATCGTGATTTAGGAAGATGGGCGAATCGTGATTTGGATCTGAAGATCTGTTTTGTTTTGGAGAGAGAAATTTCAGGATTTGAATTAGAACTTGTTTTGTTTTGGAGAGAGAAAGGAAATGCGGTAAATATTGGAGCCAAAAACAGGATACATTATATAGGGAGTGTTACTTAAGGAATAGTGTTACGTAAGTGGAGTGTCCCTGATCTCCTCTGAGATATATATATATATATATATATATATATATACATATATATATATATATATACAACAAATTATGCCCAATAAATTATTCTATATATATACCCATACATATATGGAATCAAAACAATTAATAATTTGCACAAAGTTTGGCTCTGATACCACTGTAAGGTTTTGTGAAAATAAAAGTAACAATCAAATTACAAAAATAGTGGAAGCAAAATAAAATCAGATATTAAACTTTTTCATAAACCAATTACCCGGATCATCCTTTATGCATATTATAAATTAAAATGAAGAACAAGAAGTTATGGAATCATACCCTTGTAGATACGAGCTTCCTCAAGTATGAGTTCACCTCCTACTTCTCCGCGATCTCCTTGAATCTCCGGGTAGATTCCTTCCTTTAATCAATGTAAGCCACCCAAATGTATGGTCTCTAGAGGTGATCCACCAAGGAAGAAGAATTTTCAAGAAGAAGGGTGTATTGACTCAAACCCTAGTTTTTCTCATCTCTATAGAAAAAGGGGGCATACTCTCTAACTATTAGAATTACGTATTCATCTGATATCTGATATAAGACTCCTCTTATAAAGATATCAGGTAACCCTATTTAATTAAAATAAGGTATTATTTATTTAATTAAATTTTTTAATTAAATAGGCTCCCTAATCTTATTAGGGATAATTAATTAAACTCCTTTAACTAATTTTCCCTCCTAATCCTATTAGGAATAAATGAGAGTACATATATTAAATTAATTCCTAAACTCTTTTAGAAATTAAAATAATAATAATTGTAATAATATTAATAAGACTCCTCTTATTAATTTAAATTTAATATTTATAAAATATTAAATAATAAATATTAAGCTATTTAATTTATTCTATCACCATCGATTAAATTAAATATACTTAACATATTATTACGATTATGTCATTAACTTCTTAAATAATTATTCTTCCTTTTATGGTGTGACCCTTTAGGTTCTCCATATTAAACTGGTTGTGAATAAATCAATTAGAACAATTCTAATCTTATTTAAATAAATAAATTAAATGATTAATTTATTTAAATAAATAATATTTATTCTACAATAGGTATAAGCATCCCTAGCGATCAACAACTTTCCAGATAATATAGATTTTAACATTAATCATAAAAGAACATTTGAGTTAATAGTTACCGTACAATTGCATCCTTCCACCATACAATGTCCCAATTAAATATAAGACATAGAATTACTGTAAAGTCTTTTTTTATTTAATTATATGTATTTCGATTCCAAAATGCACAACTCTAATTAATGCAAATTAGAAACTACTTTCTAATTTCATTCCACCTAACCAAGGATTCTGGGGTTGTCATTTATCGAATCACATAGGACATTTCTCTTCTTTTACTAGAAGTGGTAGATTCTTTATTGATCATTCATTATCTCCATATATAACTTATTACACCCAAGCATACCCTTTGATATACCCTAAAGGTCTTAAAGAATAAGTCAAAGTGTAAATCATTATATACAAGAAATTATGATGACCTCAAGTCTAAGGATTACTTGTACTACTATCACTACAGGAATTTCTATTGACAAACAAGTAAAACTCCATTAGGTACTCCTTAGCGAGTCACGTTTAGTGAACCTATTCTCTAATAAGCACCTACATACTTGCTTTAGTGTCTCCACACAAATGATCATGAGATCAATCATCCTCATCCAATGAGCAAGCAACGTACGTACCAATCTATCTGGATTCACTAATCCCCTTTTCAGTAATCCATTATTTGGGAACATTTTAATTTTAAGCTATCTAAGAATTTAGATCTCATTAGCATGATCTCATCATGATTCTAAAAGCATTGCTTAAAACTATGAGTTTATCACATATTATTAAAACAACACCATGTAGATAATTAAATGCCGTTAATAAATAATTATTTTATTAATAAATAAATAAGATTGATTACAAAGTATATGCTTTATCATCATACATTATTGGCTTGTATGCATACTACTTTCACATTTTGGGGTTATGCCCTAGAAGTAGCTGCATATCTACTAAATAAGGTCCCCATGAAATCTATCTTCAAGACTCCATATGAGATGTGGAAAAGGAGGAAACCTAGTCTTAAGCATGTTAAGATTTGGGGATGTCCATCTTATGTTAAAAGATTTCAGAATGATAAGCTTGGAACAAGATCTGATAAGTGCACATTTGTGGGATATCCTAAAGAAAGTTTAGGATACTATTTTTACAATTATACTGAGCAAAAGGTGTTTGTTACCAAACATGCTGACTTCATGGAAAAGGAGTTTCTCCTTGAAGGGGTCAATAGGAGGAAAATAGATCTTGAAGAAATTTAAGAACCACAAACCACTACAGGTTAAATGAATGAACCTATCCAAGTAGAGATACCTTCTATACAACACCCTATTCATAAATCTAGAAGAGTAATGAAGATACCTGAAAGGTATGGATTCGTCATAGAGGATGACGATGAGGTGTGCATCATAGATGATGATGATCCATGGAATTACGAATAGGCTATGAGTAGTAAAGACTCAGGGAAATGGCTAGAAGCCATGAAATCCTAAATGGACTCCATGTATGAAAACCAAGTATGGACTTTGGTTTCACCACCTGAAGGCATTAAGCCTATTGGGTGTAAATGGGTCTTTAAAAGAAAGACTGTAGCGGACGGCAAGGTAGAGACCTATAAGGTTTGACTGGTCGCAAATGGTTTCAAACAAAGAAAATGAGTTGAATATAATGAAACTTCTCACTAGTAGCTATGCTTAAGTCCATTCGCATTTTGTTTGCGATTGCAGCTTACCACGACTACGAAATCTGGCAGATGGATGTGAAAATGACCTTCCTTAATGGAAACTTGAGAAGGATGTGTATATGACATAACCAGAGGGATTTGTTTCAACAGTTGGAACAAATCAAGTCTTTAAGTTATAACGATCCATTTATGGATTGAAGCAAGCTTCTCGTAGGCGAAACATTCATTTTGATGAGACAATCAAAGAGTTTGATTTTATAAAAAATGTTGATGAACCATGTATGTACAAGAAGGTTAGTGGGAGCGCTGTTTTATTCCTTGTATTATATGTTGATGATATATTACTGATAGGGAATGATATTCTTATGCTACAATCGATTAAAATCTAGTTATCTAAACACTTTATCATAAAGGAATTGGGAGAAGCATCTTATATTTTGGGGATAAAGATCTATAGAGATAGATCTAAAAGGATGCATGGCTTGTCCTAAGGAATGTACATTGACTCGATGCTAAAGAGGTTTAGTATGGAAGATTTCATAAGAGGTCTCATGCCGATGAGCCATGGAATACATCTCTCCAAGAAACAGGCCCCAAAGACACCTGAGGAGAGAGACCGTATGACTAAGATTCGTTATGCTTCAACAATTGGATCTATCATGTACGGTATGATATGTACTTGAACAGATGTCGCTCATGCACTTAGTGTAACAAGAAGATATCAGTCGAATCCTGGAGAAGAGCACTAGAAGGCAATGAAAAATATTCTAAAGTACTTAAGAATAACTAAGCATGTATTTCTTGTCTACGGTGGGTCTGAATTGAAACTAGAGGTCATCATAGACTCAATTTTTCAAACGGACCAAGATGACATTAAATCCATTTTGGGGTATGTGTTTACCTTGAAGGGTGGTGCAGTGAGTTGGAAAAGTTCCAAGTAGCAAATGGTTGCTGATTCAGTGATAGAGGCAGAGTACATAGCTGCAAGTGAAGATGTAAAGGAGGCTATTTTAATGAAGAAGTTCATAACTGAACTTGGTGTGGTTCCTAGCATTAGAGGACCAATACCTTTATTCTGTGACAACACCTGAGCTGTTGCGCAGGCTAAGGAACCTAGGTCTCATCAGAAATCCAAACATGTGTTGCGGCGCTTTCATTTGATTAGAGAGATCATTGAAAGAGGAGACGTCACCTTAGAGCATATGGACTCTCAAGACAACATTGTAGATCCATTTACTAAAGATTTAACACAACAACAGTTTGATCGTCACTTAGAGAAGATGGGTATGAGATACTATGGCGATTAGTTTTAGTGGAAGATTAGAAGTAGTATGCATACAACCCAATCATGTATGATGATAAAGCATATACTTTGTAACAATCTTATTTATTTATTAATAAAAGAATATTTATAGGCAATTATTTATCTACATAATGCCATTTTTATTAATATGTGATAAACCCATAGTTTTAAGCAATGCTCTTAGAATCATGATGATGATCATGCTAATGAGATCTAAATTCTTAGATAGCTTAAAACTAAAATAGTTCCCAATCGTTTGATTACTAAAAAGGGGATTAGTGAATCCGGATAAATTGATACATACATTGCTTGCTCATTAGATGAGGATAATTAATCTCATGATCATTTGTGTGGAGACACTAAAGCAAGTATATTGGTGCTTATTAGAGAATAAGTTCATTGAATGTGACTCGCTTATAAATACCTAATGGAGTTTTACTTATCTGTCAATAGGAATTCCTATAGTGATAGTAGTACAAGTGATCCTTAGACTTGAGATCATCATAGTATCATGTATGTAATAAGTTATACTTTGACATGCCCCTTAAGACTCTTAGGGTATATCAAAGAGTATGCTTGGGTGTAATAAAATATATATGGGGGTAATGTATGATTAATAAGGAATCTACCACTTCTAGTAAAAGAAAAGAAATGTCCTATGTGATTCGATAAATGACAACCCAGGAATCCTTGGCCAAGGTGGAATGAAATTAGAAAGGAGTTTGTAATTTGTATTTATTTAGAGTTGTGCATTTGGGAATCAAAATACATATAATTTGTGACGCCCCCAAAATAGGTATACAACACCCATTCTGAGTCATCAAAATACATGGTACAGAAAAAACTACAACTTTATTAATACAACACATAAACTGTGAGTTTAAATACAAATATTGTCATCTAGACAATATTCACACCCAAATAAGTCCCCATCACAATTATTTATATATTATTTTACAAAAATGGTGAGGACTACTAAAACAACTTCTAGAACCGTCATTTCATACCCCGACTAGTACTCGCTACATTCTCGTCTCTTGAGAAGAAAAATGAAACAAAAAGGAAAAGGGTGAGCTCAACTAGCCCAGTAAAGAATACTATGACTAAGATAATATAGAAAAAATTATCGTTAGTCTTCAACAGGGAAAAATCTAATAAAATACAATAGACAACAAGTTTCAGATCAATATTCGCAGCGAAAATAATAATTCATAGATGAGTTATGTAGAGAATGAAATCTACTATTATCTATGAATTTAAAAGTCCATCATCAATATTTTATCCCTGTAACATCAATCAATATACATCTGGAATCAAATATTCATCTTTGTATTACGTGCCAAAGATATTCATCGATTGGTCATGTTCATCTCAACACTGTACATCTTTTGCATTACAAATTAAGATATTCATCATAAAATCATTAATCTTTTACTTTCTGCCAAAGATATTCAATAATATCATCATTTAGGACTGAGGATGATGAAAAATATTTTAAAGAAAACGAATCCAGTGAAACAAAAGAATAAATATTAAGTATTCGTATTTCGATTTATCCATATCCAAAAATACCTCATAAATAATCATAAAGGAGTAAAATTCAAGAATGATCAAAACATGGATACAATCAAAGCTAGTATCCATAATAGATATTTTGGACGAAAAAGAAAATTTTCATTTTTCGATGAATAGTGTCGTATTCGTGAATAGTGTCGTATACGTGAATAGTAATCCCGACACAAAAATTTCCAAATTTGATTTAAAAGTTCAAACCAATATTTCGGCATAATGATATTGAAGAAAATAATATCATTTAAGAAGAAAAAAACATCTCTTACCTTGAAAGAATAGTACTTCTGGCTGGACTACTGGATATAGTGCTGAAGAAATTTGCACCGTATAGCAACACTCAAAGTATTAAAATACTCACAAGAATACGCTCGATAATATAGAGAGATAAAGAGAGAGAAAACTTTAGTTTCTGGTGTAATTTTCAATTCTAACCTAAGCACCCTATTTATAGGAAAATGCTTAGAACACCAAAGCAAAAAATTTAATAAAATATTAATATATTTATATAAATTTTCCTTAGCCCACTTTTTTTGTCTAGACATCAGCCACCAACCCACCAAAATGACAAAAAATGTTTTTGTTAACAAAATTATTTAAAACTCCAAAAATCAATTCATACCTAATATACCGGAACTTCAATAATTCACAATAAATATCCCTTTTTTCTGAAAAATTCAATTCATATGTCCATTTCATAGGAAATTTAATTATATACAACTTTGCAGAAGAAAGTTTTTCCAAATTCCAAATAGAAATTGACCGAAATTCACAAACGGGTGATTTTACAGGCTATAATCAAATTTCAGTCATGAAATGGGCCCACAAACATGTTTAACATGTTTTAAACAATTTTTGTAACAAAAATACTCTTCCTCCTCATATACTCATATATCCCACATTCATTGTAAAAATATCACCATTCTTATATTATTAAAATAATATATTTAAATGAATTATTTTATCGAAAAAGATAAAATATCAATTTTCAACAATTGTCACATTAAAATTTTCTCCATCTATATCCACATAAAATGAATATTTTCCTCATCATAAAAATCAATAATTAATTATCCACAAATAATATTACAGAATCACAATCGATAACCGTGCGGGTTCCCAAAGAAAGAGGGCTTTCCAATAAGGATTTCTCCTTACTGACGCGCAATTAGATGACCAAACCCTTCCTTAGACAGAACTTTCTAGACATTGTCAATAATGTTATCTAATAATATTATTTAGATAATATGAATTATTTCTCCAATAATGGAAAATACTGTGTAGTGACAATTATTGAAACAACAGAAATATAAAATATTAACGTAGCAATTATTGAATCAATAAAATAAAATATTGAACAGTAATTATTGTAACAATTATTGACTAGTTCCTTCTTACGTAAGAATCAATAATTGGTGCAATATTGTGTGCTACTGTGTTTTAACCACCGCGTATTCCAACAGTATTAATGGTAACAACTACGTCGTTATTAATAAACAACTTATACTTATCATTTTCTTCATCTAATCGCTTTCTGTTATGGGGCCTACACAAGGTTGCGTCGTCGTACGAATATTCCCCGACAGTAAGAATATTCCACGACCAAACGAATATTCCCCAACAATAATGAATATTTTATAACAACTTGCTTATTTGAAATATTTGCGTATTTTACCCATAACTAACCACATTAATCAAATCAACCCTTACTATTTCAAAATAATAAATAGAGGAAATTCAATTTTATTTATAATAAGTTGGGGTCTTACAACCTCCCCTCCTTATGAAATTTTGTCCTCGAAATTGATGTACGTACCTGGTGTTCAAAAAGATGAGGATACCTCGCTTTCATTTTCGTTTCCAACTCCCAGGTCATTTCCACTATAGCATGGTTCCTCCATAAAACTTTGACATGTGGTATGACCTTTGTGGTAGGACATGCTCCTTCCTATCCAAGATTTTGACAGGTACCTCCTCATACGTTAAGTCTTCGGCTATCTCGTCCAGTTCTAACTCAATAACGTGATTCGGGTCTTTCACATATTTATGAAGCACAGATATGTGAAAAATATTATGAACACGAGACATACTTGGAGGTAACGCGAGTCTATAGGATACATTTCCTACTCGGTCAAGAATCTAAAATGGACCAATAAATCGTGGATTGAGCTTTCCTCTCTTCCCAAATCCTGTAACTCCCTTCCATGGAGCAACTCGTAACAATACATGATCCCCAATACTAAATTCCATGTCCTTTCGATGAAGATCCGCATAACTCTTTTGTCGATCCTGTGCCATTTGTATACATTGTCGAATCATTTGGATCTTTTCCGTAGTCATATGTACCAAATTGGGTCCCAACAATGTTGCTTCACCCACCTCATCCCAACATATTGGAGAGCGACACTTTCGTCCATACAATGCTTCAAATGGGGCCACACCTATAATTGCCTGATAACTGTTGTTGTAAGAGAATTCCACCAATGGTAAATACTTATCCCAACTCCCTTTGAAGTCTAGGACACAGAGTCTTAATAGATCTTCAAGAGTTTGAATAGTTCTCTCTGATTGTCTGCCCGTTTGAGGATGGTATGTCGAACTGAATCATAAATCCGTGCCCATAGCTTTTTGCAAGCTAACCCAAAATCTTGAAGGGAATCTTGGGTCACGATCCAAAACTATGGATACTGGCATGCCATGCAATCTCACAATCTCATTTACGTATATACGAGCAAGACGTTCAAGGGAATAAGTCTCCCGTATCGTCAAGAAATGAGCAGACTTGGTTAATCTATCAACAATAACCCAAATATCATTTATGCATTGAGAAACCGTGGGAAGACACATAACGAAATCCATGGTAATGTGTTCCCACTTCCATTTTGGAATCTCAAGTAGTTGCAATGGACCCTTAGGCACTTGATGCTCCGCCTTTACACGTTGACAAGTTAAACAGCTCGAGATAAACTTCGCAATCTCTCTCTTCATATTGTTCCACCAAAATGTATGTCGAAGGTCACGATACATTTTGGTACTTCAAGGATGAATTGCAAATGGTGTATTGTGTGCCTCCATCATGATCTTGTACTTCAAATCAGAGTTGTTAGGAACACAAAGTCTTGAGTGGACTCGGAGTATTCCTTCTTCATCGATTCTTGCTTCTGGGATAACACCTTCTTGTACTCTCTTCTTCATACGCATCAGCTCCGGGTCTGTGGCTTGAGAAACTTTAACTTCATCGATTAAAGTTGGTTCTATGCATATACTTGACATCATCACATGGGTCCCCGGAGTCTTGAATTCTATCTTCATCTTTTGTAACTCACACAAAATGGGCCTTTGTGTTAACAACATCGCACTCGTTCTCGCATATGATCTTCTACTCAACGCGTCAGCTACCACGTTCGCTTTTTCAGGATGGTATTGAATGGTATGGTCGTAGTCTTTCAACAGCTCGAGCCAACATCGTTGCCGCATGCTGAGTTCTTTTTGAGTGAAGAAATATTTGAGGCTTTTATGGTCTGAATATATCTCCACTTTTTCCCCATATAGATAGTGCCTCCAGATCTTTAGCGTGAAAATGACTGCTGCCAACTCTAGATCATAAGTAGGATAATTCCTCTCATATTCTTTAAGTTGTCTCGAGGCATAGGCTATGACTTTCCCATGTTGCATGAGAGCACATCCTAACCCTTTGCCCGAAGCATCGCTGTAGATAACAAATCCATCCAATCCAGATGGTATTGTCAGAACAGGTGTCGAAATGAGTCTCCTCTTAAGTTCTTGGAAACTCTTCTCACATTCCTCGCTCCATACGAATTTATATCTTTCCGAGTCAGCTGAGTCAATGGAGTAGAAATTTGAGAAAATCCTTTCACGAATCTCCGATAATAACCAGCTAAGCCCAAAAAGCTACGAACTTCAGTCACCGTCTTCGGTTGCTCCCAACTTTGTATTGCCTCAATCTTCACCGGGTCGACAGATACTCCATGTTTTGACACCACGTGTGTGACGCCCCCAAAATAGGTCCAATCCATCTAACCTATTCTGAGTCGCCAAATACATGGTACAGAAAACAACTACAACTTTATTACTACAATTGTCGTACAAACAACAACACATAAACTGTAAGTTTTAATACCAACTATGACTCATGTCCCAACTATGGAAAACACCTCACAGTGATACCTCACATAAAGGTACAATCTAGAACTGTTTTAGAAATTAAAATCTTTGGGAAATGCTCAAGGAAACCTTCGTACATAGGAGGCCATGAATCTAAGTTATGATAGATATCATATGTCCAGAGAATTAAACTTGGTTGATCCAATAGACCCCAAAGAAAAATGAGAAGATTACTATCATGTTCCTTCCAATGGTGAGTCTTCTCTTAACATATAACTATCTCCACCGTCTGCGATTGAACATTATGTTTCAACCCAACTCCAAGATCATATAGGTAGTGCTCGTAGATATACTCAACAAGTGGATGTGCACAACCCTTTCTTATGATAACACGAGATTGTATGTAATTAAACATCTTGTATGATAGTGGCAAAACACTCTTCCAAAGTTAGGTTCACCTCACCCTATTGTTGTTCGCCAAAATCAATTATTAAGTGACGTAAATATACGACACACACATCTTAGGTCCTCAATACAATTATATATTGTATGTCATGCCGTTTTATAATGTGTTGAGAAACTTTGATAGTCTCGGGACCACCACACTATTCCCCTATTATCCCTCATTCGATCCAAATACACTTTTATTACACGAAAGGAATTGTGAAGCAAAAGGTGAAAGCACAACTAGCTCAAGAAAAGAATATCATAACTAAAGATAATTAAATTATCAATAGCCTTCATCGATAAATAAATCGAGATTTAGAACATATGGTAGATGATAAAACTTTTCAACCATAGTTGCAAATAAACGAAAGCAATCCATTAGAAGAGTCAAATAGACCATAAAGTCTATTATCTTCCCAATGTTAAAAGTCCACCAACAATGCTTTAACCTCAGAACATTAATCAATGAGATCCTGCTCACGGTCATGTGAATAACTCATAATCATAATTGTAGTTCTAATTTTCTCTTCTCATCCAAGACGAAGATATTTTTCATCACATGTCTTTACCTGAAACATCAAAGATCGTGGTTATACCAAATCACAGTTCCTGTTCATAATCATACGAATAAGTTCATCTTTGCACTACGGGCCAAAGATATTCATTAACTGTTCATCTTTGCACTACATGCCAAAGATATTCAGCAACTGGTCATCTTTGCACTACGGGCCAAAGATATTCATCAACAGGTCATCTTTGCACTACAGGCCAAAGATATTCAACAACAACATGTCATCTTTGCACTACGGGCCAAAGATATTCAACAACAGGTCATCTTTGCACTACGGGCCAAAGATATTCATATCTAAAAGAAATACATAATCATTTCAGAATTTATATAAACCATAATTATAACCATGTTGATCAATTCACCTTTGCACTTAAGATAAAAATATTCAATTGTAAATTCAATGGTCATGATCATACCCATCAACGATTCAACTTTGCACTACTGGCCAAAGAGAACCCATAGTCACGATCATACCAATAATCTACACATCTTTACACTCAAGTCAAAGAGAAATTTCTTCACCAGGATTATAAAAATGTTATATATGATAATAAAAACAATATGATCAAAACATGGATTTAATTTCAAGAGTAAGATTCATAAATCAATGATTTCATAACACCTTAATCCAAATATTATAAATCACTTAATAATCTCATAATCTAATATTATTAATACTACCACAATATTTTAATCATTTCTTAAACTTATAAATAATTTATTTTAATTGTTTACACTTTACTAATTAATGCATTTAATCATACTAAAATGCCAAACTCATAAGATTTCATCACCAATAATCAACAACCTCATCAAAATCTGCATATACCATATATAGGATTCCCAAGTCATAAAATCCTATTTTTTAATTTTGTTACTTCACATAACATATTTAATTATTTATTCATAACTAGTCCATTTTTATAAAAAATACCAAATCAGTTCCAAAAATATTTTTTTTTTCTGGAATTTAGTATAATATAGTCTCATATTGAACATATATTTTTCTTGGAATTTTTAAAATTCATTTACTATTTTTAAATGGCCAAAACTGTTGAATATTTAGACATTTATCATAAATTGTAAGTTTGTCCAAAAATTCCGAAATTTACAGAGTATACTTCTATTATATACATGTACTCCCAATAAAAATTTTACTAATTTTGGAGTTAACCACAAGGAGTTATAAGGGTTTACTTTTAAAATAGTCTTTTCTAATAAAATCCATAACTCCTAATCTATACATTCAAAAATCGTCATTTTTGGACACAATCTATAAAACTCATCAAAATATCATTTTAAATTTTTCCAGAATTTTTGAAGGTCAAAAAAATTTCGAAACTAAAAAACATAATAATCCTTAAAATCTCTTACCTCAAAAGAGCAGTATTTCTGACTAGAATATCGGATGTAAAGCCGAAGAAAACTTGCACTGAATAGCAACTCTCAAAGTATCTAAATAGTCACAAAAATACGCTTGATAATATAGAGAGAGAAAACTTATGTTTACGTGTGATTTTCAATTCTAACTTAAGCGCTTTATTTATAGGAAAATGCTTTAGAACGCATAAATGAGACTAAATTAATAAAATATTAATTTATTTTATACGCATGCCATTTTGAAAAAATGGCGTACCATCACCTTTGAAATCCAATTCAAAGACATGCATTCAATTACCAACCAAAAAGTGGGGCCCGCCTTCTAGAATTTTCCACTAAAAACATTTATAAAAGTAATTTCTGAATCAGTCACCTCTTAAAATTCATAACAAATCATACGTTATTTTTTAACGGTTCACAATTTGTAGACATATACTCAACTCATATATGTATAACATATCCAAAAATCACAACGATCCAACGGTCGGATTAAAAATTATAACTCACGCAATATATCTCAAGAACACTAATTTTTCGGATTATTAGTCCTTCGGACCAGTTTCATTCAAAAATTCACCACGATAAATCTACAAAGAATTTTTGGGTGATTCAAATTTCTACATTTAGATTACTTCCAGGGCTTTCTTTTGATATATGTCTCACCTCCTAACTCATTATACACAAAAGAGTTATAGATTTTACAAAATCAAGTAATAAACTAATTTTTCTGAAAATCCCATATTTTGTTCTTCATTTCGACAAAATACTAATAAAATACTTCAGCATTAATTCCTTCATTTATAACCACATAAATAAATTCATCATTTATATCCGCATCAAATAAATATTTCCTTATCAATAATTAATTATTCATAAATCATATTACAGAATCACAACAATGACAACCAGGCAGTTCCCAGGAAAGAGGGGGCTTTCCGATAAGGATTTCTCCTCACTGGCGCGCAATTAGGTGACCAAACCTCTCCTTGACAGAACTTTCTAGACATTGCCAATAATGCTATCTAATAATATTATTCAAATAATATGAATTATTGATCTGAAATACTGTGTCGTGACAATTATTGAAACAACAATAATATAAAATATCAACGCATCAATTATTGAATCAATAAAATAAAATATTGAATAAGAATTATTGTAATAATTATTGAGTAAAGCCTTCTTACGTAAGAATCAATAATTCAAAATATCGTGCAATCTGGTGCCTTCTTTGTGCAACAACGCGTATTACTATATTTTAACCACCAGGTATTCTAACAGTGTTAACGGTAACAACTACGCCATTATTTATAAAAACTTAAACTTGTCATTTTCTTCATCCGACGGTTATTACATTATATGGGGCTAAACGTCACATTGCTATCGCATCACGAATATTTCCCGACAACAATAAGTATTTTATAGCCACTTGCTTATTTTGAAAAAAATTCATATATCACCCTTAACTTTACTTTTTATCAATTTAACCATTTACTAAATAGGAAATTTGAATACTTTTATTTCATAAAATTCGGGGTCTTACAACGTGTCCAAGGAATGCTACTTCCTCAAGCCAGAATTCGCACTTCTTCAACTTGTCATATAACTTGTTTTCACGAAGCCTTTGGAGTACCAGCTTCAAATGGTGCTCATGATCTTCACGACTTTTGGAATATATGAGGATGTCATCAATAAAGACAACAACGAACTGATCCAAATATTCCTTGAATACTCGGTTCATCATATCCATGAAAGTCGCAGGAGCATTAGTCAATCCAAAAGACATGACTAGGAATTCATAATTCCGTCTTATTCTAGTTCTCGAAGGCGCTTTGGAATATCCTTAGTTCTAATCTTCAGCTGATGATATCTAGAACGAAGATCGATTTTTGAAAAGAATTGTGCTCCTTGCAACTGGTCAAATAGTTCGTCAATACGAGGTAGCGAATACCTATTCTTGATAGTGACATGATGTAATTCCCGGTAGTCAATACAAAGTCGCATACTCTCATCTTTCTTCTTTACAAATAAAACAGGAGCACCCTAAGGAGATGTACTAGGACGAATGAAACCGATGTCCAACAACTCCTGTAGTTGGACCTTTAACTCCTGAAGTTCAATAGGAGCCATTCGATATAGGGTTTTAGAAATGGGCTTTGTACCAGGTTCAAGATCAATAAAGAATTCAACCTCACGTTCCGGGGGTAGACCGGGAAGTTCTTCAGGAAATACGTCAAGAAAGTCACTAACAACATGAATATTATTCAAATCTGACGTGTCTTTATTCAAATCCATAACATGGGCTAAGAAAGCTTGACATCCATTTTTTAATAAACGAATGGCTTTATGGCTTGATATAACAGTGATTGATTTTAGTGGTTTAGTTGTTTGAATTCGAACAATAGGTTGGTTAGGAATATGAAAACTAACAACCTTACGAAAATAATCAATTTTGGCATGATGAGTAGTTAACCAATCAATCCCTAAAATCACATCAAAAGCAAGTATCTTTAAAGAGATAAGATCAATAGGTAATGTGATGCTACCAACTTGGATCAAACAAGATTTATAAACAGTGGATGTGATGAAAGTTTCTCCTAACGGAGTCTCCACAGATAAGTCAAAGTCTAATTTCTCCGGAGTCAAATTTAAACGTTGAGCACAAGCAGGAGAGATAAATGAATGGGTAGCACCGGTATCTAGTAATGTATAAACTTCGCAAAAATTTATGATTAGCTTACCCGTGATCACCTCGTTTGGGTTCCTTGCATTTTGACCAGTCACGACAAACGCTCTTCCAGGAACCGTTGACTTTGACTTTTCTGGGATAGCCTTTTGAGTCACCATCCCCGCTGGACTTGGCATCGCTACAGTGCAATCTCAAGCGATATGTCCTTCCTTTCCATAATTATAACATACCTTAAACTGTTGTGGGCAGTTTGGGCTGATGATATGTCCTTCTTTCCCGCATTTATAGCATACGACCGGTGGTCGTTCTCCTCCCTTAGAACCGATTCTTCTTTGGTCTTTGGCGTCTTCGCATTGTCATTGTTAAATCTCCTCTTTTTAAAATCTCCCCAGGCTTCGCTTCTTCTATTTTCATGGTCATGATTACCACCAGAGTGGTTCTTGGCTCTTGTCCGTATTTTTCTTTCTCCGTGGTTATCGTTGTTCGATGACTAACATCCTTGGACGGATGATCCTGGTTGTGGTCCTTCGATTGAACGTACTCGTTATCTCGCTCTAATAATTGAGACACATTGACAACATCCGAATAGAGAAAATTTATGAGAATGAGATATTGGCGTATGCCGGTTTTCAAATCTCTCAAAACATCCGCATCGTTCCTCATTCTCCACCAAATGAGGTGCAAACACGATAACTCGCAAACTTCGCCTCTTCGACACCGCCATATTATTTTGTTCTAGTCTAATAAACTCTACCTCCTTCATATGACGAATACTTTCGGAAAGTACTTGTCATTGAACGATTCTGAATATTTCCCAAGACATGCTTTGAAAAGTAATTTGGATGGAGTACGATTCACATTCCCACCATGTCTGCCTCATTACGGAACATAAAGGTGGCGAATGGAACCTTCTGTTCCTCCGTGCATCCCAAGACATTGAATATCTTGGTAATTTGTTTAACCCGCGTCTCCGCCTTAATCGGATCCGGCTTTCCCCAGAATTCTGGTGGTCCCAACTCCTTGAACTGCTTGGCTGTGACAAACCGTGAATTGCTATCATTTCCTCCTGTATTTTGAACACGAGTCTCCCTCGTCTGATTTTGCATGAACTGCAAAAAGCTTCTAAACACTACATCGTTCATCGTCTGATCAACGGTGTTATTTACAGGGGGAACATTGCCGGCCTGTTGCACGTTTTCCTCATTGGTGAGTACAGGCGTCTCCACGGTCTCATTTACTCCACTGTTAACATTCTCAGTTGCCATTCTCAAATACTGCCATAAAACAAGGTTTAATTAAAGAAATTCACATATCACATAATATCCCTATATTATGACCGACCAACAAATAAGCTTAGGTAGGACACACTAGGGAAGGATTTACTCATCTCTCCCCTCCTAGTTCTATTCCCCGATCTCCGCCAGAGACTATATCCCTAAGCTCTGATACCAACTGTGACGCCCCCAAAATAGGTATACAACACCCATTCTGAGTCGTCAAAATACATGGTACAGAAACAACTACAACTTTATTAATACAACACATAAACTGTGAGTTTTAATACAAATATTGTCATCTAGACAATATTCACACCCAAATAAGTTCCCATCATAATTATTGATACATTATTTTACAAAAATGGTGAGGACTACTAAAACAACTTCTAGAACCGTCATTCCATACCCCGACTAGTACTCGCTACATTCTCGCCTCCTGAGAAGAAAAATGGAACAAAAAGGAAAAGGGTGAGCTCAGCTAGCCCAGTAAATAATACTATGACTAAGATAATATAGAACAAATTATCGTTAGTCTTCAACAGGGAAAAATCTGATAAAATACAAGACAACAAGTTTCAGATCAATATTCGCAGCGGAAATAATAATTCATAGATGAGTTATGTAGAGAAGGAAATCTACTATTATCTATGAATTTAAAAGTCCATCATCAATATTTTATCCTGTAACATCAATCAATATACATCCGAATCAAATATTCATCTTTGCACTACTGAGCCAAAGATATTCATCGATTAATCATGTTCATCTCAACACATGTACATCTTTGCATTACAGCCAAAGATATTCATCATAAAATCATTAATCTTTGCACTACAGGCCAAAGATATTCAATAATATCATCATTTAGGACTGAGGATGATGAAAAATATTTTAAGGAAAACGAATCCAGTGAAACAAAAGAATAAATATTAAGGATTCGTATTTCGGTTTATCCATATCCAAAAATACCTCATAAATAATCATAGTGGAGTAAAATTCAAGAATGATCAAAACATAGATACAATCAAAGCTAGTATCCATAATAGATATTTTGGACGAAAAAGAAAATTTTCATTTTTCGATGAATAGTGCCGTATACGTGAATAGTGTCGTATACGTGAATAGTAACCCCGACAAAAAAAGTTCTAAATTTGATTAAAAGTTCAAACCAATATTTTGGCATAATGATATTGAAGAAAATAATATCATTTAAGAAGAAAATAACATCCCTTACCTCGAAAGAATAGTACTTCTGGCTGGACTACTGGATATAGTGCTGGAGGAATTTGCACCGTATAGAAACACTCAAAGTATTAAATACTCACAAGAATACGCTCGATAATATAGAGAGAGAAAGAGAGAGAAAACTTTAGTTCCTGGTGTGATTTGCAATTCTAACCTAAGCACCCTATTTATAGGAAAATGCTTAGAACACCAAAGTAGAAAATTTTAATAAAATATTAATATATTTATATAAATTTTCCTTAGCCCACTTTTTTGGTCTAGACATCAGCCACCAACCCACCAAAATCACAAAAAATGTTTTTGTTAACAAAATTATTTAAAACTCCAAAAATCAATTCAGACCTAATATACCGGAACTTCAATAATTCACAATAAATATCCCTTTTTTCTGAAAAATTCAATTCATATGTCCATTTCATAGGAAATTTAATTATATACAACTTTGCAGAAGAAAGTTTTTCCAAATTCCAAATAGAAATTGACCGAAATCCACAAACGGGTGATTTTACAGGCTATAATCAAATTTCAGTCATGAAATGGGCCCACAAACATGTTTAACATGTTTTAAACAATTTTTGTAACAAAAATACTCTTCCTCCTCATATACTCATATATCCCACATTCATTATAAAAATATCACCATTATTATATTATTAAAATAATATATTTAAATGAATTATTTTATCAAAAAAGATAAAATATCAATTTTCAACAATTGTCACATTAAAAATTTTCTCCATCTATATCCACATAAAATGAATATTTTCCTCATCATAAAAATCAATAATTAATTATTCACAAATAATATTACAGAATCACAATACTGACAACCAGGCAGTTCTCAAGAAAGAGGGGGCTTTTCAATAAGGATTTCTCCTTACTGGCGCGCAATTAGATGACCAAACCTCTCCTTAGACAGAACTTTCAAGACATTGCCCATAATGTTATCTAATAATATATTCAAATAATATGAATTATTGCTCCGATAATGGAAAATACTGTGTAGTGACAATTATTGAAACAACAGAAATATAAAATATCAACGTAGCAATTATGGAATCAATAAAATAAAATATGGAACCGTAATTATTGTAACAATTATTGAGTAGTGCCTTCTTACGTAAGAATCAATAATTGGTGCAATACCGTGTGCTACTGTGTTTTAACCACCGGGTATTCCAACAGTATTAACGATAACAAGTACGTCGTTATTAATAAAAAAACTTATACTTGTCATTTTCTTCATCCAATCGCTTTTCGTTATGGGCCCCAAACAAGGCTGCACCGTCGTACGAATATTCCCCGACAGTAAGAATATTCCACGACCAAACGAATATTCCCCAACAATAATGAATATTTTATAACCACTTGCTTATTTGAAATATTTGCGTATTTTACCCATAACTAACCACATTAATCAAATCAACCCTTACTATTTCAAAATAATAAATAGAGGAAATTCAATTTTATTTATAATAAGTTGGGGTCTTACATAATTAAATAAAATAAAGCTTGACAGTAATTCCATGTCTTATATTTAATTGGGACATTGTATGATGGAAGGATTAAATTGTACGGTAACTATTTACTCAAAAGTTCTTTTATGATTAATGTTGAAATCTATATTATCTAGAAAGTCGTTGATCTGTAAGGAGGCTTATCCTTATTGTAGAATAAATATTATTTATTTAAATAGATTATTTATTTAATTTATTTATTTAAATAAGATTAGAATTGTTCTAATTGATTTATTCACAACCGGTTTAATATGGAGAACCTAAAGGGTCACACCATAGAAGGAAGAATAATTATTTAAGAAGTTAATAGCATAATCGTAATAATATGTTAAATGTATTTAATTTAATTGATGGTGATAGAATAAATTAAATAGCTTAATATTTATTATTTAATATTTTGAAAATATTAAATATAAATTAATAAAAGGAGTCTTATTAATATTATTACAATTATTATTATTTTAATTTCTATAGGAGATTGAGAATTAATTTAATGTAAGTACTCTCATGTATTCCTAAGAAGATTATGAGTCAAATTAATTAAAAGAGTTTAATTAATTATCCCTAATAAGATTAGAGAGCTTAATTAATTAAAGGAGTTCAATTAATTAAATAAAACCCTATTTCTAATTAGATTAGAAGGGTTGACTAATATCTATATAAGAGGAGTCTTATGCTAGATATCAGTAGACATAATTCCAATTGTTGGAAAGTACTCCTTTTTCTACAGAGATAGAAAAATTAGGGTTTAGCCAACTATCCTCCTTCTTGAATAATCCTTCTTCCTTGGTGAATCACCTCCAGAGGCCAAACACCTGGGTGGCTAACGTTGATCAAAGAAAGGAATCAATCCTAGAGATTCAAGGAGATCGCGAAGAATTAGGAGTTGAACTCGTACCTGTGGAAGCTTGAATCTTCAAGGGTATGATTCCATAACTTCTTATCCTTCGTTTTGAATAATAACATGCGTAAAGGATGATTTGGATAATTGGTTTATGTTGGGTA
This sequence comes from Panax ginseng, assembly GCA_020205605.1. NCBI lineage: Eukaryota > Viridiplantae > Streptophyta > Magnoliopsida > Apiales > Araliaceae > Panax > Panax ginseng. The sequence goes on from CM035149.1 coordinate 83,405,388, forward strand.
TATTTTAAATTAAGCTCCATACGCAAGTATACGTGATCAACAAGTAATGTAATAGTAAGTAGAGTATCGTTCCCACAATGACAAGTATAAATTTTAATCTAACAATTACCAGCTTTGTATTATTTTAATTTTATTAAACTATTCGAATTAATGATTGTAATTAATTAAAAACTAATAACTAAAAATCAAAATAAATCAACATAACTTATTACCACAAATTTTAATAAGATAATGGAGAATTAAGATTACAATTTCACTTTAAGTTTCACTCTAATTATCACACTCTTTTCCCAATTAATTTACTATCTCAGTTCATTAATCAAGAACACTAAAGTAGAATTAGCCATCTCTCAATGCACTAACCCCGTATTAACTTAAATCCACAATTTGATAGAATTAAGCCAAACACCCTAATTAACTAATTCACTATATCTCTATGTGAATTAAAATCAAATAAGGTTTAAATATCAAGTTCTCTATACGATTACATGCGATGTTAGGTATATCTCTATCCTAAATATACATCAAGAATTCCATCAAAACGTAGAAATCATGAACACATGCTATTGTGACTAGGTCTAGATTCATACATCATCTCTCGAGTTCATACAAATCCACATAAAATTGGTGATCAAGAAATTCATAAATTAAGTATAAATCACAATAGATGAACTGAATAGATAGTATTATTAAACTGAAATCAAAGTGTAATAATCATCGTTCAACATTAAAGATCCATTATAAGCCTAATTAGTAATTTAGTTCATCATCAATGAATTAAAAACTGAAAAGATAAAGAAATTCATCATCCCAATACATAAATTTAATTTGAAGAAATAGAATAGTACAAAACCACCCTTCTTTGCCTTTAATTCTGCAATCTTCGTGAATCTTAATTCCTCGCTCTGCTCCTCCGCTGTCTTCTTCAGAAATTTAGGTTCAAAATTGTAATTGATTATATCTATATTCAAATATGTGTTAATCCTCTTATGTCTCTGTAATACTGATAGAAAAACGTCCACACACAGTCCCAATCCAAGCCAAAGTTGACCAGTCTATGCCACCACAGTGTTTGCATTACATCAGAAGTCTCTCTCGTTGTGTGCGTACCCCCGCCCCAGTGGGGGTTTATGCCTTGTAATAGCCTTCCCCAGCGGGGGGTCTTGATACTGTTTGCCACGTGCACCCCTTCCCCGGTGTGGGTTTTCTTTGCTTTTAGGCCCGCCCCAGTGGGGGTATGTTTCTGCAGACTCTGATTTTTGCCTTTCCATGCTATTTTCTCGCCACAATGCCACCATTGTACCATAACTAAAAAGTAATGCAACCTACACACAAAAAAAATAAAAACAAGTAAAACTATACAAAAATAGAAAGAACAAACAGCGTTTAAGTCCAAATAGGAACCCGATTCATAGGTATAAAACTCACTCATCAAATTCCCCCAAACTTAAACCGTGCTTGTCCTCGAGCACAACACAATATTCAATGCAATGCAGCTAACCCACAAGCCTACAAGTCCAACACTAAGACAGAACAGTCTATCCACACGGCCTCAGAGAAATCACAATAAACACGATAGTACATCATAACAAGGAAAACAATAACTTCTTAAACAATCATCAAAACTTAAACTATTATTATTGATATAGTGCGTGTGTGCTCAACAACCATGCTAACTGATATAAAGTCAAATACAACACATAATAGGCTTCTTTAAGGGTATCATACAGTGTAAACTCAAGAAATCCAAAAACAAACTAAATCCGACTAAAGTCAAATAGTTACCAAATTCAAGAGTCAAAATAGGATACTTATGCTTTATTTTTCACTTACGGGGGCTTTTTGCTCTCTTTTTTCCTCTTTTCCACTTTTTATTTTTCTCATGGCTGTGCAATGTCTAGTCCTCTTAGGCTTTTCAATGCTACCCCTTAGCGAGCTTTCAACCAACGACTCCCAAACCGTTAAGGCTTTAGGGCGCTAGGTGTAGAGACATCCCTCGGGCGTACTTACTCAAGTAAAAAAGGCCACAGAACTAGACTAACCACGGTGTTTATTCATACTTTTTTTTCTTTTCTTATTTCTTTTTCTTTTTCTTTTTGTTTTTATTTTTATTATTTTTTTAAAGCTTATATATCCTAAAATTTCCCCCAAACTTGAGTTCTTGTCTAATTTTAGCCATCTCTACCTATTCCTGAGTTCCTTTCATTCAAACTAGTATTATCCTTAAGAATTCCATTATGTGTCAATTTAAACTCAATAAGTCAACATAGTTGTTTCTAAAGTCCTAACCTGATTATATCAGTTTCAAATAGATAAAGATTTAAGTCATGAGAAGAAATCACATCAAAGTCTTAATAGTCAATACTATACTTGTCTACGCAATTCCAATCTCATCATTGGCTCCAACAGACTGTAACTATCTAACAGCTGGAATCATGCAATGCATGAACTAAATGCAATAAAAACAGTAAACTTAACTAATAATTTTGAGATTTTTTTCAATTTTTCAGTTTTTTTTATAACTCAACAAAAATAAAAACTATCTATACTACTCTACTAAACTACTATGCAATGCAAACACAAAACATAACAAAACTACTACCAATGCAATTATATGAATGTAAACATAACTGACATGAAAATAAACTAAACTAACAAATGCAAACTACACATACTTATCAAAAACAGATAAATAAACTCCCCCAAACTTAAAAGTTATAATGTCTTCATTGTAAACATATTTTAATAAAAGAACAGATGACTTCCCTGTATCTTGCTAAGCTTGTGGTGGTGGTGGCGGCTGTGGAATGAAGATTGAGAACTCCTCCACGTTAGAATCTGATGGAGGGTACTTTGGCATAGGCTCAAGAATTAGTATTTGGAACTGATCGACAGTGGAAGGATTCAGTCTTTGTAATGCCGCATTCAAGGAGGCAAAGGAACTGTTCATGGTATTGAACATGTGATCCTACCTTGCCGCTAGTCGCTTCATCTTTCTATTAGATTCTTTTATCACGCTCATCAATATATCGCTGAAGACTGCAGAACTGACTACTAAACATGTACTTGCCCGACCTGCTACTCCTCGTAGTCTCCTCCTCCCCGGTCACCTCATCAGCCCTAAACTCATCATCCTCTGAGGTGTCCTCAGCCTCCTCTTCATTAGGAGCGTCAAGAAATACGAAACTGACCCCTCGTGCATGTGACTCCCCTCCAGCTCATACTGAGTATCGAGCTATCATCCAAGAATCTAGAAGCTGGATGAGCTGCTGCACAGGCTCATCACCTGACCATCTAACACTAGACTGCCTACACAACCTATATATGAGAGATGGGTGTGGCAGTCCACCTTAGAATGGCCCGCGTAGACATCGTCGGATGGAGAAGCTGATGATAGAACCAATGTCTATGTCGATGTCCTCCACGATCGCATATAGTAGTAGCACATTTTCCTTTATCACCTCACTAGTATGCGTCGAAGGAAATAGCTTCGCACACAGAAACAAATACCATATCTTTCCATATAAGCTAAGGTCCTTGCTCATGAATATGCTGCCTCCCTTTCTCTCTTTCGCCAAAATTGTGCCAGGTTTAGATATTTCTGTCAAGATCTGGTCATAGTTGGGATTTCTATCTCTGAGATGAGCATACTGGCACACTGCAGGGGCTCACAGACTGTAATATTCATTAATTACTTTAGGAATGAATGAAACCTGCTTACCCCGTACGAATGCCATATATGGCGCCCTATCCTCTACATTAGCATAGAATTCTTTCACCATATTTACTATAGCCAGGTCTGGATCATCTATGAGCATTTCCCAGCCCTGTTCATGTATCTGTCTATGCATTTGACCATCGAATGAATCTGGCACCAAACCCCTCTCAGGTGTTAGTGCTTTTGGCACAAGGTAGTCGTATTTATCTGCTGCGTTAGCACTAACAAACTTCCTCTTGTCAAAGCTGCGTGTGGGTGGGGAAGAGCCTTCACCTATTTGGCGCTTTGAAGGAGTTTTTGGTGCCATTTCACTATACTTTTGTGTCTACTCCCCAAAAATTTTCTCTTTAGCAATACTTCAAACACTTGGTGTGCAACACCACCACAAAACCCAAATAGACAAACTGAAATCTAAACTTTGTGAAAAACTTGCTAAAAATGGTTTACCCACTGAGTTTCCTCCTAATTGGATGATGTATTTGCAGTGATGATGCCCCAATTGAAGTTTACCCCTTCCTTGTTCTCTGCAGACCCGAACTTGGTTGAAACCCAATGTTTTGGTGTAGAAATTCGATGGATTTGGTGTGTAATGGTAAGGAATTGATAGAGTTACGGTTTGATTTATATAGAGTGGAGATGGTGTGCGAAATTGATGGTTAGTAGATGAGATTGAGGGAGTTCATGGGTGATTTCGTGGGGGAGGAAGTGACTGAATTCGGTTTGAAGAGATGAGAAGTGGGAAAGACCCAATCTTGCAGCGTTTAAAAAATTTTTAGTTTTTCCCGTACCCCCACTGGGGCGGGGGTAAATGTACTATAAAGGCCTGCCGAGGCGGGCTATTCTAGAGGATCCCTCAGCTGAGACGGGTGTGTCAGGCTGGGAATAAGCCCACCGAGTCGGGGGTCCCTTTTCTGCCAAACTTTTATTTTTGAGCTCCTTTGCCCCCATACGCATGTCTAAATTCATCATTTATACCTGAAATTCATTGAAACACAAAATATAAGATAAAAGAATGCAGTTTGAGCAAAAGTGATGAAAAATTACTAAAAATTACTAACTAACTACTTACGAATTGTACCAAAATGAACTAAGTAATACTAAATTATCAACTAAGCTACGAATTGAATAAAAATAAACAAAAATACTGTAAATGACACAAGATAATTAGGTTGCTCCTAATGAACGCTTGTTTTTGAGTCGTTCAGCCTGACTACTCCTTGTTCATGGCGCATCGGCAAGAGTGATTGCGGTGACTTCGTTGTTGATGTCGCCACCCCAATAATGCTTTAAACGATGCCCATTGAATTTGAATGTTTCGAGAAGATTCTTGCTATACAGTTCAACGACGCCATGTGGGTAGACTGTCTTGATCGTAAATGCCCCCGACCATCGGGATTTGATCTTTCCGGGGAACAACCTCAGTCTTGAGTTAAATAGGAACACAGATTGTCCTGGTTCAAACTTTCTCTGCATAATCTTTTGATCGTGCCACTTTTTGACCTTTTCTTTGTATAGCTTCGAGTTCTAATAAGCTTGTAGTCTAAACTCATCTAATTCATTCAATTGCAGTAATCACTTTTCACCTGCAGTTGTTTGATCGAAATTAAGCTTTTGAATTTCGCAATACGATTTGTGTTGAAGTTCCATTGGGAGGTGACACGCTTTCCCGTAGACCAGTGATACAGAGACATCCCAATGGGTGTCTTGTATGCTGTCCTATAAGCCCATAAAGCGTTGTCTAACTTTAGAGACCAATCCTTTATGTTCGAATTTACCACCTTCTCTAAAATTTGCTTCACCTCTCAATTTAAAACCTCATCTTGGCCACTAGTTTGAGGATGATAAGTTCTTGCAACCTTGTGACTAACCCCATACTTCGCCAAGAGAGCTGTAAAGAATCTATTACAGAAGTGACTTCCCTCGTCACTTATGATTGCTCTTGGCTTGTTAAATCTAGTGAAGATATTTTTTTGTAGGACTTTTAGAACCACCTTGGCACCATTAGTCAGGAGTGCCACAGTTTCAACCCATTTTGATACGTAATCTACAGCTAACAGGATGTATAGGTTATTGTATGACGGTGGAAAAGGTCCCATGAAGTCCATCCCCCATACATCAAAAATTTCAACTTCCATGATAGTGTTGAGCAGCATCTCATTCTGTTTTGAAATATTACCCACCCTTTGGCATTTGTCACAGCTTTTTACAAATTGGTGGGCATCCTTGAATATGGTAGGCCAATAGAATCATGCCTGAAGAACCTTAGCCATTGTCCGCTCACTCCCATAATGTCCCCCGTATGCAGATGCATGGCATGTGTGCAAGATACTGTTCACTTTGTTGTACGACACACATCTTCGAATCATCTTGTCTGCACACTGTCTGAAAAGATAAGGCTCATCCCACATGTACCACTTGAAATCATGTAGGAATTTATTTTTCTGTTGACGAGTCTAATCAGGGGGAAAGATCTTGCTCACCAAGTAGTTAGCAAAATCCCCAAACCAAGGGAATTCAGAATTCACTGCGAATAACTGCTCATCCGAAAATGACTCATTGATCAAGCATTTATCTGCCCTGTCCGTATCCTGATTTTCCAACCTCGAGAGATGATCATCCACTTGATTTTATGTCCCCTTCCTATCCTTAATTTCCAAATCAAATTCCTGAAGGAGTAGAATCCATCTGATAAGCCTAGGCTTTACATCCTTCTTTGAGATCAGATAACGAATCGCCGAGTGATCTGTGTATACCACCACCTTTGTTCCTATCAAATAATCTTTGAATTTATCAAAGGCGTACACGACTGAAAGTAACTCCTTCTCGGTGGTTGTATAGTTCAATTGAGCATCCGTGAGGGTTTTACTTGCATAATAAATGGCATGAAATATCTTTTCTCGGTGTTGACCCAAAACAGCCCCTACCGCATAATCGTTAGCATCACACATTAACTCAAATGGCATTGACCAATCCGGAGCTACGATCACTAGAGTTGTCGTCAATTTCTTTTTCAACTATTTAAATGCTGACATGCACTCTTCATTAAAACTGAAAACTACATCTTTCTCTAATAGACTGCATAGTAGTTTAGTAATCTTAGAGAAATCCTTGATGAAACTACGGTAGAATCTGACATGACCAAGAAAACTTAGGATTCCTTTAACTAATGTCAGCGGTGGAAGATTCTCGATTGTGTCCAAGCTTTGTCCTATCAACTTCCAACCCTTTTGCAGATACTTTGTGCACAAGAATAATTCCTTCTTTGACCATAAAGTGACACTTTTCCCAATTCAATACAAGGTTGGTTTCCACACAGCGCTTCAACACCATAACCAGATTTTCAAGACAGATATCAAAGGTGTTCCCATAAACTGAGAAGTCATCCATAAAAACTTCAACATTCCTCTCCACCATATCTAAAAATATGGCCATCATACACCTCTGGAAGGTCGCCGGTGCGTTACTCAACCCAAAGGACATCCTCTTGAAAGCAAAGGTGCCATATGGGCATGTGAAAGTAGTCTTATCTTGATCCTCAAGAGCTATGACTATCTGGTTGTACCCCGAATATCCATCTAGTAAGCAGTAATACTCATGCCCAGCCAAATGATCCAACATCTGATCGATAAAGGGTAGAGGAAAGTGTTCCTTCCAGGTTGCCTTATTAAGCTTCTTGTAATCCATAAAAACCCTATATCCAGTCACTGTCCTTATTGAAATTAGTTCATTATCATCATTTGTTACAACCGTTATTCCACCCTTTTTTGGGACACACTGAACTGGACTTACCTATGTACTGTCTGAAATCGGGTATATTATCCCAGAATCCAACCACTTCAAAATTTCCTTCTTCACCGCTTTTTTCATGATTGGATTTAATCTTCTCTGTTGTTCCACTATTGGCTTTGAGTCCTCTTCTAGGAGTATCTTGTGCATGCAAAATAAAGGGCTTATCCCCTTGATATCAGCGATTGTCCATCCTATTATAGACTTGTACTCTCTAAGCACCCTCAGCAACTTACTTTCGTATAATTCGTTAAGCGCAGATGCAATAATAATAGGTAAAGTATTAAAATTATCCAAAAATGCATACCTGTGGTGTTTAGGAAGAGGCTTAAACTCAGGAGTGGGTGGCTCCTCAACTAAAGGTTTCATTCGTGCTGATTCTTTTTCTTCCGTGTGTAGTGGCTCGAATGGTACATTAAATCTGCTTACTCTCGGCAAAGAATCCATCATATGCAAGTAATCCACGAATTTTGAATCATCCAAGTCCTCATCTCCCAATAAAGTGTTTTCCAACGAATCCCTGACCAAACCTCTAACCATGTCTTAATTTACCATCATGTCGATCACGTCCATTCTAAAACACTCTTCCTCATCTGTTGGGAACCTCATGGCTTTGAACACATTGAATTTAACTTCTTGGTCTTGTACCCTCATTGTTAACTCCCCTTTCTGAACGTCAATGAGAGTCTTCCCCGTAACTAAAAATGGCCGCCCTAAGATGATTGGGATATTCTTGTCCTCTTCATAATCCAAAATAATAAAGTCTACTAGAAATATGAACTTATCCACCTTAACTAAAATGTCTTCAACAATCCCTCTTGGACAAGTCACCGATCTATTCGCTAGCTGTAGTGATATGTTTGTAGGATTCAGAGCTGGCAAACCTAACTGAATATATACTAACAATGGCATGAGGTTCACACTAGCCCCCAAATCACACAAACACTTGTTGAAGGCCATATTCCCAATTGTGCAAGGAATGGTAAAACTCCCCGGATCCTTCAACTTCGGAGGTAACTTTCTCTGTAATAATGCACTGCATTCCTCCGTCAATGCCACAGTCTCGTAGTCCTCTAATTTCTTCTTCTTCAACAGAATACCCTTCATAAACTTTGCATAGCTTGGCATTTGCTTTAGGGCTTCTGTAAATGGAATGTTGATCTAAAGTTTCTTAAAAACTTCTAAAAACTTAGAGAACTGCTTATCCAATTTATGTTTCTGTACTCTCTGCTGAAATGGTGGTGGAGGACAAATAACTGGCTCAACATATGTCTGACTCTTGTCCACTTGCTTATCCTAACTCTGTTTCTCCTCAACTACTTTGTCTTCACTTTCCTTAACATCTTTCTTAGGCAAATTTACTGCATTCTGTCCCTCAAGAAGTTTTCCACTTCTCAGAGTAATTGCTTGACACTGTTCATGATTTCCCCTTGAATTTTTCCCAGTGTCACTAGGTAGAGTCCCATGAGGCCTGCTATTCAGTGCTAATGCAAGTTGTCCCATCTGATTTTCTAAATTATTGATCACCGCTGCTTGCGTTTTCATCGTTGCCTCATTCCCAGATATGTACTTCAACAACAGCTCTTTTAAATCCGACTTTTTCTCATGTTGTGGAGCTTGCTGTTGATGCTGATTTTGAAACCCAGGGGGATAAGATAGTTTTGGATCCTGCTGATTTTGATTATTACTCCATGAAAAATTGGGATGGTTCCTAGCCCCCGGGTTGTAGGCATTGTGATACGGATTCTACGGAATTCTATTATAGCTGCCTACGAATTGAACCGCTGTAGGGTTAATGGCACATTGCTCGGTAGGATGTTCCCCAGCACACAATTCACAAACAAACGCAACCTGCTTAGCCTATGAACCTATAAGAGCATCCATCTTCTTTGACAACGCTGAAATTTGTGCTCCTATTGTTATCACACCATCTACCTCTAACACCCCAGCTGCCTTAGGCTGTGTTATTCTCGTTGTGGGCCACTGGTAATTGTTAGCCGCCATCATTTTAATCAATCATATGCTTCCTCAAAACTCTTAGCCATGAACGCTCCCCCAGAAGTTGCATCAATACTCGTACAGATAGTTTCGTTAAGCCCATTATAGAAAGTGTTCATAATTAACCATTTGGGTAGTCCGTGATGCGGACACTTCCTTAGTAGTTCCTTGTACCTCTCCCAAGCTTCGTACAGTGATGACTCCCCATGCTGCTGCTCAAACATAGTGATCTCATTCCTCATCTTAGCAGTCTTCGTTGGTGGGAAAAACTTAGCCAAAAATTTCTGAGCAAGGTCGTCCCATGTTGTAATCGATCCTGGCGGAAGTGAGTGTAACCAATTTTTCGCCTTGTCCTGTAGTGTGAACGGAAACAAGCGAAGTCTGACTGCATTATCAGTCACCCCGTTGTACTTAAATGTATCACAAATCTCCAGAAAGCTAATGATGTTCTCATTCGGATCATCGTCGGCTAATCCCCAAAACTGTACTTAATTCTGTATCATTTGTATCGTCTTAGGCTTGATCTTGAAGTGATTTGCAGCTATCATAGGCCTGGTAATGTTCGACTGTATCTTAGTGACTCTAGGAGTAGCATAATCCCTTAGCGCTTTCTGATCCTCTCCAGCCATAGTTTCTTCCTTTTTATCAAAATTCTCCTCTGTGTCCTTAATCCACTTACTAATCTCTTAAACCTTTTCTCGATATCGTCCTCGAAAGGAAGCAAGTCTAGTTTCTTTGACCGAGTTTGCATGCACTAAGTCAAAAATCTTGAAACAAGAAAGAGAAAAAAGAAAAAGAAAAATGTTTAACTAAAACTGAACTAATTAAACTGATACTGAAAGTAATAAAATCAAAAATTATCCCCGACAATGGCGCCAAAAACTTGTTGGGTATATTTTAAATTAAGCTTCACACGCAAGTATACGTGATCAATAAGTAATATAATAGTAAGTAGAGTATCGTTCCCACAGAGAGGAGTATGAATTTTAATCTAACAATTACCAGTTTTGTATTATTTTAATTTTATTAAACTATTCGAATTAATGATTGTAATTAATTAAAAACTAATAACTAAAAATCAAAATAAATCAACACAACTTATTACCACAAATTTTAATAAGATAATGGAGAATTAAGCTTATAATTTCACTTTATGTTTCACTCATGATTATCACACTCTTTTCCCAATTAATTTACAATCTCAGTTCATTAATCATGAACACTAAAGTAGAAATAGCCATCTCTTAATGCACTAACACCGTATTAACTTAAATCCATAATTTGACAGAATTAAGCCAAACACCCTAATTAATTAATTCACTATATCTCTATGTGAATTAAAATCAAATAAGGTTTAAATCTCAAGTTCTCTATACGATTACATGCGATGTTAGGTATATTTTTATCCTAAATATACATCAAGAATTCCATCAAAACGTAGAAATCATGAACACGTGTTATTGTGATTAGGTCTAGATTCATACATCATCTCTCGAGTCCATACAAATCCACATAAAATTGGTGATCTAGAAATTCATAAATTAAGTATAAATCACAATAGATGAACTGAATAGATAGTATTATTAAACTGAAATCAAAGTCAAATAATCATCGTTCAACATTAAAGATCCATTGTAAGCCTAATTAGTAATTTAGTTTCAAAATTGTAATTGATTATATCTATATTCAAATATGTGTTAATCCTCTTATGTCTCTATAATACTGGTAGAAAAACGTCCACACACAGTCTCAATCCAAGCCAAAGTTGATCAGTCCATTCCACCACAGTGTTTGCATTACATCAGAAGTCTCTCTCTCTCTCTCTGTCCGCTCCACCACATTGTACCGATAGTCGTTGCCACCGGTATGATTATTATCGTGTTGCTGATCATTACCTTTTAGTTGTGCTAACTTATTATCGCGCTCCAATAACTGAGCCCTATTCACAACATCTGAATATAAACAAAGTTTGTGAGAAATAAGGTATTGACGTATTTTGGGTTTCAAACCTCTTAGAAACATTCGCGTCATTCGCTCCTCATTATCGACCAAATGGGATGCAAAACGGGATAACTCCGCAAATTTATCCTCGTATTGCGATACGGTCATATTATTTTGCTCCAACTTGATGAATTCCACCTCCTTCATGTGACGAATACTTTCGGGAAAGTACTTGTCGTTGAACAACTCTTGGAACATCTCCCAAGACATCTTGAGTGCATCAAGCTGGGTACATTTTACAGATTCCCACCAATGATTTGCCTCTTCACGCAACATAAAGGTGGCAAAGGGAACCTTTTTCTCCTCAGAGCATCCCAAGACATCAAATATCTTGGTGATCTGCTTTAATCACGTCTCCGCCTTAAGTGCTTCTGGCTTTCCCAAAAACTTCGGTGGTCCCAGCTCCTTGAGCGACTTAAGCGGTGACCCGGCAATCGTGGGTTGCCATTATTTCCACCTATATTTTTAACAGGAGTCTCTCTTACCTGATGTTGCATGAATTGCATAAAGCCTCTGAACATCCCATCGTTCATCATTTAATCGGTGTTGTTATTTTCCTGAGGATTATTGTCTTCCTGTTGCACATTATCCTGGGTATTGATCGTTGGTGACTCAACGGTTTCATGTGCTTCATTGTTGATCTCAACATTTTCAGATGCCATTTTTAAACACTTTTTCAAAACAAGGGTTAATTAACATATCACATATTATCCCTATACTCTAACTGACCAATTAAATACCAAATAAACTTAGGTAGGTCATACTAGCAAAGGAATTCCCCGTCTCTCCCCTCCTAGTTCTTGTCTCATATCTCAGCCAGGGATCATATCCCTAAGCTTTGATACCAAATGTGACGCCCCCAAAACAGGTATACATCACCCATCTTGGATCGCCAGATACATGGTAAATAAATTCAAATACAACTTAATTATACAACAGTCGTGTAAAATACGACAAAACATAGCTGAGAGTTTAAACAAGAATATTGTCATCTAGACAATATCCACACTCAATGGTGTCCTCATTACAATTATTATCACATTATTTCGTAGAATAGTGAGGACTACTAAAGTCATTTATCCTGGACCATCACTCCATTCCCCAACTTGTCCCAGCTATATTCTCATTTCCTGAAGAGAACAATGAAAGAAAGGGTGAGCTCAGCTAGTCCAGTAAGAAATATTATGACTAAGATAATGCAGAATAAATTATCCTTAGCCTTCAACAGTATAACAACTGATAGAATATAATAGACAACAAGTTTTAGATCAACAACTGTAGCGGAATAAGCAATCCATTAGAAGAGTCAAGTAGAACATAAAATCTACTATCTTCTATGATTTAAAAAGTTTTCATCAACTTTATCGCTAAGACTCGACAATAAATAAAATCGAATCATCCATGCACCATGGCCAAGGATATTCATGTAATCATCAATGGTCATGATTATACTGAATAATCCTCGGTCGTAATCATACAAACACATGTCCATCAATGAACTACGAGCCCAATGAGGACTTTTACAACATCATTACGTCACATTACGGTCATGATTATACCGAATAATCCCTGGTCATAATCATATCAAGTCCATCTATGCACATAAGCCAATATAAGCATGAGGATGATGACAATGACATAATAATTCAATAAAATAAGTTCAAGGATAAATTTTAAAGATTTATAATTTAATTTATCCAGGAATCAATAACGTCCAAATTGTCAACATGATACTGCTTTGTAGAGTAAAATTCAAGAATAATATTCATGTACCAAAAATAATTTGGACAGAAAAGAAATATATTTTTTGGGTGAATAGTACCCCGTGAATAGTACTTCGGGAATAGTACCCCGACATGAAAAGTGTTCCGAATACCCGAGTGAATGATACTAGAGTGAATAGTAATCGGGTGATTGAATAGTAACTCGTGAATAGTACTTCAACACGAAAAGTGCACCGAATACCCGAGTGAATAATACTAGAGTGAAAAGTAATCGGGTGAATAGTAACCCGTGAATAGTAACTCGTAAAAAAAATACCAAAGAAAATGATATTCCATGACGAGTACAAAAGAAATGATATCTCGGGACGGTATAATAGAATATCTGAATCGCAAATGGATTTTCACCGCCATGCGGTAATCCACGTGAGCAGATCATTTTACAATTTAATAAAGAATAAATACAAAGGATCATTCACCATGCATACGGTAATCCACATAAACAGGTTATTCCAACAGAATAATAAAGAATGGAACAAGGTCATGCATAATCCGCACAGACAGGATATTCCAACAAAATAATAAAGAACGGAACCAGGTCATGCATAATCCGAACAGACAGGATATTCCAACAGAATAATAAAGAAAGGAACCAGGTCATGCGTAATCTGCACAGACATGATATTCCAACAGAATAATAAAGAATGGAATAACAACAGAATTCACCAGGAATGCGATAGACCGCACAGACATGTTATTCCAATAGAATAATAAAGAATGGAATAACAGAAGAATTTTACCATATATGTGTACTTCGCATAGACAGGTTATTCCAACATAATAATAAAGAATGGAATAACAAACCTTACGAGTATTGAAAGAAAATAACTCTCTTCATGAATACGAAAGAATAATACCCCTTACGTTAGAAGAAGACTAGATACTGGAATAGTGAGGTAGCAGACTTCGCTTCTTCTTTCTCTCTATAATTTCTCTCTATAATAATTGCTCTATAGATTTAGTTAATTGGTGAGAAATGAAGGAAGAATGAGCTTCTATTTATAGGAAAATATAGTTTCGATAATTGCACGTTTTGGGGCTCAAAATATTACAGTATAATACCTTCCTCTTTTTCTTCATTTTTAATTTAGTCCTGCAAGTATTATCAAACTTGCACCACCTCCCCTAATAGTAAATAATGTGAATAAATAGTTCAATCATGTGAATCAATAGTTATAATCATGTGAAAATACGAATTACAGTATAGTACCTTTAACTATACCTCCATTTTTAACTTAGTCATGCAAGTATTATTAATCTTGCACCACCTCCCCTAATAGTACAAGAATGTGAATCAATAGTATACACATGTGAACAAATAGTTATAATCATATGAATTAATAGCAATTAATTATTCATTTATCCTGTTAATTACCCGATTGGTCAATATAAACTCCAGACATCAATTATTATCGAAATAAATGTCGATTTTCACTAACACTAATAATTCCAACACAATGGAATTGTCCAATTCATCTTTAATCAACACGAACTTATTCATCATTAATATTATAATTCACAATATTTAACAATCAGGTCGTTCTCAGGAAAGAGGGGGCTTTCCGATAAGGATTTCTCCTTATTGGCGCGCAATTAAATGATCAAACCTCTCATTGACAGAACTTCTAGACATTGTCAATATTACAAATAATAATATGAATAACTTTGTCGTCTCAATTATTGATTTAATAATATAACATATTATACATATGATACTGTGACAATAATTGAATCAATAATATGAGAGATATGATGCGGCAATTACTGTAGCAATAATTGAATAAAACTGAGTGTCTACTTACGTAAGCATCAATAATCAATACCGTGTGCTACTATGCAACCACACGTATTACTGTACTTTTACTACCGGGTAGTTCAACAGTTTTAATAACGATACTTTCGCGTAGTTATTTTTATAAAATGATAATTACATCATTTTTAACTACGACAATACTTCCGTTATGGGGTCCACCAATGATTGTGCCGTCGTACGAACATTCCCTGTTAAAACAAATATTCCTCGACCAATCGAATATTATATAACAACTTTCTTACTTTGCAAAATTTATAAATATTACCCACAACTATAACATTATATCAAATCCACACCATAATATTCAAAAAAATATTTCGAGAAATTTAAATCTTTATTCATAAAATTTGGGGTCTCACAATCTCCCCTCCTTATGAAATTTTGCCCTCAAAATTTACGTACGTACCTGGTATGCCGAAGAGATGAGGATACCTTGACTTCATTTCAGATTCTAACTTTTGAGGTATAACCTTTGAGTGTTGAATACGATCCTTCTTATCCAAGATTTAACACGTATCTCCTCATACGTTAAATCTTCTACTATTTCGTCTAGTTTTAATTCAATAATGTGGTTCGGGTCATCCACATATTTACGTAACATCGATACAAAAAAAAATGTTATGAACACGCGACATACTTGGCGGTAAAACGAGTCTATAGGCCACAGTTCCTACTCAATCGAGGATTTTAAATGGGCCAATTAAATCGAGGGTTGAGATTTCCTCTATTCATCAACTCTTGCTTCTAGAATAACGCCTTCTTGAACCTTCTTTTTCACATTTATCAACTCCGGGTCTGTAGCTTGAGCGGTTTTAACTTCATCAGTTAACATCGATTCTACTCGTATTATTTAACATCATCACGTGGGTCCTTAGAGTCTTTAACTCTATCTTCATCATTTGTAAGTTATACGAAATGAGTTTTTGTGTTAACAACATCGCACTCGTAAACACATACGATCTTCTACTCGATGCATCAGCTACCACATTCGCTTTTTCCACGATAATATTGAATGGTATGGTCGTAATCTTCAACAGCTCGAGCCAAAGTCTTTGGCGCATTATACGTTCGTTTTGGTTGAAGAAATATTTGAGGGTTTAAGAAATGGGTTTTGTACTGGGGTCAATACATATTCGATTTCACACTCTGGGGTAGGCCAGGAAGTTCTTCGAGAATACGTCAGGAAATTTATTAACGATAGAAATATCATTTAAAAACTGTGACTCTCATCCAAGACTTGGATAGCACATGAAATGAAGGTTTCTAGTAACGAAGTTTCAACCAATAAGTCAAAGTCTAACTTCTCTGGGGTCAAATTTAAATGTTGAGATCAAGAAAGAGAGATAAAATAATAGGTAGAACCGGTATCTAATAAGGTATAGACTTCACAAGAATTTATAATTAACTAACCCGTGCTAACTTCGTTCGGGTCACTCACTTTTTGAGAAGTCACAAAAAATGCTCTTCCTGAAACCACCAACTTTGTTTTGTCCGTATCCGCCTTTGGTGCCACCATCCCAGCTGGACTTAACTTTGGTGCACGATAAAATAGGGCTAGGTGACCTTCTTTTCGACAATTATAACATGTTTTGGACTGCATCACGCAGTTTGGACTGATATGTCCCTCTCCTCCGCATTTAAAGCATACAATTGGTGGTCGTTCTCCTTCCTTGAAAACGGGTGTTGGTGTTGCTGTCTTTCCATCGTTGTTGAACCTTCTCTTCTTAAAATTTCAACTCCTATTATCTTGGCCATGATTACCACCGAAGTGGTTACCATTCTTGGCATGATAATTTCCCCCACGATGGTTATCATTGTACCGATAGTCGTTGCCACCGGTATGATTATTATCGTGTTGCTGATCATTACCTTTTAGTTGTGTTAACTTATTATCGCGCTCCAATAACTGAGCCCTATTCACAACATCTGAATATAAACAAAGTTTGTGAGAAATAAGGTATTGACGTATTTTGGGTTTCAAACCTCTTAGAAACATTCGCGTCATTCGCTCCTCATTATCGACCAAATGGGATGCAAAATGGGATAACTCCGCAAATTTATCCTCGTATTGCGATACGGTCATATTATTTTGCTCCAACTTGATGAATTCCACCTCCTTCATGTGACGAATACTTTCGGGAAAGTACTTGTCGTTGAACAACTCTTGGAACATCTCCCAAGACATCTTGAGTCGTCAAATTTGAGTACGTTTTACTGATTCCCACCAATGATTTGCCTCTTCACGCAACATAAAAAGGTGGCAAAGGAACCTTTTTCTCGAGCATCCCAAGACATCAAATATCTTGGTGATCTCGCTTTAACCACGTCTCGCCTTAAGTGATTCTCGCTTTCCCAAAACTTGGTGTCCCACTCCTTGAATCGCTTAGCGGTGACCGACCGTGGGTTGCCATTATTTCCACCTATATTTTGAACAGGAGTCTCTCTTACCTGATGTTGCATGAATTGCATAAAGCCTCTGAACATCCCATCGTTCATCATTTAATCGGTGTTGTTATTTTCCTGAGGATTATTGTCTTCCTGTTGCACATTATCCTGGGTATTGATCGTTGGTGACTCAACGGTTTCATGTGCTTCATTGTTGATCTCAACATTTTCAGATGCCATTTTTAAACACTTTTTCAAAACAAGGGTTAATTAACATATCACATATTATCCCTATACTCTAACTGACTAATTAAATACCAAATAAACTTGGGTAGGTCATACTAGCAAAGGAATTCCCCGTCTCTCCCCTTCTAGTTCTTGTCTCATATCTCAGCCAGGGATCATATCCCTAAGCTTTGATACCAAATGTGACGCCCCCAAAAATAGGTATACATCACCCATCTTGGATCGCCAGATACATGGTAAATAAATTCAAATACAACTTAATTATACAACAGTCGTGTAAAATACGACAAAACATAGCTGAGAGTTTAAACAAGAATATTGTCATCTAGACAATATCCACACTCAATGGTGTCCTCATTACAATTATTATCACATTATTTCGTAGAATAGTGAGGACTACTAAAGTCATTTATCCTGGACCATCACTCCATTCCCCAACTTGTCCCAGCTATATTCTCATTTCCTGAAGAGAACAATGAAAGAAAGGGTGAGCTCAGCTAGTCCAGTAAGAAATATTATGACTAAGATAATGCAGAATAAATTATCCTTAGCCTTCAACAGTATAACAACTGATAGAATATAATAGACAACAAGTTTTAGATCAACAACTGTAGCGGAATAAGCAATCCATTAGAAGAGTCAAGTAGAACATAAAATCTACTATCTTCTATGATTTAAAAAGTTTTTCATCAACTTTATCGCTAAGACTCAGCTTAATAAATAAAATCGAATCATCCATGCACCATGGCCAAGGATATTCATGTAATCATCAATGGTCATGATTATACCGAATAATCCCTGGTCGTAATCATACAAACACATGTCCATCAATGAACTACAGGCCAATGAGGACTTTTACAACATCATTCGTCACATTACGGTCATGATTATACCGAATAATCCCTGGTCATAATCATATCAAGTCCATCTATGCACATAAGCCAATATAAGCATGAGGATGATGACAATGACATAATAATTCAATAAAACAAGTTCAAGGATAAATTTTAAAGATTTATAATTTAATTTATCCAGGAATCAATAACGTCCAAATTGTCAACATGATACTGCTTTGTAGAGTAAAATTCAAGAATAATATTCATGTACCAAAAATAATTTGGACAGAAAAGAAATATATTTTTTGGGTGAATAGTACCCCGTGAATAGTACTTCGGAAATAGTACCCCGACATGAAAAGTGTCCCGAATACCCGAGTGAATGATACTAGAGTGAATAGTAATCGGGTGAGTAAATAGTAACTCGTGAATAGTACTTCAACACGAAAAGTGCACCGAATACCCGAGTAAATAATACTAGAGTGAAAAGTAACCGGGTGAATAGTAACCCGTGAATAGTAACTCGTAAAAAAAACCAAAGAAAATGATATTCCATGACGAGTACAAAAGAAATGATATCTCAAATGAGTATAATAGAATATACGAAACTGCAAATGGATTTTCACCCGCCATGCGATAATCCACGTAGACAGATCATTTCCACAATTTAATAAAGAATGAATACGAAGGATCATTCACCATGCATGCGATAATCCACATAGACAGGTTATTCCAACAAAATAATAAAGAATGTAACAAGGTCATGCGTAATCCGCAGAGACAGGATATTCCAACAGAATAATTAAGAACGGAACCAGGTCATGCGTAATCCGCACAGACAAGATATTCCAACATAATAATAAAGAATGGAACCAGGTCATGTGTAATCCGCACAGACATGATATTCGAACAAAATAATAAAGAATGGAATAACAACAAAATTCACCAGGCATACGATAGACCGCACAGACAGGTTATTCCAATAGAATAATAAAGAATGGAATAACTGAAGAATTTTATCATGTATGCGGTACTTCGCATAGACAGGTTATACCAACATAATAATAAAGAATGGAATAACAACCCTTACGAGTAATGAAAGAAAATAACTCTCTTCATGAATACGAAAGAATAATACCCCTTACCTTAGAAGAAGACTAGATCTTTGGAGCAGGTGAGGTGTAAAGACTTCTCTTCTTCTTTCTCTCTATAATTTCTCTCTATAATAATTGCTCTATAGATTTAGTTAATTGGTGAGAAATGAAGGAAGAATGAGCTTCTATTTATAGGAAAATATAGTTTCGATAATTGCACGTTTTGGGGCTCAAAATATTACAGGATAATACCTTCCTCTTTTCTTCATTTTAATTTAGTCCTGCAAGTATTATCAAACTTGCACCACCTCCCCTAATAGTAAATAATGTGAATCAATAGTTCAATCATGTGAATCAATAGTTATAATCATGTAAAAATATGAATTACATTATAGTACCTCCATCGAGATTTCGTACGAATATTTCCTGTTAAAACGAATATTTTCCGACCAATTGAATATTATATAACAACTTGCTTACTTTGCAAAATTTATAAATATTACCCACAACTATAACATTATCAAATCCACACCATAATATTCAAAAAAATATTTCGAGAAATTTAAATCTTTATTCATAAAATTTGGGGTCTCACATATGCCTTGTAATAGCTTTGCCTTGGGTCTTGATCTTGTTTGCCACGTTCACCTTTCTTGACGGGGTTTTCTTTGCTTCTAGGCCCGCCTTGGCGGGGGTATGTTTTTGCAGACTCTGATTTTTGCCTTTCCATGCTGCTTTCTCGCCACAATGCCACCATTATACCACACCTAACAAGTAATGAAACCTACACACAAAACAAAATAAAAACAAGTAATACTATACAAAAATAGACGCAACAAACACCATTTATGTCCAAATAGGAATTCGATTCGTAGGTATAAAACTCACTCATCAGTCTGTTAAAAATTTTAAATATGTTTTTTCTATGCTTCCGATTATTTTGCAATTTAATTGCGTCTATGATTCTCACAAACCTAACAACTTCTCTATATCATGTTTCATGTGTGGCCAATAAAAATGTTCTTATAATATAGTCAAAGTTTTGTCCACACCAAAGTGTCCCATTAACCCCCCACCATAAGACTTTTAAATAATAACTCAGGCAATGAACAAACATATATGCATAATTTATTTTTGTGAAATAAAAATCCATCATACATAAAATACTTACCCACTGCATTATTTTCTCATGATCTAAAATCTTCACCAAAATCATGGTCTAAAATATATAATTCTTTAATTTGCTCAAAACTAAGCAATTTTACGTCAAGAGTTGAGATTAACACATACTGTTAGTCAATTTCACAATCTATAAAACACGCGCAAGTATACGCGGTCAACAAGTAATACAATGATAAGTCGAGTGTCGAACCCACGAGGAATTACTATCGAAGCTATTCAAATACTAAAATTATATCAAGGTAATCTTATCTAGAAAAATGATTTAAGATAGATTATCTGGTAAAATTTAATTAACAAAGTAAATTGCGAGCAACGATTGATATCAAGTAAGACAAGCTAATATTACAATTCCCCCAATGCTTCGCTTAATCTCCTAACTCTCCATTTAATCAAAAAATCACTAGAATGGTTAACTAAGAATTCTAGGTATACATAATCCTTTTTCCAAAAGTTATGAATATCCCCTATCTAAATAAATCACTATATTCCTATGGTGAAATAAATTAGGTTAGGAGTCATTAAGATTAGATTCTCACAAGTTACACATGGAAAATAGATATATTCCTATTCTATATGCAAATTATGCATTCAATCCTAAGAAGAATGGTCATAACAAATGTTATCATAATTAGGTCTAAGTTTTATAGTCCATTTTCCAATATCCTATAAATACCCACATTAATTACTTAGCTAAACAATTAATACATGAAGCATGAAATATAATAACCCATTCACATATGATTCATTATAATAAAAAGGAGAGACATTCGATTTAACTATACATCGGGTTTCATTGCAATCTTAGAATGGAAGTTTAGTTCATAACTATAAAAATAAATTTCATTAACAATATATTCAACATGTTCAGATTACATAAAGTGAATGAAAGATTTAGAGAAGGAAAACTCCTTAAAAGCAATATTCAAACTCTAATTCTTCTCTTCCAAGTATAATCTCCAAGTGTTTCAAGAATTGCTCTTCTCCTCCCTTTGGATGTCAATATGGCTTCTCTCTCTATTTCAAAAGTGGTGCGCTCCTTTTAGGATGGAGGCTGATAAGTAGGAGATAACCCTTACCCATTAGGTCACCTGCAGTATGCCTTTATTATCTACACGAGAACTCAGACCGCACTACTGACGCCTCACTTTGGCTCGGTTTCAAAGATGTATGACGCTTCAGTTGTAATGCGCTTAATTACAAGGCCAATCCGGTCATGTTATGTGGCACAGAAAAAAAAAAATGACCCTTTTGCCCTTTTAAAGCTGGAAATGACTGTTTCGCCCCATCTGTTGCTTCCTTTTACTATATATCAAGAAAAACACATCAAAAGCAAAACGAAACATATAAGGGCACCCATAATAACAAGTCTAAAAGTACCTAATTTGTAGGTATACAACCCACTTATCAAATACTCCCAAACTTAAGTTTTTACTTGTCCCTAAGCAAAATATCTGAACAAAAAATATTAAAAATTCACTTGAACCTATGAATCAAGTAATGAATCAATATTTACCCGCAGTATGGCCCCTAAGCTCAGAACAACTAACTCGAAGAAAAGCAAAATACTATCATGAGCAAGGTTTCAATTTAATCGCTAGCTTAAAATTATTTCTGATCCAATTCTCTGTGTGTGTGAATACCAACTACTCTAACCAGTCACAACCCAAATAAATTCACATAATTAATCGCATAATGAAAATGCTAACTTTTCAAACTCACGTTACATCAAGTTTTCAGAACAAGATAACAAATGCAAGAATAGATCCCAAGGGTATTAACATGCAATCATCTAAATTTGACTTATGCAATGTCTAGCTACATTAGGCTATTCAGATTTACCCATGTAACGAGTGTTTTGATCAATGACTTCCAAGCCAAATGACTTTAGGGCACTGGGTGTAAAACACCCCTAAGGATCTATTAACTCGAATAACAAATGCCACATAATTAAACTTAGCCAAATTAAGGTAACCCTTATTTTATTTTATTACTATTATATATATATACACACACACAAAGGCATGCCAATAATCCAAGACTTTCCCCGAACTTGCATAAGTGTCTAGATCATACTTTCATTGACTCACTTAAGTTAAATAGAGTAACGCGAAAATTTTCAAAAGCAATTAACCATATAAACTTTTTCTAAATCCTAACTAGCCGCAACAACTAATATGTGCTCAATAAGAAAAAAAAGGATCAACAAGCATTCTCAAACTAATAATTAAGTTAAAAGAAAGACTTCAACTACATAAGCATATCACTTTTCTCTGAATTAGAAATAACCAAATACTCATCTTTGGCCACAATCAAAAAATTATAATCTATATAAACCATCACAATTAATATAACAATTCATGATAAGGTCTACTAAAGCCATAGCATGGCCCAAAAAGATAGATAGCATCATTGGCTACCATCATAACATACTAGCCTATATAATCCATTGCAATCCAAATTACTAATAAAGTCAAAAAATAGCATACTAATAAAGCAACCTACAGTACTTACGACAAAAGATAGATAAGACTAACACCCCAAACTTGAGATAGACAATGCCCTCATTGGCTAACATGCATAAATCAAAAATAGAGGCCTTCCCTGAGGTATGATTAGTCTGTGCTTTCAACATCGTGGCTCTCATCCATGTCGGGAGAATGTGGTGGATAGGGTGGGAAAATAGGAGGTGTTGGGAACTGGAACGACATAGGCTTGGATTCATCGCCACAAGATGAGTAAATATCGGCAACAGTGGTGGCGAACTCTATCTGGTACTGCATAATTAGGTCTTGCCTCTGAGCAACTACATAAATCCTCCTAGATTATCTGTCAACCTTCTGGTGCAGGAGATTCAATGAGGCTAAGACTTCTGCCATAGGTCCTGCTGCGGACAAGTCAACCTTCTGATGCTGAGAAGAAGGCCAGGCCCTTGAAGAAGATGTAGGCTGAGATAGACACAGATAAATCTCACCTCGGTCGTAAGAAACAGCTCCCTCCCAAACTTTGTAGCGTGTAATGGTGGCGTGATCAACGACTACCATTGGTGGCAGGAGAATTTCATCTTCTCGCCACTGCACATTGGCTATCTTACAAAGCTTTGTGATCAGCGATGGCTGCGGGAGTCCTCCAGAAGTACTTGCCTTCAAAGTCTTCATAATCGAATCTTGGATGATCAACCCCACATCAATCTTTATCTCAGTGACAATTGCAAATAGCAAGATTCCTCGCTCCTTGGCTACATCACTAATATGTCGGGCTAGCATTAAGTTAGCACATATGAAGTTATACCATGCTTTCCCGTAGTGGCTGAGTTCCGTGTGTGAGAAACTTGAATTTTCACCCGTATATTCATTTGTTTTCCGAACAGTACTGGGCTTTCATAGCCGTTTGATTATGTCGTCTAAGTCATAGCTTTGAATGCCACTTACTAGGTAGTCCCCTCGTTCGTAGTCAGGCATCTGGTAGAGGCCATTGATATTTTTTGTCAAATAGAATTGCCTGGCCCCGAACCTGTACCACGAACGGGCCCTCAGAATTGGTATTGGCATAAAATTCCAGTACCAAAGAAATGATTGTGGATTCCGTCTGTTCAGTAATTATAGAAGTCATCTCCTCATCTTGCCTCAAATCAAGCCTAAGGCCTCTCTCTGGCACCAAACTCTTGTTAGCTAGTACTTGATTATATTTTTCCCATGCTTCCATGCTAATAAAAACCGTGTACGGTCCCACTTTGGTGTGGCCTGAGAAGCACCAACTCGTTGCCTCTTAATTGCCATATCAATATCCTTAGCGAAATGAAAGGTCAAACGACCAACACGAGCCAAAACTAAGTCAAAAGCTCACTTGGACAATTTATTAAACACCTTTAAAGCGCTGCCTAAAGCAAAATTTTCCAGCCTCTGCCTAGGTGTGCTCTAACCCAAAATTTTTGTCCAAGCGGTTCAATTCAATAATCAAAAGCAGCACAACCATATCCAAAATCAAAGTAATGAAAAATCCTAAATTAATCAAACAAATATTCAGATAGTGAAGTGCATGACTAAAATTTCTAAAGTTCCAAATTATTTCAACACAACACCCTAATTCTCCTAACTGTAATTCTTAATCGATTCAGAGGTTCTAAAACTTTAAACGAAGCTTACTTAATTGGTGGAAAAATTTTAGCCCTGAAATTTACAGATTTGAACTCGTTTTTGTGATGGAACACAAATTCCAATAGAACTTTGCAAAGCAAGCCTCTCTATGCTTGATGAGGAACGGATTAGAGGGGCTAGATTGGGGCGTGAATTGGTTGGGGCACAAAAAGGCGTATAACATGGAGCTTATGTTCGAGAATGGGGAGAATGGGAGCGAGTTGGTATGGAACGGCTGAATTAGGACTGAATTGGGAGCAACTGCCAAGCAACGCTGTATTTAGTCAACTAAAATCTCAAACTGGCGCTGCGGTGCCTCGTTTTCTTTGTAAAACTGGCGATGCGGCGCAATTTAGTAGAATGTTAGTTAAGCTGAGGCGCTAAGGCGCCGGATAGAGAGCTTAAAAAGGCGCTGCAGCGCCGGTCTTGCACCAGCCAAAAAAAAGTTCAAGTCTGCTCTTACACTATGAATGGATCCCAACATGGAAGTAAAGAAAGACATATACTACTATGATTTTTTATAAGAAGGAAATATTTTCATAGACGGACGGAAATGTTTTACTACAAGATGCATAAATTTAACGTAAAAAATTAAACCAAAAGGATATGGAAATAGGGATTGAGCGCTTGTTTTAAAGTCGTCAGCTTGACTATTTCGCGGTTCATTCCGGGTTCGCGAGGGTAACTGAAGTGTTTTGACGATCAACATCACCACCCCAATAATGCTTGAGTCGTTGTCCATTAACCTTAAAGCTTTGATTGGAATTGGTATCTTCGACTTCTATAGCCTTATGCGGGAACTTTGGTGATAACGAAAGGTTCGGAACATCTTAATTTTAGCTTTTTGGGAAAAACCTTTAATCTAGAATTGAAAAGTAACACCGCTTGACCCGACTCAAATGTCCATTAAACTATCTTCTTGTTGTGCCACCTTTTCGTCTTTTCCTTTTACAACTTGGCATTTTTGTGATGCCCTCAAATCCAGGTATCTTCCAACCCGACAGATGGTGCTACACGGTACTCATAACTGTACATTCATTCTATTGAAACGACATCAAAATGTGTGTATCAACGACATTGTTATTACATTAATAATATTACATCTCGTTCCCAGGTTCTATAACCATTACATTCTTTGTTCATCATTCTATAATATATACAAGTTTATTACAAGGTAAACTAATCGTTCAGCTTCGTCTTGCCTCTATCCTTGTCAGATCCCTCGGTTCATTCGGTCCTAGCTGCATTCATATGGTTCAAGCAAGAGTGAGCATAACAAGCTCAGCAAGTACAACAATTTCTTTTAAACAACATGCTTGAAACATAGGAATCGTATATCTTCAATAACTGAACAATAGTTATGAAGTACTATCGATAATTCAAAATAGCACTTCTTTTCCTTCAAAACGTTTTACAATAACAATATTCAGTAAAACATCATTTCTGGCTCAAGACCATGAGCGTTTCATAATTTCTTTGAAAAGGACAACCTGGCACTAAGTCCGTAAGTCCGGTATATCTTACGAGCACTTCTGGGTGATCATCCTATAGTACTCTATGTTGATCAACACTACATCCATTAAACGTATGTACGTTTAAGTTTTGGCAACCTCGCGTGCCCATCGAATAATCGATGAAAATACATTTGTTTATTCATACTCATGCTTACCTTGAATCCGTACCAAACAATTGGCGCAAGATAGCGTTAATAATTCTATATTGAAAGACTTGTAAATAAATCAATCAATCTCCAAGATTAATCTAGCCGAGTTAAAACTGGCATCGATCCTTTAGTAAAATAGTTCATGCCTCTCATAACATGAATCACAGAAAACTTGGCTAACACGAAGGTTAGACAAGCGTTTAAGAAAAACTTGCCTTCAAATACCTTTCTGATAAAAAAATAACTTTTCCTTTCAGTCTTTACGGTCTCTACAACACATAACCACATAACATACCATAGTAGGTCATGAATGAACATACATGGTTCCTAATGAATCCTACCCTTCTTCTCAATCTAATCCCGTATTAGATTTGTTATTATTGGTTTCGGCTTTCCGTTATAACTTACATCATTCTTACCAACTTCTTTCTCTTCTATAACTTAACTAAAATTATTTCAGTAATACAACTCATTTTGAGTTAATCATCATTCCCCATGGCTTACTATCGTTCCTACATTACTATCCGAGACTTGACCGTAATTGGTTAAGTACGTATATTGTATACCGTTCACATTCACATTCAATAGATTTACCTCAACCCTAAATGATCATAATTAAGGTTTAAACATGTCTTAACAATGTTATAATTAACCTTTAGTTCATTACTAATGAATTATCTTTCATTCTATACTTGTAAACATTCTTGTCTGTCAAAACCCTAGAATTTGGTACTGGCAGCGCCACACATAGCTTTCCTTCTCGTATGTACTGCACACGACTCTGCGATAGGTAATGAAACTGTGCGACAACTGCGGCGCCACCATTTGCCTTGGGTTGGCGCCGCGGCGCCAACTCTGTGCCTTATAAAAATTTGACAGATTTTCAACTTTGCGAAATTCCCGAACGCATAACTTCTTCGTTATAAGTCTGAATTGGCTCGTTCAAAAGCCTACGATTCACAAATTACATACTCTACATGTTCATGCAAGAATTTTATCTTTTTGACTTCGTTTGCTGAAAATTCACCTATTAGTCCATTTATAACGAAAACGGTAAACGTTCGTGAACGTTCAACGCTGGTTTCTTCATTCTAAGTCGGAATTCGGTCATTCTCAAGTCCGCAACTCTAAAATGCCAAATAAGACTTGTCTCCATTGAAAACCAATGTTTCCAAGCTCAATATCAAAATTTGACTTCCATTCCGAGAATTTCACGAATTCGACGATTATCGTCCAAACTCGTAAATTTTGCCTTAACTTCATTTCTTATGATTTGTTCATTGTATCAAATGGATTCAATCCATCATACTAACATCTTGACATATATATTTCATTAACTTATAAACATGATAAGTTATTACTTGTTCTTTGTGAGTTTATAACTTATAAAAGTATAAACTACTTATGACTTCCTTTCTCATGACTTATTATAGTTTAAGTCTTTTAACCACCATTCTTGCTTCTTATTATCATACAATCTTATTAAAGTAAACATATGAATAGTTCATATAAACTTCTCATGAGTTCATAACTTAATTAAGTTTGAATTACTTATTCATGACTTATACGGCTTAAGTCTATTGATTAATCATTCCTATCATTCCTTAGCATACATGTTCTACCACTACCCCCTTCTCTAAAAATTAAAGAGAGAGAATTATGGTTTAAGTTCTTACCTATGAAGATCACTTGGTTAATCTTTAATCTCCTTTTTGCTTCTTGAATTCTCAAAGACTAAGTTATTCTAGCTTTAGTAGCTTTTTCTCTCTAACCAATAAGCTATAAGTTATTGGATGAAAATCTAACAACTAACAAATGAACTAGCAAGCTTCCTATTTATAGGAAATTCTAATTGAGGGCTTAATGGTCATTAAGTCATTCCACCTCCTTACTAAACCTCCATGCTATTCATTACTTAAACCCTAAGTTTACTTGCTCACCAAAAAAGTTACTTGGCCATCACAACACTTAGCCATTAAGTTAACTTGGTCATTAAGCCACTCCACCTCCCTACTATTCATTACCTAGCTTATTAAGTAAACTTGGCCACCACACTTAAGCACTTTGCTTGCTTATCACACATAAGCACTTTACTTAGCCTTTAAGTTAACTTTTCCTTTGCTTAACACTTAAGTCTACTTGCTTAGCACACTTAATTCTTGCTCACTAATTCACCCATGGGTTGTTCCATGTATCAAACTTTACCCATTGGATAAATATTTTGGGCTTAAGGTTCAATTAACCTAACTTATACATTGGGCTTGCAATTAAACAAACACTTGGGCTTGTTCATTAAAATACATTGGACTTAACCATTACTATATTTGGGCTTTAACATTAATTCGTATTGGGCTTTATTATTATCCCAATTGGTCATTACAATTTCCTACACAATTCAACAAATCCATTACATATGGCTTAAAGCCTTATAACGTATAATTTACGTATTAATCTTGTATTCTAACTCGTATACTTATTTAATATACGATATTCTATCATTCAAACACACTCGTATAATACCTCGTATTACACTCGTATTCATTACCTCGTACAATACTTATGTATTATACAATCATTGCTTTAATTCATTATACGTATTTAAATTCCTTCTCGGAATTCATTTTCCCTAATCGTTAGATTTTAAGTCCGCAGGCGAAAAACTGCGTTTGCCATAACTAAAATATTATTGGATATTCTATCTCACCTCGATATTCTATCATTACGTATTTCTCAGAAATTCAAATATAATTCCCGAGCAGAAATGCGTGAATAGTATTTTTCAAAAAATTTCTCGGAAAGCTTTTGTTTTCGTCTTGGAAATTCAAACACTTTAATTCTACCGCATAGTCAAAATACTACGACATTCCGACATGTCTAGGTCATAGAATGACCTTCAATTAGCTTACTCCCATAAATAATTAATTAAATTCATTTAATCCACAATCAAAATAAAAATTTAATTCTCAAAAATCCAAATTTTCTGGGGCGTTACACTCTTCCCCCCTTATAAGGATTCTGTCCCCAGAATCTTGCTAACACTACATCCACCATTGAGGAAAAATTTTCCTTTATTTTAATCTTGAGTTTCCACAATGCTTCTTTGACATTGTGGTTCTTTCATTTCACCTTCAACGAAGGTATTATCTTAATTCACATGACTTGTCACTTCCTATCAATACTCTGAGTTGGAAGATAAACCTTTACTCACACATTACGCTATCTTCCTTTTATTAGTCCTTCTTTTAATACCAAATTATATGCAACTCAAATTCCTCCTTCAAAACAAGATTATACATGATCTTCTCTTTATCCTGCATCCTCTTCTTTACTCGCTTACACTCCTCGTTACCTAGTGGTATTTAATTAACTCATTCCATTATCGTGGATTGAGTCTACGTTGTGAATAACATTTCTACCTCTTCATTCCGCAATTTAACCTCTAACTCTGTTTTCGCCATTTCCGTTATTAACTCATTCTGAGTTGTTAACATTGATAGCTTTTCCCTACCCTTCCTACTTAACGCGTCGACTTCTACGTTAACTTTCCCGGATTGATATAACCTATCACAGTCATAACCTCTTATCCATTCTAATCACCTTCTCTACTTCATATTCAACTTCTTCTGTGTGGAGATATATTTCAAACTCTTAGAGTCCGTGTATATCTCACACTTCTCCCCGTATAAATACAATCTTTCGATTTTTAATTCTAAAACTACAGCTGCCAATTATAGATCATAAGTAGGATAAACCTTCTCATAATCCATTAACTGGCGTGATGCATACCTAATGACTTTGCCATGCTACATAAGCACGCAATCTCGTCATCTATGCGAAACATCGAGATACACTACAAAATTCCCCATATCATCTGATAGAGACAATACACAATTATCTCACTTAACTTCCCTTTTAGTTCCCGAAAACTATTATTTCTCACTTCCCATTTCGACAATACCAACTTGTGGCGCTTAATGGTACTTTTTAATCATAGCACCTCATAAGGGTACCTATCAATTTACCCCAGACTTGCTTTCAAATACCTCTTAAAAAAAATCTAACTTCCAGTACATCACCCACCCAATTGACATAACCAGAAACTTGTCATAACTATAACGAGTTCTGAATGTCATCTTAGGTACCTCCTCCTTCTTCCTTACTTTCAACAGACTATACCCTGTACGCAAATCTATCTTAGAAAAATTCTTTGCCCTCTTCAACTGATCAAATAGATCATCGATCCTGGGCCATGGGTATTCATTCTTAACCGCTAACTTACTCCTATTACGATATTCGATACGCAACCGTAACGACTCATCCTCTTCCTTAACATCCTCCTAACTTGCTTCATCGTTAGACAACAAGAGCGTCGCGATATTTTATTACCATAAAATACTACCTTGGGTTACATAGAAAACCAAAGATTCAAACTTTTATTCTAATAATTTATTAAAGTTCTATGATTAATCAACCCATTCATACCGAGAATTACTTCAAATTCTCTCAACATTATTGGTGCTTATCTATCAACACTTGCTTACCATTATTATCCGTGAAACCATTTCCACGAATATAATTAACGAAAGTTATTTCCCCATTCTCTACCGTAATGTTTAAAGATACTTATAATCCCTTTCAAACAGACTCCTAGATGAGTCTTTCCATATGTCTTACACACTTCGATCTTACACTTAGGATCCCCTTGTCCCACTCCAGTATTCCCGGAGTTAAAAATTCTTTCTTTTTGGCTTACTATCACTACCACTAGCACTCTCTACCTTGGTTCCTCCCTTTCCCTTGCTCTTATTCTTACTCTCTTTGTGGTATTGAGTCAACGCCTCACTACCACCCTCTATTATAATCACCTTTTCCAGAATAGTCCCATGGGAAACAATTTGAAACACCGAAATCCTACTATAGAGCCAGGGTTTCAGGCCCTGCTCAAACCTACGAGCCTTCCTCTCCTCAGTGTCCACTTGATGTGGAGGAAACTTTGCCAATTCATTGAATCTGGCCGCGTATTGGGGAACCGTCATGTCCCCTAGTTTAAGTTCTAAGAACGTAATCTCCATCCTCCTTTACATGCTTGTAGGGAAGTAATTCTCGAAGAAAACCTTCTTGAACTGTTCCCATGTTACCCCATCTGTTCTAGCCCCACCCTGGTGAGCCTCCTACCAAAGGTTGGCTTCCCCTTTCATCATGTAAGTCGCAAAAGAAGTCTTTTGCGCCTCACCTACGTTTGTAATAACAAACGCCTTCTTTATTTCTTTTACCCATGTCTGGACTTCTAATGGATCCGTTGTTCCTTTGAACTCTGGTGGACCTACGCTTTTAAATTCTTTAAAGGTAGTCATTCTGGCTACCCTAGGTTCAGCAGGTACTCTACCCCTGGTTTAGTTAAATGCAGCCGTTAATGAAGTAACGAACTCTTGCATATGGTTGTTTTGACCCCCTTGATTATCATTATGCGATTCCGCTTCCTTATTACGTTGTCTTCTCCTTGACGACATTTTCTGATTAAATAAATAAAATTTCATTATTATCTATTTACTTGTTTGGTTATTATTCTCCATATAACAACTTATACCATAACAAAGCATTATTAAATGAAAACTTCATTATATTCATATGCTTCTTCATAGTTTGAAACTATTTACACTCTGCTCCCATAGCCAGAAGCTATTACATTTCTATCCCGCAATTGAACTTCTCAAAAGTTGGGATTTACAAAAAGACTACCCTTTTATACAAAAGAGGGTTTTACGTCACTACAGACATATTTATAACTCTAGACTTCTGATAATGCATAACAGCATCCTCGTGTTTCTCATTCGAAATCTTCGCTACAGTATCCCGACTAATAGTATGTCGAGTCCGCTTGAAACTTCTATGGAATAACAAGCAACTTTAAGCTTGAAATCCTTATGAGCACTCTCATGGATGTAAGACATCCGTGCTATCTTCCGTTCCTTCTTCTCCAGTTTCCTATGAAGCTCTACCACCTCGATCATATAATCCCTAGTCTTATTTATCATGAGCACCTTCTCATCATGCTCTGACTCAAAATCTGCTTCTGCTGACTCTTTCGCTACATAAAGAGCACTAATCTCTTTATTGTGATTCTGCACAACTGTACTCAGTTGCACATTCCTGTCAAGCACTGCCAGATACAATGCTCTCATTGCATCTAGAGCCGATGACTCTAAGGTAGGTACCATCGTACCAACCGATGTTATCTCCATTACTTCCTCCTTATAGTCCATCATATTAAGATATGACGCTATATCCATATCTCCCTCGGAGTAGTCTTCCTCAGAAAAGTACTCCACTGTCTCCGACTCCTCTAGAATCACTAATGGTACCTCTGCCACCGGCATAGGTACAGGCTCTATTCTATTCAAAATTTCTTCGCTCACCGCGTGTATATCTCTATACATCAAGCTATCGATCGACATCTATAATAACACATATGTTGATTAGTACATAAAACATAATAGTATAAGCATAAATCACATTTAATTTATTTAGGGTTACTTTCCATCTTTTAAATCTTTCGGTACTGAGTTTCCTCAATACCTTATTAACTCATTCAACTGAAGTAAAGCTCGAGTTTACTTCCTTCGGACTTTTCTTCCTTAATGAGGTTATTAGCCTAAGGTTCTTCCCCCTTAAGTTTTATAACCTAATGCTTTGATACCAACCTGTGACGCCCTCAAATTCGGGTATCTTCCAACCCGATAGATGGTGCTACACGGTACTCATAACAATACATTCATTCTATTGAAACGACATCAAAATGTGTGTATCAACGACATTCTTATTACATTAATAATATTACATCCCGTTCCCAAGTTCTATAACCATTACATTCTCTGTTCATCATTCTATAATATATACAACTTACTAGTTTATTACAAGGTAAACTAATCGTTCAACCGTCTTGCCTCTATCCTTGCCGGATCCCTCGGTTCGTTCAAATCTAAATTTGCATTCATATGGTTCAAGCAAGAGTGAGCATAACAAGCTCAAAGAGTACAATAATTTCTTTTAAACAACATTCTTGAAACACAGGAATCGTATATCTTCAATAACTAAACAATAGTTATGAAGTACTATCGATAATTCAAAATAGCACTTCTTTTCCTTCAAAACATTTTACAATAAAAATATTCAGTAAAACATCAATTCTGGCTCAAGACCATGAGGGTTTCATAATTTCTTTGAAAAGGACAACCCGGCACTAAGTCCGTAAGTCCGGCATATCTTATGAGCACTTTTGGGTGATCAGCCCATAGTACTCTATGTTGATCAACACTACATCCATTAAACGTATTTACGTTTAAGTTTTGGCAACCTCGCGTGCCGATCGAATAATCAATGAAAATACATTTGTTTATTCATACTCATGCTTACCTTGAATCCGTACCAAACAATTGGCGTAGGATAGCGTTAACAATTCTATATTGAAAGACTTGTAAATAAATCAATCAATCTCTAAGATTAGTCTAACCGAGTTAAAACTGGCATCGACCCTTTAGTAAAATAGTTCATGCCTCTCATAACATGAATCACAGAAAACTTGGCTAACACGAAGGTTAGACAAGCGTTTAAGAAAAACTTGCCTTCAGCGCCTGCTATAGTAAAAATAACTTTTCCTTTCAGTCTTTACGGTCTCTACAACACATAACCACATAACATACCACATTAAGTCATGAATGAACATACATGGTTCCTAATGAATCTTACCCTTCTTCTCAATCTAATCCCGTATTAGATTTGTTATTATTGGTTCCGGCTTACCGTTATAACTTACATCATTCTTACCAACTTCTTTCTCTTCTATAACTTAACTAAAATTATTTCAGTAATACAACTCGTTTCGAGTTAATCATAATTCCTCACGGCTTACTATCATTCCTACATTACTATCCGAGACTTGATCATCATTGGTTAAGTACGTATATTGCATACCGTTCACGTTCACATTCAATAGATTTACCTCAACCCTAAATGATCATAATTAAGGTTTAAACATGTCTTAACAATGTTATAATTAACCTTTAGGTCATTACTAATGAATTATCTTTCATTCTATACTTGTAAATATTCTTGTCTGTCAAAACCTTAGGACTGGCGCCGCGGCACCACACATAGCTCCTTACTATTCATTACCTAGCTTATTAAGTAAACTTGGCCATCACAACACTTAGCCATTAAGTTAACTTGGTCATTAAGCCACTCCACCTCCTTACTATTCATTACCTAGCTTATTAAGTAAACTTGGCCACCACACTTAAGCACTTTGCTTGCTTATCACACATAAGCACTTTACTTAGCCTTTAAGTTACTTAACTTTTCCTTTGCTTAACACTTAAGTCTACTTGCTCAACACACTTAATTCTTGGTCACTAATTCACCTATGGGTTGCTACATGGATCAAACTTTACCCATTGGATTAATATTTTGGGCATAAGGTTCAATTAACCTAACTTATACATTGGGCTTGCAATTAAACAAACACTTGGGCTTGTTCATTAAACTACATTGGACTTAACCATTACTATATTTGGGCTTTAACATTAATTCGTATTGGGCTTTATTATTATCCCAATTGGTCATTATAATTTCCTACACAATTCAACAAATCCATTACATATGGCTTAAAGCCTTATAACGTCTAATTTACGTATTAATCTTGTATTCTAACTCGTATACTTATTTAATATACGACATTCCATCATTCATACACACTCGTATAATACCTCGTATTATACTCGTATTCATTACCTCGTACAATACTTACGTATTATACAATCATTGCTTTAATTCATTATACGTATTTAAATTCCTACTCGGAATTCATTTTCCCTAATCGTTAGATTTTAAGTCCGCAAGCGAAAAACTACGTTTGCCATAACTGAAATATTATTGGATATTCTATTTTACCTCGATATTCTATCATTACGTATTTCTCAGAAATTCAAAAATAATTCCTGAGCAGAAATGCGTGAATAGTGTTTTTCGGAAAATTTCTCGGAAAGCTTTTGTTTTCGTCTTGGAAATTCAAACACTTTAATTCTACCACATAGTCAAAATACTACGACATTCTGACATGTCTAGGTCATAGAACGACCTTCAATTAGCTTACTCCCATAAATAATTAATTAAATTCATTTAATCAACATAATCAAAATAAAAATTTAATTCTCAAAAATCCAAATTTTTTGGGGCGTTATAATTTTCATAGGCTTGTAGCCAGAATTCATCCATTTCATTTAACTACAAGAGTCGCTTCTCGCCCACCGTATTCAAGACAAAGTTAAGCGTTTGAATGGCCCAGTAGGTGCTATGTTCCAATTCGACTGGAAGATGACACACATTTCCATAGATAAGCCTGTATGGCGAGATCCAATAAGCATTTTATATGTGGTGCGATATGCCCACAAGGAATCATCAATCTTATTTTCCCAGTCTTTTCGTCTTGGATTTACAATCTTCTCCAAAATCCGTTTCACTTCCCTGTTTGACACCTCAGCTTGCCCACTGGTTTGCGGATGGTAAGATGTAGCAATCTTATGGGAGACCCCATACTTAGCAAGAAGAGCCTCGAAATGCTTATTATAAAAGTGCAAGCCTTCATCGCTAATAATTGCTCTCGGTGTGCCAAATCGTGTAAAAATGTGTTTTTGAAGGAAATTAAGCACCACCTTGGCATCATTGATGGGCAATGCTACAACTTCAACCCCCTTGGATATATAGTCCACTTCGACTAGTGTATATGTAGAGATTGTTGTAAGATAACGGGAACGGACCCATGAAGTTTATAACATTTAAAAGTTCAACTTCAAGGATATTATGAAGAGGAATTTCATGCCTTTTGGAGATATTTCCAACTCTTTGGCAATTATCGCATCACGACACAAAAAGATGAGCATCTTTAAAGAGAATTAGCCAATAAACACCAAATTAAAGCACTTTTACTGCCGTTCGCTATTCGCCGAAATGCCCTCCATAATTAGATGAATGACAGTGATGGAGCACATCTTCCATTTCTTCCCTCAATAAACATCTTCTCAAAATTTGATCTGCACAGTGCTTAAACAAGAATGGATCATCCCACACACAGTGTTTCAAATCATTTAAGAATTTCTTCTTCTGTTGATAGCTTATATTGGGTGGTAACACATTGCATACAATATAATTGGCATAATCAGCATACCATGGTGCTTCACTGTGTATAATAAATAACTGTTCATTGGGGAAGAATTCATTGATTACCGTGTCAGTTTGCCCCGGTTGGCCTGTATTTTCTAACCTCGAGAGATGATCTGCCACTTGGTTTTTGGTCCCCTTTTTATCACGGATCACTAAATCAAATTCCTAAAGAAGAAGGACCCATTTAATCAACTGTGGATTGGCATCATTCTTAGAAATCAGATATTTGATGGCCGAGTGATCAGTGTATACAATGACTTTCATACCGATGAGATATGAGGGAGTTTTGTCAAATGTATTATGACGCCCCCAAATTTGGGTTCCACAACCACGGGCTTGGTTCTCATGATCCAACATCTTCATACACATTCTATAACTAACGTGAAATATATAAACATACATTATTCATTACAATGGTTCTACAACATTTCCCAAGGTCTACTAACCTTAACCTAATACATACCCTTAATAACTCAAAAGGTTTACATAATCAATTTACATAAGATAACATGATAGATAAAAGAGTGCATATTTAAACTACTTTTAGTCTTTTCCTTTGCCTTTGTCTTTTTTTCGAACACTCGGGCTTAAATGAAAGGAGGAAAATCAGCTCAACAGAAGAATAACTAAAGATCCACCAAAGTCTAAATGGAAGAAGAATTCTCACACACACACAAACATGCATCATATTAGATGTTTTGTGTGTTACAAAGTTGGCCACAAGGCTGCAAAATATCATTATAATTCCATGCATATGAGACCCAAAATCAAACAGATTTGGGTCCCCAAGGGTACTAACAAAGTAGGACCCATGCAAGTATGGGTACCAAAATGAAGGTTTAATGTTACCACAGGAAAAGAGCTCCATGATCACAACCTGGTATCTGGACAGTGGATGCTCAAGGCATATGACTGGGAACAAAGCCCTTCTGTCTAACTACAGAGAGAAGGAGGGTCCCTCAATCATATTTGGAGACAACGTGTAAGACCCCAACTTTTATGAATAAAGAATAATTTTCTCAAAATATATTTTTTGAATATTATGGTGTGGATTTGATATAATGTTATAGTTGTGGGTAATATTTACAAATTTTATAAAGTAAGCAAGTGGTTATATAATATTCAAATGGTCGGGGAATATTCGTTTTAACAGGGAATATTCGTACGAAGGCACAATCATTGGTGGACCCCACAACGGAAGTATTGTCGTAATAAGAAAATGATAGAATTATCTTTTTATAAAAATAACGACGGAAGTGTTACCGTCAAAACTACCCGGTAGTAAAAGTACAGTAATACGCATGGTTGCATAGTAGCACACGGTATTGATTATTGATACTTACGTGAGAAATCACTCAGTTATACTCAATTATTGTTACAGTAATTGATGCATCATATCTCTCATATTATTGATTCAATTATTGTCACAGTATCATCTGCATAATATGATATATTATTAAATCAATAATTGAGATGGCAAAGTTGTTCATATTATTATTTGCAATATTGACAATGTCTAGAAGTTCTGTCAAGGAGAGGTTTGGTCACCTAATTGCGCGCCAATAAGGAGAAATCTTTATCGGAAAGCCACCTCTTTCCTGGGAACGACTTGGTTGTTAAATATTGTGAATTATAATATTAATGATGAATAAGTTCGTGTTGATTAAAGATGAATTGGATAGTTCTATTGTGTTGGAATTATTAGTGTTAGTGAAAATCAACATTTATTTCGATAATAATTGATGTCTGGAGGTTATATTGACAAATCGAGTAATTAATCAGATAAATGAGCAATTAATTGCTATTAATTCACATGTATATAACTATTTGTTCACATGTGTGTACTATTGATTCACATTCTTGTACTATTAGGGGAGGTGGTGCAAGATTGATAATACTTTGCATGATTAAGTTAAAAATGGAGGTATAGTTGAAGGTACTATACCGTAATTCGTATTTTTACATGATTATAACTATTGATTCACATGATTGAACTAGTGA
The DNA here is from genome assembly GCA_020205605.1 of Panax ginseng. Lineage (NCBI taxonomy): Eukaryota > Viridiplantae > Streptophyta > Magnoliopsida > Apiales > Araliaceae > Panax > Panax ginseng. Next base: position 83,444,240 of record CM035149.1, read on the forward strand.
TTCACATTATTTACTATTAGGGGAGGTGGAGCAAGTTCGATAATACTTGCAGGACTAAATTAAAAATGAAGAAAAAGAGGAAGGTATTATACTGTAATATTTTGAGCCCCAAAATGTGCAATTATCGAAACTATATTTTCCTATAAATAGAAGCTCATTCTTCCTTCATTTTTCACCAATTCACTAAAGCTATAGAGCAATTATTATAAAGAGAAATTATAGAGAGAAAGAAGAAGAGAAGTCTGCTAACTCACTATTCCAGTATCCAGTCTTCTTCTAAGGTAAGGGGTATTATTCTTTCGTATTCATGAAGAGAGTTATTTTCTTTTAATGCTCATAAGGGTTGTTATTCCATTCTTTATTATTATGTTGGAATAACTTTGTCTAATAATGGCACCGCATACATGGTGAAATTCTTTTGTTATTCCATTCTTTATTATTCTGTTAGAATAACCTGTCTGTGCGGTCTATCACATGCCTGGTGAATTCTGTTGTTATTCCATTCGTTATTATTTTGTTGGAATATCCTGCTTGTGCGGATTACGCATGACTCGTTCCATTCTTTATTATTACGTTGGAATATCATATGCATCGTTGGGTTACGCATGACCGGGTTCCATTCTTTATTATTACTGTTGGAATAACTCATGCCGGTCTGCGGATTACGTGCGCTGGTGAATTCTTCTCATTATTCCATTCTTTATTATTCATTGGAATAACTTGTCTATGTGGATTACCGCATGCATGGTGAATGATCCTTGTTATTCATTCCTTATTAAATTGTGGAAATGATCTGTCTACGTGGATTACCGCATGGCGGGCAAAAATCCATTTGCGGTTTCATATATTCTATTATAGTCAGTTGGTTAAAGTTTTGGCTTCTATACTCCATGAAATTAGTGGAATATACTTTATATTTGCGCTTCATCCAATATCTTTTCATGGAAATATTCTTCTGAGCATTCTTGAATTTTACTCCACAAAGAAGTAACATGTTGACAATTTGGACGTTATTGATTTCTGGATAAATTAAAATTATAAATCTTTAAAATTTATCCATGAACTTGTTTTATTGAATTATTATGTCATTGTCATCATCCTCATGCTTATATTGTGATGAAAGTCATCTTTTGCTTACGTGCATAGATGGGCAAAAAATAAAAATTTAATTTTTTCGTGAATAATGTCGATTAAGTGAATAGTCGTCGATATCGTGAATAGTGTTGTATACGTGAATAGTAACCCCGACACTAAAAGACAAGAATTTCACAAGAAAAATCTTACCAATATTCTGGCATAATGATATAAAAAGAAATAATATCATTTTTTTTTAAAAAATAACATCCCTTACCTCGAAAAGATAGTACTTTTGACTGTATGTCTGGATATAGTGCTGAAGGGAACTTGTACCGTATACCAACACTCAAAGACTCAAAATACTCACAAGAATACGCTCGATAATATAGGGAGAGAAAGAACGAAAAAACTTGTTTCTGGTGTGATTTTCAATTCTAACCTAAGCACCTTATTTATAGGAAATTGCTTAGAACACCAAAGCAGAAAATTTAATAAAATATTAATATTATTTATTTAAATTCCTACGCCCACCTTGAATAACTGAATTCAGCCATTTCAACAACTAGTGGGGCCCACCAAACATATCAAAAACGTTTTTCTTTAAAAAAAAAATTAAAATTAAAAAAAATAATTATTTTAGAACTTTTGAACTTCAATAATTCCTAATAAATAGCCCTTTTATCAAAAAAATTCAAATCTTATGTCCATTCCATAGGAAATTTAATTCTCTACAACTTTGCAGAAGAAAGTTTTTCCAAATTCCAAACTAAAATTGACCGAAATCCACATACGGACGATTTTACAGGCTATAATCAAATTTCAGTCAAGAAATGGGGTCCACAAACATGAAAAACATGTTTTAAATATTTTTAGTAACAAAAATACTCTTCCTCCTCATTTAATCATATATCACACATTCGTTGTAAAAAATATCACCATTATTATATTATTATAATATAATAATATATTTAAATAAATTATTTTATCAGAAAAGATAAAATATTAATTTTTCAACAATTGTCACTTTAAAATTTTCTCCATCTTATCCACAAAAAATGAACATTTTCCTCATCATATAAATCAATAATTAATTATTCACAAATAATATTACAGAATCACAATACTGACAACCAAGCAGTTCCCAGGAAAGAGGGGGCTTTCCAATAAGGATTTCTCCTTACTGGCGCGCAATTAGGTGACCAAACCTCTCCTTAGTAAGAACTTTCTAGACATTGTCAATAATGTTATCTAATAATATTATTCAAATAATATGAATTATTGCTCCGATAATGGAAAATACTGTGTAGTGACAATTATTGAAATAATAATAATATAAAATATCAACATAGCAATTATTGAATCAATAAAATAAAATATTAAACAGTAATTACTATAATAATTATTGAGTAGTGCCTTCTTACGTAAGAATCAATAATTGGTGCAATACTGTAGTGCTTCTTGTGTTTTAACCAATTTAGTATTTCAACAAGATTAATTAGTAACAACTACGCCAGTTATTTATAAACAACTTATACTTGTCGTTTTTCATCCAATCGCTTTACATTATGGGGCCCACACAAGGTTGCTACCATAAATATTTAATATTCCCCGACAGTAAGAATATTCCACGACCAAACGAATATTCCCTGACAACAATGAATATTTTATAACCACTTGCTTATTTGAAATATTTGCGCATTTTACCCATAAGTAACCACATTAATTAAATCAACCCTTACTATTTCAAAATAATAAATAGAGAAAATTCAATTTTATTTATAATAAGTTGGGGTCTTACAACCTCCCCTCCTTATGAAATTTCTTCCTTGAAATTGACGTACGTACCTGGTGTTTCGAAAAGGTGAGAATACCTCGCTTTCATTTCTATTTCCAACTCCCAGGTCATTTCCTCTATAGCATTGTTCCTCCACAAAACTTTAACGTGTGGTATGACCTTTGTGCGTAGGACATGCTCCTTTCTATCCAAGATCTTGACAGGTACCTCTTCGTACGTTAAGTCTTCAGCTATTTCGTCCGGTTCTAACTCAATAATGTGGTTCGGGTCTTTCACTTATTTACGTAGCACAAATATGTAAAAAATATTATGATCACGAGACATACTTGGAGGTAATGCGAGTCTATAGGCCACATTTCCTACTCGGCCAAGAATCTGAAATGGACCAATAAATCGTGGATTGAGCTTTCCTCTCTTCCCAAATCTTGTAACTCCTTTCCATGGAGCCACACACAACAATACATAATCCCCAATACTAAATTCCACGTCCTTCCGATGAAGATTCGCATAACTCTTTTGTCAATCTTGTGTCGTTTGTATACGTTGCCGAATCATTTGGATCTTTTCTGTAGTCATACGTACCAACTCTAGTCCCAATAATGTTGTTTCACCCACCTCGTCCCAACATATTGGAGAGCAACACTTTCGTCCATATAATGCTTCAAATGGAGCCACAACTATACTTGCCTGATAACTGTTGTTGTAGGAGAATTCCACCAATGGTAAATACTTATCCCAACTCCCTTTGAAGTCTAGGACACATAGTCTTAATAGATCTTCAAGAGTTTGAATAGTCCTCTCTGATTTTCCGTCTGTTTGAGGATGGTATGCCGAACTGAATCGTAAATCCGTTCCCATAGCTTGTTGCAAGCTAACCCAAAATTGTGAAGTGAATCTTGGGTCACGATCCGAAACTATGGATACTGGCATGCCATGCAATCTCATAATCTCATTATGTATATACGAGCAAGACGTTCAAGGAATAAGTCTCCCGTATCGGCAAGAAATGAGCAGACTTGGTTAATCTATCAACAATAATCCAAATCGCATCTATGCAACCTTGGGAAGACCCATAACGAAATCCATGGTAATGTGTTCCCACTTCCATTTTGGAATCTCAAGTGGTTGCAATGGACCCTTAGGCACTTGATGCTCCGCCTTTACACGTTGACAAGTTAAACACTTTGAGATAAACTTCGCAATCTCTCTCTTCATATTGTTCCACCAAAATGTATGTCGAAGATCACGATACATTTTGGTACTTCCAGGATGGATTGCAAATGGGGTATTGTGTGCCTCCATCATGATCTTGTACTTCAAATCAGAGTCGTTAGGAACACAAAGTCTGGAGTTGACTCGAAGTATTCCTTCTTCATCGATTCTTGCTTTTGGGATGGCACCTTCTTGTACTTTCTTCTTCATATGCATCAGCTCCGGGTCTATGGCTTGAGCAACTTTAACTTTATCGATTAAAGCTGGTTCTATACGTATACTTGACATCATCGCATGGGTCCCCGGAGTCTTGAATTCTATCTTCATCTTTTGTAAATCACATAAAATGGGCCTCTGCATTGACAACATCGCACTCATTCCCGCATATGATCTTCTACTCAACGCGTCAGCTACCACGTTAGCTTTTCCAGGATGGTATTGAATGGTGTGGTCGTAGTCTTTCAACAGCTCGAGCCAACGTCGTTGCCGCATGTTGAGTTCCTTTTGGGTGAAGAAATATTTGAGGCTTTTATGATCTGAAGATATCTCCACTTTCTCCCCATATAGATAGTGCCTCCAGATCTTTAGCGCGAAAACGACTGCTGCCAACTCTAGATCATGAGTAGGATAATTCCTCTCATATTCTTTAAGTTGTCACGAGGCATAGGCTATGACTTTCCCATGCTGCATGAGAACGCATCCTAACCCTTTGTCTGAAGCATCGCTGTAGATAACAAATCCATCTGATCCAGATGGTATTGTCAGAACAAGTGCTGAAATGAGTCTCCTCTTAAGCTCTTGAAAACTCTTCTCGCAATCCTCGCTCCATATGAATTTTGTATCTTTCCGAGTCAGCTGAGTTAACGGAGTAGCGATTCGAGAAAACCCTTCCACGAATCTCCGATAATAACCAGCTAAGCCCAGAAAGCTACGTACTTCGGTCACCGACTTTGGTTGCTCACAACCTTCTATTGCTTCAATCTTCGCCGGGTCAACAGATACTCCATGTTTTTACACCACGTGCCCAAGGAATGCTACTTCCTCAAGCCAGAACTCGCATTTCTTCAACTTGGCATAAAGCTTGTTTTCACGAAGCCTTTGGAGTACCAGCTTCAAATGGTGCTCATGATCTTCACGACTTTTGGAATATATGAGGATGTCATCAATAAAGACCACAACGAATTGATCCAAATATTCCTTGAATACTCGGTTCATCATATCCATGAAAGTCATAGGGAGCATTAGTCAATCCAAAAGACATGACTAAGAATTCATAATGCCCATACCGAGTTCGAAGGCGCCTTTGAATATCCTCGATTCTAATCTTCAGCTGATGATATCCAGAATGAAGATCGATCTTTGAAAAGAATTGTGCTCATTGTAACTGGTCAAACATGTCATCAATGCGAGGTAGCGGATACCTATTCTTGATGGTGACATGGTTCAATTCCCGGTAGTCAATACAAAGTCGCATACTCCCGTCTTTCTTCTTTACAAATAAAACAGGAGCACCCCAAGGAGATGTACTAGGACGAATGAAACCAATGTCCAACAACTCCTGTAGTTGGACTTTTAACTCCTGAAGTTCAACAGGAGCCATTCGATATGGGTTTTTAGAAATGGGCTTCGTACCAGGTTCAAGGTTAATAAAGAATTCAACTTCACGTTCTGGGGGTAGACCGGGAAGTTCTTCAGGAAATACGTCAGGAAAGTCACTAACAATAGGAATATTATTCAAATCTGACTTGTCTTTATTCAAATCCATAACATGGGCTAAGAAAGCTTGACATCCGTTTTTTAATAAACGAATGGCTTTATGGCTTGATATAACAGTGATTGATTTTAGTGGTTTAGTTGCTTGAATTCCAACAACAGGTTGATTAGGAATATGAAAACTAACAACCTTACAAAAATAATCAATTTTGGCATGATGAGTAGTTAACCAATCAATCCCTAAAATCACATCAAAAGCAAGTATCTTTAAAGAGATAAGATCAACAGGTAATGTGATGGTGCCAACTTGGATCAAACAAGATTTATAAATAGTGGAAGTGATGAAAGTTTCTCCTAACGGAGTCTCCACAGATAAGTCAAAGTCTAATTTCTCCGGAGTCAAGTTCAATCGTTGAGCACAAGCAGGAGAGATAAATGAATGGGTAGCACCGGTATCTAGTAATGCATAAACTTCGTAAGAATTTATGATTAGCTTACCCGTGATCACCTCGTTTGGGTTCCTTGCATTTTGACCAGTCACAACAAACTCTCTTCCAGGAACCGTTGACTTTGACTTTTCTAGGACAACCTTTTGAGTTACCATCCCTGCTGGACTTGGTTTCGCTACCGTACAATCTCGAGCGATATGTCCTTCCTTTTTATAATTATAGCATACCTTGAACTGTTGTGGACAGTTTGGGCTAATATGTCCCTTTTTTCGCATTTATAGCATACGACCGGTGGTCGTTCTCCTCCCTTAGAACCAGTTGCTGCTGGTGCTGACGTCTTCGCATTGTCATTGTTGTATGTTCTCTTTTTAAAATCTCCTTTCGACTCGCTTCTTCTATTATCATGGCCATGATTACCACAAGAGTGGTTGCCGCTCTTGTCCGCATTTTTCGTTCCCCACTGATTATCGTTGTTCAGATCGGCACACTTGCAGTATGACCTCTGTTGTGGTCCCTCAGTTGAACATACTCGTTATCTCACTCTAATAATTGAGCCCTGTTGACAACATCTTAATATAGAGAAAATTTATGAGAAATGAGATACTGATGTATGTCGGGTTTTAAACCTCTCAGAAACATCCGCGTCATACGTTCCTCATTCTCCACCAAATGAGGTGCAAACTCGATAACTCCGCTAACTTCGGCCAGTCTTTGGGACACCGCCATGTTGTTCGCTTCCAGTCTAATAAACTCTACCTCCTTCATATACGAATACTTTCGGAAAGTACTTATCATTGAACAGCTTTTGGAACGCTTTCCCAAGACATGCTAAGTCTCATTGGATGGAGTACGCTTCACAGATTCCCACCAGTAATCAGCCTCATTACGGAACATAAAGGTGGCAAATAGAACCTTCTGTTCCTCCGTGCATCCCAAGACGTCGAATATCTTGGTAATTTGCTTGACCCACATCTCTGCCTTAATCGGATCCGTTTTCCCCATAATTCGGTGGTCCCAACTCTTTGAACTGCTGTTGTGGATAAACGTCTAAGTTATATCATTTCCACCAGATTTTTGTACACGAGTCTCTTTCGATGCGATTTTGCATGAACTGCAAAAAGCTTCTAAACATCCTGTCGTTTATCGTCTAATCAGTGGTATTGTTTACAAGAGGAACATTGCTTACCACTTGTATGTTCTCCTCATTGGTGAAAGACAAAGCGTCTCCACGGTCTCATTTACTCCATCATTAACATTCTCGGTTGCCATTCTCAAATACTGTCATAAAACAAGGGTTAATTAAAGAAATTAACATATCACATAATATCCCTATATCCTGACCAACAAACAAATAAGCTTTGGTAGGACACACTAGCGAAGGATTTACTCATCTCTCCCCTCCTAGTTCTATTCCCCGATCTCCGCCAGAGACCATATCCCTAAGCTCTGATACCAACTGTGATGCCCCCAAAATAGGTATACAACACACATTCTGAGTCATCAAATACATGGTACAGAAACAACTACAACTTTATTATTACAATTGTCGTGCAAAATACGACAACACATAAACTTTGAGTTTAAAATACAAATATTGTCATCTAGACAATATCCACACTCAAATAAGTCCTCATTACAATTATTGATACACTATTTTACAAAATAGTGAGGACTACTAAGATAACTTCTAGAACCATCATTCCATTCCCCGACTAGTACTCGCTACATTCTCGCCTCTTGAGAAGAACAATGGAACAAAAAGGAAAAGGGTGAGCTCAACTAGCCCAGTAAAAAATATTATGACTAAGATAATATAAAACAAATTATCGTTAGTCCTTAACAGGGAAAAATCAGATAGAATACAATAGACAACAAGTTTTAAATCAATATTCGCAGCGGAAATAACAATTCATTAGAAGAGTTATGTAGAGAATGAAATCTACTATCTTCTATGATTTTAAAAATCTATCATCAATATTTTATCCCTGTAACATCAATCAATATACATCATAAATCAAATATTCATCTTTGCACTACAGGCCAAAGATATTCATTAGTTGGTCTTGTTCATCTCAACAACTGTACATCTTTGCACTATGGGCCAAAGATATTCATAAGAAAATCAACCATCTTTGCACTACAGGCCAAAGATATTTAGTATAATCATCATTTAGGACTGAGGATGATGAAAAATATTTTAAAGAAAACGAATCCAGTGAAACAAAAGAACAAATAATAAGGATTCGCACTTTAAACAGTCCAAGTTCAAAAATACTTCATAAATAACCATAGTGAAGTAAAATTCAAGAATGATCAAAACATGGATACAATAAAAGATAGTATCCATAATAGATATTTTGGACAAAAAACAAAAATTTAATTTTTCTGTGAATAGTGTCGTATTCGTGAATAGTGCCGTATACGTGAATAGTAATCCCAACACTAAAAGACAAGAATTTCACAAGAAAAATCTTACCAATATTCCGGTATAATGATATTAGAAGAAATAATATCATTTTTTTTTAAAAAAATAACATCCCTTACCTCGAAAAGACAGTACTTCTTACTGGAATACTAGATATAGTGCTAAAGGAAACTTGTACCGTATACCAACACTCAAAGTTTTAAAATACTCAAAAGAATACGCTCGATAATATAGAGAGAGAAAGAGAGAGAAAACTTGTTTGTGGTGTGATTTTCAATTCTAACCTAAGCACCCTATTTATAGGAAATTACTTAGAACACCAAAGTAGAAAATTTAATAAAATATTAATATTCTTTATTTAAATTCCTACGCCCACCTTGAATAACTGAATTCATCCATTTCAACAACCAGTGGGGCCCACCAAACATATCAAAAATGTTTTTCTTTAAAAAAAATTTAAAACTTTAAAAAAATAATTATTTCAAAACTTCAGAACTTCAATAATTCATAATAAATAGCCCTTTTATCAGAAAAATTCAAATATTATGTCCATTCCATATAAAATTTAATTCTCTACAACTTTGCAGAAGAAAGTTTTTCCAAATTCCAAAATGTAAATTGAATCAAAAATCCACATACTGGACGATTTTACAAAATATAATCAAATTTCAATCAAGAAATGGGGTCCACAAACATGAAAAACATGTTTTAAATATTTTTAGTAACAAAAATACTCTTCCTCCTCATTTAATCATATATCATACATTCATTATAAAAATATCACCATTATTATATTATTATAATATAATAATATATTTAAATGAATTATTTTATCAAAAAAGATAAAATATCAATTTTTCAACAATTGTCACTTTAAAATTTTCTCCATCTATATCCACATAAAATGAATATTTTCCTCATCATATAAATCAATAATTAATTATTCACAAATAATATTACAGAATCACAATACTGACAACCAAGCAGTTCCCAGGAAAGAGGGGGCTTTCCAATAAGGATTTCTCCTTACTGGCGCGCAATTAGGTGACCAAACCTCTCTCTAGACAGAACTTTCTAGACATTGCCAATAATGTTATCTAATAATATTATTCAAATAATATGAATAATTGCTCCGATAATGGAAAATACTGTGTAGTGATAATTATTGAAACAACAATAATATAAAACATCAACGTAGTAATTATTGAATCAATAAAATAAAATATTGCACAGTAATTACTATAACAATTATTGAGTAGTGCATTCTTACGTAAGAATCAATAATTGGTGCAATATCGTGTGCTACTGTGTTTTAACCACCGAGTATTTCAACAGTATTAATGGTAACAACTACGCCATTATTTATAAACAACTTATACTTGTCGTTTTCTTCATCCAATCGCTTTCCGTTATGGGGACCACACAAGGTCAAGGCAATGTCAGTATGAATATTCCCAAGCGGAAGAATATTCCACGACCAAACGAATATTTCAAATTAACAATGAATATTTTATAACCACTTGCTTATTTGAAATATTTGCGCATTTTATCCATAACTAACCATATTAATCAAATCAACCTTTTCTATTTCAAAATAATAAATAGAAGAAATTCAATTTCATTTATAATAAATTGGGGTCTTACAATATTCTTATTAAAACTCTTAGATTATATTTTGTCGTATTTTATACGACTGTTGTATAATTAAGTTGTATTTAAATTTTGTACCATGTATTTAGCAACTCAAGATGGGTGATGTATACCTGTTTTGGGGGTGTCACAGTTGTTATCAAATGTAAGACCCCGAATTTTATAAAATAAAAGTATTTAATTTTCCTATTTAGTAAATGGTTAAATTGATTAAAAGTAAAGTTAAGGGTGATATATGATTTTTTTTCAAAATAAGCAAGTGGCTATAAAATACTTATTGTTGTCGGGAATATTTGTTCTATTAAATGAAATATTCTTGTTGTTCGGGAATATTAAATGATTACATGCAAATTGCTTATAGGGCCCCATAATGTAATAACTGTCGGATAAAGAAAATGACAAGTTTAAGTTTTTATAAATAACGGCGTAGTTGTTACCGTTAACACTGTTAGAATACATGGTGGTTAAAATATATAATAATCTGGCGTTGTTACAAGAAGATGGCACCAGATTGCACAATATTTTTGAATTATTGATTCTTACGTAAGAAGGCACTACTCAATAATTGTTACAGTAATTACTGTTTAATATTTTATTTTATTGATTCAATAATTACTGTGTTAATATTTTATATTATTGTTGTTTCAATAATTGTCTCGACACAGTATTTCAGATCAATAATTCATATTATTTGAATAATATTATTAGATAGCATTATTGGCAATGTCTAGAAAGTTCTGTCAAGGAGAGGTTTGGTCACCTAATTGCGGCGCCAATGAGGAGAAATCCTTATCGGAAAGCCCTCTTTCACAGAACTACACAGTTGTCATTGTTGTGATTCTGTAATATGATTTGTGAATAATTAATTATTGATAAGAAAATATTTATTTGATGCGGATATAAATGATGAATTTTTTTATGTGGTTATAAATGAAGGAATTAATGCTGAAGTGTTTTATTAGTATTTTGTCGAAATGAAGAACAAAATATGGGATTTTTAGAAAAATTAGTTTATTACTTGATTTTGTAAAATCTATAACTCTTTGTGTATAATGAGTTAGGAGATGAGCCATATATCAAAAGAAAGCCTTGGAAGTAATCTAAATGTAGAAATTGGAATCACCCAAAAATTCTTTGTAGATTTATCGTGGCGAATTTTTGAATGAAACTGGTCTGAAGGACTAATAATCCAAAAAATCAGTGTTCTTGAGATATATTGCGTAAGTTATAATTTTTAATCTGACCGTTGGATCGTTGTGATTTTTTGATATGTTATGCATATATGAGTTGTGTATATGTCCACAAAGTTTGAACCATTAAAAATTAACGTATGATTTGTTATGAATTTTAAGAGGTGACTGATTCAGAAATTATTTTTATAAATGTTTTTAGTGGAAAATTCTAGAAGGCGGGCCCCACTTTTTGGTTGGTGATTGAATGCATGTGCTGAATTTGATTTTCAAAGGTGATGGCTGCCATTTTTTCAAAATGGCATGCGTATAAAATAAATTAATATTTTATTAATTTAGTCTCCTTTAATGCGTTCTAGCATTTTCCTATAAATAAAGCGCTTAGGTTAGAATTGAAAATCACACCGAAACATAAGTTTTCTCTCTCTATATTATCAAGCGTATTTTGTGAGTATTTAGATACTTTGAGAGTTGCTATTCAAGTCAAAGTTTCCTTGACTTTACATCCGATATTCCAATTGAAATCTTTCTTTTTGAGGTAAGAGATTGTAAGAATTTTAAGGATTATTATGTTTTTCTGTTTTGAAATTTTTCTTACCTTCAAAATTCTGGAAAAATTTGAAATGATATTTTGATGAGTTTTATAGATTGTGTCCAAAAATGGCGATTTTTGGATGTATAGATTAGGACTTATGGATTTTATGAGAAAAGAATATTTTAAAAGTAAACCCTTATAACTCCTTGTGGTTAACTCCAAAATTTGTAAAATTTTTATTGGGAGTACATGTATATAATAGAAGTATACTCTGTAAATTTTGGAATTTTTGGACAAACTTACAATTTATGATAAATGTCTAAATATTCGACAGTTTTGGCCATGTGAAAAATAGTAAATGAATTTTAAAAATTCTGAGAAAAATATATGTTCAATATGGGACTATATTAAGCTAAATCCCAGAAAAGAAATATTTTTGGAACTGATTTGGTATTTTTCATGAAAATGGACTAGTTATGAGTAAATAATTAAATATGTTATGTGAAGTAAGAAAATTAAAAAATAGGATTTTATGACTTGGGAATCCTATATATGGTATATGCAGATTTTGATGAGATTGTTGGTTATTGGTGATGAAATCTTATGAGTTTGGCATTTTAGTATGATTAAATGCATTAATTAGTAAAGTGTAAATAATTAAAATAAATTGTTTATAAGTTTAAGAAATGATTAAAATATTGTGGTAGTATTAATAATATTAGATTATGAGATTATTAAGTGATTTATAACATTTGGATTAAGGTGTTATGAAATCATTGATTTATGAATCTTACTCTTGAAATTAAATCCATGTTTTGATCATATTATTTTTATTATCATATATAACATTTTTATAATCCTGGTGAAGAAATTTCTCTTTGACTTGAGTGTAAAGATGGGTAGATTATTAGTATGATCGTGACTATGGGTTCTCTTTGGCCAGTAGTGCAAAGTTGAATCGTTGATGGGTCTGATCATGACCATTGAATTTACAATTGAATATTTTTATCTTAAGTGCAAAGGTGAATTGATCAACATGGTTATAATTATGGTTTATATAAATTCTGAAATGATTATGTATTTCTTTTAGATATGAATATCTTTGGCCCGTAGTGCAATGATGACCTGTTGTTGAATATCTTTGGCTCGTAGTGCAAAGATAACCTGTTGTTGAATATCTTTGGCCTGTAGTGCAAAGATGACTTGTTGTTGAATATCTTGGCCTGTAGTGCAAAGATGATCTGTTGATGAATATCTTTGGCCCGTAGTGCAAAGATGACCTGTTGTTGAATATCTTTGGCATGTAGTGCAAAGATGAACTGTTAATGAATATCTTTGGCCCATAGTGCAAAGTTGAACTTATTAGTATGATTATGAACAAGAACTGTGATTTAGTATAACCATGATCTTTGATGTTTCAGGTAAAGACATGTGATGAAAAATATCTTCGTCTTGGATGAGAAGAGAAAATTAGAACTACAATTAGGATTATGAGTTATTCACATGACTGTGAACAGGATCTGTTGATTAATGTTACAGGGTTAAAGCATTGTTGGTAGACTTTTAACATGTAGAAGATTGTAGACTTTATGGTCTATTTGACTCTTCTAATGGATTTCTCGTTCCGCTGCAACTATGGTTGAAAAGTTTTATCATCTACCATATGTTCTAAATCTCTGATTTATTACTGATGAAGGCTATTGATAATTTAATTATCTTTAGTTATGATATTCTTTACTGAGCTAGTTGTGCTCACCCCTTTTGCTTCACAATTCCTTTCAGGTAATAAAAGTGTAGCTGGATCGAGCGGGGATAACAAGGGAATAGTGTGGTGGTTTGAGACTATCAAAGTTTCTCAACACATTATAAAACTGCATGACATACAATATATAATCGTATTGAGGACCTAAGATGTGTGTGTCGTATATTATACGTCACTTAATAATTAATTTTGGTGAACAACAATAGGGTGAGGTGAACCTAACTTTGGAAGGGTGTTTTGCCACTATCATACAAGATGTCTAATGATATACAATCTCGTGTTATCATAAGAAAAGGTTGTGCACATCCACTTGCTGAGTATATCTACGAGCACTACCTATATGATCTTGGAGTTGGGTTTAAACATAATGTTCAATCGCAGATGGTGGAGATAGTTATATGTCAAGAGAAGACTCACCATTGGAAGGAACATGATAGTAATCTTCTCGTTTTTCTTTGGGGTCTATTGGATCAACCAAGGATAATTCTTTGGACATGTGATATCTATTATAACTTAGATTCATGGCCTCCTATGTACGAAGGTTTCCTTGAGCATTTCCCAAAGATTTTAATTTCTAAAACAGTTCTAGATTGTACATTTATGTAAGGTATCACTGTGAGGTGTTGTCCATAGTTGGGACATGAGTCACAGTTGGTATTAAAACTCACAGTTTATGTGTTGTTGTATTTTGCACGACAATTGTAGTAATAAAGTTGTAGTTGTTTTCTGTACCATGTATTTGGCAACTCAGAATAGGTTGGATGGATTGGACCTATTTTGGGGGCATCACATTTGGTATTAGAGCTTAAGGATGTGATCTCTGGCGGAGATCCGGGATTAGAACTAGGAGGGGAGAGACGAGTAATATCATTCGCTAGTGTGTGTCCTACCTAAGCTTATTTGTTGGTCAGTCATAATATCAGGATATTATGTGATATGTTAATTTGTTCAATTAACCTTTGTTTTGAAGCTGTATTCTAGAATGAAATCTGAAATACAGGAGATGAGCAATGGAGAAATCATGATGACAAGGAAGATGGAATCTGAAAAGAAAGCAAGGTATTCTCAACTCTTTGAAATACCAGGTACGTAAATTTCGAGGATGAAATTTCATAAGGAGGGGAGATTATAAGACCCCGAATTTTATGAAATAAAAGTATTCAATTTTCCTATTTAGTAAATGGTTAAATTGATAAAAAGTAAAGTTAAGGGTGATATATGAATTTTTATCAAAATAAGCAAGTGGCTATAAAATACTTATTGTTGTCGGGGAATATTTGTTTGGTCGTGGAATATTCTTGTTGTCAGGGAATATTAAATGCGACGAGATCTTGACCGTTTAGTGGGCCCCATAACGAGAATAACTATCGGATAAAGAAAACGACAAGTTTAAGTTTTTATAAATAACTTGCGTAGTTATTCTGAATTAACATTTGTTGGAATACATGGTGGTTAAAATATAGTAATACTGGCGTTGTTGCCGCGATGAGAACATGGTATTGCACAGTATTTTTGAATTATTTATTCTTACATAAGAAGGCACTACTCAATAATTATTACGAGAATTACTGCTCAATATTTTATTTTATTGATTCATAATTCTTTGCGTTGATATTTTATATTATTGTTATTTCAATAATTGTCACGCACACGATATTTCGGATCAATAATTCATATTATTTGAATAATATTATTAGATAGCATTATTGGCAATGTCTAGAAAGTTACATCGAGGACGGTTTAGTCACCTAATTGCTGCCCATGAAGGAGAAATCCTTATAGAAAGCCCCTTTTCTTGGGAACTACACCGTTGTCATTGTTGTTATTCTGTAATATGATTTGTGAATAATTAATTATTGATAAGAAAATATTTATTTGATGCGGATATAAATGATGAATTTATTTATGTGGTTATAAATGAAGGAATTAATGCTGAAGTGTTTTATTAGTATTTTGTCGAAATGAAGAACAAAATATGGGATTTTTAGAAAAATTAGTTTATTACTTGATTTTGTAAAATCTATAACTCTTTGTGTATAATGAGTTAGGAGATGAGCCATATATCAAAAGAAAGCCCTGGAAGTAATCTAAATGTAGAAATTTGAATCACCCAAAAATTCTTTGTAGATTTATCGTGGCGAAATTTTGAATGAAACTGGTCTGAAGGACTAATAATCCGAAAAATCAGTGTTCTTGAGATATATTGCGCAAGTTATAATTTTTAATCTGACCGTTGGATCGTTGTGATTTTTTGATATGTTATGCATATATGAGTTGTGTATATGTCCACAAAGTTTGAACCATTAAAAATTAACGTATGATTTGTTATGAATTTTAAGAGGTGACTGATTCAGAAATTATTTTTATAAATGTTTTTAGTGGAAAATTCTAGAAGGCGGGCCCCACTTTTTGGTTGGTGATTGAATGCATGTGCTGAATTTGATTTTCAAAGGTGATGGCTACCATTTTTTTCAAAATGGCATGCGTATAAAATAAATTAATATTTTATTAATTTAGTCTCCTTTGGCGTTCTAGCATTTTCCTATAAATAGGCGCTTAGGTTAGAATTGAAAATCACATCAGAAACATAAGTTTTCTCTCTCTATATTATCAAGCGTATTTTGTGAGTATTTAGATACTTTAAGAGTTGCTATTCAGTGCAAGTTTCCTTCGGCTTTACATCCGATATTCCAGTCAGAAATACTGCTCTTTTGAGGTAAGAGATTGTAAGGAATTTTAAGGATTATTATGTTTTTCTGTTTTGAAATTTTTCTGACCTTCAAAAATTCTGGAAAAATTTGAAATGATATTTTGATGAGTTTTATAGATTGTGTCCAAAAATGGCGATTTTTGGATGTATAGATTAGGAGTTATGGATTTTATGAGAAAAGAATATTTTAAAAGTATACCCTTATAACTCCTTGTGGTTAACTCCAAAATTTATGAAAATTTTATTAGGAGTACATGTATATAATAGAAGTATACTCTGTAAATTTCGGAATTTTTGGACAAACTTACAATTTATGATAAATGTCAAAATATTTGACAGTTTTGGCCATGTGAAAAATCGTAAATGAATTTTAAAAATTCCGAGAAAAATATATGTTCAATATGGGACTATATTATGCTAAATCCCAGAAAAGATATATTTTTGGAACTGATTTGGTATTTTTCCTGAAAATGGACTAGTTATGAGTAAATAATTAAATATGTTATGTGAAGTAAGAAAATTAAAAAATAGGATTTTATGACTTGGGAATCCTATATATGGTATATGCAGATTTTGATGAGATTGTTGGTTATTGGTGATGAAATCTTATGAGTTTGGCATTTTAGTATGATTAAATGCATTAATTAGTAAAGTGTAAATAATTAAAATAAATTGTTTATAAGTTTAAGAAATGATTAAAATATTGTGGTAGTATTAATAATATTAGATTATGAGATTATTAAGTGATTTATAACATTTGGATTAAGGTGTTATGAAATCATTGATTTATGAATCTTACTCTTGAAATTAAATCCATGTTTTGATCATATTGTTTTTATTATCATATATAACATTTTTATAATCCTGGTGAAGAAATTTCTCTTTGACTTGAGTGTAAAGATGGGTAGATTATTAGTATGATCGTGACTATGGGTTCTCTTTGGCCAGTAGTGCAAAGTTGAATCGTTGATGGGTCTGATCATGACCATTGAATTTACAATTGAATATTTTTATCTTAAGTGTAAAGGTGAATTGATCAACATGGTTATAATTATGGTTTATATAAATTCTGAAATGATTATGTATTTCTTTTAGATATGAATATCTTTGGCCCGTAGTGCAATGATGACCTGTTGTTGAATATCTTTGGCTCGTAGTGCAAAGATAACCTGTTGTTAAATATCTTTGGCCTGTAGTGCAAAGATGACTTGTTGTTGAATATCTTGGCCTGTAGTGCAAAGATGATCTGTTGATGAATATCTTTGGCCCGTAGTGCAAAGATGACCTGTTGTTGAATATCTTTGGCATGTAGTGCAAAGATGAACTGTTAATGAATATCTTTGGCCCATAGTGCAAAGTTGAACTTATTAGTATGATTATGAACAAGAACTGTGATTTAGTATAACCATGATCTTTGATGTTTCAGGTAAAGACATGTGATGAAAAATATCTTCGTCTTGGATGAGAAGAGAAAATTAGAACTACAATTAGGATTATGAGTTATTCACATGATTTGTGAATGTGATCTGCTTGATTAATGTTACAGGTTAAAGCATTGTTGGTAGACTTTTAACATGTAGAAGATTGTAGCCTTTATGGTCTATTTGACTCTTCTAATGGATTTCTCGTTCCGCTGCAACTATGGTTGAAAAGTTTTATCATCTACCATATGTTCTAAATCTCTGATTTATTACTGATGAAGGCTATTGATAATTTAATTATCTTTAGATATGATATTCTTTACTGAGCTAGTTGTGCTCACCCCTTTTGCTTCACAATTCCTTTCAGGTAATAAAAGTGTAAATTTGGATCGGCGGGGGGATAATGTGGGAATAGTGTGGTGGTCCGAGACTATCAAAGTTTCTCAACACATTATAAAACGGTATGACATACAATATATAATTGTATTGAGGACCTAAGATGTGTGTGTCGTATATTATACGTCACTTAATAATTAATTTTGGTGAACAACAATAGGGTGAGGTGAATCTAACTTTGGAAGGGTGTTTTGCCACTATCATACAAGATGTCTAATGACATACAATCTCGTTTTATCATAAGAAAGGGTGGTGCATATCCACTTGCTGAGTATATCTACGAGCAGTACCTATATGATCTTGGAGTTGGGTTGAAACATAATGTTCAATCGCAGACGGTGGAGATAGTTATATGTCAAGAGAAGACTCACCATTGGAAGGAACATGACAGTAATCTTCTCGTTTTTCTTTAGGGTCTATTGGATCAACCAAGGATAATTCTCTGGACATATGATATCTATCATAACTTAGATTCATGGCCTCCTATGTACGAAGGTTTCCTTGAGCATTTACCAAAGATTTTAATTTCTAAAACAGTTCTAGATTGTACCTTTATGTAAGGTATCACTGTGAGGTGTTGTCCATAGTTGGGACATGAGTCACAGTTGGTATTAAAACTCACAGTTTATGTGTTGTTGTATTTTGCACGACAATTGTAGCAATAAAGTTGTAGTTGTTTTCTGTACCATGTATTTGGCGACTCAGAATAGGTTGGATGGATTGGACCTATTTTGGGGGCGTCACATCAAAGCTTAGGGATATGATCCCTGGCTGAGATGTGAGACAAGAACTAGGAGGGGGGAGATGGGAAATTCCTTCGCTAGTATGACCTACCTAAGTTTATTTGGTATTTAATTGGTCACGGAGTATAGGGATAATATGTGATATGTTAATTAACCCTTGTTTTGTGGCGATTTGAAAATGGCATCCAAAATGTTGAGATAAGTAATGAAGCACATGAGACCGCTTGAGTCACCAACGATCAATACCGAGTGGTAATGTGCAACAGAAGACAATAATCCTCATGTAAAAATATAACACCGATGAAATGGTGAATGATGGGATGTTCGGAGGCTTTATGCAATTCATGCAACATCGAGAGGGCGCTCTTGTCCAAAATGCAGGTGGAAACACTGACAACTCTCGAGACCACCACCGCTAAAGCGGTTCAAGGAGCTGGGACCACCGGAGTTTTTTGAAGAGCCAAAATCACTTAAGGCGGAGACGTGGATAAATTAGATCAACAAGATATTTGATGTCTTGGGATGCTTCGAGGAGCAAAAGGTTCCCTTTGCAACCTTCATGTTGCGAGCAGAGGCAAATTACTGGTGGGAATCTGTAAAGCGTACTCAACCTGCCGCACTTAATATGTCTTGGGAGAAGTTCCAAGAATTGTTCAACGACAAGTACCTTCCTGAAAGTATTTATCACATGAAGGAAGTAGAGTTCATCAAGCTTGAGCAAAACAATATGACCGTGGCGCAGTACGAAGCTAAGTTTGCCGAGTTGTCCCGATTTTCATCCCACTTGGTTGATAATGAGGAGAGAATGACGCGGATGTTTCTAAGAGGTTTGAAACCCGAGAAATGTCAATACCTAATTTCTCACAAACTGTGTTTGTATTCAGATGTTGTGAATATGGCTCAGTTATCGGAGCGCGATAATGAGTCAACCCAACAAAGAGAGAGCAGCCGACAAGTCAATAATACAAGTGGTAGCAGTCATCGAAGCGGTGACAACAAGCGTGGAGGGAATCAACATGCCAGAAATGGTAATCACTTCGGTGGTAATCATGGCCATAACAATAAGAGTGGACATTTCAAGAAGAGGAGATTTAACAATGATAGAAAGACATCAGTACCAACACCTGTTGTTAAGGAAGGAGAACGACCATCGATCGTATGTTACAAATGCGAAGGGGAGGGACATATCAGTCCAAACTGCATGATGCAGTCCAAAGCGTGTTACAATTGTGGAAAAGAAGGTCACCTAGCCCGATTTTGTCGTGCACCAAAGTTAAGTCCAGCTGGGATAGAGGTATCAAAGGGTGTCCCAGACAAGACAAAACCGGTAGTTCAAGGGAGAGAGTTTGTCGTAACCTCCCAAAAAGCGAGGAATTCGAACGAGGTGATCACGGGTAAGCTAATCATAAACTCTAGTGAAGTTTATACTTTATTTGATACCAATTCTACCCATTCTTTCATTTCTCCTACTTGCGCTCAACGTTTAAATTTAACTCCGGAGAAATTAGACTTTGACTTATTTGTTGAAACTCCGTTGGGAGAAACCTTCATTACATCCACTGTTTATAAGTCTTATTTGATTCAAATCGGTAACCGCACGTTACCTGTCGATCTTATTTCTTTGAAAATACTTGCATTTGATGTGATTTTAGGGATTGATTGGTTAACTACTCATCATGCTAAAATCGATTATTTTCGTAAGGTTGTAAGCTTTCATATTCCTAACCAACCTATTATACAAATTCAAGCAACCAAACCACTAAAGTCAATCACTATCATATCAAGTCATAAAGCTATTCGTTTATGGAAAAATGGATGTCAAGCTTTCTTAGCCCATGTCATAGATTTAAATAAAAATACGACAGATTTGAATGATATTTCTATTGTTAATAAATTTCCTAATGTATTCCCTGAAGAACTTCCTGGCCTACCCCCAGAGCGTGAAATTGAATTTTGTATCAACCTTGAATCCGGTACAAAACCCATTTCTAAAGCCCCATATCGAATGACTCCTATTGAACTTCAGGAGTTAAAAACCCAACTACAGGAATTGTTAGACATTGGTTTCATTCATCCTAGTACGTCTCCTTAGGGTGCTCCTATTCTATTCGTGAAGAAGAAAGATGGAAGTATGCGACTTTGTATTGATTATCGGGAGTTGAATCATGTCACCATCAAAAATAGGTACCCATTGCCTCGCATTGATGACCTGTTTGACCAGTTGCAAGGAGCCAAATTCTTTTCAAAGATTGATCTTTGTCCTGGATATCATCAGTTGAAGATTAAAACTGATGACATTCCAAAGACTGCTTTCAGAACTCGGTACGGGCATTATGAATTCCTTGTCATGTCTTTTGGATTGACTAATGCTCCTGTTTCCTTCATGGACATGATGAACCGAGTGTTCAAGGAATATTTGGATCACTTTGTTGTCATCTTTATTGATGACATCCTCATATACTCCAAAACCCGTGACGACCATGAGCAACACTTGAGGCTGATACTTCAAAAGCTTCGTGAAAACAAGCTTTATGCCAAGTTGAAGAAATGTGAGTTCTAGCTTGAGGAAGTTACATTCCTTGGGCACGTGATATCAAATCATGGATTATCTATTGACCCGACAAAGATTGAAGCAATTCAAAGCTGGGAGCAACCAAAGTCAGTGACCGAAGTACGTAGCTTTCTCGGCTTAGCTGGTTATTATCGGAGATTCGTGGAAGGATTTTCTCGAATCGCTACTCCATTAACTGAGCTGACTTGAAAAGATACAAAATTCGATTGGAGCGAGGAATGTGAGAAGAGTTTTCAAGAACTCAAGAGGAGACTCATTTCAGCACTTGTTCTTACAATACCATCTGGTTCGGAGGGATTTGTCATCTACAGTGATGCTTTGGACAAAGGGTTAGGATGTGTTCTCATGTAACATGGGAAAGTCATAGCCTATGCCTCACGACAACTCAAAGAATATGAGAGGAATTATCCTACTCATGATCTAGAGTTGGTAGAAGTCATTTTTGTGCTTAAGATTTGGAGGCATTACCTATATGGAGAGAAGGTGGAGATTTATATGGATCATAAAAGCCTCAAATATTTCTTCACTCAAAAGGAACTCAACATGCGATAACGATGATGGGTTGAGCTGTTGAAAGATTATGATCATATCATCCAATACCATCCTGGAAAAGCAAACGTGGTATCTGACGCATTGAGTAGAAGATAATAAGCGGGTACGAGTGCGATATTGTCAACGTAAAGGCCCATTTTGTATGACTTACAAAGGATGGAGATAGATTTAAAGACTCCAGGGACCTATATGATGATGGAGAATATATGAGTAGAACTGACTTTAACTGATAAAGTTAAAGTTACTCAAGCTACAGACCTGGAGCTGATGCGTATGAGGAAGAAAGTACAAGAAGGTGTTATTCCGAAAGCAAGAATCGATGAAGAAAGAATACTTTGAGTCAACTCCAGACTTTGTGTTCCTAACGATTCTGACTTGAAGTATAAAATCAGGATGGAGGCACACAACACACCATTTTCAATTCATCTTGGGAGTACCAAAATGTATCGTGATCTTTGACATACATTTTGGTGGGGCAATATGAAGAGGGAGATAGCGCTGTTTATCTCAAGGTGTTTAAACTGTCAACGAGTCAAGGCAGAACATCAAGTACCAAAAGGTCCATTGCAACCACTTGAAATTCTAGAATGGAAGTGGGAGCACATTACCATGGATTTTGTTACTGGTCCTCCCAAGGTTTCTCAAGGCATAGATGCAATTTGGGTCATTGTTGATAGATTGACCAAGTCTGCTCATTTCTTACCTATACGAGAAACTTATACACTTGAACGTCTTGCTCGTATGTACATAAACGAAGTTGTAAGATTGCATGGTATGCCAGTATCCATAGTTTCTGATCGAGACCCAAGATTCACTTCATGATTTTGGGTTAGTTTGCAAAAAGCTATGGGCACGGATTTACGATTTAGTTCGGCATATCATCCTCAAACGGACGGACAATCAGAGAGGACTATTCAAACTCTTGAAGATTTATTAAGACTCTGTGTCCTTGACTTCAAGGGAAGTTGGGACAAGTTCTTACCATTGGTGGAGTTTTCCTACAACAATAGTTATCAAGCAAGTATTAGCATGGCTCCATTTGAGACATTGTATGGAAGAAAGTGTCGTTCTCCAGTATGCTGAGATGAGGTGGGTGAAGCAATGTTGTTAGGACCAGAGTTGGTACATATGACTACGGAAAAGATTCAAACAATCCGATAACGTATAAAAACCTCACAAGATCGACAAAAGAGTTATGCTGATCTTCATCGAAAGGACGTGGAATTCAATATTGGAGATCATGTGTTGTTACGTGTTACTCTATGGAAAGGAGTTACGAGATTTGGAAAGAGAGGAAAGCTCAATCCTCGATTCATTGGCCCATTTATAATCCTCGATCTAGTAGGAACTGTGGCCTATAGACTCGCCTTACCGCTAAGTATGTCTCGTGTTCATAACGTTTTTTACATATCTATGTTATGTAAATATGTGAAAGACCCAAACCATATTATTGAATTAGAACCAGACGAGATAGAGGAAGATTTAACGTGTGAAGAGGTACATGTTAAAATCTTGGATAAGAAGGATCATATTCTACGCTCCAAGGTTATACCTCAAGTCAAAGTTTTGTGGAGAAACCACGATGTGGAAGAAATGACATGGGAGTTAGAATTTGAGATGAAGTCAAGATATCCTCACCTCTTCGATATACCAGGTACGTACCCTAATTTTGAGGACGAAATTTCATAAGAAGGGGAAGTTGTAAGACCCCAACTTTTATGAATAAAGAATAATTTTCTCAAAATATATTTTTTGAATATTATGGTGTGGATTTGATATAATGTTATAGTTGTGGGTAATATTTACAAATTTTGCAAAGTAAGCAAGTGGTTATATAATATTCGATTAGTTAGGGAATATTACGTTTTAACGAGGGAATATTAAATGCGACAAGCACAATCATTGGTGGACCCCACAATAGCGATATTGTCGTAGTAAGAAAAGCAGCGTAATTATCTTTTATAAAAAATAACGGCGGAAGTGTTAACGTTAAACTTTTGAACTACCGAAGTAAAAAATGCGATGTCTGGCGTGGTTGCATAGTAGCACACGGTATTGATTATTGATGCTTACGTGAGAAGTCACTCGCTTTATACTCAATTATTATTACGATAATTCTTTGTATCATATCTCTCATATTATTGATTCAATTATTGTCATAGCATCATCTGCATAATATGATATATTATTAAATCAATAATTGAGATGACAAAGTTATTCATACTATTATTTGCAATATTGACAATGTCTAGAAGTTCTGTCAAGGAGAGGTTTGGTCACTTAATTGTGCGAGGCCTATACAAGGGAGGATCTGCACCGACAAATCCATATGGGTCACCTGAGGGGCCAGCACCAGAGCTAAAAGGATCAAAAGTATCTGCCTCTGAAGGATCTCTACCCAAATACCGGACGAAAAAAATGTGCCCGATCCAACTGCCGGGTCAATCTATCAATCTGTGTCACATGAGTCGGATCTCTGACACAGGCTAGCCAATCCATCATCATCACGGATCCTGGAACTATATCCCCCATAAACTGTGTGGCGCGGGTCTGAGCTCCAATGGTATGAGGGATCCACCAATGCTGGAACATCTCCTGAGTGCAGGGGCCCTCTGATAATGTAAAATCATCAATCCCCAACAACGGGATGTCGATGACGGTGGTCGTGAAAAGCAGCTAGTAATGCTGGCGGGAGAGCAAAGATCGGCATACAGATCTCTCCTGTAGTGCTCCTGATAGCACGCTCTCCTAAATAGAGCTCCCATCCTCCATTTGTAAAGAGAGGAATCCTACGGGTGGAAATGATGTACTCAACTCTAGTCGGGTACCCATCCTCAAATCTAACTCCCAAATGATCCCCATAGTAGGGAACCCATGTGATGACATCTGTTGTCAATAACTCCAGCTGTAAGCGACAATGAGTGAAACCCTCAGCAACAGGGACCTCCGCCAGTATGGAATGATGTCATCTTCGTCCTCATGGATAGGTATCTAAACCTAACCCACTCACAGGATGCAAACATGGAAGCCTATCATAGGCCCAAAACTGCTAACACAAAGGCAAACATCTGCTATCAGTCAACACTCTTAACCTGTACACGGGAAAAGACAGGAGAAACACTCACCAGCAGAAACGGGTAGAATCCTAACCATGCCTCGGTCAAGCCCTGCGATCGCATGCGCATTCCCCTGAGGAAGTAGGCAAAGGTATAGGAACCCCAATTATAGTCTCCTATATGGTCCATGTGTCGAGTGGTGCTGATCAAAGCGAAGGACACCGTAGAGGAATTATCTACTATGAAGCAGCCCCTAATGATAATCAGGAACAATCGCCGAAGGATGCGGTCCCTGACTCTCACATCATCGGGTATAGGCTCACTCAACAGCTCGCTCATAGCATCTACGCTCAAAGGACCTGTACAAACAGTCTTGCCCTTGAGCGCCTCCGTCGGAACTCCCAACAAGGATCTGACGGTAATAGGGGTAATATCCACTATACAAGGCACTAGATCCCCTCCAAACTCCATACTTGTGATAAACCGCCAATCCATCGGCGTCATCATCACCTCACAGTCCAGCAAATGGAGTGACTGAGTCTGGTGAAACTACCGCTTAAACAATGCCTTGAGGTAACCCCAGGGACAGCGACGGGCAAGAATGAAAAAGAACGCTCCAAATCCCCAGCCATGTACAATCGCTCTGTAGTTGTCATGCAAGGCCTGATACATAGAGTGAATGCTAAACCTATTTCCTCGAGGCTGTGTGAAGCCGGGAACCTACATCAAATGAAGATCAACATCAGAATACTTTACTCGTCATCAATAGGAAACAAGGAAGATTAAGATCTAACTTCATACATTGTTTGCATGCAGGTATACTGAAGGATGACTACTCAAGTCTCCCAGAAGATCTAGGTTCACCACTTGAATACCTGGCAACTCCCTACAGGGAACATGTACAGTAGGAGCAGGAACCTCGACTGGTACATCCTCCTCCTCGTCCTCGACATCTGGCACTTCAACCCGGATAGGACGAATCACTACCTCCACCAAACGACGAGGCTGTCTGATAGACCAGCGTTGAGGCTCTTCAGAAGCCCTCCTCCGTACACACAAGTGGTCCTCACAGAACTACTCTCACTGATCCGGATCCATAATATATGGACAACAAGTCTCCAAATCACCTCAAAATGGGTGTGGTAAATTCTTACCTGAAACTTTTCAAAATGCATCTTATGACTACATGCATGCATGCATTATTTTAACATACATTTACAGTAGAGTTAAAAATGCATGACTACTCAATTCCTACATTTTGGAAAAAAATTTATATATCCCCCTTTGTAAATGAGACTATCCACATGCACATAGGCATGACTAGGTGGCCATTCAGTAGCACACCTATACACAGTCATATACATCCTGTATGCATTTAATACATTGCAGTAAAAAATCTGTAAGTGTAGTCTAATTACCAGGATTATTTTGCTTGTCTAGCTTTACTCATTTATCCTCAGATAGGATAAGAAATGACAGTAAAAGGTGCCAATTTGACTGTTTCAAAAGTCAAATTTTTTCACATCATTATGTTCAGTATGGTTTAATACTAACATTTTCTATGTTGAATATTTTTTATCAAGTCATATCAGCATGCATATTCACTACTATGTGTCTAAATGCATTTCATGTGATAAGTCATTTTCCAACGGATAGAAACTGGAAAAGAATACATGCATACGTTACCAAGACAGTGAAGAATGCTTTGTACGATATGTAGAAAGTTTCCCGAACTCAACAAGTCAGAAGAGAAGCTCTCAGATTTCCTTTGTCGTGCAGCTTGAAAATGACTTATGAAAGCAACCTTTTGGCTTTACATAGCCCCGGTTGGCCGCAGGTCCACCTGCGACTGCTACAGGTGTACCTACGGCACTCCTACATGGGTCCCACACCTCTGGCTCGCTCCAGTTAGAGTTGCAAAGGAGGTCTCACAAGCTGAAAAGGCCAAATCAGGAATAAAAATGCTACGCGATTGAGCGAAATAGCCTGGAATCCTGGTTTTGCACGGGTAAGAATTGAACTCCCATCAACTCATTTGTATTCACCTGAATGCAGGGTATACTATGCCAATGAGCTCAGCTCTCATAAATCATGCTCGGCAATACCCCACAAAGGTCCGATGCCGTCAATGAACGCCAGGCAACCCTGACATATCCCCGGCGGGGGTTACAACGCACAAGACCACGAAATGCTAAACATTCCCGGCGGGGGTTACAACACCGAAGTTTCAAGCATCTACGTATCCCCGGCGGGGGTCACAACGCACATCTTTCAAACATCTACGTATCCCCAGCGGGGGTCACAACGCACATCTTTCAAGCATCTACGTATCCCCGGCGGGGGTTACAACACATTCACCCATTGATACACACATCAATGAAGGTCAAGCAGCCTTGACGTCATGACAGCCGATGGCAAGTAAACCCATCGAAGCAACTCATCAACCTTCCCCTAGCGGGGGGTTACAACGCTATGGTACCATTGACACATATATCAATGAAGGTCAAACAACCTTAACAATGCACCCATCAGGGATCTATTCGGTGATACACACATCAATGAAGGTCAGGCAACCCTGAAAACAACAGGTTGTTGGTAGTAACTCTGACAGGATGAGGGAATATGTTATACACATCCTCAAGCAGACAAAGCTTTATCTGCACATATCTCTTATACACAAGAGGTACCTCTATGGAATATAAGCCAGTGTCTAGGATTCAAGACTTTGGTGATAGCCCCAACGTCAACATCCTTGAAGACTTGGATCACATGTCTCTGATTGTCATCCCAACAAGATTACCTGACAATCATGCATCATACATTTGCATCATGTTGCTGCACATAGCATCATGTTTATTTCACTTGTATTTCAAGTGTCTAGGATTCTTTATCCTATCCATGCCTTGCATGGCATGAATATGATAAAGAGGGGCATCTGTAGACACTCAAATTTTTTTTGCACAACTGTTACTAACATTACAGGAGGTCAGAATCGTCTTTCAGAGATAGCCTTGGAAGACAACTTACATCCATTCCGGATACCACCGGAAGTTCAGTCTTAAAACCGGATCACACACAGGGAATCTCATTTCCAACCAGGACCACACACCGGGAGTCTCATTCTTAACCCGGAACACACACCGGAAGGATCATTTCCAACCTTGGAGATAACCCCGAGTTTTATCCTTGGTGATAACCCCAAGGAATGCTGTTGTAGTTCCGGCGATAACTCCAGAAATGCTTGTTTCAAACACATGCTATCAGCTTCAATCTCATACCTCCTGCCGAGGCACTCATTTCCCAAAACCCAGAGCTACCACCGGGCAGACAGGCACCCACAAGATGACCTTGCGGCATTCAAACACTTGCAGCAGTCCAATCTCAGATGTAACCCTGAGCAATGTCTGCTTTCAACTAAAACCAGCGATAACCCCGACGAAGAGTCAAACGTCATCTTGCCACATCAACACCTGCGCATCATCTCAACACTTCAATACATACATACATATAGCTATGTCCTTCAAGAATCAGGATATCCAATCCCGAGTGACTATTACGCGTGATAGCACACCGGATAGAATTTGAAGCTTGAAGACTATGGGCATGGTCCCCTCTTCCTGACTTCGTACAACCTCTAATCCATGTCATTATGTAACTCTCGACACAAGCGGTCCTAAGAAGGTCACATATACCTCGTTCGGAAGCTCGGATTGAAGTTCTGCAAGTTTGAGCGGACATTATAGTGCACGAGTGCACGTACTTTGAGACGACGGGACCCACGAAGCTAGGGCCCACCACGACCAATCGCAGATATAACTATGGCTACCGCAGGTACACCTGCGGCCACTAGTTTATAAATTTAGACCTTGGGTCAGCCATTTTGAGAGAGAGAAGAGAGAGAAAAGGCGAGGTAGCCCTGTCCATTTTACTCTGTACACACCCATATTGAGTGTTTCCTCATCTGTTAGCTCACATATAGCTATATTTTGTCCGGCGAGAGCTGAGTATTTATCCACATAGAGTCATAGAAGTCTACATTGGCAGCCCACTATAATCCTTCTTACATTCTATAAAGTCTTTTTTCTCATAATAGCACGCACTGTTATACACATTGAGAGTCGTGTGTGTGTTTGCCCGGACTTCGGTCCGTGGTTTTCATTTCTGTCTGTATATATATACTTATTTATATATGTATATATTTTTATATGGACTAACATTATCGAGTATTGCCTCGATTGAGCCTAGACTTCGGTCTGGAGCGTTTATTGGCTTTTGTATATATATTTATATATAAAAGCATTGTCGGACTACTGTGTCGATGAGCCTGAACTTGATGCAGGCGTTTATTTGATTTTATATATATATACTTATATATATAATTGTTGTCAGACATATTTGATGAGCCTGGATTTTACATCTGGTGCATTTATTTGCTTTTTATATATATATATATATATATATATATAAATATATATATAATCATTGTTGGACATACCAGAATGACCCTAGATTTTATATCTGGTGCATTTATTGGTTATATATATATATATATATATATATATATATATATATATATATATATATATATATATATATATATCATCACTACCTAAGTTTACTTACGTGGCAGATTGATAAGCTTCTGACTTTATTTACATTCAAGTCCCTTTGGAGTTTACTCTTGTGGCGGTTGATAACATTTATTGATTTATTTACATTTACGATCCCCATGGAGTTGTTTAGTGGTGGTGATGATGATGCACACACACACACACACACACACATATATATATATATATATATATATATATATATTTACCACTTATATATATATATATAACTGTTTACTGCTTTCCATACTAATTGTAGTATCATGTGAGCCTAGAAATCATGTGATCACAGATTCAGTCTACTGAATCTAGATTCGATTCAAATAATGGACTTTTTCTAGTATGGCGACTTGTACATTATTTCGATTATCGAGTTTCCTTGGATGGCTGTCATGCCCATAAGGAGTTCGGTACTGCTGTATATTATTTTTTCGCAGATGCCTCACATCTCGAAAAATAAAAGCAAACAAGCCGAACATTTAATAATAAAATGGAAGTATCAAAGGCCTCAATTACTATTGAGCATAGGGTTTGAAAAACCTTTTTTAAAACTTCATTGCTATATCTTGTTTAAAACTGAATTTTCTACAAAAATTCAAACCCTATGTATATAGGTCCGAACGAGGTATAACACTACTTCCATAAAATTGCACATTGATCCACACACACACACACACATATTCATATAACAGTTTCTGTGACACCCCCAAAATAGCTATACAACACCCATTCTGAGTCGTCGAATACATGGTACAGAAACAACTACAACTTTATTAATACAATTTTCGTGCAAAATACGACAACACATAAACTGTGAGTTTAAAAACAAATATTGTCTTCTAGACAATATCAACACTCAAATAAGTCCTCATTAAAATTATTGATATACTATTTTACAAAATAGTGAGGGCTACTAAAACGACTT
The DNA here is from genome assembly GCA_020205605.1 of Panax ginseng. Lineage (NCBI taxonomy): Eukaryota > Viridiplantae > Streptophyta > Magnoliopsida > Apiales > Araliaceae > Panax > Panax ginseng. The sequence continues at coordinate 83,475,033 of CM035149.1, forward strand.
TCTAGAACCTTCATTCCATACCCCGACTAGTACTCACTACATTCTCGCCTCCTGAGAAGAAAAATGGAACAGAAAAGAAAAGGGTGAGCTCAACTAGCCTAGTAAAGAATATTATGAGTAAGATAATATAGAACAAATTATCGTTAGTCTTCAATAGGGAAAACTCTGATAGAATACAATAAATAACAAGTTTAAAATCAATATTCGCAGCGGAAATAATAATTCATAGAAGAGTTACGTAGATAATGAAATCTACTATTATCTATGAATTTAAAAGTCCATCATCAATATTTTTATCCCTGTAACATCAATCAATAAATCAGTGTAACATCGATTACGGGACATGGTGCTCACGATACAACATACATCATCATCTATCTAAGTAACTCTAATAATAATAATATTAACTATTACATACTTATTCAAAATAAAGTCTCAAGTCTTTACAACCTTTAATAAACTAAAACTTAAACTTAGCGTTTATCGCTACATCACATCATATCTTGAAAATATAATTATTACATAAATAACTCTCATCATTTCATCTTAGACTTTCCTTTGTCCTTGCAGGAGCCCTCGGTATATTATGGCGAAAGGTTTAAGCAAGAATGAGCACAAATTGCCCAAAGCAAGTATATAAAAGTAGTTTGAGAACATACATCGAAGTAAAAGCATTAGTATGAATATTTCTCAACAATTGAAATAAATATCAAGAGATAAACCGGAATATCAAGATAAGAGTTCTGGAATTCTCAATAGCATACTAAGGGGTGTTAGATACCCTGAACATTACTTTGTTTCATCAAAAACCATCAGACGGTTTAACAATCAAATAGATTGTAAACGGTCTCTGCAAAGTACTCGGTGATCGACTTATCGTACCATACATTGTGCACAAGTATAAAGTTTAAGCACGCAAGCGTAAATGGGACTATATGCCCGAGCATCGATTTACCCAGATTATCCGGGTTGTTCATCTTAGTATTCATGCGGGACCTCACCAAAGCAATTTGGATTGGCAAACATTCAATAGCTTCAAAGGATTTGAATTGTTCAAACAATATACTATTTTTGCATCAATAACATCTAGCTGAAACGAAAGCTAGAAAGCATGCTTGAATATAGTTCATTAAGGGTATACTGAACTTTAAAGTATAGCGATTGCAATAGAATCGAATAATCATCAATAACATTTAGCATCACAATTGAAGTTATAGAACTTTATAATAAAAGAGCTTGCACAAATGATTAATTAATCACAAGCCCAAACTTACCTCATTTGCAATCAATGAATAAGAGTTGAATAAATTCATAATGAAAAATAGGGTAAGAAAAACTTGCATTACGTCTTCTACAATTCTTTATCTATCTACTATCCCTTCACGTAACCTATTCACATGTGTCACGTTAAGTAATTTGGTTCTCGAACACCATTTTGAGGTGTAATGATTCCCTTTTATTTTAATAAAAAGATTAAACTCACACGTATTCAAATACAATTCAATTACCTAACACGTTGCTATGAATAGGCCACATGGTTAAATAAAAGAAACTATGAAACATAAATTTGTGACATTTTTCTGGACCAAAACTCTACCAAAAAGCTGCATAAATTATGCTTAAGGGTCTCAAGTCGGAAAATCTCATTTTCCATAATTATGACATCACATATACAATTAAATTCATTTATCCATATAGCATCATTAATATAAAAAATACCAAATCAGTCCCAAAAATATTTCTTTTCTGGGATTTTGTAGAATATAGTCCCACATTGAACATATAATTTTCCCGGAATTTTTAAAATTCATCTACTATTTTTAAATAGTCCATAATAGCCAAATATTCTCCGATTTTTCATAAATCGAGATTAGCTCCACAAATTCTTAAATTTTTAGGGTTAACTACTGTTATACACATGTACTTCCAGTAAAAAGTTCGTAATTTTTGGACTTATACACAAAGAGTTATTTGGGTATTTTCTCAAAAAGTGACCTTTGCCGTAAAATCCATAACTCTCAAACCGTATGGCCAAAAATTCCCAATTTTTTACAGGATCTTCATATCTTCTTATATTAATACTACAAAATTTTCCAGAATTTTTAAACTAAATCACAGTGGACGAAAATGCCCCCGAAACAGACTGATCCAAACAGTTCCAAGAAAGACATCAAAATTTCGTTTCTTGCAGCCACTTTTGCGATTTTATTCCCGCTAATCTAAAGATGATATGACCATAATACTTGGACACAATAAACTTCATACATCAAGGTATTTTACAAAAATATAACATTCATAAAAATAGCATGCTAAGACCACAAACCGACTGCATAGAAAAGCGTGCCAGCACTAGTTTTATACTTGGAAAAAATCTGGAAATTCCAGATTTTCTGCAGTTTATATTATGAACATGCTTGCTTACGATTTTCATAACTTGATGATTATAACTCCGATTCAAACAAAATTTGGGCCAGATTAGAGTTCATACTACATACTATTTTATAAAATTATTACATACGCTAATCGAGTCATATAAACCATGATTCCGAGGGTCCAAAAAACCCAAAAATCACAGATTTCACATTCAACCAACTTTGAAAAATTTTGTGATTTTGATTCTAGCATGCATGGGCTTGACTCCTACTATTCAGATCACTTCTACCAACATCCATAAACATGCTACAACAAACCAACTTAGCATAGCCTTACGAAATCGACATAAACAATTTCTGGTAGCTATACATGTTTTTTTCTCACTATTTTTTCTTCAAGAACATGAAAAAGAGAGTTTCATGGCCTACCTTTTTGGATGAATTTCCCTTGTGTTAATTTGATTATCCCTCTTCCTTGCTTGTTTAGACTCCCCAAAACTCTAGAATTAGCCACCCTCTCAAGCCCTTTCTCTCTCACTCTCTCAACTTTACTCACGATAGGATTTTTTACAAAAGGAAGAAAACTTGGATAGAGAGTATATAGAACATGATAATCAATTGATATATTTTTTTTCATCCATTTCATCTCCAATATAATTATATGTAATAAGTATATTGTATAAATTCAATTTAATATGGGGTGGGGGTTAGAGAAAAGAAGGGTCTTGGATTGTAAAGAGTTGTAACTCCTCCTCCCATCATTACCTTATAATACTAATGCTCCTCCCTTGTCCTAATTTGGTTGTCACGTGGGCCCCACAATTTCTTTGCATTTTTTCTATTAAAATAATACTAGAATCCAATTAATCGTTTAATACATTATTTTGACCATTTTACCCTTCGTATCCGAACGTTGCGAACCTTATAGCGATTCTTATTAAAGTCGACATTCCGAACGCCATGGGACTATCCGTTTAGTCAAATTCACCTCTAAAATTCATAGTTGATTTTTCCCTCGAAAAAGTCAACTGGTTGACTTTGACCAAAAAGTCAACTGTGACACTTTTTCGTGATTACAATCTATTCTGACTAATTTAGACGTTCTGGACTCGAATACGCAGTCCACGTCTCTAAATTCCTCTCCGAACTCCAACTCATGATTTAATACCATCCCACGTAATAAATAGAATAATTCCCCACTTAATCAATTTAAATAGTTAAATAAAACTAAACCAACCATTTAAATACATCTCATCACATATCTTGAAATAACACACATATGTACAACACATATACATCTAATAAATGAAATCACCCAAAAGTTTCATATAAATTCGGTTATTAATAATTCTTAAATTACATAAAAAAAAATTTCTCAGATATTACATATTCATCAGTTGGTCATGTTCATCTCAACACTTATTCATCTTTGCATTACAGGCCAAAGATATTCATCAAAAATTCATTCATCTTTGCACTACTGGCCAAAGATATTCAGTAATATCATCATTTAGGACTGAGGATGATGAAAATTATTTTAAAGAAAACGAATCCAGTGAAACAAAAGAACAAATAATAAGGATTAAGTAATTTAAATAAATCCAAGTTCAAAAATACTTCATAAATAACCATAGTGAAGTAAAATTCAAGAATGATCAAAACATGGATACAATCAAAGCTAGTATCCATAATAGATATTTTGGACAAAAATGAAAATTTAATTTTTACGTGAATAGTGTTGTATTAAGTGAATAATTAGTCGTATATCGTGAATAGTAAACCCGACACTAAAAGACAAGAATTTCACAAGAAAAATCTTACCAATATTCCTAAGCGTAATGATATTAGAAGAAATAATATCATTTTTAAAAAATAAAATCCTTACCTCGAAAAGAGCATTACTTTCCATTTGGAATCTTTGAATATAGTCTTTGAAGGGAACTTGTACTTAGTATAGTAACACTCAAAGTCCCAAAATACTCACAAGAATACTGTGAGACCCCAAAATTTTATGAATAAAGATTTAAATTTTTCAAAATATTTTTTTGAATATTATGATGTGGATTTGATATAATATTATAGTTGTGGGTAGTATTTATAAATTTTGCAAAGTATGCAAGTTGTTGAATTATATATTCTTTTTGTCGGGGAATATCCGTACGACAGTACAATCATTGGTGGACCTCATAACGGAATTATTGTAAGATTGAGAAAACGACAAAAATATTTTTATGAAAATAACGACGGAAGTTTTACCGTTAAAAAATTGAACTACTCAGTAGTAAAAGTACAGTAATACGCGTGGTTGCATAGTAGCACACGGTATTGATTATTGATGCTTACGTGAGAAGTCACTCAGTTTTGTTTAATTATTGCTACAGTAATTGCTACATAGTATCTCACGTTATTTGATTCAATTATTGTCGATATTTTATATATTATTAAATCAATAATTGAGACAACGAATTTATTAATATTATTATTTACAATATTAACGATGTCTAGAAGTTCTGCCAAGGAGAGGTTTGGTCACCTAATTGCGCACCAATAGGGAGAAATCCTTATTAGAAATCCCACTCTTTCCTGGGAACGACCCGGTCGATTAATATTGTGAATTATAATAATGATGATAAATGTTGTTAAATATATTGAGGTGTCTTTTTATGAAGTCACGGAAGTTTATATATATATATATATAAATTTTGTTTTATTAGTATTATTAACATAATAAAACAGAAAAGCTTTTTATATAAAATAGAATACTTTTATAAAGTTATTTGTTTTATTAGACAATAATTAGAATATATTATATTTTATTATGCATAGTGTTTTGCATAGTAAAATCTTTTATATAAAATAGAATACTTTTATAAAGTTATTTATTTTATTTGACAATAATTAGAATATATTATATTTTATTATTCATAGTATTTGCATAGTTTACGCATAGTATTTTGCATTGTAAAATCTTTTTATATAAAATGTAATACTTTTATAAAGTTATTCATTTTATTAGATTATAAATAAAATATATTATATTTTATTGTAAACCAATCTGGATCGTCCGTTTAAAAGTAAATGAATCTGGACCGTTCATGGATTGGTTACTATTCAGTCCATTCTTCTATAAATAGAAGCTCATTCCTTCATTATTTCTTACGAATTCACTGAAACTCTAGAGAGAGAAACTGTAGAGAGAATTCTTTCTTCTATAATCTTGAGCTTATTTCTTTATCATTTAAGAAAGCTTTGAGCGTAGTGCAAGTTTCTTTAAGTATATCTCCTACTACCGTAGAGTACTCTTTTTATAAGGTAAGGGATATTTTTTTCATATTCATGAAGAGAACTTACATTATTCCATTTTTATTATTACATTGGAATATCCATGCATGCATTTCTGTACCGGACTGGTTCCGTTATTTATTATTTTGTTGGAATAACTTTTGTCTGTCATGCGAAGTACCGCATGCATGGTGATTTCTGTTGTTATTCCATTCTTTATTATTACATTGGAATATCACATGCATGCGTGCGTTTTACGCGGGACTAGTTCCGATTATTTATTATTCTGCTTGGAATAACTTTATACATCTGATATATCGCATGCATGGTGATTTCTGTTATTATTCCATTCTTTATTATTACATTGGAACATCCCATGCATGCGCATGCAATTTTGCACGACTGGTTCCGTTATTTATTATTTTGTTGGAATAACTTTGTTTATGCGAAGTACCACATGCATGGTGATTTCGTTGTTATTCCATTCTTTATTATTCTATTGGAATATCACAGCCGGTTATGTATTACGCTGACACAGTTCCATTATTTATTATTCTGTTAGAATAACTTTTATCTATCTGAATCTGCATGCATGGTAATTTCTTTTGTTACTCCATTCTTTATTATATTCAGTTGGTTAAAGTTTTGACTTCTATACTCCATGAAATTAGTGGAATATCCCTGATATTTACGCTTCATCCAGTATCTTTTCATGGAAATATTCTTCTGAGCATTCTTGAATTTTACTCTACAAAGAAGTATCATGTTGACAATTTGGACGTTATTAGTTCCTAGATAATTTAATTATTGAACTTGTTTTTATTGAATTCTTATATCATTGTCATCATCCTCGTGTTTATATTTTGTTGAAAGTCATCTGTGGCATGCAGTGCATAGATGGACTTGGTATGATTATGACTAGGGATTATACGGTATAATCATGACTGTAATATTACGAATGATGTGGAAAAAGTCCTCATTGGCCTGTAGTGCATTGATGGACAGTTTTTGGTATGGTTATGGCTATGGATTCTCTTCGGCTAAGGGAGCAAAGATGAATTATTTTATGGCATGATCAGGACCGTTGATGAAAACACAATTATCTTTGGCCCGTAGTGCATGGATACTTTGTGGTCGTGACACTAAATAATATCCTTGGCCTGTAGTGCAGGGATGAATTGATGATGTGGATTATTTATTAAGCTGAGTCCCAGCGATAAAAGTGATGAAAAACTTTTTAAATTATAGAAGATAGTAGATTTTATTCTCTACTTGACTCTTCTAATGGATTACTTGTTCCGTTGCAGTTAAACTTGATGTCTATTGTATTTTATCAGTTTAACATTGTTGAAGACTAATAATAATTTATTCTGCATTATCTTAGTCATAATATTTCTTACTGGGCTAGTCGAGCTCACCCTTTTGCTTTCATTGTTCTCTTCAGGAAATGAGAACGTAGTGGGGACTAGTCAGGGAATGGAGTGACAGTTCAGATGATAGCATTAGTAGTCCTCACTATTCTGTTAAATAGTGTGACAATAAATGTAATGAGGACTCCTTTGAGTGTGGATATTGTCTAGATGACAATATTCTTATTTAAAACTCTCAGTTTATGTTTTGTCGTATTTTACACGACATCTATATTATTAAGTTGTATTTGTATTTTTGTACCATGTATTTGGCGACTCAAGATGGGTGATGTATACCTATTTTGGGGGCGTCACGGTTAGTATCAAAGCTTGGGGATATGATCCCTAAATGAGATGTGAGACAAGAACTAGGAGGGAGAGAGACTCGAGAGTTCCTTCGCTAGTATGACCTACCTAAGTTTTTTTGGTATTTAATTGGTCGGTCAGAGTATAGGGATAATATGTGATATGTCAATTAACCCTTATTTTGTGACAGTGTTAAATTTGCGGAGTTATCCCGGTTTGCATCCCATTTGGTCGACAATGAGGAGCGAATGATGCGAATGTTTCTAAGAGGTTTGAAACCCGGTATACATTAATACCTCATTTCTCATAAACTTTGTTTATATTCAAATGTTATGAATAGGGCTCAGTTATTAGAGCGTGATAATGAGTTAGCACAACCAAACAATAACGACCAACAATACGATAATAATCGTACCAGTGGCAACGGCCATCAGAACAATAATGACCATCGTGGGGAAAATTATCATGCCAAGAATGGTAACCACTTCGGTGGTAATCATGACCAAGATAATAGAAGTGGAAATTTCAAGAAGAGGAGGTTCAATAAAGACAGCAGCATCAGCACCCGTTTCAAAGGAAGAGGAACGACCACCGGTCGTATGTTTCAAATGCGGACATGAGGGACACATCCGTCCAAACTGTACGTGGCAATCCAAAGCGTGATTCAATTGCGGAAAAGAAGGTCGCCTAGCTCGATTTTATCGTGTAGTGAAGTCATGTCCAGCTAGGATAGTGATGCCAAAGGATGTCTCAGACAAGTCAAAGCTGGTAGTTTAAGTGAGAGTGTTTGTCAAGGAACCCTAACGAAGTTATCATGGGTTAGTTAATTATAAATTCTTGCGAAGTCTATACCTTATTAGATACCGGTTCTACCCATTCTTTTATCTCTCTTGTTTGCGCTCAACATTTAGATTTGACCCAGAGAAGTTAGACTTTGACTTATTGGTTAAAACTTTATTAGTAGAAACCTTCGTTACCTCCACTGTTTATAAATCTTGTTGATTCAAATCAACACTTTCACGTTACCTGTCGATCTTATCTCTTTGAAAATACTTTCCTTTGATGCGATTTTAGGAATCGATTGGTTAACTACACATCATGCTTTTCATAAGGTTGTTAGCTTTCATATTCCTAACCAACCTGTTATGCAAATTCTAAAGTCAATCATTGTCATATCAAGCCATAAGTAAAAAGAGCCCCGATCCTTTCGTTGTTGACTTCCTTGTGTGTAATGCACCGAAGCCAGACTTTCTATAAGCGACATCATGAATGACGATGGCAAGTTGATAGGTATCGATGTGACATACTATCCAAGTCATGGATGAGAGTCACAGTTTTGAATGATATTTCTATTGTTAATAAATTTCCTGACGTATTCTTGAAGACTTCTTAGCCTACCCCTAGAGTGTGAAATTGAATTTTTTATTGACCCCAGTACAAAACCCATTTCTAAAACCCTCAAGTATTTCTTCACCCAAAATGAACGTATAATGTGCCAAAGACGATGGCTCGAGCTATTGAAGATTACGATCATACCATTCAATATCATCATGGAAGAGCGAACGTGGTAGCTGACGCGTTGGGTATAAGATCGTATGCGTTTACGAGTGCGATGTTGTTAACACAAAAACCCATTTCGTATAACTTACAAATGATGAAGATAGAGTTAAAGACTCTAGGGACCCTCGTGAAGATAACGAATCTACGAGTAGAATCGACTTTAATCGATAAAGTTAAAGCCGCTCAAGCTACATACTCAGAGCTGATGAATACGAAGAAGAAGGTTCAAGAGGGAGTTATTTTGAACAGCAAGAGTTGCTGAAAAGAGGAAATATCAACCCTCGATTTAATTGGCCAATTTGAAATCCTCGATCGAGTAGGAACTGTGGCCTATAGACTCATTTTACCGCCAAGTATGTCGCGTGTTCATAATGTTTTTAACGTATCAATGTTACGTAAATATGTGGATGACCCGAACCGCATTATTAAATTAGAACTAGACGATATAGCAAAAGATTTAACGTATGAGGAGATACGTGTTAAAATCTTGGATAAGAAGGATCGTATTCAACACTCAAAGGTTATACCTCAAGAGTTAGAATTTGAAATTAAGTCAAGGTATCCTCACCTCTTCGGCATACCAGGTACGTACGTAAATTTTGAGGGCAAAATTCCATAAGGAGGGGTGATTGTGAGACCCCAAATTTTACGAATAAAGATTTAAATTTTTCGAAATATTTTTTTGAATATTATGGTGTGGATTTGTTATAATATTATAGTTGTGGGTAGTATTTATAAATTTTGCAAAGTATGCAAGTTGTTGTATTATATTTTTTTTTTATCAGGGAATATCCGTACGACAGTACAATCATTGGTGGACCCCATAACGGAATTATTGTCGGATTGAGAAAATGACAAAAATATTTTTATGAAAATAACGATGGAAGTTTTACCGTTAAAACTGTTGAACTACTCAGTAGTAAAAGTAATAAAGATGTCTGGCATTAGTTGCATAGTAGCACACGGTATTGATTATTGATGCTTACGTGAGAAGTCACTCAGTTTTGTTCAATTATTGCTACAGTAATTGCTACATAGTATCTCACGTTATTTGATTCAATTATTGTCGATATTTTATATATTATTAAATCAATAATTGAGACAACGAATTTATTAATATTATTATTTGCAATATTAACGATGTCTAGAAGTTCTGCCAAGGAGAGGTTTGGTCACCTAATTGTGTGCCAATAGGAAGAAATCCTTATTGGAAATCTCACTCTTTCCTGGGAACGACCTGGTCGATTAATATTGTGAATTATAATAATGATGATAAATGTTGTTAAATATATTGAGGTGTCTTTTTATGAAGTCACGGAAGTTTATATATATATATATATATATATATATATAAATTTTATTTTATTAGTATTATTAATGTAATAAAATGTAAAAGATTTTTATATAAAATAGAATACTTTTATAAAGTTATTTGTTTTATTAGACAATAATTAGAATATATTATATTTTATTATGCATAGTATTTTTGCATAGTAAAATCTTTTTATATAAAACAGAATACTTTTATAAAGTTATTTGTTTTATTAGACAATAATTAGAATATATTATGTTTTATTATGCATAGTATTTGCATAGTGCCTGCATAGTGTTTTGCATAGTAAAATCCTTTTATATAAAACAGAATACTTTTATAAAGTTATTCATTTTATTAGATTATAAATAGAATATATTATATTTTATTGTAAACCAATCTGGATCGTTCGTTTAAAAGTAAATGAATCTGGACCGTTCATGGATTGGTTACTATTCAGTCCATTCTTCTATAAATAGAAGCTCATTCCTTCATTATTTCTTACGAATTCACTGAAACTCTAGAGAGAGAAACTGTAGAGAGAATTCTTCTTCTATAATCTTGAGCGTATTTCTTTAGCATTTTAGAAAGCTTTGAGCGTAGTGCAAGTTTCTTCAAGTATATCCCCGCCCTACCGTCGGAGTACTCTTCTTTATAAGGTAAGGGATATTTTTTTTTTCATATTCATGAAGAGAACTTCAGTTATTCCATTTTTTATTATTCTATTGGAATATCTTGTCAATGCTTTTATCTTTAACTGGTTTCCGTTATTTATTATTTTGTTAGAATAACTTTGTCTATCAAAGTACCGCATCCATGGTGATTTCATTGTTATTCCATTCTTTATTATTACATTTGGAATATCCTATCTCTGTGTGTTTTACGTGGACCTAGTTCCGTTATTTATTATTACGTTGGAATAACTCGCCTACATCTGAAGTATCGCATGCATGGTGATTTCATTATTATTCCATTCTTTATTATTCTATTGGAACATCCTCATTGCAAGGTAATTTACTTTGACACGGTTCTCGTTATTTATTATTTTGTTGGAATAACTTTGTCTGTCTGCGAAGTACCGCATGCATGGTGATTTCTTGTTATTCCATTCCTTATTATTCTATTGGAATATCCATCCGGTGCGTATTATTACGCTGACTGTTCCGTTATTTATTATTCTGTTAGAATAACCTGTCTATGCGAAGTACCGCATGCATGGTAATTTCTTTTGTTACTCCATTCTTTATTATACTTAGTTGGTTAAAGTTTTGACTTCTATACTCCATGAAATTAGTGGAATATCCTTGATATTTGCGCTTCATCCAGTATCTTTTCATGGAAATATTCTTCTGAGCATTCTTGAATTTTACTCTACAAAGAAGTATCATGTTGACAATTTGGACGTTATTAGTTCTTGGATAATTTAATTCTTGAACTTGTTTTATTGAATTCTTATATCATTGTCATCATCCTCATGTTTATATTTTGTTGAAAGTCATCTGTGGCCTGTAGTGCATAAATGGACTTGGTATGATTATGACCAGGGATTATTCGGTATAATCATGACCGTAATGTTATAAATAATATGGAAAAAGTCCTCGTTGGCCCGTAGTGCATTGATGGACAGTTTTTGGTATGGTTATGGCTATGGATTCTCTTCGGCCAAGGGAGCAAAGATGAATTATTTTATGGCATGATCAGGACCGTTGATGAAAACACAATTATCTTTGGCCCGTAGTGCATGGATAATTTGTGGTCGTGACACTAAATAATATCCTTGGCCTGTAGTGCAGGGATGAATTGATGATGTGGATTATTTATTAAGCTGAGTCCCAGCGATAAAAGTGATGAAAAACTTTTTAAATCATAGAAGATAGTAGATGTTATTCTCTACTTAACTCTTCTAATGGATTACTTGTTCCGTTGCAGTTAAACTTGATGTCTATTGTATTTTATCAGTTTAACATTGTTGAAGACTAATGATAATTTATTCTGCATTATCTTAGTCATAATATTTCTTATTGGGCTAGTTGAGCTCACCATTTTGCTTTCATTGTTCTCTTCAGGAAATGAGAACGTAGCGGGGACTAGTCGGGGAATGGAGTGACGGTTCAGATGATAGCATTAGTAGTCCTCACTATTCTGTTAAATAGTGTGACAATAAATGTAATGAGGACTCCTTTGAGTGTTGATATTGTCTAGATGACAAAATTCTTATTTAAAACTCTCAGTTTATGTTTTGTCGTATTTTACACGACAGCTGTATTATTAAGTTATATTTGTATTTTTTTACCATGTATTTGGCGACTCAAGAAGGGTGATGTATACTTATTACTGAATATCTTTGGCATGTAGTGCAAAGATGAATTGTTAATGAATATCTTTGGCCCGTAGTGCAAAGATGAACTTATTAGTATGATTATGAACATGAACTATGATTTGGTATAACCATGATCTTTGATGTTTCAGGTAAAGATAGGTAATGAAAATTATCTTCGTCCTGGGTGCAAAGAGGAATTTAGAATCACAATTATGATTATGAGTTATTCATATGATTGTGGAAATGAACTGTTGATTGATGTTACAGGGATAAAATATTGTTGGTGAACTTTTAACGTGGAGAAGATAGTAGACTTTATGGTCTATTTGACTCTTCTAATGGATTGCTCGTTCCGCTGCAACTATGTGTGACACCCCCAAAATAGGTATACATCACCCATTCTGAGTTGTCAATACATGGTACAGAAACAACTACAACTTTATTATTACAACAGTAAAATTGTGAGTTTGAATACAAATATTATCTTCTAGACAATATCTATACCCAAATAAATCCTCATCACATTTATTGATACATTATTTTACAACAATGGTGAGGACTACTAAACAACTCTCCCTAGAATTTTCATTCCATACCCCGACTCGTACTCGCTATATTCTCGCCTCCTGAGAAGAAAAATGGAACAAAAAGGTAGAATACAATAGACAACAAGTTTTAAATCAATATTCGCAGCGGAAATAATAATTCATTAGAAGAGTTAAGTAGAGAATGCAAACTACTATCTTCTATGTATGAATTTTAAAGTTCATCGTCTATTTTTTTTTATCCCTGTAACATCAATCAATATATATCTGGGATCAAATATTCATCCTTGCACTACTGAGCCAAGGACATTCATCGATTGATCATGTTCATCTAAACACTGCTCATCTTTGCACTACGGGCCAAAGATATTCATCGAAATCATTCATCTTTGCACTACTGAAGCCAAAGATATTCATCATAAATCATTCATCTTTTACTCACGGCCAAAAGATATTCAATAATATCATCATTTAAGGCCGAGGATGATGAAAATATTTTTAAAAAAACGAATCCAAAGTGAAACAAAATGACAAGGATTAAGGATTAAGGATTAGTACTTTGTTTTATCCACGTCCAAAAATACCTCAAAAATAATCATAGTGGTGTAAAATTCAAGAATGATCAAAACATGGATACAATCAAAGCTAGTATCCGAGAATAGATATTTTGATTTAAAAAAGAAAAATTTTCATTTTTCGATGAATAATCTTGTATTCGAAATAATCATCAGTATCGTGAATAGTGCCAGTATCGTGAATAGTAACTCCGACACCAAAAGTTCCAAATTTGATAAAAACTTTAGATCAATATTTCAGCATAATGATATTGAAGAAATAATATCATTACGAAAAAAAATAATATCCCTTACCTCGGAAAGATGTATTTAATCGGAATAATCGGATATAGGCTATAACTTGAACTTTCACCGTATAGCAATACTCAAAATACTCACAAGAATACGCTTGATAATATAGAGAGAGAAAACTTCAGTTTCTGGTGTGATTTTCAATTCTAACCTAAGCACCTATTTATAGAAATTGCTTAGAACACCAAAGCGTAAAATTTAATAAAATAATAATATATATTATAAATTCTCTACGCACACTTCTTGAATCTGAAAATCTGCATTCAACACATTCAAATCACATGCTAGACCCACAAAAAACGTTTTTCATATTTAAATTATTTTAAACTTCCAAAAATCAATTATTTCGGAGCTTCGGAACTTCAATAATTCACAATAAATAGCCCTTTTGTCAGAAAATTCAAATCTTGCGTGTTTTTATAGGAAATTCAATTCTCTACAACTTTGCAGAAGAAAGTTTTTCCAAATTCCAAGCAAAAATTAACCGAAATCCATAAACGGGCGATTTTAGAGGCTATAATCAAATTTCAGTCAATAAATGGGGTCCACCGACATGTTTAACATGTTTTAAACATTTATTGCAATAAAAATACTCTTCCTCCTCGTATACTCATATATCCCACATTCGTTGTAAAAATATCACCATTATTATATTATTAAAATATAATAATATATATTTAAATGAATTATTTTATCAGAAAAAGATAAAATTTCAATTTTCAACAATTGTCACATTAAAAATTTTCTCCATCTATATCCACATAAAATTAATATTTTCCTCATCATATGAATCAATAATTAATTATTCACAAATAATATTACGTAATCAATAGTAACAACCAGTGCGGTTCGTGAAAGAGGGGCTTTCCAATAAGAATTTCTCCTTACTAAGCGGCGCAATTAGGTGACCAAACCTCTCCTTAGATGTAACTTTCTAGACATTGCCAATAATGTTATCTAATAATATTATTCAGATAATATGAATTATTGCTTCGATAATGAAAAATACTTGTGTAATGACAATTATTAAAACAACAAAGAATATAAAATATCAACGCAAATTATTATTGAATCAATAAAATAAAACATCGAATAAAGATTATCGTAACCATTATTGAGTAGTGCCTTCTTATGTAAGAGTCAATAATTGGTGCAATACTGGTATCTTCTGCGTGCAACAACGCGACATCGTGTGTTTTTAACCACCGGGTATTCCAACGATTAAAATCGGTAACAACTACGCCCAGTTATTTTTAAACAACTTATATTTGTCATTTTCTTCCTCCAATCGCTTTTTCATGGGGGCCCACACATACGTCATTTCATGTCAAATAAATAATAATATTCCCTGACAGTCTGAATATTCCACGACCAAAACGAATATTCCCCACAATAATGAATATTTTATAACCACTTGTTTATTTTGAAATACTTGCGTATTACCCATAACTATCCACATTAATCAAATCAACCCTTACTATTTCAAAATAATAAATAGAGAAAATTAAATTTCATTTATTAATTATTTGGGGTCTTACACTATGGTTGAAAAGTTTTATCATCTACCATATGTTCTAAATCTCTGATTTATTACTGATGAAGGCTATTGATAATTTAATTATCTTTAGTCATGATATTCTTTACTAAGCTAGTTGTGCTCACCCTTTTACTTCACAATTCCTTTCAGGTAATAAGAGTGTTGTTGGGTCGAGCTGGGATAACATGGGAATAGAACGGTGGTCTATAGCTGTTGAGGTTCTCCCTAAATAGTATGGAAATAAATTTATTGAGAACTTTAGATAAGTGTGTCATATTGTATATGTCATTTGATATTTAATTTTGGTGAACCGAATAGGGTGAGGCGAACCCAACTTTGGAAGGGTGTTTTGCCACTACAATACAAGATGTCTAATGACATACAACCTCGTGTTATCATAAGACAGGGTTGTGCACATCCACTTGCTGAATATATTTACGAGCACTACCTATATGATCTTGGAGTTTGGTTGAAATATAATTTTCAATTGCAGAGAGTGGAGATAGTTATATGTCAAGAGAAAACTCACCATTGAAAAGAACATGATAGTAATCTTATCATTTTTTTTGGGGTCTATTGGGTCAACCAAGGATAATTCTGTGGGCATATGATATATATCATAACCTAGATGCATGGCCTCCCATGTACGAAGGTTTCCTTCCGCACTTTCCAAAGATTTTAATTTCTAAAACAGTTGTTGACTGTACCTTTATGTAAGGTGCCATTATGACGTGCTATCCAAGGTTAGGACATGAGTCACAGTTGGTATATATTTGTATCAAAACTCACAACATATGTATTGTTGTATTTTTCATGACAATTGTAGTAATAAAGTTGTAGTTGTTTTCTGTACCATGTATTTGGCGACTTAGAATGGGTTGGGTGGACTGTACCTATTTTGGGGGCGTCACACTAACCCCATCAAAGAGTCCCTCGGTCGAATCATAGAGCCACCTACTCCAGACACCCAAACACAGGCCCCTCCATCCGATATTCCCTCCTCATCCACAAATGAATCCTTCAACCTTGATCTTTCCCTCTACTCATTACAAGATCAATACAAGAGAACACCCCCTCCTTCACAAATTCCCCAACTCAATGACCTTCTTTCAGAACTGCCCACTGTCGACGTCGGGATTTTTGTGTGTCCCTTTTCGTTACTTGTTCTTTGGTGCTCTCATGTTAATATGAGATTTAATTGAAAAAACAAGTGAAAAAGGTCCGACAGGTATAATGTAGACAATTTGACTTTAAGAGTTGCCAGTTGGTGTATTTAACTGGTTGCATCAACGCAACCGAAAAGGTTTGCACATTGACCCAGTGATTTGACACTGCTAAACGGGTCTGTGAAACCAAGATTCATTTGGGTCCGGGGGCTTGATTATGCAGAGGGAAGGTGTTAGGCACCCCTCGACATCTGTGTTACCACGGTGACCGCCACTTTTCAAAGAAACTGTTGGGCTTCGGCACAGAAACGCACAGCGGAAATTAAAATTTTAAAGCAATTTCCGAAACCCTAAAACAGGATCCATGCGAATATCAATTAATTCGAGGTTTAGAGATTATACCAGATATAAACAAAAAGAGAATCAAACCGATCATTGCGCCTCGAATCTCCAATGCAATACAAACCGATTAAGCCTCTACTAGTATCCACATCGAATGCCGCATTTAACCGTCGAAACGATTCTCGCAATAAGAAGGACTTGCATGGTATTAGCCACCAAAAGGAATGGATTTTCTAAAACTGCTTTCTCTCTAGTCTCTCTCTAAGAAATGGCTAGGGTTTTCAATTATAATATGTTACCCTAAGTAGTCGCTATATATCATATATATAGTAGTTAAAAGGAATCGATTAAATCAAAACCTAATTTCATAAAATCCGAATTTATATATATATATATATCTCTTAATTAAGTCTTACTTAATTAATATACATATATACAATTATCCTTTTAATTTAAATTAAGTGATTTAAATACTATTAATCATATTAATATATTTAAATCCTTAAAATTTAAATTAATTCCTTTTAAATAACGTTCTATGTGTGTGACCTATAGGTTATTATTACGTTGGCAATAATTTTAAAATCATATTATAAAATTATAAATAAAAGGAGCGACATCTAATAATGCATCACTTTGCTACCCAAGTAATAATAAGATCGATGATTCGATGCAACCTTTTAAATGACCAATGTTTCAATGTAATTTAATCCTTTTAACCTTAATATCCTAGATTAAACTCGAGTCATGGAATGTGTCATACTCTTCATAATTTAATCTGAGTTTTCTTGATCAATGAGTAGACTATATGAAACAAATCACTATTTGAGCTTGGCCATGCATTTCATAGTCCTACTCAATCAATCAGAGGCCTATGGATATCACCCATAATATATAGGATGGTTAAATTCCATCTAGATCACTCATATTTCTCACACGATTAATGATGAACCCAATAATCACCTTTATAGTCCACCTATTAAAGGTGACATTTGATGATATCAAAGTACATAAATTCTCGTGTAGTAATATAGCGATTTCGTGTCGGAGGACCATTACATCATTGTCACTATGAGAATTGCTAATGACACTTCGTAGCATAATGCTTCATATAGAATTCTCATGGTGGAGTCCATCCGATTACATCGTTCTCTAACATGTACCTATGCATTGACTTAATATCTCATATATTTATGACCAATGAGATTTGGTCATCAATCATCCCACATACTAGTCTCAATGCATCATTGTTGTCCCATCAACAATGATACTCGACTTAGGGACATTTAAGAACACTGATACTAATGGTAATATATAATCTCATGTCCAAGTCACATACTTGAAACTATATAATTTGTATCACTATTCTAAGGAATTTTATTATGTTAACAATTATATTACGCAGTAAATAAAACCATAATAAAATCATATATTTATTCAATCAAATATAATATCAAAACGTTAAGCAATTATATCAAATAATTGGCCTCTAGGGCATAAACTCTAACAGAAACTATTATATGAATGTGTATGTGTGTGTGGATCAGTGTGCAATTATTTGGAAGTAGTGTTGTACCTCGTTCATACCTATATACATAGGGTTTGATTTTATAGAAAAATTCAGTTTTAAACAAGATATAGCAATGACATTTTATAAAAGAGGTTTTTTCAAACCCTGTGCTCAACAACAATTGAGGCCTTTGATACTTCCATTTTATTATTAAATGTTCGGCTTATTTGCTTTTATTTTCGAGATGCAAAGCATTCTCGAGAAAATAATATACAACAGTGCCGAACTCCTCATGGGCATGACAGCCATCTAAGGAAATTTAGACATTGTAAATAATGTACAAGCTACTCACAGCTGAAAAATATCCATCATGGGAACCGAATCTAGATTCAGTAGACTGAATCTGTGATCACATGATTCCTAGGCTCACATGATACTGCAGTTTATATGGAAAGCGATGGCGAGCGCTTATATATAAAAGTCAGTAAATATATATATATAGGCAGGATCAACCACCACGAAAGCAACTCCATGGGGGATCGAAAATGTAAATATATAAAAGCGGTAATATATATATATATATATATATATATATATATATATGGATACATGATCAACCACCACAAAGTAAACTCTGTGGGGATGAAATGTAAATAAAGTCAGTAAAAGCGATTAATCGCCACGAAGTAAACTCAAAAGGGAGATTTAAAAAGTAAATAAAGTCAGAAAAGCGATCAAGCGCCCACGAAGTAAACTCCAGGCGAGACAAAATGTAAATAAAATTTAAAAGGCCACGAAGTAAACTCCGAACTGATGAAATGTAAATATATATATATATATGTACAAATATATATATATATATATATATATATATATAAAGCAATAAACGCACCGGATGAGAATCCAGGCTCATCGAATATGTACGAGAACAATTATATATATATATAAGAGTAAATGCTCCGGATGTAAAATCCAGGCTAATCGGATATGTCCGATAACAATTATATATATAAGTATATATATATAAGCAAAAAACGCTCCAGACCGAAGTCTAGGCTTAATAGAGGCATAACTCGATAATGTTAGTCCATATATGAAATATATACATATATAAGTATATATATACAAACAGTAATGAAAACCACGGACCGAAGTCCGGGCAAACGCACACAACACGACTCTGAATGTGTATAACAGTGTGTGCTAATATGAGAAGAAGGCTTTATATAATGTGAGAAGGCTTACGGTAGCATGCCAAAGTAGACTTCTATGACTTTAAATTGATAAACACTTTCGGCTCACGGATAAAAGATAGCTATATGTGAGCTAACAAGTGTTTAAAGATGAGGAAACACTCAAAAATATATATATCTGAGTAAAATAGAGCAGGGGCTTCCTCGCTTTTCCTCTCCTTCTCTTCTTCAAATGGCTTACCCCAAGGCTCATATTTATAGACGGATGGTCGCAGTACACTGCAGGTAGCATGATTGTACCTAAGCGGTGGTCGTGGTGCATCCGAGCCTCATGGGTCTTGTCGTCTCGAAATCGTGCACTCATACCTCGTAATGTCCGCTCGAACTTGCAGAACTTCAATCTGAGCATTCGAACGAGGTATATCTGACCTTCTTTGGACTGCTTGTGTCGAGAGTTACGCAATGAAATGGATTAGAGGTTGTACGAAGTCAAGAAGAGGGGTGTATGCCCATGGTCTTCAAGCTTCAAATTCTATCCAAAGTACTGCCACGCGTAATAGTCACTTGAGATTGTTACTCCTTGGTTCTTGTGGGACATTGTTGGATGTATGTATGTATGATGTGTTGAGACGACGCGTAAGTGTTGAAGGGGCAAGATGATGTTTGACTCTTCGTCGGGGTTATCGCCAGTTTGAGTTGAAAGTAGACGTTGCTCATGGTTACATCTGAGATTAGACTACTTGTTGGTATGCCACGATATCATCTTGTGAGAGAAAACATTGAGGCGGTAAGACGACGTTTTGACTCCTCACCGGGGTTATCGTCGGTTTGAGCGGAAAGCAGACGTTGCTCAGGGTTACATCTGAGATTGAACTGCCTATTTATATGCCTCAATGTCATCTGTGAGTGTGCCTATCTGCTCGTTGTTAGCTTCGGCTCTGAGGTATGAGTGCCTCGGCAGGAGGTCTGAGCTTGAAGCTGATCGCATGTGTTTGAAATAAACAATTCCGTAGTTATCGCCGGAACTACAAAAACATTCCTTGGGGCTATCACCAAGGATGGAGTCGCTACTCCCAGTGTTGTTTCTGGGACTAGAACTGAATGTCACGGTGTTATCGCCGAGACAGAACTGTCATCTTCGGTGTTGTTGCCAGTCTTTTCATATGCATATCTCGGGGTTATCTCCGAGATTGGAAATGACATTTTTGATTTGTGTTCCGGGTTGGAACTGATGCTCCCGGTTTGTGTTCTAGGTTTGAACTGATGTTCCCGGTTTGTGTTCTGGGTTGTAACTGAACTTCCGGTAGTATCCGGAATGGATGTCAGTTGTCTTTTAGGGTTATCTCTGAAAGACAAATCTGCCCTCCTGCAATGTCAGTAACAGGCGTGCAGAAAATTTTGAGTGTCTACAGATGCCCCTCTTTATCATATTCATGCATTGCAAGGCATGGATAGGATAAAGAATCCTAGACACTTGAAATGTAAGCAAGATAAACATGATGTTATATGCAGCAACATGATGAAAATGTATGATGCATGATTGTCAGGTAATCCTATTGGGATGACAATTAGTGATGGCTTGGACATGCGATCCAAGTCTCTAAGGACATTGACGTTGGGGCTATCACCAAAGTCTTGAATCGTAGACACTGGCTTATATTCCATAGAGGTACCTCTTGTGTGTAAGAGATCTGTGGGGATAAGGCTTTGTCTGTTTGAGGATGTGTATAACATATTTCCTCATTCTGTCAGAGTTACTACCAACAGTTTGTCGTCGTCAGGGTTGCCCGACCTTCGTTGATGTGTGTATCACCGGATAAATCCCTGCTGGGTGTATTGTCAAGGTTGATTGACCTTCATTGATGTATGTGTCAATGGTAGAATTGCGTTGTAACCCCCGCTGGGGATACGTGGATGAGTTTCTTCGATGGGTTTACTTGTCATCGGCTGACATGACGTCAAGGTTGCTTGACCTTCATTGATGTGTGTATAAATGGTTGCATTGCGTTGTAACCCCCGCCGGGGATACATAGATGCTGGAAAGATGTGCGTTGTGACCCCCATCGGGGATACTTTATTAGTTGATAAATTTAGCATTGTAACCCCCGCCGGGGAGGTTTGGTATTTTGTGGTTTTACGTTGTAACCCCAACCGGGGAGGTTTAGGGTTGTGACCCTGCAAATGATGGCATCAGACCTTTGTGGGGTATTGTCGACCATGATCTGTGAAAGATGAGCTCATTGGTATAGTATACCCTGCATTCAGGCGAATACCATTGAGACGAAGGGAGTTTAACTCTGACCGACAAGAAACCAGGACTTCAGGCTATTCCGCTCAATCGCATAACATTTTTATTCCTGATTTGGCCTTTTTAGCTTGTGAGACCTCCTTTGTAACTCTAACTGGAGTGAGCCAAAAGTGTGGGACCAATGTAGAAGTGCCACAAGTACACCTGCAGGAGTCACAGGTGAGCCTGCGGCCAACCGTGCCTATGTATAGGCCAATGGTTGCTTTCATAAGTCATTTTCAAGTTGCGCAGCGAAGGAAATCTGAGAGCTCTTCTTCAGATCTACTGAGTTCAGGCAATTTTCTGTATATTCTGCCACCGTACAAGTGTTTTTCACTGTCCTAGTAACGTGTGCATGTATTTTTTTTCAGTTTCTATCCGTTGGAAAATGACTTATCACATGAAATGCATTTAGACACATAGTAGTGAATATGCATGCTGATATGACTTGATAAAAAATATTCAACATAGCAAATGTTAGTATTAAACCATGCTGAACATAATGATGTGAAAAAATTTGACTTTTGAAACAGTCAAATTGGCACCTTTTACTGTCATTTCTTATCCTATCTGAGGACAAATGAGTAAAGGTAGAAAAGCAAAATAATCCTGGTAATTAGACTACACTTATATATTTTTTTACTGTGATGTGATAATGCATGTAGGATGTATATGACTGTGTATAGGTGTGCTACTGAATGGCCACCTAGCCATGCCTATGTGCATGTGGATAGTCCCATTTACAAAGGGGGCTATGGAATTTTTTTTCCAAAATGTAGGTATTGTGTAGTCATGCATTTTTTAACTCTACTGTAGATGTATGTTAAAACAATGCATTTTGAAAAGCTCCAGGTAAGAAATTACCACACCCTTTACGAGGTGATTTGGAGACTTGTTGTCCGGATATTATGGATCCGGATCAGTAGAGTAGTTCATGAAGACCACTTACGGTATGCGGAGGAGAGCTTACGAAGAACCTCAACGTCGTTACGCTCGAGACTGACCTCGTCGTTTAGTGGAGGCGGTGATACATCCTATTCGGGTTGAAGTGCCAAATGTTGAGGACGAGGAGGAGGATTTACCGATCGAAGTTCCTGCTCCTGCTGTACGTGTTCCCCATAGGGAATTGCCAAGTATTCAAGTGGAAAACCCAGATCTTCTGGGTGACTTGAGTAGGCATCCTTCAGTATACCTGCACGCAAACGAGGTATGAAGTTAGATCTTTAATCTTCCTTATTTCCTATTGATGAGGAGTCAAGGATTCTGATGTTGATCTGTATTTGATGTAAGTTCCCAGCTTCACACAACCTCGAGGGAACTAGTTTAGCATCACCTCTATGTATCAAGCTTTGCATGATGACTATAGAGCGATCGTCCATGGCTAGGGATTTGGGATGTTCTTCTCCATTCTACCCCGTCGTTGTCCCTGGGGTTACCTCAGGGTATTATCTGAGCTGTGGTTTCACCAGACTCAGTCACTCCATTTGTTGGACTGTGAGGTGATGATGACGCCAATGGATTGGTGGTTTATCACAGGTATGGAGTTTGGAGGGGATCTAGTGCCTTGCACGACGGATATTACCCCTACTACCGTCAGATCCTTGTTGGGAGTTCCGACGAGGCGCTTCGAGGCGCGGGGACTGCTTACATATGGGTCCTTTGAGCGTAGATGCTATGAGTGGGCTGTTGAGTGAGCCCATACCTAATGATGTGAGAGTCAGGGATCGCATTCTTTGGCGATTGTTCCTAATGATCATTAGGGGCTGCTTCATAGCAGATAACTCTTCTACGATGTCCATTGCTTTGATCAACGCCACTCGACACGCAGACGGTAAATGAGAGTATGATTGGGGTTCCTACACCTTTGCCTATTTCCTCAGGGGAATGCGCATGCGATCACAGGGCTTGACCGAGGCGTGGTTAGGATTCTACCCATTTCTGCTGGTGAGTGTTTCTCTTGTCTTTTCCCATGTATAGGTTAAGAGTGTTGACTGACAGCAGATGTTTGCCTTTGTGTTGGAAGTTTTGGGCCTATGAGAGGCTTCCCTGTTTGCGTCCTGTGAGCGTGTTAGGTTTAGATACCTATCCACGAGGATGGAGATGGCATCATTCCATCTTTGCGGAGGTCCCTGTTCTTTGAGGGTTTCACTCATTATCGCCTCTGATTGGAGTTGTTGACGGTAGATGTCATCACATGGATTCCCTACTCGGAGAGCATTTGGAGTTAGTTTTGAGGATGGGTACCCATTTGGAGTAGAGTCGTCATTTCCACCCGCAGATTCCTCTCTTCATAGATGGAGGATGGGAGCTCTATTTAGGAGAGCGTCTTATTAAAAGCACTCACAGGAGAGATCCGTATGCCGATCTTGCCTCCTCATCGAGCGTTATTGGCTGTTTCACGATCCACCGTCATTGACATCCCATTGATGGGGATTGACGGTTTTACATTGTCAGAGGGCCCCTGGTCTCAGAAGATGTTCCAGCATTGGTGGATCCCTCGTACTATTGGAGCTCAGACCTACGCCACACAGTTTATGGGGGATATGGTTCCAGAATCCATGATGATGACAGATTGGCTAGCCTGTGTCAGAGATCCGACTCATGTGACACAGATTAACAGATTGACTCGGCAGCAAGACCGGTCACATCTTTTCATTCGGCATTTGGGCAGAGATCCTTCAAAGACAGATACTTTTGATCCTTCTAGCTCTGGCGCTGGCCCCTCAGGTGACCCATATGGCTTTGTCGGTGCAGATCCTCCCTTGTATCAGCCTGACATCCCTGTAGATAGAGATCCAATGACTCAGGAGGAGTTACATCAGGTGGACAGTATCGATGATTTAGACATCGACACCATTGACTTTTTCTGATGTATTTCTCGCTATCTCTTTTGATAGGCCTCTGTTAGCTGCTGGGTAGCTTTGCCCTATTTCCCTGTATTTTAGCTGTACAAAGATGTATTAGATGATGATATAGTTAGGAATGTATATACAGTTTTCCATTCCCTATATCATATTGCCATCTATTATATCATGCATGTTATTATGTTATGCATATGCATGTATGTCTAGAGATATTCAACATTAACCCCTGGATGGTCTTATAACATGGCCCGTACAGATGTCTTCTTCGACAGTTAGCCATATTGATCATACCCCTCCATTTTTGGTGGTATCTGGTATGCGCTCATGGTATGATAGTATATCACCATCAGACATGGTGATCGTAGATGATTTGCTTCAGCATACTATGACCCTATTGATGTTTCAGGTTCCCACAGGATTTGTAGAGGGTATGCTAGAGCATTGGGTATCGGAGGGGCAGGTTTTTCGATTTGGGACCCAGGAGTTGACTCTTACTTTGGAGGAGTATGCATGGTTGGCGTCTTTGCCACCGGATGCACCTTGCATGCATATTGTTGGGCTTGACGCGAAGCGCATAAATAAAATTAAATTTTAAAGAAATTTTCGAAACCCTAAAATAGGATCCATGCGAAAATCAATTAATTCAGAGGTTTAGAGATTATACGGATATAAACAAAAGCGAGAATCAAGCCATTGCATACTCGAATCTCCAACGCAATACAAACCGATTAACTTCTCTACAGTATCCATATTTAACGCCGCATATCGAACCGTCGAACGATTCTCGCAATAAGAAGGACTTGCGGTACTAGCCACCAAAAGGAATGGATTTTGAAACCTGCTTTCTCTCTAGTCTCTCTCTAAGCGGCTAGGGTTTTTCAATTATGATATCTTACCCTAAGTAGTCGCTATATATCATATATATAGTAGTTAAAAGGAATTAATCAAATCAAAACCTAATTTTATAAAATCCAAATTTATATATATATATATATATCTCTTAATTAAGTCTTACTTAATTAATATACATATATACAAATTATCCTTTTAATTTAAATTAAATGATTTAAATACTATTAATCATATTAATATATTTAAATCCTTAAAATTTAAATTAATTCCCTTTAAATAACGTTACTATGTGTATGACCTATATAGGTTATTATTACGTTGGCAATAATTTTAAAATCATATTATAAAATTATAAATAAAGGAGCGACATCTAGTAATGCATCACTGCTACCCAAGTAATAATAAGATCGATGATTCGATGCAACCTTTTAAGTGACCAATGTTTCAATGTAATTTAATCCTTTTAACCTTAATATCCTAGATTAAACCTGAGTCATGGAATGTGTCATACTCTTCATAATTTAATCGAGTTTTCTTGATCAATGAGTAGACTATATGAAACAAATCACTATTTGAGCATGGCCATGCATTTCATAGTCCTACTCAATCAAGAGGCCTATGGATATCACCCATAATATATAGGATGGTTAAATTCCATCTAGATCACTCATATTTCTCACACGATTAATGATGAACCCAATAATCACCTTTATAGTCCACCCTATTAAAGGTGACATTTGATGATATCAAAGTACATAAATTCTCGTAGTAATAATATAAGCGATTTCGGTGTCGGAGGACCATTACATCATTGTCACTATGAGAATTGCTAACGACACTTCGCATAATGCTCCATATAGAATTCTCATGGTGGGTCCATCCGATTACATCGTTCTCAACACATGTACCTGTGCATTGACTTAATATCTCATATATTTATGACCAATGAGATTTGGTCATCGGTCGATCCACATACTAGTCTCAATGCATCATTGTTGTCCCATCAACAATGATACTCGATTAAGGACATTTAAGAACAACGATACTAATGGTAATATATAATCTCATGTTCAAGTCACATACTTGAAACTATATAATTTGTATCACTATTCTAAGGAATTTTATTATGTTAACAATTATATTACGCAAAGAAAATAAAACCATAATAAAATCATATATTTATTCAATCAAATATAATATCAAAACGTTAAGCAATTATATCAAATAATTGGCCTCTAGGGCATAAACTCTAACAGCCTCCCACTTGCACTAGAGCCAATCACTCATGTATCTAATACCCATGGAACTAGTGTGATCGTCGTTTCCTGCTGCGACAAAGCCTTGGTTAGTGGATCTGCGCAACATTATCATCTGTTGGCACTCTTCCTATATGTACATCTCTCTATCAATGATTTCACGGATGAGATGGTACCGCTTAAGTATATGCTTGGATCGTTGGTGAGATCTGGGTTCCTTAGCTTTGTCTGATGGCTCCATTATTATCACAAAGATAGAAACAACCGGATCAACAATGGTTGGAACAACACCAAGTTCGATGATGAACTTTTAATCCATCTGACCTCCTTAGTCATTGCGAGAAGCGATAATATACTCACCTCTGTTATAGAATCGACTCATCTCTTGCTTTGAACTTTTCCATTCAACACACACACCATTAAGGCAAAACACAAAACTTTGGATGAGACTTATAGTCATCATTGTCGATCCGAAACTAACATCTGTGTAACCCTTTCTTTGCTAGTTCGTCTTCACCTCCATATACCAAGAATGAATCCTTAGTCCTTTTCGGTACTTGAGGATATTCTTGATCGCCATCCGATGACCTTCACCGGATTCGACTGATATCTCCGCTCATCATGCTCAAAGCATACGAGACATCCGGGACGAGTACATATCATTGCATACATGATAGATCCAATTGCCGGAAGCATAAGGGATCTTTCTCATCGCTCCTCATCATCTTGTTATTTAGGACATTGGGCCTTAGAGATCTTTACACCATGAGTCACAGTAAGTTTCCTCTTTTACGCCTCTTGCATCTTTGAACTGCTTTCAACACTTTATCAATATATGTACTTTGACTTAGGTAGAGCATTTTCTTGATCTATCTCTATAGATCCTGATACCTAAAATGTAAGCAGCATCGCCCAAATCTTTCATGGAGAAACATTTTCCTAGCCATGTTTTTACGGCCTGTAAGGAAGGAATGTCATTCCCAATAATTTATATGTCATCAACATATAATACTAGGAATACAATGTGACTCCACTAACCTTCTTATATACACAAGGTTCATCTTTATTTTAATAAAGCCAAATTCTTTATTCGCTTCATCAAATCGAAGATTCCAATTCGAGAGGCTTGCTTCAATCCATAAATGGATCGTTGCGGTTTACATACCTTTCCGGCATCCTTTGGGTGGCAAAACCCTCGAGGTTGTGTCATATACACATCCTCGAGGAGATTTCCGTTAAGGAAAGCGGTTTTGACATCCATCCGCCAGATTTACGTAATCATAAAAAAGTCGCAATAGCAAGTAAGATCCTGATGGATTTAACCATTGCCACTTTGGAGAGAAGGTTTCATCATAGTACGGCCTTTGTAGGTTTGTACATTTACCATCCATATCGGTTTTCTTCTTGAAAACCCACTTGCACCGATTGGTTTTTTCCTTGGTGGATCAACCAGAGTCCATACTTGGTTAGTATACATGGAGTCCATCTCGATTTCATGGCTTCAAGCCATTTCTCGAATCTGGTCCATTCATAGCTTCTTGGTAGGAAGCGGGCTCATCTTGATCTATGAGCATCACATCGCCGTTTTGAGTCACAAGATATCCATAATATCTCTCGTGCTCTTGGCGTGTCCTACCGATCTCTGAATGACTTGTGTAATTTGAAGCGAGTTCACTTTCCACAATTTCTTGTGGTTCCCGCTCATGTTCCAACTCGAGTTCAATGATATTTTGTGGTTCTCGAATTTCTTGAGTTCTACTTTCTCCCACTGCTTCCTTTAGAGACAAATTCTCTTTCTAGAAAAATACCGTTCAAGCAACAACCACTTTGTTCTCGTAAGGTTTGTAGAAATAATACCTTTTGTTTCCTTTGGGTATCCCACAAAATTATATTTGTCGATTTGGGTCCGAAGCTTGTCGAATTCGGGACGTTTTACTGAGCACCTCGCAACCCCAAATCTTCATGAAGCGACTTATACTAGGGCGTTTCCCAGTCCACATTTCATATGGTGTCTTGAACCGTCTTTGTAGGAACACGGTTAAGTGTGAATGCAAATTGTCTCTCTAGGGCATGACCCCGAAGCTTATTGGAAGATCTGCATGACTCATCATTGATCGTACCATGTCCAACAAGGTTCAATTCCTCCTCTCGATATACACCATTCCATTGCGGTGTTCCAGGGAGGAGTGAGTGTGATATAATACCACACTCCTTTAGAAGGTCATCAAAGTCTTGGCTTAAGTATTCACCTCCTCGATCGGATCGAAGAGCTTTTATGCTTTTGCCAAATTGGTTTTGAACTTCATTCTTGAATTCCTTGAACTTTTCAAAGGATTTTGTGTCTCATAAGATACACATATCCATATCTACTAAAGTCATCGATAAATGTAATGAAGTAATAAAACCTACCTCTTGCTAACGAACTCATGGGTCCACATACATCACTATGTATAAGTCCCAATACATCGCTAGCTTGCTTCAACATGTCCAATGAAAGGGGCTTTAGTCATCTTGCCTAATAAACAAGACTCGCATTTCTCATATGATTCAAAATCAAATGAATCCAAGAACCCATCTTTATGGAGTTTGGATATGCGTTTCTCATTTATATGGCCTAAACGACGATGCCGAGATATGTCGGATTTGAATCATTTGATTTAAATCATTTTGTATTTATGTTATAGATAGGCATTTCTAAATCAAGAATATAGAGACCGTTAAACAATTGTGCAACACCATAACAAATATCATTTAAGTAAAACAAACAACGATTGTTCTTTATTATAAATGAAAACCTTTCTTGTCCAAACAAGAAATGCGAAATAATGTTTTTGCTTATAAGCGAGTACAAAATAACAATCTTCTAATTCTAAAACTAGCCCGGTGGCAAAGATAAATGATAAGTTCCTACGGCCGGTCAAAAGAACTTTTTTGCTCTATTTCCAACTCGTAGGTCAACCTCTCCTTTCGCCAAAGTTCTACTCCTTCGGAGTCCCTGCACATTAACACAAATGTGAGAACCACATCCAGTATCCAATACCCATGATGTAGAAGTAGACAAGTTGACTTCTATAACATATATACCTGAATCAGAAGTCGTACTTCCTTTTCTTTTCTTCACTTCTTCCAGATAAGCATGACAGTTCCTTTTCCAGTGTCCAGGTTTTCAAGCGTATGACATTCACCTTCTTTAGCCACCCCACCTTTAGGTTTTAAAGCCTGTTTGGTTTAGGAATTGGGTTTGGCAAAAGATTTAGATCCTATCTTCTTCTTGCCTTTCCAATTTCCCTTAGCATTCCCCTTTTGCACCATCATTATGGGAGCGGGTCCTGCCTTTTTCATGTTGTTCTCGGCAGTTCTTAACATGCTCAACAACTCAGTAAGGGGTTTCTCAATTTCATTCATAAGATAGTTCATAACAAATTGAGAGTAGCTGTTGTTCAAAGATTGCAAAACAAGGTCAGTTTGGGCTTCCGGGGTGATTGGAAAACCCAACCTATCAAGGTACTCAATATACCCAATCAATTTCAGCACATGTGGACCAACTGGATCACGTTCACCCATTTTGCAGTGATACAACGCCTTGCTTGTATCATACCTCTCTGTCGAGCATGCCCTTGAACAATTTCTTGAGATGCTCGATCATCTCATAAGCATCCATTAACTCATGTTGCTTCGAAGCTCGGCGTTCATGGTTGCTAGCATGACACAACTCACATCCAGAGCATCATCTTGATGCTTCTTGTAAGCATTATTAGCCGCGCGTGGTGCGATGACAAATTGGTCTTTGCAGGAATGGGCCCATCAAGGACATATAGCTTACGCCTCTTGTTTGAGGACAATCCTCAAGTTCCTATGCCAGTCAAGGAAATTAATTCCACTTAGCTTGTCCTTTTCAAGGACTGATCGTAATGAAAGACTATTTGTGTTGTTGTTGTTTGCCATTTGATATCTACAATTTATAAGTGCAACAATAATAAGTCAAATTATAGAGTTGATATTATATAATTGATAATAGTACATTCAAAATATACCTCCCACTATTTTATTCAAATTAATAGCCCTCACCATTAATTCGAAGCATTTTCTATTAAATCTTTCTAGTGAGCCAAGATCCATATTTCATTATGCCTTAAGTTAGCTTTGGCTATTCTCTCAAAACATAATTATTTAGGTAGACAACCCTTTGTCAATTATATCATATATAACTCCTGGATAGTTTGGTAAACAACATTTGTTTCTAGTCCATCTAATGGTACCAACCAAACTCTATGCCTCTAAGTCCACAATCCTATTGAGATAACTTAGTTAAGTTTCACCCAATGATTTTAATAGTTTGGATATCACAATTATCCTATCGCATCTTACCTAGATAAATAGGGTACTTTGCTTTGGCAAACCTACATCTATCGATCAAGGTCTTGATGAGTGTTATTCATTGGAAGGCATCCGATTTAGACTTAATAATTTAATGAGGATTTTATTAATTTAGATCTCACCAATTTTAATCTTGTTAAGCATGCATTATTAATCATATCATATCACATACAAGCATAAATAAAGTGCAAAATTAAATGTGTCACGATTATGGCCCAATCCATCGTCAATCTTTTCAAGCTAATGAAAGATTGAAGGTCAATCTAAGGTGGTAAAAGATATTAAAATAAATAACTTCCTTGGATCTTCCTCTAGCATCGCCTCCTCTCCATCATCATCTTTCTATTGTGTTCTCCATCTTGACATCTTCATCAATTCTGATTATTACATGACATAAAGAAACCTCGAGTTACATTCGAGGGGATTTAGATGAGAAGAGAATATTACATTAGAATTTATAGAAAGGCACGACATGCAAGCCGTATTTCAAAACCAAAAACCACTAACCTATAGGGGTCAAAAGGCCATAATCATGCACCATGCATATCACAATAAGCACATAACAATTTATATATAATTAAAGAAAACTATATATAAAATATAGGGGACACGACCATCGCAAGGCTGCTTACGGGGGGGTCCAGGGGGGTCTCCCACAGCGGTGGTCCTACGATGATCGGCAATACCCCACAAAAAAAAAATTCAACTACATTCTGTATTGCAGATTTTTTTCCATACGAATCTCTGAAATAGTTTCAGAATCATACATTTTAATCCACCAAAACACCCATGATAACAAATCATATATGTCGATTTGATTTAATCATATTAAAACGAATAACAATTACACCGAATTTATCATATATTTCCAGTTTCGATTAATCATATTAAAACGAATAACAGTACACCCAGAATTTATCATATATTTCAAGTTTTGATTAATCATATTAAAACGATTCTTCATGCTTCTAATCCGATTAGAATAGTTATATTGTTATTCCACCGATTAAAGATACGATTAACAGTATCATCATATATATTACCAGAATACACATACAACGGAATATCATATATTCAATTTTATATCGGTAAACATGCATCATCATATATCATATATATCGAATACAATTAAAACGCAGCGTAATGAATTAATCTTTTTATGCAAGTAGCTCGATACCACCGCTTGGCTTGACGCATTTAAACGCATAAAATGAAATTAAAATTTTAAAGCAATTTTCGAAACCCTAAAACAGGATCCATGCGAAAATCAATTAATTCAGAGGTTTAGAGATTATACCAGATATAAACAAAAACGAGAATCTAAAACCGATCACGCCTCTCGAATCTCCAACGCAATACAAACCGATTAAGCCTCTACTATTATCCATATCTGAGCCTTATTTAAGCAAAACGAACGATTCTCGCAATAAGAAGGACTTGCGGTACTAGCCACCAAAAGGAATGGATTTTGAAACTGCTTTCTCTCTAGTCTCTCTCTAAGAATGGCTAGGGTTTTCAATTATGATATCTTACCCTAAGTAGGCTGCTATATATCATATATATAGTAGTTAAAAGGAATTAATCAAATCAAAACCTAATTTTATAAAATCCGAATTTATATATATATATATATATATATATATATATATATATATCTTTAATTAAGTCTTACTTAATTAATATACATATATACAAATTATCCTTTTAATTTAAATTAAGTGATTTAAATACTATTAATCATATTAATATATTTAAATCCTTAAAATTTAAATTAATTCCCTTTAAATAACGTTACATGTGTGTGACCTATATAGGTTATTATTACGTTGGCAATAATTTTAAAATTATATTATAAAATTATAAGCAAAGTGAGCGGCATCTAGTAATGCATCATCGCTACCCAAGTAATAATAAGATCGATGATTCGATGCAACCTTTTACGTGACCAATGTTTCAATGTAATTTAATCCTTTTAACCTTAATATCCTAGATTAAACTTCGAGTCATGGAATGTGTCATACTCTTCATAATTTAATCTGAGTTTTCTTGATCAATGAGTAGACTATATGAAACAAATCACTATTTGAGCATGGCCATACATTTCATAGTCCTACTCAATCAAGAGGCCTATGGATATCACCCATAATATATAGGATGGTTAAATTCCATCTAGATCACTCATATTTCTCACACGATTAATGATGAACCCAATAATCACCTTTATAGTCCACCTATTAAAGGTGACATTTGATGATATCAAAGTACATAAATTCTCGTGTAGTAATATAGTGATTTCGTGTTCTGAGGACCATTACATCATTGTCACTATGAGAATTGCTAAACGACACTTCGCATAATGCTCCATATAGAATTCTCATGGTGGAGTCCATCCGATTACATCGTTCTCAACATGTACTATGCATTGACTTAATATCTCATATATTTATGACCAAAGTGAGATTTGGTCATCAATCGATCCACATACTAGTCTCAATGCATCATTGTTGTCCCATCAACAATGATACTCGACTAGGGACATTTAAGAACACTGATACTAATGGTAATATATAATCTCATGTTCAAGTCACATACTTGAAACTATATAATTTGTATCACTATTCTAAGGAATTTTATTATGTTAACAATTATATTACGCAGTAAATAAAACCATAATAAAATCATATATTTATTCAATCAAATATATAATATCAAAACGTTAAGCAATTATATCAAATAATTGGCCTCTAGGGCATAAACTCTAACACATATGGCTATTGGAGACATGAGCAGACAGTTCATGACCCTCACCAGATTGAGGCGTAGAGTGGTCTAGGACAAGATTACATCCGACCACGTGATATCCCAGCATTTTCTGTTTGACAGATTTGGCTTTGAGGATAGTTATGCATAGCATTCCGGGGATTTCACCACACCGGAGGACCATTGGCGTTCAGCTAAAGTAGATGTACTGCTTCTATGCGTATTGGCATACGTCTTCATGCCACGGTACATGGATGAGCTGGATATCGGTGTCATTATGGCAGTGAGAGCTCTCAGGGAGGGTCATACCATTGTACCGATGATCATTGCAGAGACTCTGAGGTCATCTACATCTTCTTTGCACTTATCCGTGAAGAGTGTTTACAGTAGCTTTCGGCCATGCTTTGTATGTGTGGTTTATGTCACACTTGAGACCGATTGACACATTTAGACGGCAGGGGTTTTGTTTCACCCATGATATAGCCATGTCGTACTCCTTCCAGCCTGCGGGGTATACAAATGTTATATCATGGTTAGCTTTTCTGGAAGGGATTAGGGATCCGTTTGCCATATTGTTGTGTTCAAGGCTTAGTTCACCCTATAGCTTCATTACTTATGCTCCGGGCATGGATTATCTCCCTCTAGCTGGTTTGAGGGGCATGATCACTTACCACCCATTGGCCATTATGTGTCAGTTTGACCAGTTTCAAGATTTTCATCCATATGAGGGGGCAGTGAGTCAGCGCTTCGCTTCACACCGTTTATCAGCGGAGGACAGATCCAGGTTGTATGCCTATTGGGATCTATGAGGGCTGGCTGGATTTTCTATTAGTCATCCGGGTTGTTCTGCAGAGTATTTCGCATGGATAGAGACAGAGACTACATCGACTGCGGCAGTATCCACAGTGTAGGGGATTGATTCTGACGATGAGGAGCCTATAAAGGAGGCCATTATTCCCAATGATGATTTGATCATTTGGTTGCCAAAGATCTCGTGATGGATTCTCCCCACCGAGTGCCATTTGTTACCCGAAGATTCAAAGCCACGATGTTTGGAGCAGAGCTTATATCTGATGACCTATGAGAGAGATCAGGCTAGGGCCGCGATGTTGACAGCTCTTGATGGGAGAGACGTCGCTCTATTAGAGAGGGATGAGGCTATATTAGCTAGGGGTGCATTGATTGGGGAGCGAGTTGCCGCCTTATCTGCTAAGGATGTGGCCATTGTAGATAGTACTTCCGTTAGATCCCAGATGACTGTCAGTCTTGCCGACATGAATGCTTACATTGATGAACATTATTCCACCATGCAGTTAGCCTCTGATCTATTAGCTCGTGTAGATACCCTTAGGCAAGAGCTTGCAGCTCTACCTCCGCCTTCAGAGAGGGATGCTATGTTAGATTTGATAGTCCGCATACACACAGATCTGTAGATAGCTTTGTATTTTCCCTCGCATTGACTAGCTTAGCCATTTTGTCATGTATGAACATATGTATATATCAAACAAGATTATGTATGGCGGGAAATATATTTTGATTCACTTCCCTTTTAGTTATGCCTTGATACTTGCTTGATATTTGCCTATTTCTTGAGGCCTTGTGATCTTGATGCATTCTAAACTTATCCTTGATAGATGGACATTGAGACGTCCGCAAGATCTCTCGAATCGGATCATTGATTTACGTAAATCCCTACCATCTTTGGTGTCTTGGGACTGGTATCTGTATGGAAAAGTGGAGAGGAGGGTAGTTTCTTCCTCTCTAAGATTGACCGCACCATAGATGGTCGCCAGTACTTCTATTTGTGAGAAGCCTAGTTAATTCCATCTCTTATGGGTTGGTATTGCTCTTTAAGGCACGATCGCAGCTTGGATGGTCACCGAATCTTCTATTTATGAGAAGAGGTTGGGTAAATCCATCCCTTTGATCTAAAACCGATGAAATGTGGTGAATTGAAGGTTGATCCCAGTACCGTGTGACAAGAATTTTTGTTCTGCTAGGGGTTAGACTGAACCATAAATGGCTGCCTACGTACTCCTATTGAAGAAGAGATCAAGTCTACGTAGTTCGAACCTGGTGTAAGAGGTTCAATGCTGAATGTGAAAGGCAGATGGGTGTAGAAATATTTTTGTTGTTTTTGTATAAAAAGGGCAGAAATGTTTTTGTTTTTTTTTGTGAGACCCCATCTTATTATGAATAAAAATTAAATTTTCTCTATTTATTATCTAGAAATAATAAGGAGTTTATTTGATATAATACTTTGGTTATGGGTGAAATGTGCAAGTTTTACAAAATAAGCAAGTGGTTATAAAATATTTATTTTTTGTCGGGGAATATTCGTTTAGTCGTAGAATATTCTTGTTATTGGGGAATATTAAATGCGATTTGTAGCGACCATTTGTATATGAATAACCATCGGATGAAGAAAACAACAAGTTTGAGTTTTTATAAATAATAAATGTAGTTATTCTGTGAACACTATTGGAATAATCCTATGGTTAAAATACGATGTCTGGCGTGGTTGAAGCGAAAGCAGACACAATGTTACACAGTATTTTGAATTATTGATTCTTACGTAAGAAGGCACTACTCAATAATTGTTACAGTAATTACTTTTTAATATTTTATTTTATTGATTCAATAATTGTTGCGTTGATATTTTATATTATTGTTGTTTCAATAATTGTCACTGCACAATATTTTCCATTATCAGATTAATAATTCATATTATTTGAATAATATTATTAGATAACATTATTGACAATGTCTAGAAAGTTCTGTCTAAGGAGAGGTTTGGTCACCTAATTGCCGCTAGTAAGGAGAAATCCTTATTGGAAAGCCCTTTCTTTCCTAGGAATGGCCTGGTTGTCATAATTGTGATTCTGTAATATTATTTGTGAATAATTAATTATTGATTTATATGATAAGGAAATATTTATTTGATGTGGATATAAATGAGGGATTTATTTATTTTATGTGGTTATAATTGAAGGATTTAATGTTGAGGTGTTTTATCGGTATTTTTTAGTTTTAATGGAGGTATTAAAAATCAAATCAAATTTTTTTTACGATATATTGTGTGAGTTATAATTTTTAATCTGACCGTTGGATCGTTGTGATTTTTGGATATGTTATACATATATAAGTTGAGTATATGTCCACAAATTTTGAACCGTTAAAAGTGAACGAATGATTTGTTATGAATTTTAAGAGGTGACTGATTCAGAAATTAAGTTTATAATTGATTTTGGTGGAAAATTCTAGAATTGAGTGGGCCCCACTTGTGGTTGGTGAAGAAATGTGCTGAATTTTATTTCAAATGTGGTGGTTGGCAATAGTAGCAGGTAAAGCCATCAGGTAACAGGTCAAGTCTGCTTCGGCGGGCTAACATTTTTCTATAAATGAGGGCTAAGTTAGAATTGAAAATCACACCGAAACATAAGCTTTCTCTCTTTTCTCTCTATATTATCGAGCGTATTTTGTGAGTATTTAGATACTTTGAGAGTTGCTTTGTCAAAGACAAGTTTCATTCAAAGATCACTTGAGACCTTTCATTTCAATCTTGATTCTTTAAGGTAATGGATGTTATTTTCTTCTTAAATGATATTATTTTCTTCAATATCATTATGCCAAAATATTGGTTTAAACTTTTTAATCAAATTTGGAACTTTTGTGTCGGGGTTACTATTCAAGTATACGACACTATTCACGTATACAGCACTATTCACAAATACGGCACTATTCACTAAAAATGAAATTTTCTCTTTTTCATCCCAGATGTCTTTTATGGTTATTATCCTTGATTGTATCCATGTTTTGATCTTTATTCTACTTCACACTTAGTTATTATGGAGTATTATTGAATTTGGATAAATCGAAATACGAATCCCTAATATTTGTCCTTCTGTATTACTGGATTCGTTCTCTAAAATGTTTTTCATCATCCTCAGTCCTTAATGGTGATACTTGATGAATATCTTTGGCCCGTAGTGCAAAGATGAATATTTGATGCAAGATGTATATTGATTGATGTTACAGGGATAAAATATTGATGATGGACTTTTAAATTCATAGATGATAGTAGATTTCATTCTCTACTTAACTCTTCTAATGAATTGTTGTTTCCACTGCAGTTGTTGATCTAAAACTTGTTGTCTATTGTATTTTATCAGATTTTTTCCCTGTTGAGGACTAATGATAATTTGTTGTATATTATCTTAGTCATAATATTCTTTACTGGGCTAGTTGAGCTCACCCTTTTCCTTTTTGTTCCATTTTTCTTCTCAGGAGGTGAGAACATAGCAGGATCTAGTCGGGGTATGGAGTGATGGTTCTAGAAAGATGTTTTAGCTGTCCTCACTATTTCTGTAAAATAGTGTATGAATAATTGTAATGAGGACTTTATCTGGGTGTGGATATTGTCTAGAAGACAATATTTGTATTTAAACTCACAGTATGTGTTGTCATATTTTGCATGACAATTGTAATAATGAAGTTGTAGTTTTCTTTCTGTACCATGTATTTGGCGACTCAAAGTGGGTGTTGTATACCTATTTTGGGGACGTCACATTTTTTATTGCGACCGGGCCATATAGAATATGGTTGCCTAAGTACTCCTATTGAAGAGGAGATCAGGTCGACGTAGTTCGCCCCTTAGGACGAATCACAGCTGAAGAGAAATCGTGAATCCCATGTGTAGGCTATACTGTGGGGAGAAGAAAGTTTGATCCCATAATGGGGATAAACTGCAAGTGTGGAAAAAGTTTGATCCCGTCCTCAGGACAAACTGCAAGTGTAGAAAAGTTTAATCCCATCTTCAGGATAAACTGCAGGCGTAAAAGGTACAATCCCGTTTTCAGGATAACCGAAATTGTGAAAGGTTAAATCCCGTCTTCAGGATAACTAAAATTGTATGGAAGGTTTGAAATGAAGTGATACCAGGCTGCTGGTTTGAAGTGTATGTTTCCTTGAGGGGCAGAAGGGTATGCAAAAAGAGAGGGTTCATAACTATAATGACTGGTGATTTGATGATCAAAACCAGGATGTTTGTTTGATGATAACTTCAGACATAGTACCGTTTCACGATGTCCAAGTTGATAAACTGTGGAAATTCATCGCCATCCATTTCCTGCAATCTGAGAGCACCTCCTGTCAATACCTTCTTGAGAACAAATGGGCCTTCCCAGTTAGGAGCGAATTTTCCCTTAGATTGATCTTGGTTGTCAATGATCTTCTTCAAATCCAAGACATGTTGTTTAAATTGCCTTAGTCGGACTTTTTTGTTGTAGGATCGTGCGATCCTCTGCTGATATAACTGACCATGGAAGATAGTCGCGGATCACCTTTCGTCTATTAGAGACAATTGGTGATACCTGTCTTGTACCCATTGGTCTTCACCCAACCGAGCATCCATCAATACTCTGAGGGATTCCATTTCCACCTCTATGGGGAGCACTGCTTCTATCCCATAGACTAATGAGTAGGGGGTTGCCCCAGTGGAAGCACGCATAGATGTTCTGTAGGCTAATAAAGTCAGAGGCAAGAGGTCAAGCCATCCTTTGTGATTGGCAGACATTTTTTGCATGATCTTTTTGATGTTTTTATTAGCCACTTCAACAGTACCATTCATCTTTGGACGGTAGATGACGGAATTGAGGTGTTTGATATGGAATTTTCTGCATAACTCCTCCATCATTTTGTTGTTGAGGTTCTTAGCATTGTCTGACATAATGACCTCTGGTTGTCCATATCGACAAACAACATTGTTTCTGATGAAAGCAATGATGACTTCCTTAGTAACCCTGGGGAAGGAGGCTGTTTCTACCCATTTGGTGAAGTAGTCGATCATGGTGAATATAAATCGATGTCCATTACTGGCTTTGGGCTCGATGGGCCCGATCACGTCCATTCCCCACATTGAGAAGGGCCATGGCGAACTCATATTGTGGAGTTCCCTTGGAGGGGCGTGGATAGCATTCCCATGAATCTGGCATTGATATCACCTCTTGACGTGATCATCACGAATCGACTTTGAGTGTAAGCCAATAATTCCACTGATACGAGGATCTTCTTGACAAGTAGGGGTTCGCTCATGTGAGGGCCACATACTCCACCATGGATCTCATCCATGAGTCTCTGAGCTTGGTCTTTATCTAGACATCTGAGGAGACCTAATCTAGCATCTCTTTTGTAGAGTGCATCTCCGCTCGGGTAGAATTTCATAGCAAGTCGATGAATCCGCCTCTTCTTAGTTAGGCTCGCCTCAGCGGGTGTAGATCCATCTCGCAGATACTCCTTGATGTGCTGATACTAAGGATTGTGGATGGGAGGTAGTTCATCTGATACTTCTCCAACGTAATTCCCATAGACTGGGGCTTTTTACAGAGTAAATGTGATGCTTGGCATGTTTTCCTTGTCAGGTATATAAACCAAGGAGGCCAACGTTGCTAATGCATCTGCAAAATCATGCCTATTACGAGGAATGTGTAGAAAGGAGATTTCTTCGAACTCCAAAGCCATCTGTAGAACTTGCCGATGGTAAGGCAGCAAATGTAATTCTTTGGTTTGATAGATTCCTATGGATTGTCCGATTACCAATTCGAATCCCCAAAGACGATTAACCACTTTGATGCCCATTGAGCGGGCAAGTTTTAGCCCCATGATCTGACCTTCATACTCAACAGTGTTGTTGGTGGTCCGATAAACTGTAATTTGACAAAGAACGGGATACTGCTCCTCGCATCAGAGATATTAAAAAGCGCTCCAGGCTCCAGAGCCTTCTAATTAACGACTCGAGAGCCTTCTGCGTTAATAACTCCATCAAAATACATTTTCCACGTCATTTACATGTATCGTACTAATGTTGCAAAATTGAATCATCATTACCCCTCATCGGGGAAGTATGTTTCCAAGGGTTTGTAGTCCCCTGTAGGTGCGGTAGCCAGTAGATCCGCAATTCCTTGACCTTTGACTAACTTTTGTATCACGTAGACGATGTTAAATTGCTGTAGGATCAACTGCCATCTGGACAATCGACAATTCAGTATGGGCTTACTGAACACATACTTGAGAGGATCCATTCGGGATATGAGATGGGTTGTGTGACCATGGAGGTAATCTCAGTAACCTCATGGAAGCCCATACTAAAAGCACAACAAGTCTTCTCAATCGAGAGTGTACTTGTGTTCACCGATGTCAATCTTTTGGTCGAGGTAATAGATAGCTTCGTTCTTAGCCTCTATTGTCTTTTTTCCTCAAAGATATGACCCTACATGGCATTGTCATTTATGGACAGGTACATGAATAGGGGAACATCATCCCTGGGAGGTACCAAAACAGGAGCATTAATTAGTTGCTCTTTAATGGTAAGGAAGGCTTTCTGACACTCATCGTTCCATTTCATGGAGGAGTTCTTCCTTAACAACTTGAAGATTGGCTCACAGGTTGTTGTGAGTTGAGAAATGAATCTGCTAATGAAGTTGATCCTTCCCAAAAATCCCCGTATTTCCTTCTCTGTCTGAGGAATGGGCATTTCCTTGATGGCCTGGATCCAGTTCAATACCTTTGTGGCAGACTAGAAAACCTAGCAACTTGCCTGATTTAACACCAAAGGCGCACTTGGCGGGATTCAACTTCAAGTTGTACTTACGAAACCTGTTGAAAAGTTTTCTAAGATGGTCTAAGTGGTCTTCCTCCTTTTAGGATTTTACAATGACGTCATCCACGTAGATCTCTATCTCTTTATGCATTGAATCATGGAAAAGAGTCATCATAGCTCGCTGATAGGTTGCCCCGGCATTGATGAGGCCGAATGACAACTGTCTGTAGTATAAAGTTAGGCGTGATGAAATCAGTTTTCTCACGATCTTCCTCAGCGACCATAATTTGATGGTACCCTACAAAGCAATCAGCAAAGGAGTACATGTCGTATTGAGCAGTATTGTCAATAAGAATGTGGATAAAGGGCAAGGGAAAGCTATCTTTAAGTCAAGCTTTGTTCAAATCCCAATAATCCACGTAGACTCGCACCTTTCCTCCTGGTTTAGGAACAGGAACAATGTTGGATATCCCCTCCGGATATGTAGACACCATGATAATGCCAGCTTGAAATTGTTTCACAATTTCTTCTTTAACCTTTAAACTCCACTCAGGTTTCAATCGCCTGAGCTTTTGCCTAACTAGCTTGAATCCTTCTTTAATGGGAAGGCGATGAAGAACAATGTCCGTGGACAAACCCACCATGTCTTCATGAGACCATGCAAACACATCCTAGAATTGGGTTAATAGTGCAACCATGTCATTCCGCTGATTTGTGGTAAGGTCTGAACCAATTTGGATTAGCTTAGGGTTATCTAAGGTTCCAATATTGAAAGAAGTGGTTTGATCAAGATTGGGTTTGGGTTTGTCTGTGACCCATTCCTTAATCTCTTAAGGTGTCTCAATGTCCTTTTGGATGTCCATCAAGTCTGAGTCCAACTTTGCATCAAAGTTACAGCCCATGTGGAGAGAAGGCACCTCATCAGCAAGTACAAGCACATCTAAATTCAGAGTCCTGAAATAAAAGATACTTTCACTTAATATATGCAATTGTTCGATCATACAAAAGTGTTAGCATGTACTTGATAAAATAACTGCTAGTACTATAAAGGAAAGCAAACAATTAAAGTTATCTACAGGGCAGAGGGATTTTCTGCCCATTTTACCCCCGTCGACCAATGCATAGAGTGCTGCTCCAATTGTCGAGGGCAAAGTCCTGAAGGACTGCAGTGATGGAAGGATCGTCATTGTCCTCCTTTTCCTGAATGATAACCATGACATCTGGG
Source organism: Panax ginseng (assembly GCA_020205605.1). Taxonomy (NCBI): domain Eukaryota; kingdom Viridiplantae; phylum Streptophyta; class Magnoliopsida; order Apiales; family Araliaceae; genus Panax; species Panax ginseng. The sequence goes on from CM035149.1 coordinate 83,517,971, forward strand.
AAATCATCGTCTGGGGTGTATCTATTTGTATGTTCATCATGAACAATAACGCGTATGCCTGCCATCATCAAGGCAAGGTCATGTTTACGTTTTCGTTCCTTTTCTTCCACTTTGGGATCAGGAATCAGCACCTCTTTTGCTTTGATTGGCACTGGTTTCGGAAACAGCATAGCCACAACATGGGCTAGAACCTTTACTGGAGATTGCATCAACTCATGAGGTAAAGGTATAGAAAATTGTCGTGCGGCGGAAGCTTGAGGAACCTGCTTGTGCTTATGAGGATTCCTGTGACTGGAACTAGCAGAATATCCTAGCCCGGCTGTTCCAATTTGACTGGACATTTGGATAGGGTGCTTAATACCCTACTTATCTTTACCAAGCCCTTGTCCAGGTTGATGACCCAATAACATCATTTCGTGAGTTGCCGACATAACCTCGTCAGAAATCTTGGGTACGGGAAGTGGCGCTCCAATAGAATGGTATTGCGTGTTACTCACTTCCAGAGTATGGAAACTGGCTGGTTCAACTTCTGAATTGAAGCTAATAATTGGTAGAGTTCCTTGTTCAGGACATTCCGGCTCAGCATTGACAGTGACTAGACTGTTGTTGATAATGTATTTGAGTTGTTAATGTAGTGTGGAGGGAACGACTCCAGCCATGTGTATCCATGGTCTCCCCAATAGCAGGTTGTATCATGAGTCTATCTTGAGGACGTGGAAAGATACATTGAATGTATTTGGACCAATCTCAATTGGCAATTCAATCTTTCCAACGGAATTTTGTCGGGATCCATCAAAAGCTCTGATGACCGTATGGCTTCTTTGGATCCGCTTGAGATTGATATTCATCTTCACCAAGGTGGCATAAGGACATATATTTAGAGATGAGCCTCCATCTATCAAAACTCCAGCTAGGATGTACCCGGAAGACAAAATTGCAATATGTAGAGGCTTGCAATGGCCGGTCCCTTTGGGAGGTATGTCATCATCAGTGAAGGATATCACATTGTTGTTGAAAATGTGATCAACCAAATGTTGAAATTTTTCCACATCCACTGATTTTGGAAAGTAGGCTTCTTCCAAAACCTTCAGTAAGATCTTCTGATGATCCTCAAAAAAGAAAACCAAGTCCAGTATTGAAATCTGGTGTGGAGCTTCTCGCAAGCTTAAAACCACTTTGGCTTCATTGTGGCCCATAGTGCGGAGGAATTTTTCAATCTTCTCCATGGGCAACTTCCCCTTTGCTTCGCAAGTAGGTTTAATAACTCGTTGAGGAAGATATAGTGGATTTTCCTTCGACACTATAGCAGTAGTATGAGACGTGGATCCTTCAGCTTCTCCATAATTCCATGGAACTTTGTGTAAGCTAACAATAGGATATTGTGGTCTGAAAGATAAAGAAATTGGCTCTGGTGCGGCCACTTTCTAAGGATTGTCAGCTCCTTTGAGTTGAATTGGTTGTATGGGAAATACTTTGACAGTCTCATCATCCACTTCGGATATAACTGCTACTGATCCCTTCCATTTGGTAGGACATGCATTCCCACCCTTGAGTTGCACAGTGTAATCATCTGCTATTTGCAGGACACTGCTATCAATAAGATTATAAATGAGATGGTGGAGTGCCCAGCATTCTTCTGTGTTGTGACCGCGAAAATGTGAATGATATTGGCACATTTCATCAGAATTAAACCGTCCTGAGCGGGGACTGATTGGAGGGAGAAGGAAGGTAATTCTTCCTTCATTGATCAACATTTGTAGTATCTCCTCCATAGATTGGCCCAAATAGATGAATTCCCTCTGATTAGACAAATCCCGATGGGCTTTAGCATTTGCTCCCTTCGCAACCTTATCCTCTATAGCTTCGCTTTCTAAAGGTGGTGAGGAAGCATTCATAACAAAAGGAAGGAGATAGGGCATGCTCCTACCTAATTAATTGGCGTGTGACTTGATGATGGTGGGTCACCAGTTCTGCCAATTGCTCAATTTGTTTGCAAAGAGCTTTCATCTTTCGTTCCATGGTAAACTGCAACTTTGCATAATCCCATTTGTTAATACCGTCTTTGATGGTTTGGGATGATTCACCATTAGAATTGGAACCTTGTCCAGTGCTCCAACTGATCATGTTAACCTCTTCTTCTTTGTGTTGAGGAAGAGGGTTGTCTTGCACATGAGGTTGATCTGGTTTGGTGACCACGATCTCACCGTTGTCTATTAGATCTTGAATCTTGTGTTTCAAGGCCCAATAATCTTGAGTATCATATCCAGGTGCTCCGGCATGATAAGCACACTTCCGAGTAGCATTAAAACCCCTCCCATTAGGGTTGGCTGGTGGAAGAAGATGTGTAATTTTCTTCTGAGCAATCAGAAAAGCAAGAATATTCTCGAGCGAGTCCCCTAAGGGTGTGAACGTTCGAGGTCGCTTTACTTCTCCACTTTTAGGCAATGGAGGGTTTGAAGATTGTGCTGGAAAAGGGGAGTAGTTTCTCCTCTGCATAGGCAGGATTCAATTGCCTTTTTATCCTTGTAGTATCAATGAAACATCCTCTTCTTTCTTCTTATGGACCCTCTAGGGGTTGTTTCCATAAGATCCAGACTGGATGTGCTTAGCAACAGCTTTAAGAGCGGCTAGGTCTTGAATTTTACCGGACTTCAATCCCATCACAGCCATTTCTCCGTGCTTGATCATCTCAGAGAATGGTTTGCCAATACCAGCTAGAACTCTTTCATAGAAAGGAGCTTCCTGTACATCTATGAAAGTTATGACCCTTTTTGATTCTGTCATAGAAGGAATAACTTGAGCAGCAAAGCGCCTTCACCTTTGAGCGTACTCTCTAAATGACTCATTAGACTATTTCTTGACCTTGGTGATTTGATATCGGTCAGGAGCCATCTGAGATTGAAAACTGTATTGAGTGAGGAAGGCATGAGCCAGCTCTTCCCAGTTATGGATCTTTGAGTTGTCTAATCTGGTATACCATGAACGGGCTTCTCCAGTCAGACTTTTCTAAAACAGCTGCATTTTAGGCTTTTCATTTTCCGCATAAGATCCGAGTTCTCCAATGAACACCTTTAAATGTGTATAAAGATCCCCTAATCCGTCATATTTCTCAAAATCAGGGGTCTTGAATTTCTCTGGATAATGAACACCGGGAAATATGCAAAGGTCTGCATATGAAACATTGCCATGTGTTCCAATCCCTTTCAGAACACGAATAGTTTCCTCCATTTGAAGGACCTTCTTCCTGATATCACTGGTGTCTGGATCTCCTTTGAGATGGGTGTTTTCAGGGTCTTTGTTGGTCGTATCCAACTGCAGTTCTGGAATTGTCTTTTCCAGACCTTGAATTCCTCCTTGTGTAGAGGATTACGCATGTGGAGGATCTTACGTACCACTGAGTGGTGGTGCAATTCTTTTCAAGAGAAACGGCCAAGTCTCGTAATTTGTTTACTCAATCCGTCAAAATTCTTCTCGGAAACAAAATTGACATTAGGCCGGAAGAAGAAGACATGATTGGTCAGAAGGCTGTGGCCTTTTTGATTTTAGTAGTGTGAGCCCAATTGCTTCCCTACAAAAAGAATTACGTGAAGTTTAGTCTTAGGGTAATGTAAATGTTATCATAACATGTTCATTTTAGGAATTTTTGTCCTACAAAACCGGTTGTTAATTGATAACATGCATGTATGCACAGATATTCCTCATATATTCCATTACATATGGATGAACATGGAATAAAATTACAAGTAAAATGCATTTACAAGTAATTGAAAATGGAAAGTATGAAGAGACTTTCCTCCGCGTTTGGTTTATCAGAGGTTGACCTATCTTAGGGTTACTCTCGCGGCTTTTTGGCATGAAGGTTCCCAGATCATCGCAATTTACTTGATGGGAAGTTAATCCGGTCTTTCAACTGGAGCGAATCTGGGTGGTGCCTTTCCTAAGCATCACTGGAATTATTCTTCTTGTGAGTCCAGTAATCAAACACCGACAGGATAGCCTCCTGATGGAGGAACCACACAACATACATTCACATACAACGTGTCTCACCGTTTATGCAAAAATGATGACATGTGCGAAGCACTAATATCACAGATAGATATTTAGCAGTGCAGTAAATAAAAATACATTCGTACACATTCATCAAAAATGTAAATGCAACATTTACACACAAGCATATAATAATTTTGAAAAGCTTGTAATAGCGGCTTAAGCTCTCTTACTGGAGTCCCCAGCAGAGTCGCCACCTGTCGATGTCGGGATTTTTGTGTGTCCCTTTTCGTTACTTGTTCTTTGGTGTTCTCATGTACTGTGAGATTTGTTTGAAAAAATAAGTGAAAAAGGTCCGACATGTATAATGTCGACGATTTGAGTTTAAGAGTCGCCAGTTGGTGTATTTAATTGGTTGCACCAACACAACCAAAAAAGTTTGCACATTGACCCAGTGATTTGACACTGCTAAACGGGTCTGTGAAACCTAGATTCATTTGGGTCCGGGGGCTTGATTATGCGGAGGGAAGGTGTTAGGCACCCCCCGACATCCGTGTTACCACGGTGACCGCCACTTTTCAAAGAAACTATTATATGAATGTGTGTGTGTGTGTTGATCAATGTGCAATTATTTAGAAGTAGTGTTGTACCTCGTTCGCACCTATATACATAGGGTTTGAATTTATAGAAAAATTCAGTTTTTAATAAGATATAGCAATGACGTTTTTTAAAAGAGGTTTTTTCAAACCCTGTGCTCAATAGCAATTGAGGCCTTTGATACTTCCATTTTATTATTAAATGTTTGGCTTGTTTGCTTTTATTTTCGAGTTGCGAAGCATTCTCGAGAAAATAATATATGCAGCGATCTTAGAACTCCTCATGGGCATAATGACCATCCAAGGAAATTCGAGACATCAGAAATAATGTACAAGTCGCTCACGGTGAAAAATATCCATCATGGAACCGAATCTAGATTGATGGATCAATCTATGATCACATGATTCCTAGGCTCACATGATACTGCAGTTTATATGGAAAGCGATGGCAGATTATATATATAAAAGCTGTAAATATATATATACAGATAGGATAAACCACCACGAAGCAACTCCATGGGGATCGAAAATGTAAATATATAAAAGCGGTAAATATATATATATATATGGATGATCAACCACCACTTAAGTAAACTCTGTGGAACGAAATGTAAATAAAGTCAGAAAAGCGATCAACTACCACGAAGTAAACTCCAGCGGAGACGAAATGTAAATAAAGTCAAAAGCGATCAATCGCCACGAAGTAAACTCCAGCAGATTTAAATATAAATAAAAGGCAGTAAAAGGCCACAGTAAAACTCCAGAACGACAGAAATGTAAATATATATATATATATATATATATGTACAAATATATATAAAAGCGATAACGCGACTCGGATGTGAATCCAGGGCTCATCGGATATATCTGACAACAATTATATATATATAAGCGAGTAAATGCTCTGGATGTAAAATCCAGGCTCATCGGATATGTCCGACAAAAATTATATATATAAGTATATATATATATATATATATATATATATATAAGCGAGTAAATGCTCCGGATGTAAAATCCAGGCTCATCAGATATGTTTGACAACAATTATATATATAAGTGTATATATATATAAGTGTATATATATATATATAAGTAATAAACGCTCCAGACTGAAGTCTAGGCTCAATCGAGGCATAACTCGATAATTTTAGTCCATATATGAAATATATACATATATAAGTATATATATACACAGGAAATGAAAACCACGGACCGAAGTCCGGGCAAACGCACACAACATGACTCTCAATGTGTATAACAGTGTGTGCTAATATGAGAAGAAGGCTTTATATAATGTGAGAAGGCTTACAGTGGGTTGCCAAAGTAGACTTCTATGACTTTAAATGGATAAACACTCAGCTCCCGCCAGATAAAAGATAGCTATATGTGAGCTAACAAGTGTTTAAAGATGAGGAAACACTCAAAAGATGTGTATACAGAGTAAAATGGACAGGGCTTCCTCGTCTTTTCCTCTATTTCTCTTCTTCAAATGGCTAACCCCAAGGCTCATATTTATAGACGGATTATCGCAGGTGCACCTGCAGCAGCCGCGGTTGTACCTGCAGCTGGTCGTGGTGCATCCGAGCCTCGCGGGTCTTGTCGTCTCAAAGTATGTGCACTCATGCATTGTAATGTCCGTTCAAACTTGCAGAACTTCAATCCGAGCATCCGAATGAGGTATACCTGACCTTCTTCGGACCGTTTGTGTCGAAAGTTACGCAATGACATGGATTAGAGGTTGTACAAAGGTAGGAAGAGGGGTCTATGCCCATGGTCTTAAAGCTTCCAATTCTATCCAAAGTACTGCCACGCGTAATAGTCACTCGGGATTGTTACTCCTCAGTTCTTGTAGGACATTGTTAGATGTATGTTTGTATGAAGTGTTGAGACGATGGGCAAGTTTTGAAGGGGTAAGATGATGTTTGACTTTTCACTGGGGTTATCGCCAGTTTGAGTTGAAAGTAGACGTTACTCAGGGTTACATCTGAGATTGGACTACTTATTGGTATGCCGCGATATCATCTTGTGAGAGAAAACGTTAAGGCGGTAAGACGACGTTTTGACTCCTCACCGGGGTTATCGCCGGTTTGAGAGGAAAGCAGACGTTGCTCAGGGTTACATCTGAGATTAGACTGCCTATTTGTATGCCTCACTATCATCTGTGGGTGTGCCTGTATGCCCGTTGTTAGCTCCGAGTCTGAGGTATGAGTGCCTCGGCAGGAGGTCTGAGCTTGAAGCTGATCGCATATGTTTGAAACAAACAATTCCGGAGTTATCGCCGGAACTATAAAAGCATTCCTTGGGGCTATCACCAAGGATGGAGTCGCTATTCCCAGTGTTGTTTCTGGGATTGGAACTGAATGTCACGGTGTTATCGCCGAGACAGAACTGTCCTCTCCTGTGTTTTTGTCGGTCTTTTGATCTGTATATCTCGGGGTTATCTCCGAGATTGAAAATGACATTCCCGGTTTGTGTTCCGGATTGGAACTTGTGCTCCCGATTTGTGTTATGGGTTGGAACTGATGTTCCCGATTTGTGTTCCGGGTTATAACTGAACTTCTGGTAGTATCCGGAATGGATGTCAGTTGTCTTTTAGGGTTATCTCCGAAAGACGAATCTGCCCTCCTGCAATGTCAGTAACAAGCGTGCAAAAAATTTTGAGTGTCTATACCCATCAAAATCAATTTGTCAAAAATGTCCAAGAAAGTGATCAATGAAATCGATGATAGTCTTAAAGAATGCACTAAACTCATTCAAATGAGATTAACAACAATGATCAGTGCTGCAAATAGTCTCCCAAGCACCCTAAGCTCTGAGTTCACTAAGAAGCTTAAGGAGATCATCAAGGAAATGATTCAGAGCATAAAGGACAGGGATGAGATCCACTTTCTCGCAGCCAAAAGGCACATGGATGTTGTTCTTGTCTTACAGTCCACTCAAGAAGCTCAGAATAAACTTATGATGGAGAGCTTCCTCAATCTGCAAACTGTCGTACGAGAATTCTAACAATTTTAAGTAAACCAAGGCCAACAGACTGACAATGTTCTAGCCATCCTCCAACAAAGGGAAGCTCAATCTGATGCTCTGATCAAAGAAAATCGAGAGGACATTGCTCAAACTCAAAGTCAACTCAATGAGCTTGTCAAGGGGATGACTCGTCTCTCAGAAGACATTCGAACCTTTGATGCTAACATAATGGGGGAGAATAAAGGGAAATGAGATCAAGGCGGCAAGGGCAGAGGCAAAGGCACTTTCTCTGCTCAATCATCAAGGAGTCCTCCAAGGCAGTATCATCAACAGACTCCACGATCTGGCCACCATACTCAACGATCTGATGATGAACTAATTATCATGGCTCAACAATTAAGAAGTCAAAGGCCTTCTCCTAGCTCACACGAGGTGACAACAACAGGCCTAAGAATGCCAATTAGAGATCCTGCATTCATGAATAGGCACGATCATAGTTAAAGACATAGTCAAAGCGAGCTGAACGAAATAGCACGAAGAGATGAAGCTAGCAGGAGAAGAAGAGCTGAGGAATATGCAAATCCTCCGAGAAGAAAAAGGCAAAAGGAATAGAGATAAGTTGAAACTCAACTCTTATTGATGTAACTAAGTTTAAATGTAATATCTATCCTCAAACATCAATAAATTCATACTTATTCTCTAGAAATTTCAGATGCTTACTGAAATATTAAGTCATATTTACTTTACTGCACTACACAAAGAATTTGATAATCATGACAATAAATCTCCTTGGTTACGTCAACATCAAATAGGGGGAGATTGTTGGAAGAATGCATATCGTTATTTGATGTTTATAGTAATCGTTCATGATTATATGTGAAGTCCTTCAAGGAATATATGTACAAGGACTTAGTGATAAATCAAAATTATTAGGTTGATCTAAGCTTTTAATGTTCATCATTCTGTAAATAAATGTATAGATAAAGAGATCAAAGATGTTAGGTTGATCTATATCTTGAAATGTAATAGATAGGTTTCAATCAGATTTGTTGTCTAATGAGCTGAGCAAAAGTCTACAGAAGCCAAGGCAAAATCGTAGAGCATCAAGGATCGTAGTATGACTACCTTGAAGGGCCTCTCCAGAGATCGTAGAGTGGTCCAGACATTTGTCGAAGCCAACTCAAAGATAGTAGTGTGCTCTCGGAAACATAGAGTATGCGAAACAAGCAAGTGAAGATCGTAGTGTGCTCTCGGAAACGTAGAGTCTGCGAAACAAGCAAGTGAAGATCATAGTGAGCCCGTCCTTAAGAGAAATCGTAGTGCTCTCGTTTGCTTGCATCCAACAACAAGGTGGCAAGACACCACGATAAGAATCGTAGAGTATCATCTGGCTGTGTCAGAAGATGTGGGCCTTGATCATTTGTTCAAAGATAAAATCTTAACAAATGTGGAATGGGTTACAAAGGTTGAAGTAAACACCAGTACCAATGGCATGAAAATATCCTTAGTAGACAACAAAGAGACGTATTAAAGAAGCTAAGGAAAGGACCATGGGACAGAGGAAAACACCTTTTCAGGTGTTAGGTGAGAAAGCAGTCTGCTATGTTAGTGGGCCAGAATGCAATTCAGGAGATATGCATAAAAGTCTCCATAAAAGTTCAGAAATGTCAAACTCATTAAATGCTTCAACGGATGGATTCAACGGGCAAATTTTAAAGATCACATATATGCAAGACATATGCAGATGAATCATGCACACAAGCAATTGAACAAAAAGGAAGAATACTCAACGCTCAATTCTACGATCTAAGGAAAAGAGAAAGCTTGCACAACTACTCAGTTCTTTCGAACAAAAGCTTAACGGCAACTGAGTAGCACCAATCAAGAACTCAATAATAGCCAAACAAGTGAAGTAAGAAGTTCCAAGTCAGAAGGACTTGAAGAGTTCTAAAGTAAATCAAAAGAACCAAGTCTCTTTGGACTTGAAGAGTTCAAGATCGAACTAAGAAGTTACTAGATCTGCTGGATCAGAAGAATCTGAGATTCGAGAAAGTGTAAAAGACATCCTTAGTGGATTTCCTACTCGGGGAGTAGAAGAGTGGACTAGGAGCTTTAAGTGCTCTAAACCACTTAAAACAGCTGTGTCTATTTCATTCTTGTTATAACTGCTATAACTGCTATAACTGTTATAACTGCCTCACTATCATTAGCTCACTATCTAAAAGGGAGATCAAACAAACCTTAATTCTGTTGTGCTTAAATCATTATCAAAACTAAAAAAGTAAAAAGAAAATATTTTTAAATATCTATTCAACCCCCCCCCCCCCCTTCTAGATAACTATTGTGCCTTCGAGAACTAACACAATATATTATGATTGAAAAAGAATCAACTTTTGAATTTTCAAAAATATATAATGATTATGAAAGAATAAAACTCAAGTTTCAATAAATGAAAGATTGGATTAATAATGCTAGTAGCCAACAATTAAAATGAACAAATATGGAGGTATATCAGTAATTAAACTGGACCTCTTACTAGGTTTTGATACTCAAGGGGATCAGCTTCTTGTATCCGATGAATATGCATAACACTTAATTTACGGACAATTATTCGTTTTCCGATATAATGCCTTAATAAAAATTGTTCTTTTTCTTAGTTTAAGAGTCCGCACAAATAATTGGTTTGGAATAACTTTTAAAACGTATTTGAATTTAAAAAATTTAAACATGCTTGGTCTAGCTGATACAACTAGCTTAGAGTTAAAAGAGTTCATGAATAATAGAACTTCAATGGTTTCACAATTCAATAATGAAACAAAGCTTCAAAGGCACACAAGCGCTATCAACAATAATAATATTGATGTGGAATAATTTTCAATAATTAAAATTCACTTAAAGATCTTCAAAATTGATACAAGTCTGAATATAAGAAACTTGCACTAATTGCAAATATCAGTAATTATCATTGATGTGGAATAATTGACAATAATTAATCCACTAACATGCTTGAAAAATAATAACTCAATTTTGAGTTAGGAAACTTGTTTGCTCCGGCGATTATCGCTAAGCAATCTAATTTAACCTCTTACGAAAAAGACCCATCATTGATAAGATTGATATTTCAATTAGCATAACACATCTTAACTCATAACATTACTATTCTATTATAAATTATCTAACATTTAATCACATAAGTAAACATTAGATAATACCTTAACTCATTAGTAATATTATCATCCTTTGATAATATTGCTATCACTTAATCATCATCTTAAACTCTCGTATAATATTATTAATCTTTCAATAATATTTTATTTACTTCCAAATATTATTAATCATTTAATAATATTTTAATCTCTTACTAATATTACTAATCAATTAATAATATTCTAATCAATTACTAATATTATTAATTATTTAATAATATTATTAATTATTTAATAATATTTTAATCATTTACTAATATTATTAATCATTTAATAATATTTTAATTATTTACTAATATTATTAATCATTTAATAATATCTTAATCAATTACTAATATTATTAATCTTTTAATAATATTTTAATCATTTAATAATATTTTAATCGATTAATAATATTATTAATCATTTAAAAATATTATTAATTATTTAATAATATTTTGAGTAAGTACTAATATAATTAATCATTTAATAATATTTTAATTATTTAATAATATTATTAATCATTTATAAACAATTTAATCTAATTGTTTAGCTCTTACTATTTAATTTATTTAATAAACATAACATGCCATTCTCATATCATTTTATTAAAAATGACTAAATTGTCCTTATAAAGTCTTAATACATCATTTTAATAATCATTAGTTAATAAAATCACATTAAAAATTTTTATGACTTAATATAACTTAATTTCTCCAATTATTCTTAACTCATTCATTGGCATTAAAAATACCTAATCAACTTATTATTTTCCTATCTTCTAGAAAACTTCAATATATCATATTTTAGTCACAAAATAATTTTCTTGTAATTTTTCAAGTTCATTTCCTATTTTTAAATAGGCCATTACAGTCCAAAACCACAACATTTATTAAAAATTATCCTTTTATCCAAAAATTCCGACATTTATACAGTGGCCTTATATCATCATAAACTGACTCCTTTAAAGATATCATAATTTTTTGAGTTCTAGATCTCGGGTTATAACAGTTTCTTTCAAAAAACTGCTTTTTCTTTATCGGACCATAATCTATCTCACGACATCGAAAAATGTTCATCTTTGTAAAAACAACTAGTTAACTTCATATATTACCATATAAAAAAGACCATAATTTTTAGAGCTCATTAGCTGACCTAAACAGCCCCTGAAAGAAATTGGATAGTAGGGTTTTTGGTTTTTCTCGACAAAAACTGTTTTGGTAAAAATTGCACTACGGTCGGCTCATTTAACATTTTTTAGTGATTCTAAATGGGTTTATTAGATAATTCATAGATCTAACGCAAGGATTTGAGGGATCTCAAAAATAAGTTATGGGTCAAAAATGGTAGTGGTCCAAAGTGGACTGAAGTTCTAGGATTTTAATGCCAAAAACATTTTTTGTTCTTCTTCATCAAAGCTCATCAACACTTAAAATGGATACATCTAACCATAAAACATCATATAATACATAGAGCTACTATTATATGTCTTAAAAATATAAACTCATAATTTATTCTAAAACAACCGCAAGAAATACACATTAAACTAACTAGGGTTTGAGATAAGAGAACTTTTAAACCTTAATCTAGTGACACTTCTTCTTCTTCTTCTTCCAAAGTAAGTTGTGAATCTTGAAGTCATGAACCAAATCCTCCTCTCATTCCTCCCACTTATGGTCGGGATCCCTCTTCTTTCTCTATTTCTTTCTTGTTTTGCTCTTTAGCTTTTTGAACTTAAGAAATAAGGAATGAAGTAAACTTTTTCTAACAAATGAGAGGCTTCCTATTTATAGGCTAGGATATATATATATATATATATATATATATATATATATATATATATATATATCTTGAATAAATCTTAAATCTCTTTCTTTAGGCTTAATAAGGAATTTGAATGTTATCTTTTTACCTAAGTGTTTACAGCTTAATCCTTCGTTACTGGTAGTGAAAGGATATAATAAATATATAAACAAAAGACCTAAGATGATCTTATTTGTAAGATTGTGGATTAAAACAAATGATTTTTTAAAACACATATTATCTTGACAAATATGAACTTTAGGCAGTTTGTATTTCATTTCCATTTAACTACCATTGGCATAATTTATTTTTTCACTAGTTTTCTTATAATACTTGGTGGGAATTAAACCTTCTTGGATACAGTTCAGATCTGCACCTGTATCAACTAGGACAGGAAGTTGTATTGAGAAAGTTTTGTCAATTACCAAGTCAATAGAAATGTACCACTTTTGAATAGTGATATCTTTAATTGTTTTAAGAGAAAGACCTTGAAGAAGAAAACTTGACTCTTCATTAGCATTTGATGATTCGGGTTCATCATGATTTTCATCACTAGAAGAGGAATCATGTATTTGAAGGTCTGATTTCTTTACTTCAATTTCTTTTCTTAGGTTGGAAATATCTAATTTTAGATTAGAAATTTCTTTCTTTAATTTATTAACTTCTTGATTTAATTCGATGAGGGTAACTTCCTTAACTGGAGTTTTAAATCTTTCAAGAGTTTTATTAATGCTAAATATAGGTTTTTCTTTAGCTTTAATAATCTTGTCTTTAACCCTGTTATCTTTAGTTGACAAATCTTTTAACTGTTTTGTGTATTGAACCTTTAACTCAAGATCAATAATTTTACTAATTTAATCAATTAACAAAGAGCTTTCTTCATCTTCTTTGGTAATTACATTTAGTGTGAGACCCCAAATTTTATGAATAAAGATTTAAATTTCTCGAATTATTTTTTTTAATATTATGGTGTGGATTTGATATAATGTTATAGTGGTGGGTAATATTTACAAATTTTGCAAAGTAAGCAAGTGGTTATATAATATTCGATTGGTCGGAGAATATTCTTTTTATCGGAAATATCCGTACGACGGCACAATCATTGGTGGACCCCACAACAGAAGTATTGTCGTAGTAAAAAAATAACAGAATTATCTTTTTATAAAAATAACGGTGAAAGTGTTACTATTAAAAGTGTTGAACTACTCAGTAGTAAAAGTAAAGTAATACGCGTTGTTGCATAGTAGCACACGGTATTGATTATTGATGCTTACATAAGAAGTCACTTAGTTATACTCAATTATTATTACAGTAATTGTTGCATCATATCTCTCATATTATTGATTCAATTATTGTCACAGTATCATCTGCATAATATGTTATATTATTAAATCAATAATTGAGACGACAAAGTTATTCATATTATTATTTACAATATTGACAATGTCTAGAAGTTCTGTCAAGGAGAGGTTTGGTCACCTAATTGCGTGCCAATAAGGAGAAATCCTTATCGGAAAGCCCCTTTTTTCCTGGGAACGACCTTGTTTTTAAATATTGTGAATTATAATATTAATGATGAATAAGTTTGTGTTGATTAAAGATGAAATTGATAGTTCCATTGTGTTGGGATTATTAATGTTAGTGGAAATCAACATTTATTTCGATAATAATTGATGTCTGGAGGTTATATTCACCAATCGGGTAATTAACCGGATAAATGAGCAATTAATTGCTATTAATTCACATGCTTATAACTATTTGTTCACATGTGTGTACTAATGATTCACATTCATTTACTATTAAGGGAGTTGGTGCAAGATTGATAATACTTGCATGACTAAGTTAAAAATGGAGGTATAGATGGAGGTACTATACTGTAATTCGTATTTTCACATGTCTAGAACTATTGATTGACATGATTTACTATTGATTCACATGATTTACTATTAGGGGAGGTGGTACAAGTTTGATAATACTTGCAGGACTAAATTAAAAATGAAGAAAAAGAGGAAGGTATTATACTGTAATATTTCGAGACCCAAAATGTGCAATTATTGAAACTATATTTTCCTATAAATAGAAGCTCATTCTTCCTTCATTTCTCACAAATTCACTAAAGCTATAGAGCAATTATTATAGAGAAAAATTATAGAGAGAAAGAAGAAAAGAAGTCTGCTACCTCACTATTCTAGTATCCAGTTTTCTTCTAAGGTAAGGGGTATTATTCTTTCGTATTCATGAAGAGAGTTATTTTTTTTCAATACTCGTAAGGGGTATTATTCTTCTTCGTATTCATGAAGAGAGTTATTTTCTTTCAATACTCGTAAGGGTTGTTATTCCATTCTTTATTATTATGTTAGAATAACTTTGTCTATCTAAGTACCGCATATACATGGTGAAATTCTTCTCATTATTTCATTCTTTATTATTCTCATTGGAATAACTTGTCTGCATGGGTCTATCACATGCACGGTGAATTACATTGTTATTCCATTCTTTATTATTCGCTGGAATATCACATGCATCTATGGATTACGCATGACACAGTTCCATTCTTTATTATTATTCTGGAATATCCTATTTGTGCGGGTTACGCATGACCTATTTCCATTCTTGATTATTATGTTGGAATAACCTGTCTGTGCGGATTACGCATGCCTGGTGAATTCTTCTGTTATTCCATTCTTTATTATTCTATTGGAATAACCTGTCTGTGTGGATTACGCACGCCTGGTGAATTCTTCAGTTATTCCATTCTTTATTATTACATTGGAATAACTCGTCTATCGCGATTATCACGCATGCATGGTGAATGATCCTTCGTATTCATTCCTTATTAAATTGTTAAAATGATCTGTCTACGTGGATTACCGCATGGCGGGCAAAAATCCATTTGCTATTTCATATATTCTATTATACTCAGTTGGTTAAAGTTTTGGCTTCTATACTCCATGAAATTAGTGGAATATCCTTGATATTTGCGCTTCATCCAGTATCTTTTCATGGAAATATTCTTCTGAGCATTCTTTAATTTTACTCCACAAAGAAGTATCATGTTGATAATTTGGACGTTATTGATTTCTAGATAAATTAAAATTATAAATCCTTAAAATTTATCCTTGAACTTATTTTATTGAATTATTATGTCATTGTCATCATCCTCATGCTTATATTGTGATGAAAGTCATCTTTGGCTTACGTGCATAGATGGACTTGGTATGATTATGACCAGGGATTATTCGGTATAATCATGATCGTAATGTGACGAAGGATGTGGTTAAAAGTCCTCATTGGCCTGTAGTTCATTGATGGACAGTTGTTGGTGTGATTATGACCAGGGATTATTTGGTATAGTCATAACCATTGATGATTACATGAATATCCTTGGCCGTAATGCAGGGATGATTCGATTTTATTTATTAAGTTGAGTCTCAACGATAAAGTTGATGAAAAACTTTTTAAATCATAGAAGATAGTAGATTTTATGCTCTACATGACTCTTCTAATGGATTGCTTGTTCCGCTGCAGTTAAACTTGTTGTCTATTATATTCTATCAGTTTAACATTGTTGAAGGCTAATGATAATTTATTCTCGTATTATCTTAGTCATAATATTTCTTCTTGGGCTAGTTAAGCTCACCCTTTCTTCTCACCGTTTCTTCGTGAAATGAGAACGTAGCTTGAGACTAGTCGGGGGCCCGGAGTGACGGTCCCGATGATAGCATTAGTAGTCCTCACTATTACATTAAATAGTGTGACAATAAATGTAATGAGGACTCCATTGAGTGTGGATATTGTCTAGATGACAATATTCTTATTAAAACTCTTAGATTATGTTTTGTCGTATTTTGACTTATTTGTTGTATAATTAAGTTGTATTTGAATTTTGTACCATGTATTTGGCGACTCAAGATGGATGATGTATACCTGTTTTGGGGGCGTCACAGTTGGTATCAAATCTTAGGGATATGATCCCTAGCTGAGATGTGAGACAAGAACTAGGATGGGAGAGACGGGGAATTCCTTCGCTAGTATGACCTACCTAAGTTTATTTGGTATTTAATTGGTCGGTCAGAGTATAGGGATAATATGTGATATGTTAATTAACCCTTGTTTTGTGGCAATATTTGAAAATGACATCTGAGAATGTTGAGAATAGCAATGGAGCACAGGAGACCATTGAGTCTCCACAGATCAATAATCAGGATAATGTGCATTAGGAAGGTGACAATCCTCATGCAAACAACAACACTGACCAAATGATGAATGATGGGATGTTCAGAGGTTTTATGCAATTCATACAACATCAGGCGAAGGCGGCTCCTGTCTAAAATGTAGGTGGAAACACTGATAACTCTCGGACGGTCACCGCTAAGCAGTTCAAGGAGCTAGGACCACCGGAGTTTTTTGGATAGCCAAAACCACTTAAGGTGGAGACGTGGATAAAGCAGATCTGCAAGATATTTGATGTCTTGGGATTCTCCGAGGAGCAAAAGGTTTCCTTTGCCACCTTTATGTTGTGTGAAGAGGCGATTCATCGTGGGAATCAGAAAAGCATACTCGACTGGCCTTTCAAGATGTCTTGGGAGAAGTTCCAAGAGTTGTTCAACGACAAGTACTTTCCCGAAAGTATTTGTCACATGAAGGAGGTGGAAATTATCAAATTAGAGCAAAATAATATGACCGTGTCGCAATACGAGGCTAAATTTATGGAGTTATCCCGGTTTGCATCCCATTTGGTCAATAATGAGGAGCGAATGACGCTAATGTTTCTAAGAGGGTTGAAACCCGATATACGTCAATACTTCATTTCTCATAAACTTTATTTATATTCAGATGTTGTGAATAGGGCTCAGTTATTGGAGCGTGATAATGAGTCAGAACAACCAAAAGGTAATGACCAGCAACACGATAATAATCATACCGGTGGCAACGGCCATCGGAACAACGATAACCATCGTGGAGGAAATTATCATGCCAAGAATGGTAACAACTTCGGTGGTAATCATGACCAAGATAATAGGAGTGGAAATTTCAAAAAGAGAAGGTTCAACAACGATGGAAAGACAGCAGCACCAACACCCATTTTCAAGGAAGGATAACGACCACCAATTATATGCTTCAAATTCAGAGGGGAGGGACATATCATTCCAAACCACACGATGCAGTCCAAAGCATGTTATAATTGTGGAAAACAATGTCACCTAGCCTGATTTTATCGTGCACCAAAGTTAAGTTCAGCTGGGACGGTGGCACCAAAGGCGGATACGGACAAAATAAAGTCGGTGGTTTCAGGAAGAGCATTTTTCGTGACTTCTCAAAAAGCGGGTAACCCAAACGAAGTTAGCACAGGTTTGTTAATTATAAATTCTTGCGAACTCTATACCTTATTAGATACCGGTTCTACCCATTCTTTTATCTCTCTTGCTTGCGTTCAACGTTTAAATTTGACCCCAGAGAAGTTAGACTTTGACTTATTGGTTGAAACTTCGTTAGTAGAAACCTTTGTTACCCCCACTATTTATAAATCTTGTTGATTCAAATCGACACTTTTACGTTACCTGTCGATCTTATCTGATTGAAAATACTTGCCCTTGATGTGATTTTAGGAATCGATTGGTTAACTTCTCATCATGCCAAAATTGATTATTTTCGTAAGGTTGTTAACTTTCATATTCCTAACCAACCTGTTATGCGAATTCAAGCAACCAAACCACTAAAGTCAATCACTGTTATATTAAGTCATAAGTAAAGAGCCTTGAGCCTTTCGCTGGTGACTACCAAGTCTTGGAATACACCAAAGCCAGAATATCCGTAGGGGACGTCGTGAATAACGGTGACAAGTTGATAGGTATCAATGTGACGTGTTATCCAAGTCTTGGATGAGGGTCACAGTTTTGAATGATATTTTTATCGTTAATAAATTTCCTGACATATTTTCGAAGACTTCTTAGCTTACCCCTAGAGCGTGACATTGAATTTTGCATTGACCCCAGTACAAAACCCATTTCTAAAACCCTCAAGTATTTCTTCACCCAAAACGAATGTATAATGCGCCAAAGACGATGGCTCGAGCTGTTGAAGATTACGATCATACCATTCAATATCATTGTGGAATATAGAACGTGTTAGCTGACGCATTGAGTAGAAGATCGTATGCGTTTACGAGTGCGATGTTGTTAACACAAAACCCATTTCGTATAACTTACAAATGATGAAGATAGAGTTATAGACTCTAAGGACCCACATGGTGATATCAAATATACGAGTAGAATCAACTTTAATCGATAAAGTTAAAGTCGTGCAAGCTACATACTCAGAGCTGATGAATGTGAAGAAGAAGGTTCAAGAGGGCGTTATTCTAGAAGCAAGAATCGATGAAGAGAGGAAATCTCAACCCTCGATTTTATTGGCCCATTTGAAATCCTTGATCGAGTAAGAACTGTGGCCTATAAATTCATTTTACCGCCAAGTATGTCGCGTGTTCATAACGTTTTTCACGTATTGATGTTACGTAAATATGTGGATGACCCGAACCACGTTATTAAATTAGAACTAGACGAGATAGCAGAAGATTTAACGTATGAGGACATACGTGTTAAAATCTTGGATAAGAAGGATCATATTCAATACTCAAAGGTTATACCTCAAGAGTTAGAATCTGAAATGAAGTCAAGGTATTCACATCTCTTCGGCATACCAGGTACGTACGTAAATTTCGAGGGCAAAATTTCATAAGGAGGGGAGATTGTGAGACCCCAAATTTTATGAATAAAGATTTAAATTTCTCGAATTATTTTTTTTAATATTATGGTGTGGATTTGATATAATGTTATAGTGGTGGGTAATATTTACAAATTTTGCAAAGTAAGCAAGTGGTTATATAATATTCGATTGGTCGGGGAATATTCTTTTTATCGGGAATATCCGTACGACGGTACAATCATTAGTGGACCCCACAACGAAAGTATTGTCATAGTAAAAAAACGACAGAATTATCTTTTTATAAAAATAATGGTGAAAGTGTTACCGTTAAAAGTGTTGAACAACTCAGTAGTAAAAGTAAAGTAATACGCGTGGTTGCATAGTAGCACATGTATTGATTATTGATGCTTACATAAGAAATCACTCAGTTATACTCAATTATTGCTACAGTAATTGTTGCATCATATCTATCATATTATTGATTCAATTATTGTCACAGTATCATCTGCATAATATGTTATATTATTAAATCAATAATTGAGACGACAAATATAAGACCCCAAATTATTAATAAATGAAATTTATTTTCATTTATTTCTTATTTTGAAATAGTAAGGGTTGATTTGATTAATGTGGATAGTTATGGGTAAAATACGCAAATATTTCAATAAGCAAGTGGTTATAAAATATTCATTATTGTTTGAGAATATTCGTTTGGTCGTGGAATATTCGATCTTGTTTGAGAATATTCGCATTTACTGCCAGCTTTTTTGTGGGCCCCATAACTTGAAAGCGATTGGATGAAGAAAACGACAAATATAAGTTGTTTATAAATAATCTGGCGTAGTTGTTACCGTTAATACTGTTGGAATACCCGGTGGTTAAAACACACTAATATGCGTTGTTGAACAGAAGCACACAGTATTGCACCAATTATTGATTCTTACGTAAGAAGGCACTACTCAATAATTATTACGGTAAGAATTATCGCTCAAAGATTTTATTTTATTGATTCAATAATTGTTGCATTGATATTTTATATTATCGTTGTTTCAATAAATTATCATTACACAATATTTTCCATTATCTGAGAGCAATAATTCATATTATCCTAATAATATTATTGATAACATTATTGGTAATGTCTAGAAAGTTCTCGGCTAAGGAGAGGTTTGGTCACCTAATCGCGCCAATAAGGAGAGATCCTTATTGAAAGCCCCTCTTTCCTCGAAACTACCGGGTTGCACAAGATTGTGATTCTATAATATTATTTGTGAATAATTAATTATTGATTTATATGATGAGAAAAATATTGATTTTATGTTGATATAGATGGAGAAAATTTTTAATGTGACAATTGTTGAAAATTAAAATTTTATCTTTTTCTTATAAAATAATTCATTTAAATATATTATTATATTTTAATAATATAATAATGGTGATATTTTTACAATGAATGTGGGATATATGAGTATACGAGGAAAAAGAGTATTTTTGTTGTAATAAATATTAAAAATAGATTTTGTGTGTCGGTAGACCCATTTCTTGACTGAAATTTGATTATAGACTGTAAAATCGCCCGTTTGTGGATTTCGGTCAATTTCTGTTTGGAATTTGGAATAACTTCCTTCTGCAAAGTTGTAGATAATGGAATTTCCTATGGAAAGTCGTGAGTTTTGAATTTTCTGATAAAAGAGCTATTTATTATGAATTATTTAAGTTCCGAAGCTCCGAAATAATTGATTTTTAGAAGTTTTAATTATGTTTTTTAAGAAAAACGTTTTTCAAATGTTGGTGGCCATCTTTAACATGTGCTTGGTGGCTGAAATCAGATTTCAAAGTGGGCGTAGGAATGTGTTTTGTAAATATTAATATTATATTAAATTTTCTGCTTTGGTGTTCTAAGCATTTTCCTATAAATAGGGTGCTTAGGTTAGAATTGATAATCACACCAAAAACTGAAGTTTTCTCTCTCTATATTATCGAGCGTATTCTTGTGAGTATTTTGAGTATACTTTGAGTATTGCTATACGGTTCAAGTTTAAGTCATAGCCTATATCCGGTGTTTCAACTAGAAGTACTGTCTTTCGAGGTAAGGGATATTATTTTTTTTTTTAAATGATATTAATTCTTCCAATATCATTATGCCGAAGTATTGATCTGAACTTTTAATCAAATTTGGAACTTGTTGTGTCGGGGTTACTATTCAAGTATACGGCACTATTCACGAATACGACACTATTCATCGAAAAATAAAATTTTTCCTTTTCGTCCAAAATATCTATTATGGATACTAGCTTTAATTGTATCCATGTTTTGATCATTCTTGAATTTTACACCACTATAATTATTTATGAGGTATTTTTGGACTCAAATAAATCAAAATACTTAATCCTTAATGTTTATTCTTTTGTTTCACTAGATTCGATTCTTTTAAAATATTTTTCATCATCCTCAGTCCTAAATGATGATATACTTGAATATCTTTGGCCTGTAGTGCAAAGATGGTTGATTTTATTATGAATATCTTTGGCCCATAGTGCAAAGATGTACAGGTATTGAGATGAACATGACCAACTGATTAATATCCTTGGCATGTAGTGCAAGGATGAATATATGATTCAAGATGTGCATTGATTGATGTTACAGGGATAAAAATACTGTTGATGGACTGTTGAATTCATAGATAATAGTAGATTTCATTCTCTATGTAACTCTTCTATGAATTATTATTTCCGCTGCGAATATTGATCTAAAACTTATTGTTTGTTATATTCTCTCAGATTTTTCCCTGTTGAAGACTAACGATAATTTGTTGTATATTATCTTAGTCATAATATTCTTTATCGGGCTAGTTGAGCTCACCCTTTTCCTTTTTGTTCCATTTTTCTTCTCGTGAGGCGAGAATGTAAATGAGTACTAGTCGGGTATGGAAATGAAGGTTCTAGAGAGAGTTGTTTAGTAGTCCTCACCATTTTTGTAGAATAATGTATCAATAAATGTGTTGAGGATTTATTTGAGTATAGATATTGTCTAGAAGATAATATTTGTATTCAAACTCACAGCTTTCTTGTTGTAATAATAAAGTTGTAGTTGTTTCGCATCATGTATTGACAACTCGTAATGGGTGATGTATACCTATTTTGGGGCGCCACAATTGGTATCGTAGCTTAGGATATGATCTCTCAAGCGAGATCGGAATAGAACTAGGTGGGGAGAGACGAGTAAATCCTTCGCTAGTGTGTCCTACCTAAGCTTATTTGTTAGTTGGTTAAGATATAGGGATATTATGTGATATATTGAATTCCTTAATTAACCCTTGTTTTATGACAATGATTTGAGAATGTCGATCGAGAATATTAACAAAGGGAGTAAATGAGACCGTGGAGATGCTCAGATTTACCAACGAGGAGAACGTGCAACAACAGTCGGGCAATGTACCTCCTGTGAACAACACCACTGAGCAGATGATGAACGAGGGGATGTTTAGAAGCTTTTTACAGTTCATGCAAAATCAGACGAGGGAGACTCGTGTTCAAAATACAGGAGGAAATGATAGCAATTCACGGGTGGTCACAGCCAAGCAGTTCAAAGAGTTGGGACCACCAGAATTCTGGGGAAAGCCGGATCCGATTAAGGTGGAGACGTGGGTCAAACAAATTACCAAGATATTCAATGTCTTGGGATGCACGGAGGAACAGAAAGTTCCATTCGCTACTTTTATGTTCCGTAACGAGGTAGATTACTGGTGGGAATCTGTGAAGCGTACCCATCCAGCTGCACTCAGCATGTCATGGGAGACATTTCAGAAACAGTTCAATGACAAGTACTTCCCTGAAAGTATTCATCATATGAAGGAAGTGGAGTTTATTAGACTGAGCAGGAATAACATAATGGTGTCCCAAAGACGAGGCGAAGTTCATGAGTTATCCGTGTTTGCACCTCATTTGGTGGAGAATGAGGAACGATGACGTGGATGTTTCGAGAGGTTTGAAACCCTAAGATAAGTCAAGATCTCATTTCTCATAAATTTTCTCTATTCAGATGTTGTCAAATGTGGCTCAATTGTTAGAGCGAGATAACGAAATCGTTCAACCAAGGAACCATAACTAGGATCATACCAAGATAGCAATCATCGTAATAACGATAACCAAATGGAGAAAGAAGAATACGGACAAAGGCGGTAACCACTCGGTGGTAATCGTGGCCATGAAAATAGAAGAAGAGAGTCGGAAGAGATTTTAAAAAGAGGAGATTCAACAACAACCATGTGAAGACGCCAACGCCAAAGAAGAACAAATCGGGTTCCAAGGGAGGAGAAAGACCACCCATTCAGATATTACAAATGCGGAAAGAGGGATATCATTACCAAATCGCCCACAATAGCTTTAAGGTATGCTATAATTGTGGAAAAGAAGGACATATCGCTCGAGATTGTATGCGATATCGAAACCCAGTCCAAATGGAATGGTGACTCAAAAGGATGTCCCGTAAAAGGTCAAAGTCAACGGTTCTGGAAGAGCGTTTGTCGTGACCAATTAAAATGCGAGAACCCGAACGGTTTAGCACAGTTAGTTAATTATAAATTCTTACAAAGTTTATACCTTACTAGATACCCTGCTTTACCCATTCTTTTATCTCTCTTGTTTGGCGCTCAACGCTTGAACTTAACTTTGACCTATTTATGGAGACTCATGGAGACTAGAGAAACTTTCATTACATTCGTTGTTTAGAAATCTTTCTTGATTCAGTTGGCACTATCACATTACCCGTTAACCTTATTTCTATAGAGATATTTGCTTTTAATGTGATTTTAAGGTTAACTACTCATCATGCCGAAATTGATTACTTTCGTAAGGTTGTTAGTTTTCATATTCTTAAGCAACCTGTTATTCGAATTCAAGCAATCAATCCATTGTAGTTAAACATTTTCATATCAAGCCATGAAGTCATTCGTTTATTACGGATGTCAAGTTTTCTTAGTCCATGTTATGGATTTGAATAAAGACACGCCGATTTGAATAATATTCTGTTGTTATTGATTTTTCCCGACGATTTCCTCAAGAATTTCTTGGCTTACTCCCAAAGCCTTCGATATTAAATTTTGTATCGACTTTGAACCCTAGACAAAACTCATTTCTAAAATCTCATGTCGAATGGCTCCTATTGAACTTAAGGAGTTAAAATTCAACTATAGAATTTGGTACCGAGCCTTTATCCGGTGACTTCCTTTGTGGAATGCACCAAGCCAAACTCTCCGTAGGGGACACCATATTCGCAATGCGATAGTAAACCGATAGGTGTCATTGTAACGTCTATCCAAGGTTGGGATATGAGTCACGCTTGAGAACAACCTAAGTCAGTAATCAAATACGTAGCTTTCAGGCTTAGTTGGTTATTATCGGAGATTCGTTGAAGGATATTCTCGAATCGCTATTCCATTAACGCAGCTGACTCGTAGAGATACAAAATTCGAATGGAGCAAGGAATGTGGGAAGAGCTTTGAACAACTCAAGAGGAGACTCATTTCAGCACATGTTCTGACTATGCCATCCTAGAAAAGCGAACGTGGTAGCTGACGTGTTGAGTAGAAGATCGTATACAAGTACGAGTACGATATTGTCAAAGACTCATTTCGTATAATTTATAAATAATAGAGATGGAGATGAAAATTCTAGGTACCCACGTGATGATATACGAGTATAATCGACTTTAATCGATAAAGTTAAAGTTGTTCAAGCTACAGACTTGGAGTTGATGAATATGAAGAAGAAGATGCAAGAAGTTGTTATTTCAAAAGCGAGAATCGATGAGGTGAGGAAAGCTCAAACCTTCGATTTATTAATCCATTTGAAATTCTCGATCGAATAGGAACTGTAGCCTATAGACTCGTTTTACCGCCAAGTATGACGCGTGTTCATAACGTTTTTCACGTATCGATGTTACGTAAATATGTGGACGACCTGAACCATGTTATTGAGTTAGAACCGGATGAGATAGCCGAAGACTTAACGTACGAGGAGGTACCTATCAAGATCTTGGATAGGAAAGAACATGTCCTATGTACCGAGGTTATACCACAAGTTAAAGTTTTGTGGAGAAACCATGCTATTGAGGAAATGACCTGGGAGTTGGAAACGGAAATGAAAGTGAGGTATTCTCATCTTTTCGAAACACCAGATACGTACGTCAATTTCGAGGACGAAATTTCATAAGGAGGGGAGGTTGTAAGACCCCAAATTATTAATAAATGAAATTTATTTTCCTCTATTTATTATTTTGAAATAGTAAGGGTTGATTTGATTAATGTGGATAGTTATGGGTAAAATACGCAAATATTTCGAATAAGCAAGTGGTTATAAAATATTCATTATTATCGGGGAATATTCTTTTGGTTGTGGAATATTCGTACTATCGGGGAATATTCGTACGACGGCGCAGTCTTTTGTGGGCCCCATAACGGAAAGCGATTGGATGAAGAAAACGATAAATATAAGTTGTTTATAAATAACTCTGCGTAGTTATTCATTAATATCTTTGTTGGAATACCCTGTGGTTAAACACACTAATAATACGCGTTGTTGAACAAGAAGATTGCCAGATTGCACCAATTATTGATTCTTACGTAAGAAGGCACTACTCAATAATTGTTACAAGTAATTATCGCTCATTATTTTATTTTATTGATTCAATAATTGCTTGCATTGATATTTTATATTATCGTTGTTTCAATATATTATCATTACACAAGTATTTTCCATTATCGAGCAATAATTCATATTATCCTAATAATATTATTGGATAACATTATTGGCAATGTCTAGAAAGTTCTATCTAAGGAGAGGTTTGGTCACCTAATTGCTGCCGCCAAGAAGGAGAGATCCTTATTGAAAGCCCCTCTTTCCTAAACTACTGGTCACAAGATCGTGATTCTGAATATTATTTGTAAATAATTAATTATTGATTTATATGATGAGAAAAATATTGATTTTATGTGGATATAGATGGAGAAAATTTCTAATGTGACAATTGTTGAAAAATAAACTTTTATCTTTTTCTGATAAAATAATTCATTTAAATATATTACTATATTTTAATAATATAATAATGGTGATATTTTTACAATGAATGTGGGATATATGAGTATACAAGGAAAAAGAGTATTTTTGTTGCAATAAATATTAAAAACATATTTTGTGTGTTGGTAGACCCATTTCTTGACTGAAATTTGATTATAGACTGTAAAATCGACCGTTTGTGGATTTCGGTCAATTTATGTTTGGAATTTGGAATAACTTCCTTCTGCAAAGTTGTAGATAATGTAATTTCCTATGGAAAGAAGCGAGTTTCGAATTTTTCTGATAAAAGAGCTATTTATTATGAATTATTTAAGTTCCGAAGCTCCGAAATAATTAATTTTTGGAAGTTTTAATTATGTTTTTTAAGAAAAACGTTTTTCAAATGTTGGTGGCCATCTTTAACATGTGCTTGGTGGTTTAAATCAGATTTCAAAGTGGGCGAGGGAATGTGTTTTGTAAATATTAATATTATATTAAATTTTCTCGCTTTGGTGTTCTAAGCATTTTCCTATAAATAGGTGTTTAGGTTAGAATTGAAAATTACACCGAAACTAAAGTTTTCTCTCTCTATATTATCGAAATTTATTCTTGTGAATATTTTGAGTATACTTTGAGTATTGCTATACTGTGCAAGTTTAAGTCATAGCCTATATCCGGTGTTTCAACTAGAAGTACTGTCTTTCGAGGTAAGGGATATTATTTTTTTTAAAAATGATATTAATTCTTCCAATATCATTATGTCGAAGTATTGATCTGAACTTTTAATCAAATTTGGAACTTGTTGTGTCGGGGTTACTATTCACGTATACAGCACTATTCACGAATACGGCACTATTCATCGAAAAATAAAATTTTTCCTTTTCGTCCAAAATATCTATTATGGATACTAGCTTTAATTGTATCCATGTTTTGATCATTCTTGAATTTTACACCACTATGATTATTTATGAGGTATTTTTGGACCTGAAATAGCTGAAATACGAATCCTTAATGTTTATTCTTTTGTTTCACTAGATTTGATTCTTTTAAAATATTTTTCATCATCCTCAGTCCTAAATGATGATATACTTGAATATCTTTGGCCTGTAGTGCAAAGATGGTTGATTTTATTATGAATATCTTTGGCCTGTAGTGCAAAGATGTACAGGTATTGAGATGAACATGACCAACTGATGAATATCCTTGGCCTGTAGTGAAAGGATGAATATATGATTCAAGATGTGCATTGATTGATGTTACAAGGATAAAAATACTGTTGATGGACTGTTGAATTCATAGATAATAGTAGTTTTCATTCTCTACGTAACTCTTCTATGAATTATTATTTTCGCTGCGAATATTGATCTAAAACTTGTTGTTTATTATATTCTCTCAGATTTTTCCCTGTTGAAGACTAACGATAATTTGTTGTATATTATCTTAGTCATAATATTCTTTACTGGGCTAGTTGAGCTCACCCTTTTCCTTTTTGTTCCATTTTTCTTCTCAGGAGGCGAGAATGTAGCGAGTACTAATCGGGGTTGGAATGAAGGTTCTAGAGAGAGTTGTTTAGTAGTCCTCACCATTTTTGTAAAATAATGTATCAATAAATGTGTTGAGGATTTATTTGAGTATAGATATTGTCTAGAAGATAATATTTGTATTCAAACTCACAGTTTTACTGTTGTAATAATAAAGTTGTAGTTGTTTCTGTACCATGTATTGACAACTCATAATGGGTGATGTATACCTATTTTGGGGGCGTCACAACAAAGTTATTTATATTATTATTTACAATATTGACAATGTCTAGAAGTTCTGTTAAGGAGAGATTTGGTCACCTAATTACGCGCCAATAAGGAGAAATCCTTATCGGAAAGCCCCCTCTTTCTTGGGAACGACCTGGTTGTTAAATATTATGAATTATAATATTAATGATGAATAAGTTTGTGTTGATTAAAGATGAAATTGATAGTTCCATTGTGTTGGGATTATTAGTGTTAGTGGAAATCGACATTTATTTCGATAATAATTGATGTCTGGAGGTTATTGACCAATCGGGTAATTAACCGGATAAATGAGCAATTAATTGCTATTAATTCACATGCTTATAATTATTTGTTCACATGTGTGTACTATTGATTCACATTCATTTACTATTAGGGGAGTTGGTGCAAGATTGATAATACTTGCATGACTAAGTTAAAAATGGAGGTATAGATGGAGGTACTATACTGTAATTCGTATTTTCACATGTCTAGAACTATTGATTCACATGATTTACTTATAGGGGAGGTGGTACAAGTTTGATAATACTTGCAAGACTAAATTAAAAATGAAGGAAAAGAGGAAAGTATTATACTATAATATTTCTAGCTCCAAAATGTGTAATTATTTAAACTATATTGTCCTATAAATAAAAGCTCATTCTTCCTTCATTTCTCACCAATTCACTAAAGCTATAGAGCAATTATTATAGAGAGAAATTATAGAGAGAAAGAATAAGAGAAGTCTGCTACCTCACTATTCCAGTATCCAGTTTTCTTCTAAGGTAAGGGGTATTATTCTTTCGTATTCATGAAGAGAGTTATTTTCTTTCAATACTCGTAAGGGATATTATTCTATCGTATTCATGAAGAGAGTTATTTTCTTTCAATACTCGTAAGGGTTGTTATTCCATTCTTTATTATTATCTTGGAATAACTCCGCTTATGCATCAGTACCGCATACATGGTGAAATTCTTACATTATTTCATTCTTTATTATTACTTGGAATAACTCGTCATGGTATGCGGTCTATGGCATGCACGGTGAATTCTGTTGTTATTCCATTCTTTATTATTACATTGAAATAACTTGTCTATGAGGTCTATCGCATGCCTAGTGAATTCTGTTGTTATTTCATTCTTTATTATTCTGTTGGAGTATCGTATGCATGCGGATTACGCATGACTTCGATTCCATTCTTTATTATTCTATTGGATTATCACAATTCTCTTAAGTTACCCACTGACCTGGTTCCATTCTTTATTATTTTGTTGGAACAACTCATGCATGCGGATTACGCGTGCACGATAAATTCTTCATTATTCCATTCTTTATTATTCTCGCTTGGAATAACATATGCGTATGGATTACGCATGCTGTGGAATTCTTACATTATTCCATTCTTTATTATTACATTGGAATAACTTTTGCATGTGGATTATCAGCATGCATGGTGAATGATCCTTCGTATTCATTCCTTATTAAATTGTTAAAATGATCATCACGTGGATTACCGCATGGCGAGCAAAAATCCATTTATGGTTTCATATATTCTATTATACTCATTGGTTAAAGTTTTGGCTTCTATACTCCATGAAATTAGTGGAATATCCTTGATATTTGTGCTTCATCCAGTATCTTTTCATGGAAATATTCTTCTGAGCATTCTTGAATTTTACTCCACAAAGAAGTATCATGTTGACAATTTGGACGTTATTGATTTCTGGATAAATTAAAATTATAAATCTTTAAAATTTATCCTTGAACTTGTTTTATTGAATTATTATGTCATTGTCATCATCCTTATGTTTATATTGTGATGAAAGTCATCTTTAGCTTACGTGCATAGATGGACTTGGTATGATTATGACCAGGGATTATTCGGTATAATCATGACTGTAATGTGACGAATGATGTGGTAAAAGTCCTCATTGGCCTATAGTTCATTGATGGACAGTTGTTGGTGTGATTATGACCAGGGATTATTCGGTATTGTCATGAACATTGATGATTACATGAATATCCTTGGTCGTGATGCAGGGATGATTCGATTTTATTTATTAAGCTGAGTCATAGCGATAAAGTTGATGAAAAACTTTTTAAATCATAGAAGATAGTAGATTTTATGCTCTACTTGACTCTTCTAATGGATTGCTTGTTCCGCTGCAGTTAAACTTGTTGTCTATTATATTCTATCAGTTTAACATTGTTGAAGGCTAATGATAATTTATTCTGCATTATCTTAGTCATAATATTTCTTACTGGGCTAGTTGAGCTCACCCTTTCTTTCACTATTCTCTTCAGAAAATGAGAACGTAGCCGGGACTAGTCAGGGGACGGAGTGACGGTCCAGATGATAGCATTAGTAGTCCTCACTATTCTGTTAAATAGTGTGACAATAAATGTAATGAGGACTCCATTGAGTGTGGATATTGTCTACATGACAATATTCTTATTAAAACTCTTAGATTATGTTTTGTCGTATTTTAGACGACTGTTGTATAATTAAGTTGTATTTGAATTTTGTACCATGTATTTGACGACTCAAGATGGGTGATGTATACCTGTTTTGGGGGCGTCACATTTAATCTTTTAATGCAACAATTTTCATTGCAATTTTTAGCACATATAGTAACTTCATTATCACTATCTATTTTATTGTTACTAGCACTGATATTAGAAGAATAAAGAATATCAGAACCTTCATCATTACTAACATTGTTCTCTATTCTCATTAATTTTAACAGTTGTTCAGTATCTTCATTTGAAACATTTAACTAAGATAATTTTTGTTTTATTTTGTACTCATTTTTATAGTGCCCCTTCTGCCCACAATTGTGGCAAACATTATCAAACTTCTTAGGTTTTTTAGTTGATTTTTTACCTGATGTCTTTGGTTTGGTATAATAACTATCTTGATTTTTATTGTGCTGACTATGTCTCTTTTTATGATGCTTGCAACTTTTGCGAGCATCAATAATATGTTTACGGCTATGATTTCTTCTAGAGGGAGCTATAGGAGATAAACCATATTGTTCACAAAATGTTCCTAATTCATATTTTGCTTTATTTTTATCTTTACTGGCTTGTTTAGCTAGTTTGAAATCGATGCACATTTTTAACCCAATTTTTTGAATATAACTAATTATATCACCATAAGTTAGAATATCATAATCAATATAACCTAAATTTTTACTCAATTCTTCACGAACCTTATGAGCAAATAATGAAGGTAAACCATTAATGAATTTCTCTTTCCAGAATGG
This sequence comes from Panax ginseng, assembly GCA_020205605.1. NCBI lineage: Eukaryota > Viridiplantae > Streptophyta > Magnoliopsida > Apiales > Araliaceae > Panax > Panax ginseng. The sequence continues at coordinate 83,549,308 of CM035149.1, forward strand.
TTTATTGCTATTATTACACATCATAACTCGAGAAGTATACACATCTTTATACCACCTAAAATCACTTAGAGTGGGACACGTGAGAATACTTAATTGGTCGTGAATCCTTTCCGTAATGTTACTAGGAGTTCTAAAAAAATGTTTAATTATCGTGAATATTAAATTATTAACTCCATCAGGCGGACCAACGCCAACATCTTCATCAAAGATGGGTTTGCCGTCACCATCCAATTGGACAACATTGATAATTGATAACCTAGTGTCTTATGTGAGATGTTTTTCCCACTAAGATCTAAGGATACTAGTGAATCCACTAGATATTAATTCAACAATATCTGGTTGGGTTAGATTATTGAATTTAGTGATATAGCTATTGGCTACCATGAACATATGATTTAACTTATTTAGAATTTCTTGTTCACTGAAACCATCTATGTTCCATTCATAAATTTTATTAGAAGAAACAAAGAATTGTTTATCTAGGTTCCTCTCTTCGAACTGTAGATCCGGAGGAGTTGGTCTAGAATACCAATTTCTGGTAATGCTAGTGTTACTAACAGTTAGTTTATTTAACTGATCATTAAAATTTGGAATTGGAATAGTGTCAGAAGGATCTGATTGGCTACTACTCTCATTGTCAGTTTCAACCTGATCAATGATAGCTATAGTACCACTTGTTCCGGTTTCAGTTTTTAGTTTTTTAAATAACTTATCAATTGCTTGAGTAAGTTCACCATCTTTATTAGGTAAACCTAATTTACTTCTATTTTTTTTGGTAATTTTAACAAATGTTATTAAATTTTTGAATCAAGTTTTTTGATAACTGACTCATCAAACTTGTCTTCAATTTTATCTAGCTGTTTACCTATGGTTGCTAGATACTGATTTGTGAAATTATTTTGTTCAATAATTTTCTTTTCATCTTTATTACCATCTAAAATTTTAAACGAACTGGCAACTACCGATGTGTTTTTTACTGATAAAAGAACAGTTTCTAGAGGAGGATGACTAGAGGAAACTTTTGACTTGTCCTCTTTTATCCACTGTGTTTTAGTTATAACATTACATTTACCCTGATATTGGTCATACCAATCATAGAAAGTAATGTTTATCTGTTCATTTTTTATAAATCGTTTCCATCTATTAACAACTTTATCTCTTTCTTTATTTGTTGGATGATTAGAACGAAACAAATGACTTTTTTCTCTATTGGATTTGGAATTAAAATCTTCAACAAGATTATCCCAATCTAAATTGAATTCCTTTTTAATAACTCTTAATTGATTATTAATAGGAATTTCAAAGTCTGACTGAGTAGGAAACTCTGAAGGAGTAGGAGAAGAATCTTCTTCTTCTACCTGATCATTTTGAGTATAACAAGGATGGTTGGCTTGACCTTGATTAAGGATACCTTTCATTTTTATATCTCTAATAGAAGGGTTACTAAGTACTTCAGTATCTCTTCTAGTATGAACTGAAGGTGCTGAAGAACTAGTAAAGTCTTCTATGATAACTGGTCTTCTAGTACGTTCAAAACTTATTTTGACAGTACCATCAAAAAAATGCTTAATGTTTTCTATATTTAGAAAACTGTTATTAACTGGCTGTTGAGGTATTTCATTGGGCAAAGTCCATTGACTAGGTAATGTAATGTCTTTCCAGAGAATGGTTCTCGGGATCTGAACATTAGCATCACTAGTTGAACTTTGAATTAAAACAATTTGATTTTTAGGACTTTTATTAAGAGCATGAACATTTAAGTTTTTTTTCATGTTCTTATAATATATCCTATAAATCAAAGCTAGAGGCTGAAAACCCTCAATCATCTGAGTAATTCTCCAATAATTTTAATGTTTAGAGTTAATGCCTTTAATAGATTGTGATCACTCAGGCTTAAAGTGAAATCAGGAAAGCAATTGAAATGGATTAGTCCATTATGCAGACTTGATTCCATAATGCCTATAATGCTTGGAAAATAATTAAGAAATCTAGCATCTCTAAGGCAGAGGTAGATACTTGAATTAATTCCTTTAATATTTAAGGGTTTAACTGCAACCTGAACAAGACCAATATGGATGAAATTATAACCCTTCTTCCTATGTTTTTTAATAACATCAGGAGATAAAAGACTACAATTTTCATATTCTTTATTGATTTTTATGTAAGAAGGCACTACTAAATAATTGTTACAGTAATTACTGTTCAATATTTTATTTTATTGATTCAATAATTGCTACGTTGATATTTTATATTATTGTTGTTTCAATAATTGTCACTGCACAGTATTTTCTATTATCATATCAATAATTTATATTATTTGAATAATATTATTAGATAGCATTATTGACAATGTCTAAGAAAGTTCTGTCTAAGAAAGGGGTTTGGTCACCTAATTGCTAGCCAGTAAAGAGAAATCCTTATCGAAAAGCCCCCTCTTTCTTGGGAACGACCTGGTTGTCATTATTTTGATTCTGTAATATTATTTGTGAATAATTAATTATTTATTTATATGATAAGGAAAATATTTATTTATGTGGATATAAATGGAGAAATTTTTAGAAAAGTGACAATTGTTGAAAATTGATATTTTATCTAGATTATTATATTACATTATAAATGTATAATGTGATAATATAATAATATAATAATGGTGATATTTTTACAATGAATGTGTGATATATGAGTAATTGAGGAGGAAGAGTATTTTTGTTACAATAAATGATAAAAACATGTTAAACATGTTGGTGGACCCCATTTTTGACTGAAATTTGATTATAGCGTGCAAAATCGTCCGTATGTGGATTTTGGTCAATTTTTGTTTAGAATTTCGAAAAACTTAAAGCTACAAAGTTGTAGAGAATTGAATTTCCTATGGATCAAATTTTTCTGATAAAGGGGCTATTTATTATGAATTATTGAAGTTCTGGGATAATTAATTTTGGACGTTATAAATGTTTTTATTAAGAAAAATGTTTTTTTTATTTTTTGTGGAGTGGTCCCACTTATGGCTGATGTTTTGGTTTGGTGGTGTGCGTAGGAAATTAAAAATAAAATATTAATATTTTATTAAATTTTCTTCTTTGGTGTTCTAAGCATTTTTCTATAAATAGGATGCTTAAGTTAGAATTGAAAATCACACCAGAATCTGAAGTTTTCTCTCTCTATATTATCGAGTGTATTTTTGTGAGTATTTTGATACTTTGAGTGTTGCTATACGGTGCAAGTTTTCTTCAGCGTTATATCTGATATTATAACCAGAAGTACTATTCTTTTGAGGTAAATGATGTTATTTTCTTCATAAATTATATTATTTATTTCAATATCATTATGCCGAAATATTAGTATAATTTTTCTTGTGAAATTTTTACATTTTTGTGTCGGGATTACTATTCACGTATACGACACTATTCACAAAAAAATTAAATTTTTGTTCTTTGTCCAAGATTTCTATTACGGGTACTACCTTTGATTGTATCCATGTTTTGATCATCATTCTTGAATTTTAATCCACTATGGTTTATTATGGAGTATTTTTAAACTTGGATTGTCTAAAGTACGAATCCCTAATCTTTGTCATTTTATTTCACTAGATTTGTTTCTTTAAAAATATTTTTCATCATCCTCAGTCATAAATGATGATATTACTGAATATCTTTGGCCTGTAGTGCACAGATGAATGATTTCCTGATGAATATATTTGGCCTGTAGTGTAAAAATGAACAGGTGTTGAGATGAAAATGACCAACTAATGAATATCTTTGGCCTGTAGTGCAAAGACGAATATTTGATTCAAGATGTATATTGATTGACGTTACAGGGATAAAATATTGATGATGAACTTTTAAATCATAGAAGATAGTAGATTTCATTCTCTACTTAACTCTTCTAATGAATTGTTATTTCCACTGCGAATATTGATCTAAAACTTGTGGTCTATTATATTCTATCAGATTTTTCCCCGTTGAGGACTAACGATAATTTGTTCTATATTATCTTAGTCATAATATTCTTTACTGGGCCAGTTGAGCTCACCCTTTTCCTTTTTGTTCCATTTTTCTTCTCAAGAAGCGAGAATATAACGGGAAGTAGTCGGGGTGTGGAATTATGGTTTTAGACAGTTGTTTAGCAGTCCTCACTATTTTGTAAAATAATGTATCAATAATGAGAACTTATTTGAGTGTGGATATTGTGTAGAAGACAATATTTGTATTTAAACTTACAGTATATGTGTTGTCGTATTTTGTACGACATTTGTATTAATGAAGTTGTAGTTGTTTCTGTACCATGTATTTGGCGATTTAGAATGGGTGATGTATACCTATTTTGGCGGTGTCACTATTGGTATCAGAGCTTAGGGATATGGTCTCTGGCGGAGATCGGGAAATAGAACTAGGAGGGGAGAGAGGAGTAAATCATTCGCTAGTGTGTCCTACCTAAGCTTATTTGCTGGTCGGTTAGAATATAGGGATATTATGTGATATGTTAATTTCTTTAATTAACCCTTATTTTATGGTAATATTTGAGAATGGCAATTGAGAATGTTAACAATGGAGTAAATGAGACTGTTGAGACACCTTTAATCACCAATCAGGAGAACGTGCAACAAGACGACAATGTTCCTCCTGTAAACAACACCACTGATCAGACGATGAACGATGGGATGTTTAGAAGCTTCTTGCAGTTCATGCAAAATCAGACGAGGGAGGCTCGTGCACAAAATACGGGTGGAAATAATAGCAACGCGCAACTTGTCACAGCCAAGCAGTTCAAAGAGTTGGGACCACCAGAGTTCTTGGGGAAGCCGGATCTGATTAAGGCGGAAACGTGGGTCAAGCAAATTACCAAGATATTTGATGTCTTGGGATGCACGGAGGAACAGAAGGTTCCATTCGCCACCTTTATGTTCTGCGGTGAGATAGATTACTGGTGGAAATCTGAGAAGCGTACCCAGCCAGCCGCACTCAATATGACTTGGGACACATTTCAGAAATTGTTTAATGACAAGTACTTTCCTAAAAGTATTTGTCATATGAAGGAGGTATAGTTTATTAGACTGGAACAGAACAACATGACGGTGTCCCAGTACGAGGCGAAGTTCATGGAGTTTTTTAGGTTTGCACCTCATTTGGTAGAGAGTGAGGAACGTATGACGCGGATGTTTCTTAGAGGTCTAAAACCTGAAATTCGTCAATACCTTATCTCTCACAAATTTTCTCTATATTTAGATGTTGTCAACATGGCTCAATTATTAGAGCGAGATAATGAGTATGTTCAACCGAGGGACAACAACCAGGGTCATACCGATAGCAGCAGTCATCAGAGAAATGATAACCAGTTGAGAGGGAAAATACGAACAAAAGCGATAACCACTTTGGTGGTAATCGTGGCCATGATAATAGAAGAAGCGATTTGGGGGGGATTTTAAAAAGAGAAGGTACAACAATGACAATGTGAAGACGTCAGCATCAGCATCAACTGTTTCTAAGGGAGGAGAACGACCACTGGTTGTATGTTATAAATGCGGGAAAGAGGGACACATCAGCCCAAACTGCCCACAACAATTCAAGGTATGTTATAATTGTGGAAAGGAAGGTCATATAGCTCAAGATTGTACTCTAGTAAAGCCAAGTCCAGCAGGGATGGTGACTCAAAAGGCTGTCCCAGACAAGTAAAAGTCAGCGGTTCCTGGAAGAGCGTTTGTCGTGAGTGGCTAAAATTCGAGGAACCCGAACGAGGTGATCACGGGTAAGCTAATCATTAACTAAAAACCCTAGCCGCTCTTAGAGAGAGACTAGAGAGAAACAGTTCTGAAAATCCTCATCCTTGGTGGCTAGTACTGCAGTTCCTTTTACTACAGATCGTACGATGGTTCGCGAGGCGTTCGTGTGGATACTGTAGAGGCGCAATTCATTTGGATTGCGTTAGAGATTCGATCGTATCAATTCCAGCTTCAATAATCGGTATAAATTTCTAACCACTGAATTAATATGGTTTTTGCATGGATCATGTTTATGGTTTCGAAATTGCTTTAAATTATTCTATTTCCGCTGCGTTTTATGTGTCGAAACCCTATAGTCCTCACTATTTTGTAAAATAGTGTATCAATAATTGAATGAGGACTTATTTGAGTTTGGATATTTTCTAGAAGACAATATTTGTATTTAAACTCACAGTATATGTGTTGTCGTATTTGTACGATATTTCTATTAATAAAGTTGTAGTTATTTCTGTACCATGTATTTGGTGACTCAGAATGAGTGATGTATACCTGTTTTGGGGGCGTCACAAATATTGTCTCATAGACAATATTCAAAGTCAAATGAAGTCCTCATTATATTTATTATCACACTATTTCATAAAATAGTGAGGACTAGTCTTGGCTACATTCTCATTTCCTGAAGAGAACAACGAAAGAAAAAGGGTGAGCTCAACTAGCCCAGTAATAAATATTATGACTAAGATAATGCAGAATAAATTATCGTTAGCCTTCAACATTGTTAAACTAATAAACAACAAGTTTAATTACAGCGGAACTAGCAATCCATTAGAAGAGTCAAGTAGAGCATGATATCTACTATCTTCTATGATTTAAAAAGTTTATCATAAATTTTATCGATGAGGCTCAGCTTAATAAATAAACCACATCATCGAATCATCCCTACACTACAGGCCAAGGATATTCTTTAGTATCACGACCACGAATTATCCATGCACTACGGGCCAAGGATATTCGTGTTTTCACCAATGGTTATGATCATACCAGCAACTGTCCATCAATGCACTATGGGCCAATGAGGAATTTTACCACATCATTTGTAACATTACGGGTCCTGATTATACCAAATGATCCATGTTCATAATCATACCAATCAACAGTCCATCCATGCACGTAAGCGAAAGATGACTTTCGTCACAATATAAGCATGAGAATGATGACAATGATATAATAATTCAATTAAAAGAAAGCAAATGATAAATTTTTAAAGATTTATAATTTAATTTATCCAGAATTCAATAATGTTCAAATTTCCAACATGATACATCTTTGTGGAGTAAAATTCAAGAATGATTTGGACCGAAAAGAAATCAATTTTTGTCATGAATAGTACTCGGGTGAATAGTACCTCGTGAATAGTAATTTGTGAATAGTACTCATGAATAGTACTTCGTGAATAGTACTTTGTGAATAGTACCCATGAATAGTACCATATAAATGAATAGTACTCATGGACAATACTCCGGCATTAAAAGCTTAAAATTTAACAAGAATGTGCAGAAAATATCCTTGTGAAATGATACTAGATGAAGCACAAATTTCAAGGATATTCTACTAATTTCACGGAGTATAGAAGCAATAATTTAACAAAATGAGGGTATAATCAGGAATACGAGATGAAATAATATTACTCACATACTACAGAGTATGGAAGAAAATATTATTCCTATGAATACTGAACAAAATAATATCCCTTACCTCAGAAGAAGATTGGATACTAGAATAGTGAGTTAGCATACTTCTCTTCTTCTTTCTCTCTAAAGCTTTTCTCTCTATAATTGCTCTCGTGAGTCTTAGTGAATTAGTGAGAAAGAAAGAAGAATGAGCTTCTATTTATAGGAAAATATAGTTTCGATAATTGCATGTTTTGGGGCTCAAAATATTACAGTATAATACCTTCATCTTATCCTTCATTTTTAATTTAGTCATGCAAGTATTATAAAACTTGCACCACCTCCCCTAATAGTACATGAATGTGAATCAATAGTACATTCATGTGAATCAATAGTTATAAGCATGTGAAAAAAATAGTTACAGTATAGTACCTTCATCTATACCTCTATTTTTAATTTAGTCATGCAAGTATTATCAATCTTGCACCACCTCCCCTAATAGTACATGAATGTAAATCAATAGTACATTCATGTGAACAAATAGTTATAAACATGTGAATTAATAGAAATTAATTGCTCATTTATCCGATTAATTACCCAATTGGTCAATATAACCTCCAGAAATCAATTATTATCGAAATAAATGTCGATTTCCACTAACACTAATAATCCCAACACAATGGAAATATCAATTTCATCTTTAATCAACACAAACTTATTCATCATTAATATTAAAACTCATAATATTTAACAACCAGATCATTCCCAGGAAAGAGGGAGCCTTCTGATAAGTATTTCTCTTTATTGGCGCACAATTAGGTGACCAAATCTCTCCTCGACAGAACTTTCTAGACATCGTCAATATTGCAAATAATAATATGAATTACTTTGTCGTCTCAATTACTGATTTAATAATATAAAATATTGATACTGTGATAATAATTAAATCAATAATATGAGAGATATTATGCAACAATTATTGTAGTAATAATTGAGTATAACTTCTCACGTAAGCATCAATAATCAGTACCGTGTGTTACTATGCAACCACGCGTATTACTGTACTTTTACCACCGGGTTGTTCAACAATTTAACGGTAAAACTTTCGTCGTTATTTTTATAAAAAGATAATTCTGTCGTTTTCTAACTACGACAATACTTCCGTTATGGGGTCCACCAATGATTGTACTATCATGCGAATATTCCCTTTTAAAACGAATATTCCCCGACCAATCGAATATTTTATAACAACTTGCTTAATTTGAAAAATTTATAAATATTACCCACAACTATAATAATATAACAAATCCACACCATAATATTCAAAAATATATTTCGAGAAAAATTAATATTTATTCATAAAAGGTGGGGTCTTACAACCTCCCATTCTTATGAAATTTCATCCTCTTGGAGTACGTACCTGATATGTTAAAAAGGTGAGGATACCTTGATTTCATTTCAGATTCTAACTCCCAGGTCATTTCCTCCACATCATGGTTTCTCCACAAAACTTTGACTTGAGGTATAACCTTGGAGCGTAGAATATGATCCTTCTTATCCAAGATTTTAACATGTACCTCTTCATACGTTAAATCTTCTGCTATCTCGTCGGTTCTAAATCAATAATGTGGTTCAGGTCTTTCACATATTTACGTAACATAGATATGTGAAAAACGTTATGAACACGAGACATACTTGGCGGTAAGGCGAGTCTATAGGCCACAGTTCCTACTCGATCGAGGATTACAAATGGGCCAATGAAAAGAGGATTGAACTTTCCTCTCTTTCCAAATCTCGTAACTCCTTTCCATGGAGCAACACGTAACAACACATGATCTCCAATATTGAATTCCACGTCCTTTCGATGAAGATCAGCATAACTCTTTTGTCGATCTTGTGAGATTTTTATACGTTGTTGGATCGTTTAAATCTTTTCTGTAGTCATATGTACCAACTCTGGTCCCAACAACGTTGCTTCACCCATCTCATCCCAGTATACTGGAGAATGACACTTTCTTCCATACAACGCCTCAAATGGAGCCATGCCAATACTTGCTTGATAACTGTTTTTATAGGAAAACTTAACCAATGATAAGAACTTATCCCAACTTCCTTTGAAGTTAAGGACACAGAGTCTTAATAAATCTTCAAGAGTTTGAATAGTTCTCTCTGACTGCCCGTCTATTTGAGGATGATATGCCGAACTAAATCGTAAATCCGCGCCCATAGCTTTTTGCAAACTAACCCAAAATCTTGAAGTGAATCTTGGGTCACGATCCGAAACTATGGATACTGGCATGCCATGCAATCACACAATCTCATTCACGTACATACGAGCAAGACGTTCAAGGGAATAAGTTTCTTGTATAGGTAAGAAATGAGCAGACTTGGTTAATCTATCAACAATAACCCAAATCGCATCTATGCCTTGAGAAACCTTGGGAAGACCAGTAACGAAATCCATGGTAATGTGCTCCCACTTCCATTTTGGAATTTCAAGTGGTTACAATGGACCTTTTGGCACTTGATGCTCCGTCTTGACTCGTTGACAAGTTAGACACCTTGAGATAAACCCCGCTATCTCTCTCTTCATATTGCTCCACCAAAATTTTTGTCGAAGATCATGATACATTTTGGTACTCCCATGATGGATTATAAATGATATGTTGTGCGCCTCCATCATGATTTTATACTTCAATTCAGAATCATTAGGAACACAAAGTCTGGAGTTGACTCGAAGTATTCCTTCTTCATCGATTCTTGCTTTCGGAATAGTACCTTCTTGCACTTTCTTCCTCATACGCATCGACTCCAGTGTCAGAGCTTGAGCAACTTTAACTTTATCGATTAAAGTCGCCTCTACTCAGATATTCGCCATCATCACATGGGTCCCCTGAGTCTTTAAATCTATCTCCATCCTTTGTAAGTCATATAAAATGGGCCTTTGCGTTAACAATATCACTTTTCGTGCCAAGCATATGATCTTCTACTCAATGTGTCAGCTTCTACGTTCGCTTTTCCAAGATGGTATTGAATGGTATGATCATAATCTTTCAACAGCTCAAGCCATCGTCGTTGCTGCATGGTGAGTTCCTTTTGAGTGAAGAAATATTTGAGGATTTTATGATCCATATAGATCTCCACCTTCTCTCCATACCAGTAATGCCTCTAAATCTTAAGCGCAAAAACGACAGCTGCCAACTCTAGATTATGAGTAGGATAATTCCTCTCATATTCTTTGAGTTGTCGTTAGGCATAGGCTATGACTTTCCCATGTTGCATGATAACACATCCTAAACCTTTTTCGAGCATCATCATTTGTATGACAAATCCTTCGAACCGATGATGGTATTGTCGAGCAGTGATGAAATGAGTCTCCTCTTGAGTTCTTGAAAACTCTTCTCACATTCCCCGCTCCAACTGAATTTTGTATCTTTCTGAGTCAGCTGAGTTAATGGAGTAGCGATTCGAGAAAAACCTTCTATGAATCTCCAATAATAACCAGTTAAGCCGAGAAAGCTACGTACTTCGGTCACTGACTTAGGTTGCTCCCAGCTTTGAATTGCTTCAATCATTGCCGGGTCAATAGATATTCCATGATTTGATATCACGTGCCCAAGGAATGCTACTTCCTCAAGCCAGAACTCGAATTTCTTCAACTTGGCATATAACTTGTTTTCACAAAGCTTTTGAAGTATCAGTCTCAAGTGTTTCTCATAATCTTCATGGCTTTTGGAGTAAATGAGGATGTCATCAATAAAGACAACCACAAAATGATCCAAATATTCCTCGAATACTCGGTTCATCATATCCATGAAGGCAGCAGGAGCATTAGTTAATCCAGAAGACATGATTAGGAATTCGTAATGCCCGTACCAAGTTCTCAAAGCAGTCTTCTAAAAGTCATCAATTTTAATCTTTAATTGATGATATCCGGAACGAAGATCGATCTTTGAAAAGAATTTAGCGCCTTGTAATTGGTCAAACATATCATCAATACGAGGTAACGAGTACCTATTTTTGATGGTGACATGATTCAACTCCCGATAATCAATACAAAGTCGCATACTTCCATCTTTCTTCTTCATGAATAGAACATGAGAACCCCAAGGAGACGTACTAGGACGAGTGAAACTGATGTCTAATAATTCCACAGAGTTGGGTTTTAACTCCTCGAAGTTTAATAGAGCCATTCGATATGGGGCTTGAAATGGATTTTGTCTGGGATTCAAGGTCGATACAAAATTCAATTTCACGCCTGGGGGTAGGCCAGAAGTTCTTCGTGAATACGTCCAAAATGTATTAATAATAGAAATATCATTCAAATTTGACGTATTTTTATTTAAATCCGTGACATGGGCTAAGAAAGCTTGACATCCCTTTTTCAATAAACGAATTGCTTTATGGCTTGATATGACAGTGATTGACTTTAATGGTTTGGTTGCTTGAATTCGCATAATAGGTTGGTTAGGAATATGAAAGCTAACAACCTTACGAAAATAATCAATTTTAGCATGATGAGTAGTTAACCAATCAATCCCTAAAATCACATCAAATGCAAGTATTTTCAAAGAGATAAGATCGACAGGTAATGTGCGGGTACCGATTTGAATCAAACAAGACTTAAAAACAGTGGATGTAATGAAGGTTTCTCCCAACAGAGTTTCAATAGATAAATCAAAGTCTAATTTCTCTAGAGTTAAATTTAAACGTTGAGTGGAAGTAGGAGAAATAAATTAATGGGTATAACCGATATCAAATAAGGTATAGACTTCGCTAGAGTTTATGATTAGCTTACCCGTGATCATCTCGTTCGAATTCCTTACTTTTTGGGAGGTTATGAAAAATGCTCTCCCTTGAACTACCAGTTTTGTCTTGTGTGGGATGGCCTTTGATGCCTCCATCCCAGCTGGACTTGAATTTGGTACATGACAAAATTGGGCTAGGTGACCTTCTCTTCCACATCTGTAACATGCTTTAGACTTCTGCGTACAGTTTGGACTGATGTGCCCTTCCCCTCCGCATTTATAACATACGACCGGCTGTCGTTCTCCTTCCTTAACAACAGGTGCTGGTGCTGACGTCTTTTCATCATTATTGAATCTCCTCTTCTTGAAATTTCCACTTCTATTATCTTGGCCATGATTACCACCGAAGTGGTTACCATTTCTAGCATGTTGATTCCCTCCACGTTTGTTGTCACCGCTTCGATGACTGCTACCACCGATATTATTGACTTGCCGGCTGCTCTCTCTTGGATGGGTTGACTCATTATCGCACTCCAATAACTGAGCCATATTTACCACATCTGAATATAAACATAGTTTGTGAGAAATGAGGTATTGACGTATTTCGGGTCTCAAACCTCGCAGAAACATTCACGTCATTCTCTCCTCATTATTAACCAAATGGGATGCAAACCGGGACAACTCGGCAAACTTAGCCTCGTACTGCAACACGGTCATATTATTTTGCTCTAACTTGATAAACTCCACCTCCTTCATGTTACGAATACTTTCGGGAAAGTACTTGTCATTGAACAGCTCTTGGATCTTCTCCCAAGACATTTTGAGTGCGGCAGGCTGAGTACGCTTTACTGATTCCCACTAGTAATCTACTTCTCCTCTCAACATGAAGGTGGCAAAGGGAACATTTTTCTCCTCGGAGCATCCCTAGACTTCGAATATCTTGGTGATCTGCTTTATCCACATTTCCACCTTAAGTGGTTCTGGCTTTCCCCAAAACTCCGATGGTCCCAGCTCCTTAAATTTCTTAGTGGTGACCATCTGTGAGTTGTCAGTGTTTCCGCCTACATTTTGAATAGGAGCCGCTCTCGCCTGATGTTGCATGAAGTGCATAAAGCCTCTGAACATCCCATTGTTCATCATTTGATCGGTGTTGTTATTTACCTGAGGATTATTGTCTTTCTGTTGCACATTATCCTGGGTATTGATCGTTGGTGACTCAACGGTCTCATGTGCTTCATTGCTAATAACAACATTTTCAGATGTCATTTTCAAATACTTCCACAAAATAAGGGTTAATTGACATGCCAGATATTATCCCTATACTCTGACCGACCAATTAAATAAAAAATAAGCTTAGGTAGGTCATACTAGCGAAGGAATTACCCGTCTCTCCCCTCCTAGTTCTAGTCTCATATCTCAGCCAGGGATCATATCCCCAAGCTCTAATACCAAATGTGACGCCCCCAAAATAGGTATACATCACCCATTTTGAGTCGCCAAATACATGGTACATAAATCAAATACAAACTTCTTTTATACAATATGACAACAGCGTAGTTGAGAGTTTTTACACGAATATTGTCTCATAGACAGTATTCAAACTCAAATGAAGTTCTCATTACATTTATTATCACACTATTTCATAAAATAGTGAGGACTACTATAGCCACCATCTCGGACCGTCACTCTGTTCCCCGACTAGTCCCGGCTACGTTCTCATTTCCTGAAGAGAATAACAAAAGCAAAAGGGTGAGCTCAACTAGACCAGTAAGAAATATTATGACTAAGAGAATGCAGAATAAATTATCGTTAGCCTTCAATAGTGTTAAACAAATAAACAACTACTTTAACTGCAGTGGAACAAGCAATCCATTAGAAGAGTCAAGTAGAGCATGATATCTACTATCTTCTAGGATTTAAAAAGTTTATCATCAATTTTATCACTGAAACTCAGTATAATAAATAAACCACATCATCGAATCATCCTTGCACTATAAGCCATGGATATTCTTTAGTATCACGACCACGAATTATCCATGCACTACGGGCCAAGGATATTCGTGTTTTCACCAATGGTTATGATCATACCAGCAACTGTCCATCAATGCACTACGGGCAAATGAGGACTTTTACCACATCATTTGTAACATTATGGGTCATGATTATACCGAATGATCCCTGGTCATAATCATACCAATCAATAATTCATCTATGCACGTAAGCCAAAGATGACTTTCATCACAATATAAGCATGATGATGATGACAATGATATAAGAATTCAATTAAAAGAAAGTAAAGGATAAATTTTTAAAGGTTTATAATTTAATTTATCCAGAATTCAATAATGTTCAAATTGCCACCATGATACTTTTTTGTGGAGTAAAATTCAAGAATGATATTGTATCAAAAATGATTTGGACCAAAAAGAAATCACTTTTTGTCATGAATAGTACTCTGGGTGAATAGTACTTCGAGAATAGTACCCCGTGAATAGTACTTTATGAATAGTACTCGTGAATAGTACTTTATGAATAGTACTCATGAATAGTACTTTGTGAATAGTACCGTATAAATGAATAATACTCGTGGACAGTACTCCGACATGAAAAACTTAAAATTTAACAAGAATGAACAGAAAATATCCCTATGAAATGATACTAGATGAAGCGTAAATTTTAAGCATATTCTACTAATTTCACGGAGTATAGAAGCAGTACTTTAACAAAATGAGGGTATAATCAGGAATATGGAACGAAATAATATTACTCACATACTACAAAGTATGAAAGAAAATATTATTCCTACGAATACTGAACAAAATAATATCCCTTACCTCAGAAGAAGACTGGATACTAGAATAGTGAGGTAGCAAACTTCTCTTTTTCTTTCTCTCCATAGCTTCTTTCTCTAAAGCTTCTCTCTCTATAATTGCTCTTGTGAGTCTTAGTGAATTGGTAAGAATGAAAGAAGAATGAGCTTCTATTTATAGGAAAATATAGTTTTGATAATTGCACGTTTTGGGGCTCTAAATATTACAGTATAATACCTTCATCTTATCCTTCATTTTTAATTTAGTCCTGCAAGTATTATCAAACTTGCACCACCTCCCCTAATGGTACTTGCATGTGAATCAATAATACATTCATGTGAATCAATAGTTATAAGCATGTGAAAAAAATAGTTACAGTATAGTACCTTCATCTATACCTCTATTTTTAATTTAGTCATGCAAGTATTATCAATCTTGCACCACCTCCCCTAATATTACATGGATGCGAATCAATAGTACATTTATGTGAACAAATAGTTATAAGTATGTGAATTAATAGCAAATAATTGCTCATTTATCCGATTAATTACCTGATTGGTCAATATAACCTCCAGAAATTAATTATTATCAAAATAAATGTCGATTTCCACTAACACTAATAATCCCAACACAATGGAAATATTAATTTCATCTTTAATCAACACGAACTTATTCATCATTAATATTATAACTCATAATATTTAATAATCAGATCATTCTCAGGAAAGAGGGGGCTTTTTGATAAGGATTTCTCCCTATTGGCGCGCAATTAGGTGACCAAACCTCACCTTGACAGAACTTTCTAGACATCGTCAATATTGTAAATAATAATATGAATAACTTTGTCGTCTCAATTATTGATTTAATAATATAAAATATTGATCTTTGTGATAATAATTGAATCAATAATATGAGAGATATTATGCAAAGAAATATCGTAGTAATAATTGAGTATAACCGAAAGGACTTCTCACGTAAGCATCAATAATCGATCACTGCAGTGCTACTATGCAACCACAGCGTATTATTATACTTTTACCACCGGGTTGTTCAACAGTTTAACGGTAAAACTTTCGCCGTTATTTTTATAAAAAGATAATTCGGTCTTTTTCTAATTACAACAATACTTCCGTTGTGGGGTCCACCAATGATTGTGCCACCGTACGAATATTCCTTGTTAAAACGAATATTTCCTGACCAATCGAATATTTTATAACAACTTGCTTACTTTGCAAAATTTATAAATATTACCCACAACTATAATAATATAACAACTCCTCACCATAATATTCAAAAATATATTTCGAGAAAAATTAATCTTTATTCATAAAAGTTGTGATCTTACATTTGTAGTTGATAACTAGACGCGGAACACCTCTTTCTTTTTCTTCTTCATTATTAACATAGAAGGCAGGACAAGACCAAGGGGATTTACTATGCCTAATTAATCCTTTATTGAGGAGATCATTGATTTCTTTTTTGCATAATTCCATTTGTTCGTGATTCATTTTTATAGGTCTAGCCTTAGTAGGAATCAAATATTCTTTGAATTCCTTAGCATAAGGAAGTCTTACAACGTGTTTCTTCCTATGCCAAAAAGCATTAGGAGAATCTGAACAAAGGTTTTCTTTTAAATAAGATTTTAAATCTTATATATATATATATATATATATATATATATATATATATATATATATACATCCCCTAAATTGTGGATCTCGATTTATTATGCTAGCTACATTAGGGAACATCAGGCTATGAGAGTTATTGAACAAACTTGGAAAATGAAATAAAAACTTAATTACTCCCTCTTCCATAGCCCGGCTACATCCCATCCCTTTTGCTCTATTTTTATTTTTTTAATGATTTATTTTCACATTTAAGCTTCTAGAAATTCCATCTCAAATGGGCTAGGGTTTGGGCCAATTCTATTATTTATTTGGGCTCTCAATTAAATCATTTGGGCCACATTAATTAGCATACGCACAACACATTAATTTTATTACCCTTGCTATTTAATTAGTGTTACTAGTCCACTTATTCTGGAATTTAAATAATTACTCATATTGGTTTAATTACATAACGCAATTAGACTTGCTTTAATTAGGTTAAGATATTAAAATAAATCTCTTAGGCTAGTCCAATTAGTATATAATTCAAATAATTAGAATCTTCAATAAATATAACACTTAGTTTATTTAATCCTCAACATATATAAATATGATAAAAAAATTCCTTTTCATTACTCATAATATAATTAATAAATATATACATACCTATATATATATATATATATATATATATATATATATATATATATATATTCATTCAATCACATACATACACTACAAAAGCCACAAACTTTTCTACTCATGGATAAATAATAACATTCTTATTTACAATGTGACCTAATATTTTCTGGTTATTACATTCTCCCCTCCTTATAAAAATTTCGTCCTTGAAATTACAACATAAGGTTACTCAAAAAGATTCAGATAATTCTTCCTCATTTTTTCCTTGAGTTCCCATGTAGCTTCTTCAGCATTGTGGTTCGTCCAAAGAACTTTGACAGAATATATAACCTTATTCTTTAATTTCTGTTCTTTCTTATCTAAAATTTCTATAGTAATTTCTTCATAAGATAAGTCCTTCTCGACTTGAATCGGCTCATAAGATATAACGTGCTTATAATCAGGCTTATACGGTCGCAACACTGACACATGAAACACATTATGAATATGTTCCAGTTTAGGAGGTAGAGCTACCTCGTACACCACTTCACCTATTTTTTTAAATATCTCGAACGGTTATGTGAATCTCTAACTCAATTTTCCTTTCTTTCCAAATCTTATCTTCCCTTTCCAAGGAGATACTTTCAAAAACGCAAAGCTTTTTACTTCAAAATCTCTTTTCTTGCGATGGAAATTTGCATACTCCTTCTGTTGGTCTTGAGCTGCTACTATATGATCTCTATGATTTTCTGCACCAATTTTGGCCCCAACAATCTACGTTCACCTACCTCATCCCAATATAAGGGTGTTATGTATTTTCTTCCGTACAGTACTTCGTACGGTGGCATACCAATGCTCGCGTGATAACTATTATTATACGCAAACTCTGCTAACGGTAGATGATCCTCCCAACTACCCTTGAAGTCCATCATATAGGCTACGAACATGTCTTCCAATGTCTGAATCGTTCTTTCACTTTGCCCATCGGTCTTTAGATGATACGCAGTTCTTAACCTTAATTGTGTCCCCATTCTTTCTTGAAGAACCTTCCTAAAATTTGACGTGAAGCACAGATCCCTATCAGATACAATTGATAACTGAAAGTAGTATGCACACAAGCCAATCATGTTTGATGATAAAACATACACTTTGTAACAATCTTATTCATTTATTAATAAAAGTAGTGTTTAATTAAAGGCTTTTAATTTATCTACATGGTGTAGTTTAATAATATGTGATAAACCCATAGTTTTGAGCAATGCTTTTAGAATCATGATGATGATCATGCTAATGAGATTTAAATTCTTAGATAGCTCATAAATTAAAATTGTTCCCAATCGTTGGATTACTAAAAAAGGGATTAGTGACTCCGGATAGATTGGTACATACATTGTTTGCTCATTGGATGAGGATGATTGATCTCATGATCATTTGTATGGAGACACTTGTGACACCCCCAAATCCAGGTACTTCATTCCCACAGGATCTGGTGTTCACTTAATCAAACATTCATATCTAACTACCCAATCACAATAAAACTGAATAAATAAAACCTTTCCCATTAAAGGGTTACATAATAAAATCTCTCAGGTTATCTAACCTTTAATTACAATCATTCAAATGCGGAAATTAAATAAACTTCATTAAAACCAAGTCTAAGATCATCATAATAAAAAGTCTAAGATCATCATAATAAAAATCTAACATCTCAATCAAAGTAAAATTACAAGTCTTCATCACTTGCACATTTTTCTCTTTCCTTTGCTAGACGAAGGTTCATCTACCTTCTCTTCTTTAGCTGCAATGAGTTTTAAAATATGCAAGAGTGAGCAAAACAATTGCTCACTGGATACAATATGAAATCAACAGGAGTAAGTAATATTAACTTCCAATAATAGGCTCATCAACAATGAATAGTACTTTATCATCAATAATCAGAAACTGAAATCCAAAATGTAGAATAACTATAACTGAGGGTCATAAGACCATGAACTATTTCCACAGTTGCGAGTAATCTTTCAACTCCAACTTTAACAGTCATAAGACTATAAGGACTCCTCGTACTTAGGGGGGATCAAATTTCTTCGTACCATGTATTATGCACAAACATTTAACGCTACGTGTAAGTTATCCCCTAATAATAATAGGGTTGTTCATCTCAGTATTTGGAGTACAAGTCTGCACCAAAGAGAGTTTGGTTTGGATAAGCTTTCAAGGGTAATTTGAAGTTCAACGATCATTAACTAGAGGACTAGTTGAATTAATAACATTATATTACAGAATAATTATAATTGAATCAACATGGTAAACCAAAATCATGCTTTAGGAATAATCTAATAGCATATACTTTGAATAATTATAACATGCCTTGCTCGAACAATATTAAGTCAAGGTTAATTAGAATTGAATACTAAGCATGCATAACGATTCGAATTCAGTAAAATTTCTATTATTAGTATAAATAATTGCGTATGATAAACAACAAGTTAAATACAAGAATAACTTGTCAACATCAAACAAAAGTTTAGGAAGCTTGCATCATTTATAAAGTGATCGAATTGAATAAATAGTTCAACAAGATAAAGAATTAGAAAACTTGCATTACTATATTGAGAACAATAATTGATTCCAATTACAATAGTAGAGTTAGAGAACTTGCTCAATGTAAAAAGAAAGTTTAGAAAACTTGACTTGCTCGTAGGCTAAACCAAATCAATACGAATCACAATATCATATAAACATATGTCATCATGACATAATTAGTCATTACCATCTTACAAACATAACTAAGTACGTTCATCATTTAAAATTGGATTTTTAATCACATAATCGAGTTATAACACAAGTTAATTGTTAATAACATACTTATTCATATTATAGAAATACTAAAATCAACATTTACCAGTCCTACTATCATCACATAACTTTTCTTAAAATTTCGTCTACAAAAAAAAGTACACTTTGTCGGAACCATTTTGCTAACTTTCATGCAATACTTACGATTTACACATGTGGTCGGCGCTTCTGGCGTGAGCATGAAATATACATAGCCAGGTGAATAAGGCTACAAGGTCGCTACATGCTAAAACTACTATTGTTGAATTCGTGTGCATGCCAAAAATCTAGCTTAATTTATTGCGACTTGAAGAATCAAGAGAAAAAAGCCAATTTTGGCCTACAAGTTCGTTTCAAACAGACTGATTTACATATAATTCATACAAAACTTCATGTAAACATAATTAAAGGATTTCTAACATGTTTCTACTCATATAAAAACATAAACAACAAAATTAACTCACCCAATTTCATTGTTTTTGGCTAAAACTCATTTTTTTTGATATTTTTGAAGAAAACAACTACTGTAATTTTGTTTTGCAACCAAAACCATTAATTCAAAGTATATATATACTCTAACAAATTAAAAAGCCAATTTATCAATAAAACAACTATTCAACCCATAATTTCTATTTTAACTAGACAATATGTAATCACCAAAACTCACTGTAAAATATTTTTCTTCCCAAATTACATACATATCATCAATTCATAAATTATAATTTATGAAAATTGTTTTAACATCACTAATAAGTCATATAAAGCCACATAACACAATAATTCATGCTTACACAAAAATTCTACAGAAAAATTTGGGAAGAGAAACTAGACTTTTAAAACTAAAAAGAAATTAGAGAATACCTTGATAGAAGATGATATGGCTATTCTTTTCTCTCTCAAGCCTCTCCTTCCCCAATCTCTAGCCTTTCTTTCTCTCTTCTTTTCTTCTTTTCTTCTTCTCTTCTTCTCTTCTTCTTCTTCCTCTGAGTTTTCTTTCTTCTCTCTAACCTCTCTCCTCTAATATACGTCTTAACAAATAACGTATATGGATATTATATATATTAATTATATAATATAATTATAAACATAACTGATATCAGTTATGTGAATTTTGAAATCAAAAGCCATAAAGCTTGTTTGGTTACTAACTAAAAAAAATAACCCATTAACCTTACACCTTGTTTGGTAAAACTCAAATAAATTAAAGACTTAATAGGCATTAGGCCTTGTTTGGCCAAAATGGAATTAAAACTTCTTTAAGTTATTTTAATAACTCCTTTATAAAAGGTTATTTGTCACAAATTAACTTAATTAAATTAATTATAAAAACAATTTATCAAATCACTTTAACACATAAATCAATATCACAAAATTATAATTTTCTATATAATTATAACTTTATTTAATCAACTAACACATCCTTTTTAATTACAATTCCAATAAAAAGAATAGTAATTCAATTAATCAAAATTCTCTAACTTAATAATTAAATTAAATTAGAAAAATAATTAATTTTCCTTAATTATTTATTTAACAAACAATTAACCACATCAATTCAAATTTGTACAATTATTTATTCAACAATAAACACATCCATTAAATATTTAAATAATTCAATAAATATTTAATATAACAATTAAAATTCTAGAATGTTACAACACTAAAGTAAGTATGTAGATGCTTATTAGAGAATAAGTTCCCTGAACGTAGCTCGCTAAGGAATACCTAATGGAGTTTTACTTGCCTGTCATTAGGAATTCCTGAAGTGATAGTAGTATAAGTGATCCTTGGACTTAAGATCATCATAGTATCTTGTGTATGATGAGTTATACTTTATGTCGACGTCAGAATTTTTATTTGTCCCTTTCTATTATTGTCTTTTGGTGTTCTCATTTTAAGTGAGATTTGTTTGAAAAAACAAGTTTGAAAAGGTCTGACATGTATATGCTGACGATTTGACTGTTAGAGTCGCCAATTGGTATTTTTAAATGGTTGCACCAACTCAACCGAGAAAAGGTTTGCACAAAGACCCAATGATTTGACACTATTTAACTGGTCTAAGAAATTAAAATTCGTTAGGGTCCGGGGGCTTGATTAAGCAGAGGGAAGGTGTTAGGCAACCCCCGAATTCCTTGATAACACGGTTACCGCCACTTTTTATTAAACTTTTATCTGTGTATGTGTGTGTGTGTGTAGGGCCTATGTCCAGTTGTTTGGAAGTAGTGCTATACCTCGTTTGCACCTATATACAAAGGGTTTGACTTTTGTATAAAAGTTCAATTTTAACAAGATATAGCGGTGAAGTTTTGTAAAATGTGTTTTCAAACCTCTTGTGCTCAATAGTAATTAAGGCCTTTGATACTTCCATTTTTTATGTGTTCACTTGATTGCTTTTATTTTCGAGGTGCGAGGAATCCTCGAGAAAATAAGATACGTAGCAGCACCAAACTCCTTGTGGGCATGAGAGCCATCTAAGGTAATTCAGACACCGTAGATAATTTACAAGTTGATTGCAGCTGCAAATGTCCATCAAGGGAACCGAATCTAGATTCAGAGGCTGAATCTGTGACCACATGATTCCTAGGCTCACATGAAAAAGAACTAGATTTGAGTAAATCTAAACAATTCTAGTTTCAAGGGTTCTAGTTTAGTCACTTTGAACCGGTTAAAGTTAGAAGTGGCCAGATTAAGGCAAATCTAGTCCGCATGTTGAAAGATTAAAT
The DNA here is from genome assembly GCA_020205605.1 of Panax ginseng. Lineage (NCBI taxonomy): Eukaryota > Viridiplantae > Streptophyta > Magnoliopsida > Apiales > Araliaceae > Panax > Panax ginseng. The sequence goes on from CM035149.1 coordinate 83,572,044, forward strand.
ATCTACATTATAAAAGCAGTTAAAGCAGATATTTACATAAAAAGGCATATATTTATATATAAGTATATATATATCGTCAATATATATATATACTTATATATATAAATATAAAAAGCAGTAAAAGGCCACGAAGTGAACTCCAGGCCAGACAGGAATGTAAATATATATATGTATGTATATATAAAAACGGTAAATGACCACGAAGTAAATTCCAGGCCTGACAGAAATATATATATATATATATATATATATATATAAGCAGTAAACGCACCAAATATTCTATACAGACTCATTCGAGTTCGAATTTGACAGTACATATATAAGTATATATATACAAGTAGTAAAAAGCCATAGATCAATGATCTGAGCATACCCACACAACGTGACTCTTAACGTTAGTAGATATAAATATATAGAAGTAGTAGAAATCTTTAAATTCTAAAAAATCTTCCAGCGGGCTGCCAAGAAGACTTTTGATAGATTTTGATGCCTGAAAACTCGGTTTCCATCGGTTAAACTTCGGTATGTTATAAAATACGAGCTTACAAGTGTTTAGAAAGAATAATCACTCAGTTTAGAGCACTCTAGCAGGGGTTACAAGCTAAAAATGGACAGAGTTTTCTCTCCTTTTTCTTTTTTTTTTCAAATGAGCTGCCAAGAGCTTATATTTAAAGACCAAATGGTCATGGGTCTACACTTAGCATAAACATGGGTCTACTGCACATCGCTTCGGGTTATCCTGGTCCATGTGGGTCTCATCGTCTCGAAGTACGTGTATTTTGGCTACGCGTTGTTCGCTTGAACCTTTATAACTTTCAATCTGGGCATCTGATAAAGGAGTGTTGTACCTTTTCGGAATGCTTTTATCTAGATCTACACAATAACATTGGATTAGAGGTTGTACGAAGCTGAGAAGATGGGTCCATGACCAGATCTCCAAGTCTTCAAAGTCTATCCATTGTACTGTCTTGAGTAGTTGTCACTCGGGATTTGAGCTATGGTTCTTATGGGACACCTTGAGATGTAGTGTGGATTAAAATGTGTTGAGATGACGTGAATGTGATGTTGAGGTGGAAAAATGATGATTTTCCCCCCACTGGGGTTATCTCCAGCTTTTGAGCAGATGTAGCAGTCGTTGCTCAGGGTTATCTCTGAGATTGGGCTGCTGTGAATGCTGAATGTCCTCAGGGTTATCTTTGAGGTGTGCTTGACTTCCCGGGGTTATCTTCGGGGTTGAACTGAGTATCGCGGGGTTGTCTCCGGGGTTAAAACTGACTTTTTCATGGTTATTTCTGGAACTTGGACTGCATCCCTCAGGGTTATCTCCGGGATTGAAACTGAGTATCCCGGGGTTGTCTCCGGGATTAAAATTGAGTATCCCGGGGTTATCTCCGAGATTGAAAATTGTACCTCCCAGGGTTGTCTCCGGGGTTGAAACTAATTTGACTTCCAGGGTTATCTCTAGAAGACGATTTGTCCCACCTGCAGGGTTAGTAACAGGAACGCAAATTTTCAAGTGTCTACACTTTAACTTATTCCTTAAGACCCTTATTAAAGGGTATGCTTGGGCATAATAAGTTATACATGGAGATAATGTATGATCAATAAAGAATTTACCGCTTCTAGTAATGAAGAGAATGTCCTATGTGATTTGATAAATGACACCCATTAGTCCTTGGCCAAGGTAGAATGAAATTAGAAAGGAGTTTCTAATTTGTATTATTTGGAGTTGTACATTTAAGAATCGAAATAAATATAATTAAATAAAATAAGATTTGACAGTAATTCAATGTCTTATATTTAATTGGGACATTATATGGTGGAAGGATTGAATTGTACGGTAACTATTTATTCAAAGGTTCTTTTATGATTAATGTTGAAATATATATTATCTAGAAAGTCGTTGATCGCTAAGGAGGCATATCCTTATCGTAGAATAAATGTTATTTATTTAAATAAAATAATAGATTAATTTATTTATTTAAATAAGATTAGAATTGTTCTAATTGATTTATTCACAACCAGTTTAATATGGAGAACCTAAAGGGTCACACCGCAAAAGGAAGAATATTTATTTAAGAAAAAAATGGCATAATTGTAATAATAAGTTTAAATGTATTTATTTTAATCTATGGTGATAGAATAAATTAATTAGCTTAATATTTTAGTATTTATTATTTAATATGTTTGAAATATTAAATATAAATTAATAGGAGGAGTCTTATTATCATTATTACTATTATTATTATTTAATTCCTAAAGGAGTTTGGGAATTAATTAATAAAAGTACTCTCATATCTTCCTAATATGATTAGGAGGCTAATTAATTAAAAGAGTTTAATTAACTATTCGTAATAAGATTAGGAGCCTAATTAATTAAAATAAAACTCAATTCCTTAATTGTTAAAGAGGGTTTCCTACATCTATAAATTAGAGGAGTCTTATTATGGGTGGTGGTTGTTTATGTTTTCATAAGACACGTGAATAACAATTTCAAGAGTTGGGAGAGTACGTATTTTTTATAAAGATAAAAACTAAGGTTTTGCCAAACACCCATCTTCTTGAATACTTCTTCTTCCGTGGTGGATCACCTCTAGAGGCCAAACACTTGGATGGCTAACGTTGATCAAAGGAAGGAATCAAACTCGGTGGATTCAAGTTGAATACGAAAAGGATTTGGAGGTGAACTTGTACCTGAGGAAGCTCGAATCTTCAAGGGTATAATTCTTGTTCTTCATCTTGTCATTTAATTTATAATTGTGCATAAAGGATGATCCGGGTATATGGCTTGCAAAATTTTAAAACTCTATTTTTTAAGCTTCCGCTTTACTTTGATGCAATTTGATTGTGTTCATGAATATTACAAACCTAACAATATCGACACTCCACGTCTTGAAACTATTTATTTGATATACAATTTGGCTAGTTGCTCTAGATTGTATCTAATTGTTCCCAATCGTTGGATTACTAAAAAAGGGATTAGTGAATCCGGATAGATTGGTACATATGTTGCTTTCTCATTGGATGAGGATGATTGATCTCATGATCATTTGTCTGGAGACAATAAATTAAGTATATAAGTGCTTATTAGAGAATAAGTCCACTGAACGTGGCTCGCTAAGGAATACCTAATGAAGTTTTACTTTCCTGTCAATAGGAATTCCTGAAGTGATAGCAGTACAAGTGATCCCTGGACTTAAGATCATCATAGTATCTTGTGTATGATGAGTTATACTTTGTTTCGACGTCGGGATTTTTATTTGTCCCTTTCTCATTTTAAGTGAGATTTGTTTAAAAAAACAAGTTTGAAAAGGTCCGACATGTATATGTCAACGATTTGACTGTTAGAGTCGCCAGTTGGTATTTTTAAATAGTTGCACCAAATCAACCGAGAAAAGGTTTTCACAAAGACCCAATGATTTGACACTGTTTAACTGGTCTGAGAAACCGAATTCGTTAAGGTCCGGGGGCTTGATTAAGCGGAGGGAAGGTGTTAGGCACCCCCCGACTTCCGTGATAACATGGTTACCGCCACTTTTCATTAAATTTTTATCCGTGTATGTGTGTGTAGGGCCTATGTACAGTTGTTTGGAAGTAGTGTTATGCCTCGTTTACAACTATATACAAAGGGTTTGACTTTTTTATAAAAGTTTAATTTTAACAAGATATAGCAATGAAGTTTTGTAAAACATATTTTTCAAACCCTTGTGCTTAATAGTAATTGAGGCCTTTGATACAACCATTTTATTATGTGTTCGGCTTGATTGCTTTTATTTTTAAGATGTGAGGCATCCTCGAGAAAATAAGATACATAGTAGCGCTGAACTCCTTGTGGGCATGAGAGCCATCTAAAGAAATTCAGACACCATAGATAATTTACAAGTTGGCTGCAGCTGCAAAATGACCATCATGGCAACCGAATCTAGATTCGGAGGCTGAATCTGTGATCACATGATTCATAGGCTCACATGAAAAAGCAATATGTATCAAAGCTAGAAAAAGAACTAGATTTGAGTAAATCTAACCATTCTAGCTTCAACGGTTCCAGTTTAGTCACTTTGAACCGGTTAAAGTTAGAAGTGGCCAGATTGAGGTAAATCTAGCCCGCAGGCTGAAAGATTCAATATATATATATATATATATATATATATATAAGCATTAAATGGCCACGAAGTAAACTCCAGGCCTGACAGAAATGTAAATATATATATATATGTATATATATATAAGTAGTAAACGCACCAAATATTCTATCCAGGCTCATTCGAGTTCGAATCCGATAATATATATATATATATATATATATATATATATATATATACAAGCAGTAAAAAGCCACGAATAGACGATCCGGGAATACCCACACAACGCGACTCTCAATGTTAGTAGATATAAATATATAGAAGTAGTAGAAAGCTTAAAAATATGAAAAATCTTACGATAGGCTACCAGGAAGACTTTAGATAGCTTTTGATGCCTGAAAACTCGGTTTTCACTGGTTAAACTTTAGTATGTTACAAAACACGAGCTTACAAGTGTTTAGAAAGAAGAATCACTCAGTTTAGAGCACTCTAGCAGGGGTTACATGCTGAAATGGACATAGTTTTCTTTCCTTTTTCCTTTTTTTAAAATGAGCTGCCAAGAGCTCATACTTAAAGACTAGATGGTCATGGTCTAACTGCTGAGTAGCCAGAGTTTACCTCAAATTGCCGGGTTTCCACAGGGCCATGCAGAAGTCCTTTCATCTCAAAGTACATGCACTTTGGCTATGCGCTGTCCGCTTGAACCATCATAACTTTCAATCCGGGCATCCGATAAAAAAGTGATGCACCTTTTTGGAATACTGTTGTCGAGAGCTACATAATGACATGGGATTAGAGGTTGTACAAAGCCGAGAAGATGGGTCCATGACCAGATCTCTAAGTTTTAAAGTCTATCCGTTGTACTGTCTTGTGTAGTTCTCACCTATGATTTGAGCTATGGTTCTTGTGGGACACCTTGATACGTAGTGTGGATTGAAATGTGTTTAGACGACGTGAATGTGATGTTGAGGGGGCAAAATGTTTGCCCCCGCCAGGGTTATCTCCGACTTTTGCGCAGATGTAGCAGTCGTTGCTCAGGGTTATCTCTGAGATTGGGCTGGTTTGAATGCTGAATGTCTTTAGGGTTATCTCTGAGGTGTGCTTGACCTCTAGGGGTTGTCTCCGGGGTTGAACTGAGTATCCCGGGGTTGTCTCCGGTGTTGAAACTGACTTTTCTGGGGTTATCTCAAGAATTTGGATTGCATCCCTCGGGGTTATCTCCGAGGTTGGAACTAAATCTCTCGGGGTTATCTTTGGGATTGAAACTGAGTATCCCTGGATTATATCCATGATTGAAAATTGTACCTCCCAGGGTTGTCTCCGGGGTTGAAACTGATTTAAGTTCCAGGGTTATCTCTAGAAGATGATTTTTCCCTCCTGCAGGGTTAGTAACAGGAACGCAAAATTTTGAGTGTCTACAGATGCCCCTCTTTATCATATTCATGCGATGTAATGGCATGGATAGGATAAATACTACTAGACACTTGAAATATGACAAGACAAACATGATGCAAATGTAATGCAGCATGTTGTAATGTTGTTTGTTGTTTGTTGGAATGGTTTCCAATAGGATGTGATAACTGCATGCTCTCGTTGTTTCTGTCGGGGGATGAAGTTGTAAATGATGACCATGTTGAACTGCTTGGATGTCTACTCAATCGGTAGTTTCCAAAACTATTATCACAGGAATCTCCAGATGCCATGCTGGGGTTATCGCCAGCGGTTTGAACCGTCCATCAATGCTATTTGAGCCTAATTTGGCGACGAGTTGCAAAGATGTCTTCAAAATCTTTGGAGTGGAGGTTTCTCCACGATTAAGACCATAGGATGTTGACACTAGGGTTATCACCAAAGTCTTTAATCCTTTGTACAAGCTTTCCACCAAAGATGTTTTTCCCATGTGCGAGTGACTATTTGGGGAATCGTATTTTGATTATTGAGGACCTGTATAATAGATTCCATCATCGTTCCTCCCCGGTGAGGATGGTTTTCCATGGTTTACATCGTCAGGTCTTTCTGACGCTTCGTTAGAGTTACTGCCAACGGTTTGGACTGTCAGGGCTGCATGACCCTCATTGAGATGTCTTTCAACAACTGGAATCATCAGAACACCTCCAATACTTCGTTGGATTTATTACCAATACAGGTGATTTTAGGGCTGCCTGACCCTCGTTGAAATGGTTTTCAACGTCTAACATCATCGGACCATCTCCGATGCTTTGCTGGATTTATTGCCAACGGCTTGGTGATGTCTGGAATGCCTGAACTTCGTTGAAATGGCTTTCAATGGCTAACATTATTAGACCATCTCCGATGCTTCGCTAGATTTACTGCCAACGACTGGTGATGTCAGGGTTGACTGACCTTCGTTGAAATGGATTTCAACGGCTAACATCATCGAACCATCTCTGATGCTTCGTTGGATTTACTGTCAACGACTTGGTGATGCCAGGGCTGTCTGACCTTCTTTGAAATGGCTTTCAACGGCTAACATCATCGGACCATCTCAGATGCTTCACTGGATTTACTGCCAACAGCTAGTGATGTCAGGGCTGCCTGACCTTCGTTCAAATGGCTTTCAACGGCTAAATCATCGGACAATCTCTGATGATTCATTGGATTTACTGCCAATGGCTGGTGATGTCAGGGCTTCTTGACCTTCATTGAAATGACTTTCAATGACTAAGTATGTATGAAATCTCCACTGGGGATGAATTTTTGACGAGATGTATGTTTTTTATTGCAATTACACCCAAGTTGATGGCATCGGACCTTCGCGAGGTGTTGCCAAGGGTAACTTTCAATAGCTATGATCATTGGTTTTTGTGAACCCTGTGTTTGGGTGAATACCAATGGTTGATATGTAGACCCGTAGTTTGGTCTTTGAAAATCAGGATTTTCGGCTTTTCTGCTTAATCGTGTAGCATATTTTTTCCTGATTTAACTTTTCAGCTTGTGAAACCTACTTTGCAACTCAAATTTGATCGATCCAAAGGGGGTGGGGACCACCTAGGTAGCCACAGGTAGACCCGCGGCTGCCGCGAATACACCCGTGGCCACCCGTGGGTTATATCTCACTTTTCTTTCCCTTTCACAAGTCATTTCCAACTTGGTGCCGCACAAAAAATCCGAGATTTCATCTTTAGATCTACTAAGTTTGGGCTGCTTTCTGTAAAATCCGTCACCGTACAATTGTTCTGCATTATCCTGGTAACGTTTACATGTTTTCTTTTCTAGTTTTGACGGTTGGAAAGTGAGATATCATATGAAATGCTTCAAAACACATAGTAGTGAATATGCATGTTCATATGACTTGATAAAAATTATTCAACACAGTAAATGTTAGTATTTTACCATGCTGAATGTATTGATTTGAAAAAAATTGACTTTTAAAACAGTTAATTTGGCACCTTTTTCTATTATTTTTTCATCCTATTTGAGGACAAATGAGCAAAGGTTTTAAAGTAAAGTAATCCTGGTAATAAGGCTACCCTTACAGATTATGACTTTGATATTTTTCGTGCATATAAAATGTTTATGACTTTGAGTTGGTGTGCTACTGAATGGCCACCTAGTCATGCCTACGCGGATGTGGATTGTCATTTTTACAAAGGAGACTCTGGCGAATTTTTTTCACAACTCTAGGCATTGAATGAACAAGCATTTTTAACTATACTATAGATGTATGTTAAAGTAATGCATGCATGCACATAGCTATGAATTGTATTTAATGAGCTCTAGGTTATAATTTACCACACCCTTTCTGAGGTGATTTGGAGACTTTTGTCCAGATATATGGATCTAGACCAACTGAGTAGTGATGAGTGGGTTTTATACCTACAAATTGGCCTCTAATTTGAGCTTAAATTGTGTTAATTCGTTATTTTCATGATTCATTTTACTTGTTTAGTGTTATTTTATGTTTAGGTATAGTGGCGTAATGTGTGTAGCTTAAAAGGTGGTTTCGTGGCGAAATTGGGCATAAAATGAGCAAAAATTGGACTGCTATAGAATTGACCCCTGTTGGGGCGGAAATTATACATACAAAACCCTTGTCGTATGGGTATCTAATCAAAATGAAGCACCCCCAATGAGGCGAAGCACCAAGAGAGAAAAATCCTGCTAGGAAGGAGGGTACTGGGAAAAAAAAAGTTTTTTAGAGTATGAGTTCAAGAAGGATTGGTTCGAGCTGAATGATCAAGGATTTCTAGGAGGATTAAAAGACATATGAAGAGGCATATAAAAGGAGGAGAATCACCAAGATTAGGGAGAGATGATTCTATTAGAGTAGATTAGGAGAAACCCTAGTTCTTATTAGTTTTGGAGATTAAAACAACTTGGAGACCATTGAAGATCAAGATCAGGAGCTTGAGAAAGATGGAGATTTAGTGACAACAGATTTATTCTTCACTCTACTCTTATTTTTGTCTTTTAATGTTTATTTAATTATGGATTCTTAGTTTTAATTCATTAATCATGAACTAAATCTTTTGTATAAGATTACAATGGAGCTTATTGCATAGTTTTTTTTTAGTATGCTTCTCTATTAATTAGTGTGATTATTCTTGGATTGTCTATTATGATTTGTGTTTATTGCTTAATTATCTAGCTAACAATTATCGTGATAGTCTATATGAAATCGAGAGATGAATTATAGATTTAGATCTGATCATAATAGCATGTGATTGTGTTTTCTGCATGGCGTTGGAATACATAATTTATGTCTAGGATAGAGATATACATATACATCGCATGTAATTAGATAAAGAACTTGTGCTTAAAATCCTCTTTAATTGTAATTCACATAGAGATATAGTGAATTAGTTAATGAAGGTGTTCTTCTTAATTCTATCATCTGTGGATTTAAGTTTATTTGAGTATGATGCATTGAGAGATGGTCATATTTACTTATGTGTTCTTGATTAACAATTCAGAATAATGAGCTTAATTGATAAGAAGTGTATTAATTTAAATGAAGCAATAAGTGAAGTTGTGATCTTAAATCTCCATAATCTGATTTTTAATTAGTGGTAATTAGAAATTAAATAATTTAATTCATAACATTAAATTAGTTGTTTAAATAAAATTAGTTTGGGTAAGAGTTAGTATTTGGTAATTTGTATTAATAATTTCTCGTGGGAACGATACTCTACTTTCACTTTATTACTTGTTGACCACGTATACTTGCGTGTTGTGCGTAACTAAATTTTACCCAACAAGCTTTTGGCGCCGCTGCCGGGGAATTAGTTTAATATTTTTTTTGCCAATATTAGCTTCAATCAAATTAGTATTAATTTAAACATTTTTTCTTTTCTTTTTATTTAATTCTCTTCCTATTTTTCTCTCTTTCCAGGCACCATGGTTGGATGCAAGTATCAATGGCCATATTCAAGTACGACTCAGCTAAGAGACACAAGGATTAATGGACTCAATGAAATTGTTGCATTATCAGCACAACTTGAGATACTTTCGAGGAGGTTGGATGTAGTTGCAGCCCAACGTAATCGAAGGATAGCAGTTACTTGCAACTATTGTGCTGGCAATCACCCGAGTAATCAATGCACCATCAGTCTTGGGCCAGTACAGTACGGTGACTACCTCGACGATTATGCATATGCCAATTATTATCAAGTTTGGGGGTATCACCTGGATTCTTCATGGAGCTACAATTATGAAGACCAATACTAAGCTCCAAATCCAACATACATACCGGAATTCTCATGTCAACCTCCATTGCCACAAGAAGAAAAGTCAAATTTAGAGGAATTTCTATCAAAGCTTATAGTAAACCAAGAGGAGAGGATGATGAGTAGAGAAATATCGAGCCATAATTTTCAGAACCAGATGGAACAACTCATCATTACTTCAAACCTTGGTCCTCAATACATGGATTCCAAAATTGGGATATATAATTCAAGGTTGGAAGAATTGTTGTCCAAGTTCATAATATGAAATGAGGAGAGAAGGATTAATCAAGAGATATCAATTCAAAATCTGCAGAACTAGATGGATCAAATGTTCAAAGCCTTGAACAATTGTCCTCAAAATAGTTGGTGTTATAACATGGATTCCGAGATTGATGAAGTACCCGAACTAGATCTACAACTGGATGAGCCACAAGATGTTGAAAAAGAGGAGACACATGGGAATAATGAAAACAATTTCAGTGAAGAACTAACTGTGAGAATCAACATTGATGAGCCGATGTTATTTATGCCTCAAGTGCCTTCTCCCCCAAAGTTCAAGGATCCGGTTAGATTTGCAAAACCATGCCCGCTAGGTAGTCATGTCGTCGACAATGCTCCTTATGATGTAAAAGTGAGTATTACTTCAAAGCCACGGTGCAATGAACTGGAGAAGATAGAAGAAGAGACTGTTGTGTTTGACAAGCTTCAATGCCCCAATGTAATCACAGACACAATGAAGAAAACACCTAGATGTTGGACAATCTTGAATGGGATCTTATCTAAACAAAGTATGCTAGGTGACTTTAATTCGATAGCCATCACAAATGGGAACCTACCAAAAGTTATAATATTTCTGATGGATGGAGGGTTCCTCAATTATCAAAGAGGAATTGGATAGCATTGACCTGACAAAGTCGGGCTGAACGACTGTAAATCAAGCGCTGACTGGGAGGCAACCCATGAATTTTTATATTTATTTACCTTATTAGTTTATTTAGTAGATAGGAATCAAATTTTCAATCAATTAGTGATATTAGTTTGTCAAAATTTTAGGAGTCAGTTTGCTTATTATGTTTTCTTATAATCCAAAGTGTCATTCGACTCCATGTTGTCTCTCTTCATTACAGGTATTGGAGGTTCAATGAATAAGCAAAAGATTATGGCAAGGAAAGCCACCAGCCGGAGCCCATGCCACAATATCCTCCTTCAAATTCCGATGTGGAGGAGTTTTCAGTCTTTTTTCCCCAACCACCGCCACCACAAGCTTAGCAGGATCCAGGGAAGTCCTCTATTCTTTTATTTCAATATGTTTACAATGAAGACATTGTACTTGTTAAGTTTAGGGGAGTTTTATTATAGTTTATTGTTTCATGTTTTAGCATTTAGTTATGTCATATGTACGTTAGTTTATATCATATATGTTGGCATTCTGTCATGTAGTTTGCATTTGCACAGTAGTTTATTATAATAGTTTTTAATGTATTTAGTTTCTTGTTTCTTTTTAGTTTAAAAAAAAGTGAAAAATTAAAAAATCGTAAAAATATTAGTTAGTTTATTGTGTTTATGTTGCATTTAGTTCATCTTGCATGATTCCAGCTATTAAGATAGTTACAGTCTATTTTGGCCAATGATGAGACTGGAGTTGAGTAGACTAGTATAATACTGATTATTAGAGCTTTGATGTGATTTCTTGTTATGAATTGAATCTTTTTTTGTTTAAAACTGATATAATAAGGGTAGCACAGTAAAAATAGCTTTATTGATTGATTGTGTCTAAATTGATACATAATGGAACTCTAAAGGATAATGCTAGTTTGAATGAAAGAATGACAAGAATAGGTAGTGATGGCTAAAGTTAGACAAGAACCTATGTTTGGGGGGAAATTTTGGGGTATATAAGCTATATATATAAAAAAATATATGAATAAACACCGTGGCTAGTCTAGTTTCGTGGCTTTTGTTATTTGAGTAAGTAAGCCCAAGGGAGTGTCTTTACACCTAGCGCCCTAAGGTCTTAATGGTCTGGGAGTCGTTGGTTGAAAGCTCGTTAAGGTAGCATTGAAAATCCTAAGGGAATTAGACATTGTACAGCCATGAGAATTAAAAAGAAAAAAAAGAATAAAACGGGAAAAAGAGCAAAACACCCCCGTAAGTGAAAAATAAAGCATACGTATCCCATGTTGACCCTCAATATCGGTAAGTGTTTGAAGTTAGTCAGATCAATCTTATTTTTGGATTTCTTGAGTTTACACTGTATGATGCCTTTGAGGAGACCTATTATGTGTTAAATTTGATTTTATATCAGTTGGCATTGTTTTTGAGCACACACACACTATATTAGTGATAACAGTTTAAGATTTGATGATTGATGATGAATTTACTAATTGGTTTTGATATGAAGTATTATCATGTTTGCTTGATTCCCCCGAGGTCGGTTGAATAGACTTGTTTCTATCATTAGTGCTGGATTCGTATACATAAAGACTAGTTGCATTACATTCCATTGCATTATATTGAATAGCATTTTTGTTTGGATTCGTGCTCGAGGACTAGAACGGGTTTAAGTTTGGGGGAGTTTGATGAGTGGATATTATACCTACAAATCGACCTCTAATTCAAGCTTAAATTGTGTTAATTCATTATTTTCATGATTCATTTTACTTGTTTAGTGTTAGTTTATGTTTAGGTATGGTGGCATAACGTGTGTAGCTTAAAAAGTTGTTTCTTGGCAAAATTGGGCATAAAATGAGCAAAAGCTGGACTGTTACAGAATGGACCCCCATCGGGGCGAATTATACATACAAAACCCCCGCCGGGGTGGGGGTACCTAATCAAGAATGAGCATTCTCTTCAATCGGGGTCTGGGTACAGGAAGAAAAAGGAGTTTTTTTAGAGTTTGAGTTCAAGAAAGATTTGTTCGAGTGGATTGATCAAGGACTTCCAGGAGGATTAAAAGACATATGAAGAGGCATATAAAAAGAGGAGAATCACCAAGATTAGGGAGAGAGGATTCCATTAGAGTAGATTAGGACAAACCCTAGTTCTTATTATTTTTGGATATTGAAGCAACTTGGAGACCATTAAAGATCAAGAACAGGAGCTTGAGAAAGATGAAGATTTGCTGACAACAGATTTATTCTTCACTCTACTCTTATTTTTTTCTTTTAATGTTTATTCAATTGTGGATTCTTAGTTTTAATTCATTAATCATGAACTAAATATTTTGTATAAGATTACAATGGAGCTTATTGCATAGTTTTTTTTTAGTGTGCTTCTCTATTAATTAGTGTGATTATTCTTGGATTGTCTATTATGATTCACTATAAAAAAATGGGCCTTTAGCAATGATTTTTCGGGCAACGACTTTATAAGTCGTTGCTCAAAGTATATGTTAGCAACAAAATTTGTCCTTCGTTGCAGATTGTGTCAGACTTTCACTTTTTGCAACGAAATTCATAAGTCATTGCAAAATTTTGTTGCTAATTCATTGGCGAAAAAAAATTTCGTTAGAAATTCGTTGCAAATTTTTCGGCCACTTGCTTTCCGTCATTGTGGGGCAACAAAAGTTTTTTTGTTGCTAAAAATGGGGCTTTAACAACGATTTTTGAGTGCAACGACTTTATAAGTCGTTGCTAAAGAAATCTATGTTTAGCAACTTAAACTTGTCTTTTCGTTGCAGATTGTCATCGAGCTTTCACTTTTTGTAACTAAATTCATAAGTAGTTGCAAAATTTGGAAACAAAATTCATTAGAAATTCGTTGTAAAATTTATAACCAATTGATTTCTCCTCATCGTGCGAAAGTTTTTTTGTTGCTATATTTCGTTGCCTAATATGGACCACATTCATTGGAAACAATTTTTATTTTCGTTGCATATTTTATACAACTTTTTGCAATGACTATTAAAATGTTCCCTTAAATTAATAATAATAATAATAATAATAATAATAATAATAATAATAATAATAATAATAATAATAATCCTTGCAAAAGAATAGCAATTAGGCCTAGGTGCTTGGGTGGTCATTGGATCAATATTGCAAATTGGAGGTCTTGGGTTCGAATCTGTGCATCAACATATTTTTTGGGATAAAGTTCAATATTCGCCACGTCAGCCCGTCCACATATGATATGTATGTGTGTGTGTGTGTGTGTATATATATATATATATATATATATATATATATATATACATACATAGAGTCCGGATCTTAATCTCACCCCTTATCTAACTCACCCGAGCTCACCTCCGTTTAGCGACGGACCCGGCGACAGTTCAGTCATACAACCGTCGTCTATACATTTAGCGACGCTATATGTTGTCCGTCGCTAAAAGTATAGAACGACAGTTGTATGTATGATCGAATCGTCACGTCCGTCAAATCATTAAAGGGGGTAGCTTCGGGTGAGTTAGATAAAGGGTGAGCTTAAGATCCCAGATCATATCTGGCTTGGATCTTAAGCTCACCCCTTATCTAGCTCACTTTGCTCACCCTCTTTCAAAATTTCTTATCAAACTAAATAAAATACTAAACAAATCTCAACATTAAACTAAATATATATAAAGTAACTATGAATATTTTTATATAAATATATATATATATATATGTAAACAAATATTCATATAAATATTTATAAATTTATCTCTAAATATTCATATAAACGGTCCGGATCTTAAGCTCACCATTTATCTAGCTCACCTTGCTCACCCCCTTTTAGCGACGAATCGGGCGACAATTCAGTCCGTCGCTATATAGAGAACTTTCGTCTTAGCTTTTAGCGACGGACAACATATAGCGACGAAAAACATATAGCGACGGTTCTATATATAGTAATGGACCGAATCGTCGCCCGGTCCGTCGCTAAAAGAGGGTGAGCAAAGTGAGCTAGATAAGGAGTGAGCTTAAGATCCAAACCATTCATATAAATATTTATAACAAATATTCATATCTAAATTTTATAAATTTTAGATGAAATATTTATAAATAAATATTTGTTTATAAATATTTATATGAATTTTAGAGATAAATTTATAAATATACACACACACACACACACACACACACATATATATATATATATATATATATATATATAAAATATTCATAGTTCGTTATATAAATATTCATAGTTACTTTATATATATTTAGTTTAATGTGAAGATTTAAGATGAGTATATATATAGATGGTAATAGAATTTATCTAATACACAAAAAAATATAACATAAGAAGCTAAAATATCACAGCTAGGTTTTGAACCTAAGACCTATGGGTTATTGGGCCATTAAGCTACCACTGAGCCATTCTAATTTATTAGTTAACTAAATAAATCTCAACATTAAAGTAAATTTTAGATGAAATATTTATAAATTTATAAATTTTAAAGATAAATTTATATGAATATTTAGAGATAAAATTATAAATATATATATATATATATATGCTTTCCAATGTTTCGTATTTCTAGATAGAAGTAGGATATACTTACAAGTACTCCCTCACTCCGAGAATGAAAGTGATGATTGATTTTATGCGAATTTAAAAAAAATATCAAATGATAAAATTATTCATATTTAAATTCTCATCTAATTGCATATTTTTCTATACATGACTAGTGATATTATATAAATATTTATATATAATAAAAATATGACATTTAATACTAAGTATATTACGCACAAATTATTGTAAAAAATAGATTATTTAATATAAATAAATATTTAACTTGAGATTACATAAAATAATAAGAACTTTTATTCTTAGATTTTAGAGAGTAACTTAAATCATGAATATATTTTAAGTCCAAAATAAAACATAAAAGAAGAATAGTAATGGTATACCCTAGCTATTCCTAGTTCTCTTTTTACCTTTTTTTCAAATATATTATAAAATTAAAATATAATACTATCGATTCTAAGAGAAAACATAAAATATGAAGAAAATTTTATTATGTTTTATGAACTAAAACTGAATAAAGTTATTTAAAATGACTTATAAGTCATTCCTAATAAGTTAGTTTGAACCATATTAATGTAATATTAATTTTATCCCTATTTTATTTAATTTTTTTAAAAAAAATGAATTTATAAAAAAGAAAAGTAAGATGCAATGTCACTTTAATTGGCGTTAGAATTTTTATTTTTTTATAGCTGAAATCTTATATACTCCTTCATTTCCAATGCCGATGACAGAGAATAAATATTAAAAAATATTGATGTTTGTAAACAAGAGCAAGAGATCAAAGAAATTAAAAAAAAAGATTCCAACGTCAATTAAAGTGATGTTACATCTTACTTTTTTATATATATAATGCTTTATAATAAAATTTAAAAAAGTTACAATGCTGGTTAGTTTGGCATTGGATCTCATTTTTATTTTTTTCAAATTTATTTTTTTTAAAAAAATCATTTTAAAAAAATTAAGATAATTTTTTTTAAATTCATTTTTTTTAAAAAAAATAATTTAAAGTGTTGTTGGTTGCCTTTCTGATTTTTAGCCAAAAAAATCCAAAAATTCAAGCATTCAGTAATTTTTCCTAAATTAGATGTAAGAGCCTTTACTCCCAACGGTAATCGTTGAAATTTTTTATTTTTTTAAAAAATATTCGTTTAAAAATAAAAAAAAATTTAAAAAAATTAAAGTTTTTTTTAAAAAATAAAGTTTTTTTTATTTATAAAAATTGTTCTTAATTTACATAATTTGGTTAAAAGAAGAGTATATTTCAAGAAAATTTGAACAAAAAAGATATAAAGTTAAATATAATTTAGGCAATTCTGCTTTCTCCTAATATACTTTTCGAAGTCCGGTTGACAAAAAATTTGGGGATCTGACTTTAGAAACCTAAAATTGAAGAGGCGTCCAGCCACCACGACATGATTAGTGTCAATAATTGCTAAGCGGCTGACCCTCAGGGTGACGTCGGAGTTTGACAGTGACAACTCGGTGTATTTTCACAAGATATCGTGCAAGTTGTTGGAGAATCTGGCGAAACTGAAGCTAACGTTTCAGAACAACAGCAAGGGAGAAGTGGTTGAGTCTCAATTGATCTTCGTTTCCAAGTATCTTTTGCTCGATTACAATGTCGAGGAGCAGAATGCTCTTGTTAAGGGCTCGTCACCGCTGTCCGCACCTGATCTTCGCCTCCTGATCGACCGACTACAAGTCCGTTCTCTCCACATCAAGTCTAAAGTCCAACATTATATTCTCTCTCACCACGACGACTTTTATTCTCTCTTCTCCCAATGCTCCGACACCATTTATAGGTCCAAACACATCTCCGTTCAAGTTACCGACCTTCTCCGGCTAATTTCAGACCATCCGATTGACGCCAAGATCCGAGACGTAATTGGAGAGATTAGTACTAAGAGGAAAGAGGCCAAGGAGAAGGAGTTGTTGGAATTGATGAAGTTAATTTTGGAATTGAGTGAGAAGCTGAAATTTACTAAGGAGGAGCTTAGGGCGGGAAGAGTGGTTGAGGCAGCGGAGGCGGTGAGAGAATTGAAGGCTGCGTTGTGAATTCGAGATAATGTTGGGGAGGAGGAAGAGGGGAGAGAGCCAGTGGTTTTTCGCTTATTGAGGAAGGAGTGGATGGAGTGCTTCGAAGAGGTTGGTGAACTGAAATTTTGTTTGAGTGCTGAGAATATCGAGGGAAAAGTACTTTTTCATGTTTTAGTTTGTCTTCCGACTTTATTTTTTTGCTTGCTTTACAAATTTTGGATGGTAATTTAATTTAGGAGTTTAACTGAATAAATCATGTGTGTGGACTCAATAAACATAATTATGCTGTTACCTTAAGTTTGCCTATTATCAGATTTACTTATTTATTTATTGGCAGTGATTTTGTGGTGATTTTTGTTGAGTTTTCGATTTAGAGGGATTGGATTTGGGTTTGTAGATTCAAGAGGTGCTTGTAAGGTTTATGGAGAATGCTGTGACATTTGACCAGAACTCTAATGCGGTTCGTGTAAAGTATCAGTCCTCTATGAACAGAACTGATGGGGTTGAGCTTCGGACAATTTTGAAAGCAATGGCTGTGAGTTGAACCTCTGCTTTCTATCTTTTCTGATTCATTATATTGGAATTTAAATGGTCCAAGTATATTTACTGATTTCAGTGTGTTAAGAATAGAAACCTTTATGACTGAACTTTGACTGCTCAATGTAAAGGCTGAAGAATTGAAGTTCATATTGTCTTTTGAATTCTAAGAATGTTGGCTTTGAGGCAATGTTTAGAATAAAAATATCTGCTGATTTCGTGTTTTCTCTCTAGCAATGAGTTTGTCTTTCATGATTATGTCTCTTTTTTGTTTAGGTGGTTGGCATTATGGATTACGGAATAACAAAAGTAGTAGACTTGATGATTAAATATGTGATTACTCCTGTCGTGAATACTGGATCCCTTACTTCATTTTTGGAAGAAATAAAACAAGACTCAGGACAGATCTCTGAGGTGGGTTTGCGGGTAGTACCATCTTTTGATGCTAAGGTAAATCTTATATTTGGAATGGTCACATTTACGTAAACATGGTGCATTTTTCTTTGCTCAAGTACTTACAAAGACGATCATAAAATCGCACAACTATTATATTGCATGTACTCTACTAAAGTGTTTAGCTCAAAGCTAACTATAACTAAGGTTGGCATTTTGTAGTTTCAGTTCTCAAGGATTTTCGGATGGACATTCTTTGAACTGTTATACTTGCATAACTTTTCACCTGTTTCCTTGGTCTAGATTAGCTATCTGAATATTAAAGTGTTTTAAGAAGCAGATTGACGATAATCCCTATGAAGTTAAAATTTGGTTTTGTTTCAATAAACAACCCTTTAGGTCTTCCCAATCTCTGTACCACACAGTTTCACATTTGTTTCATCAAATCTTTTAATTTTTTACTCCCCATCTTCATGAACTGATGAACATATGAATCATGTTTAATAATTTTCAACCACTTAGGAGCACTCTGCCCTGCATTCAGGTTGTACAGAAATTTATGAGGACTTCTTTATGGGATCAGTTCATGTTAAAGACATGGCTCTAGCACACATATTGGTTTATGAAAAAACCTCTGCTACCGGAAGGCACTTGTGTGTTGAAGCCATATCTCATTATGGTGACTTTGCGGCCAAGGTTGCAGAACTGTACCCTGAATATCAGTTACCAAGGTAGTTGTTCAACTCTATAATTGAAACTATTATGTTTAGTTTGACAAAAAACTGATAGAACCATGTAGCAGCATCTAATGCTTATGACTCTGCCTTGTGGTTTCTTTTGGCATTCACCTTTTTATTTTCTACTTGGGAATATTTCTAGGAATGGAAGGGATTAGGGTTGGCATGAGGGAGAAAAAGGGATGGGATCTAATTAAAGAAAATAAAGTGGTCTTGTGGATTGGAATAAAAGTTTTCCAGTTGAAAAGTGGTCAGTTTTATTGGTGATGCTATTTTTAGTGGTTCTATTTTTATTTTTATTTTTGATGTGAACTTACTGTGCATTCTGAGTATTTGTTGTACCAATGGTTTTTGCTTATTCATTAATTTATATATTTTTTATGATGGTGGAACCCGCAAGGACTATCCTTACGGTGGCCCCAAAGAGATCATTTCCGTTGCGGAGTATTAAACCTATGACCTATGCTTCGGATGACTAGGCTTCTTTGCACTTGAGGTAACCCCTTTATGATAACAACAGA
Organism: Panax ginseng; assembly: GCA_020205605.1. Taxonomy (NCBI): domain Eukaryota; kingdom Viridiplantae; phylum Streptophyta; class Magnoliopsida; order Apiales; family Araliaceae; genus Panax; species Panax ginseng. The sequence goes on from CM035149.1 coordinate 83,591,498, forward strand.
TAGTTATTTGTAGACTAACAGTTATCAATGCTCATTTATTGTAGGTTACCAAGAGATACCCAGCCTGGGTTACTGAGGTCCAAGAATGCATCTAAGAAACTGATGGACTTGGGTCTACAATTTACTCCCATGGAGCAGATTATCAGGGAATCTGTTGAGAGTTTGAAGAGCAAAGGATTTATTAAATTAGTAAGTAGAAAAAGTGTATTGGCAGTAATGGTAATATAGACACTTGTGGTAAATGAAGTTGCTTATTTCTTGTACTATATTAATCATATACAATATGGTCAACAAGTATCACTAGTGTAAACTTTTTAGTGTTGTTTTGAGCAGTTGCTGATATTTTGAATCCTTGTTTTCTTACATTAGACCTGCCCATCAAGATTGCAGTACCCTACACCATGTACTCCTTTCTCCTTCTGTTTTTCAAAATTAGAGATATAATTTAACTTTAGTGGTCAAATGACGGTATATTAAACTTTAAATTGATGTAAATTGCTTTCCGTTTCAACAGCTGGAACTATCAACATTTTGTCTATTATATCTCCTCAAAGTAATTATATTTCTTTTGTCTATTAAGTTGTCTTGTTGTGTCCATAAAGGCAAAGAGCCATTAATTTCGTCAATAGTCTGTTTCATGGTCGACAAAGTAGCCAAAAACTTTGTTGGGGGCATTTTCACTTCACTTGAAGAGGTTAAAGAACATGATCTTATATGTATGTATATATACATATACTTGATGTTAGTTTTAACCAAAGTAGTTGGTGGAAACATATTAATCAAATAGCGACGCATGTTGTTTTATACACTATATGCCACCATCATGCTAGCGACGTGACTTTTCTTGTATCAATGGATCCAACATTTTTGGACATACTGAATTATTACATATTCATCCCTGTCCTTTTCTCTCACGTCACAAGCTTTCTTCTAGACCCACTAGCCAACTTATTTCTTAAATTACAAATACATGGTATCATCAGGGCAACATGAAAAGTAATTACTATGTTGGAGTTGACTATAATGATATCTTTTGATTCACGTCGTTGACTTATTCACTTCTTTTAATCAGCTCTTTGGTAGTGTATCTGTGTACTGCAAATCAGTACCTCATAAGATCAAAGTAAGTTTTCATGCGACTGGTTGCTCTAGTTTTTACACTGTAATATGTTGCTGATTCTCTGATGTTAAATTTTAGCATTTTGTTCTAGAAGAGAACATATTAGAGGTTGATTGCCCATGTGTGAAACCGGAGGTTATGTTGAAGGCGTCTGGACACGTTGATAAGTTCACAGACCTTATGGTGAAGGACAAAAGACTGGTACTTGTTACCATGCTGATCATTTGCTCAAGGACTTTTGCGATGAGAAGCTTGAAAGAGATCCTACCCTCATCGAAGAGAAGTAAGCAGAGTTGAGACATGTTCTTGCTGTATTGGATGATCTTTCTTCTGAAGAATTGGGTACAAAGATCAAGGAATATGACATTACTGCTCCGGATACAAAGAACCCCCTCTCTGACCTCAATTGGTCTCTCCGGATACAATGATCTTTTAGCTTGATGTTTCAGACCTCAATTGGTTCGTCTGGTCTAAGTCCTGGGTAGGAACATCATTGTGATTTTTAAGTATATATATTAAACTTAATTATTTGGTTAGCTTATGTTATCTAACTGTAGTAAATTAGTTACTACTTTATGGAGTTTAGTTTTTCATCAAGTCTATTTTTTTCCAATGGGCCTTTTAATTGTCTTAATATCTTCAATAACTGGCTAGGTATATGCGACCTGAAACTGCACAAGGTATTTTTGTGAACTTTAAGGACTTGTACTATTACAATGGGAGCAAGCTCCCTTTTGCTGCTGCTCAGATTGGTCAGGATTTTAGGAGAGGTACCAAATACTCCCCTAATAGATTGCTGTGTGATTGCTTACATGGTTATGTGGCTATAAATGTTAGTGGCATTCATTATTTATTTGGAATTTTATTTGTTAACTAACTTGCTTAATTTTGGTTATTATTGAGGTGAGTGGATTAGTTGCCTCTATGCTCTTATTACATATAAAAGATCAGTTGCCTTAAAATACTGGGTATCAAATTTCCGTGCTATGTTTACGGAAGACAATGAACGAAATTATGAAGTGTACTATCTATATATGTAGATATATACTTTGATTGAAGAACTGTGGTAGTTTTAGATGGTTAATTATAAAGATAATGAAAGATTATGTAGTGGATGATTTTATTAAGTTAATAATATTTTAGTTTTTTGTATTTTTGCCATTATTTGCTATAGGGACATTGAGCCAGCCAGGTACACAAAAAGAATATCAAATTTTGATTTGGCAACAATATAATTCGTTACCAAAGCATTGAACAAGTTTTAATATAGCAACAATTTTTTATACATTTAGCAACAAATTTTTATTGCTAATGGCATTAAAAACTTTATATTTGGCAACGAACCTAATAAGAATAGAGAGGATATTGTTGCTAATACTAAAATAAAAGGCAACATTTTTTATCGTTGCAAATCATATCAACTTTCGTTCCACATATAAAGAAATGGCAACATATAATGTCGTTTCTAATTGACGACTTTCGTTGCTATTGAAAAATAACCAAAGAATAAACATTTTGTTCTTGATTCAAAGATAATGTCGCTTTGCCAAATAATATAATCAAAGAACAAAAATCGTTCTTAAAAAACTTTACATTCCGCAATGAAAGCAAGGTTAGGCAACAATTTTCATAATTTACTGCAACGAAAAATGTCGTTGCAAAATGGTGTCAATTGCAACAAAAATGCATGGTCGTTGCAAAAAAAAAAAGAGTTTATTTCGTTGCAAATTAGCAGGCTTTTGCAACGAAATGGGCTTTTTAGCAACAAAATTTAAATTATTCTGCAACAATACATTTTGTTGCTAAAGGATCGATGTCTCTGTACGAAAGCCAAATTTCGTTGCAAAATGTATTACTTTTGGCAACGAAAAAAATACGTTCGTTGCGGAACAATTAGCAACGCTCATTGCACAACGAAAGACGTAATGATAGTAAAGTCGTTACCAAAACCCTTTTGCAACGAAATTTGGCACCTTTAGCAACGAAAATCGATTGTTCCTGAAGCCACATTTTTTTAGTGATTTGTGTTTATTGCTTAATTACCTAGCTAACAATTACCGTGATAATCTATATGAAATCGAGAAATGAATTATAAATTTAGATCTGATCATAATAGCATGTGATTGGATGGAGTTTTTCGGAGCGCCAATGCCTTTTGTGGCTAACATTTCCCCGACCGCCGCCGATCTTTGTTAGAGTCCCATTCATTAGCCAAGCCAGCCTTGAGGACGATTCGATCGGTCCTTTGAGTGTATATACCGTGAGTGGGGCTTTGACTAATCCATTACCCGATGATCGGAGGGTTAGGGATCGCATCCTTCGGGCGATTGTTCCTGATCATCCTCAGGGGTTGTTTCCTGGCTGATAACTCTTCGACGGTGTCATTTGCTTTAGTCAGCGCCACACGGGAGGTGGACTGTATTGGAGAGTTTGATTGGGGCTCCTAGACCTTTGCCTACTTCCTCAGGGGGATGCGCCTATGCTCAGAGGGCGTGACGGAGGCTTGGTTAGGGTTCTACCCATTCCTACTAGTGAGTATTTTCTCTTTTAATTTCCCTTATTCGGGTTGAGAGTTTGACTGACCACAAATATTTGATCTTGTATTTATAGTTTTGGGCCTATGAGAGGCTCCCATGTCTTCATCCCATTAGCCTGTTAGGTTTAGACACCTATCCATGTCGACGACGATGACATCACTCCACCTTGACGGAGGTTCTTGTAGCTGAGGGTTTCACCCATTCGCGCTTATAGTTGGAGTTGTTGACAGCGGATGTCATTACATGAGTTCCTTACTCCGAGGACCTCTTGACAGTTGGCTTCAAGGGTGGTTTCCCAACTGGTGTCGAGTATGTATTGTTCACCCGTCAGATTCCTCTCTTTACAGATGGAGGTTGAGATTCTATTTAGGAGAGCGTGCTATTAGGAGCACCACAGAAGATATTTGCATTCTTATCTGTCCTCCTGCCAGGCGTTGTTGGCCTTTGTCGTAGCCGATCAATGAGGTCCCATTGATGGGTGTTGATGGCTTTACTTTTTCAGAGGGACCTTTCACTCAGGAGGCTTTTTACCGCTGGTGGTTCCCCCGCACCATTGGAGCCCAGACCCGTGCCACAAGTTTATTGGGAATATGGTTCCTGGCTCCGTCATGATGAAGGATTGGATTGCCTGTGTTCGAGAGCCTACTCATCTGACGCAGATTAATAGCTTGACCCATCATTTGGACCGGACACATTTCTTTATCCGACATTTGGGCAGAGATCCTTTTGAGGCGGATACTTTTGATCCTTCCAACTCTGGGGCTGACCCTTCAGGTGGCCCATATTCAGATGGTTTTGTTGGTGCAGATCCTCCATTGTATCGGCCTGATATCCTTATTGGAAAAGATTTAGTGACTCAGGAGGAGTTACATCAGATGGATAGGTTGGATGATGTGGACATCAACACTATTGACTTCTTTTGATGCATTTCTCGCTATATCTTTTGATAGGCCTCTGTTAGATATTCGGCGGTTGTGCCCCATTCCCGTTATATCTTTTGATAGGCCTCTCGTTAGTTATTACGGTTTGTGCCCCATTTCTCCAGATTTTTCTCAACAGATACAGATGATGTATTTAGATGATGATGTACTTAGGAATGTATGTATACTATTTTCCATTCCCTATATCATATTGACATCTGTTGTTTATTATGCATGCATTATGTTACGGACATGCATTTCCAGATATGAGTTTAGCATTGACCCTTGGATGGTCTTATGACACGGCCCTACAGATGTCTTCATCCACTGTCAGCCGGATTGAGCATACCCCGCCAGTATTGGTGGCATCAGGGATCGAGGACCCATTTGATATTTTGCCGTGTTCATGGCTTAACTCTCCCTACAAATTTATTACTCATGAAGCTGGCATGGACTATCTTCCCCTGGCCAGTTTGAGGGGTGTGACCACATATTATCCACTGGCTGTTATGGTACAGTTTGACCAGTTTCAGTATATTAACCCCTTTGACGGGGCAGTGGGTCAGCGTTAGTTATCTTGGCTTCTGTTAGCAGAGGATTTGTCCAGGATTTATGCCTGTTGGACCTGTCATGAGAGGGATGACTTTTCTACTAGCCATCCAAGTCGTTATATAGAGTATTCTACATGGTTGGAGGCAGAGATTGCATCAGCTAGGATTATATCCTCAGACCCGGGTATTGATTCTGATAGTGGGGAGCCTATGGAGTACCCTGATTCTCCCATTGAGGATGAGCTATTTACTAGTTTGTCATTAGCTCTGGTTGATTCCCCCAGTATTCCTACTGCTGTGACTCTACATTTTGTAGAGTATTTAGAGCAAAGTTTACATCTGATGTCGTTTGAGAGGGATCAGGTTAGGGCCTTGATGTTGACAACTCTTTCTGTTAGAGATATCGCTTTGGTTAAAAGAGATGATGCTCTAGCTCACAGGGATACCGTTGTTGTTGAGCGGGATGAGGCTCGACCATCTAGGGATGCATCTGTTGTTGAGCGGGGTGATGCTTTAGCTACCCGAGATGTTGCCACTACAGATAGTACTGCATTGAGATCTCATACTACTGATATTATTGCAGAGATGAGTGCATTCATTGATGAGCATGGTAGCACCATGCAGATGGCCGTAGATCTCCTGGCTCGTGTGGATACCTTAGGGCAGGAGCTCATAGATTTACCTTCATCTATTGAGAGAGATGTCATGTTAGACTTGATGGCTCGCTTATCCACTAGTTTGTAGATAAGCTTTGATTTTCCTACACAGACTTGGTTAGCCATGTTTGTCATGTACAAGATACATTATATATATCAAACAGTATTATATGGCAAGGAAATATGTTTTGATTCACTTCCCTTTTAGATATTCCTTATTACTTGCTTGATAGTTGCCTATTGTCCAAAGCTTGTGATCTTGATGTATTCTGAACTCCTCTTTGATGGATGGACATTGAGATGTCTCAAGATATTTCAGAATGGATCGTTGATCTTTGTATCCCCTACCCTTTGGTGGCTTGGGACTAGTTTCTGAATGTGATTATGGAGAGGATTTTGGCTTTCCTCTCTGAGGTTGACCGCCCTACAGATGGTCGCCGGTACTCCCTTGTATGTAGGAGACCAAGTATTTCCATCTCTTATGGATTGCTGTTTCTCTTTGAGGATTCAACCGCAGCTTCGATGGTCGCCGATTTTTCTCCCATTTGTGTGGGGAGACCAGGTAGTTCCATCCCCATGGTCTAAGCCAATGAAGTGTGGTTTAACCGCCCCATATATGGTCACCAATGTATTCCCGTGTATTGGGGAGACCGGGTAGTTCCATCTCTTATGGTTTAATTTGACAGTTTGAAGGATGATCCCAGTACTGTTGATAGGGTTTTGTGTTTTTGGTAGGGGTGAGACCGCACTGTGAATGGTCGCCACGTACTCCCCATTGATGAGGGGAGATCAGTCTCATGTAGTTCCAACCTAGCGTGAAAAGGTTGAAAATTGTGACACCCCCAAATATAGGTACTTCATTCCCACAAGATTTGGTGCTCACTATCCATAAATTCATACTGTCTGCCCAAATAAATAATATTTAAACCATAATCCTCCCTTTAAATAGGGTTACATCATTAAATACGAAAACATCCCAGGTTGTCTAACCTTTAAACATCATTCAAGTGCAGAAAATAAAATTATTACATTACATCATTATTAAAAAGTCTATGACCATTACAATAAATAAAATTACAAGTTTGCATCACTTGTACATTTTTCCCTTTCCTTTGCTAGTTGAAGGCTCATCTACCTTCTCAACTTTAGCTGCAATGAGTATATAAAAATGCAAGAGTGAGAAAAATAATTGCTCACTGGATAAAACAATGAATCAACAGAAGAATAATAATAATAACTGCCAACAATAGGCTCATCAAACTGAATGGTACTCTAACGATGATAATCAGAAACTGGAATCCAAAATATGAAATATATCTAACTGAGGTTCATAAGACCATGAACTATGTCCACAAATTGCGTAGTAATCTTTCAACTCCAACTTTAATGAAATCATATGACTATAAGGACTCCTCGTACTTAGGGGATCACCCTTCGCATAAATGTATTGTGCACAAACATTTCAACGCTAAGCGTAAATTATCCCCAATAATAATAGGGTTGTTCATCTCAAAGATTTAGAGTACAAGTCCGCACCAAAGAAAGTTTGGTTTGGATAAGCTTTCAAGGGTAATTTGAAGTTTAACGAACATCAACTAGAGGACTAGTTGAATCAATAGTGTGAAATAACACAACAGTTGATCAATAATAACATAATATGGAACAATGAATAAATGTAAGCGAACTATCTATATTCTAAACTCATGCTTGGAAACAACTACAAAGCATAAGTATTGAATGACAATAAACCTTGTTTGAATAATATCAAACTAGGTCTATTAATTAATGAATATACATTAAGTAATAGCAAGCTGAACATAAAGTTTGCTCATTATGAGAATAGCTTGTGTCAAATAATTGAACTAAGATAATTCAACATTAGAAATTAGAATTCAAAAAAATTGCATTCTTTGTACATGAAGGATAATAAAGAAACTTGTCTAACAATAAACAAGTTAGAATACATCAATAAATATTGGAATTCAAACTTGTTCGAGTTAAATAAGGTCATAGCTAGCTTGTTTAAATCATGACTAAGACTACAAGAGTTCGCTTAATGAAACTTTAAAGTAAGAACTTGCTCAACATAAATGTAGAGTTAAAAGGCTTGATTAATGTAAAAATAGAAGTTTAGAAAACTTGCTCAATCAAAAGAATGAAGTTACACAATGTAATAATAGAACTAACTCAATGAAAGTGTAGAGTTAGAAAACTTGCCTCGAGCGTAAGCTATAATATTAAAACTCACGTTCACCTATACACAGTATTAAAACCACAACATCTATTAGACATAATAATATTCACTTTTCAATATAAAACGAATTTATAGCTAAACTTGTTCTTTTAACACAAGTCCCATGCTACCATACATATCTCAGAATTCCCAAGTGTTAACATCGCAACACTTATCTAACGTTCATTGTATAAACTAAGTTATCAAATAATGCGTTCGTAACCTACTAATCACTTTTACAACTTTGAATTTATACTCAACATAACATGACTCTGTTTTAACCTTGTTGTTACATGATTCTCACATTAACCTAACATTAAGCTAAGTTAAATTGAACGCCCAAAGTTTGCTTAATTAGTAGACTTCACTATCATGACGAGTAATGGCGGCGCTACCGCCGCCAGCTTTTATACTAGTGGCAACGCTACCAAAGACTTTCACTGATTCTTGGCCGTACGCTAAAGATAAAGACGCTTGCATACCATTTATTGCGATTTCAGCTTTTACGTAATGTAGCTACGACACTTTTCTTAAACCAACTAACATAAATTTCAGCCACCAAACAGTGATAATAACATGTAAAAATGGTATAAAACTATCACAAACATGTTTGTGAACAAATTCCACCAATTAAAACAATTTAACAACAATTTAAGCTAGGTTAATTTCTCAAATTCCATGTTTTTAATATAGAACTCAATTTTTGATATTCAACCCAAAATCAACACTGTGATTTCAATACTTGGCCAAATCACTTCATTCAAATTACGCTACGCTCGTTTCTTAATGAACTAACATAATCAAGTTTCAATTTACAATTTCACATACTAATTGGCCACTATAATTGATACTTTTCATGAACCATATGAAAATACATATACTGACATTATTTTCCTCCTACTGTCAACGAATTTGGCATACAAATTTCTTGTTTTAAACATAACTCTAGCATCATAAGCATGCATCATCACAATTACCAAGTATATATCCACAATTCATCAAATTTGATTTCACAGAACACAAACAACTATGCCATGAATTCATATATGCATATATATATATATATATATATGAAATATCAAGGTTAGATAAATTACCTTAAAATAGCTTGAAATCCTTGCTAACTCTTGTAATCTTTGCTAAAATCTCTAGAAATTGCTTAAGTTTCCTCACAATTCTCTCAACTCTCTGTAATCTCTAGGCTAGCAAATAGAATGCGTAGAACCAACTGATAAACAACGTAAGAAATAAAACTGATAACCCTTAATAATACTAATTGCTATTTCAGTTACTAACGTATATAACATAAATATATTATATTTATTATTTTATTTTATTATTTTTATATTATTTATTTTATTTAAATTCAAAAATTAGAAATTTAAAAGCCATAAGGCTTTGTTTGGCAAAACCCTTTAAATTTTAAAGAATTAATATATTAAGCCTTGTTTGGCAAAAAAAGACGCCTCTTCGACGTTGTGGTAAATAGGTATACATCACCCATTCTCGAGTCGCCAAATACATGGTAATCGGGTATATCGTAAAAAACAACTACAACTTTATTAATACAATTGTCGTGTAAAAAAACAACTACAACTTTATTAACACATACGACAACACATACCGTGAGTTTAAATACAATATTGTCTTCTAGATAATATCTACACCCAAATAAAGTCCTCATTATAATTATTGATGCACTATTTTACAAAATAGTGAGGACTACTAAAACAACTATCTTGAGTCATCACTCCGCACCCTCGCCTAGTCCTCGCTAAACTCTCACCTCCTAAGAAAAAAAAATGGAACAAAAAGGAAAAGGGTGAGCTCAACTAGCCCAAGAAAGAACATTATGACTAAGATAATATACAACAAATTATCCTTAGTCTTCAACAGGAAAAAAATCTGATAGAATACAATAGACAACAAGTTTTAGATCAACAACTACAATGAAAACAACAATTCATTGAAGAGTTAAGAGAGAATGAAATCTACTATCATCTATGAATTTAAAAGTCCATCATCAATATTTTATCCTCTCAGAATATCAATCAATATAAATCTTTGCACTACGGGCCAAAGATATTCATTTGTATCACCAAATAATCATGTTCATCTCAACACTGCTCATCTTTGCACTACGGGCCAAAGATATTCATCAGTAATCATTCATCTTTGCACTACAGCCCAAAGATATTCATCAATTATCACCATTAAGGACCGAGGATGATGAAAAACATTTTAGAGAACGAATCTAAAGGAAACAGTAGGACAAATATTAGGGATTCGTATTTCGGTTCATCTAAATTCAATAATACTCCATAATAACCAAGTGTGAAGTAGAATTCAAAAATAAAGATCAAAACATGGATACAATCAAAGATAGTAACCATAAAAGACATCTGGAAGAAAAAGAGAAAATTTTATTTTTCTATGAATAATAGTGTCAGATTTGTGAATAAAGGTCGTACGATACGTGAATAGTAACCCCGACACAACAAGTTCCAAATTTGATTAAAAGTTCAGATCAATACTTCGGCATAATGATATTGAAAGAAATAATATCATATATGAAGAAAATAACATCCCTTACCTCAAAGAAACAAGATTTTTCTAAATAAAAGGCTCAAGTGATGTCGAATGAAACTTGTACTAAAATAAAGAACTCTCAAAGTATCTAAATACTCACAAAATACACTCGATAATATAGAGAGAAAGAGAGAAAAGCTTATGTTTCTAGTGTGATTTTCAATTCTAACTTAGCCTCTATTTATAGGAAAATGTTAGCTCACCAAGGACTTTGACCAACACCCCGATGGCTTTACCTCGCTACTATTGCCACCCACCACATTTGAAATAAAATTCAGCACATTTCTTCACCAACCACAAGTGGGGCCCACTCAATTCTAGAATTTTCCACCAAAATCATTTATAACCCTAATTTCAAGCAAATACCTCTTAAAATTCATAACAAATCATTCGCTCATTTTTAATCGGTTCAAAATTTGTGGACATATACCCAACTTATATATATATAACATATCCAAAAATCACAACGATCCAACTACGATTAAAAAATTATAACTCACGCAATATATCGTAAAAAAATAATCGATTTGATTTTTAATACCTCCATTCCGATAAAAATACAAATAAAACACCTCAACATTAACTCCTTCAATTATAATCACATGAAATAAATAAATTCATCATTTATATAAAATAAATATTTTCTTATCATATGAATCAATAATTAATTATTCACAAATAATATTACAGAATCACAATTATGACAATCAGGCCGTTCCTAGGAAAGAGGGGGCTTTCCAATAAGGATTTCTCCTCATCGCCGCCAATTAATTAGATTACCTAACCTCTCCTCGATGTAACTTTCTAGACATTGTCAATAATGCTATCTAATAATATTATTCAAATAATATGAATTATCGATCTAATAATGGGAAATATAATGTAAAGACAATTATTGAAACAACAATAATATAAAATATCAATGCAAAGAATTATTGAATCAATAAAATAAAATATTAAACAAGAATTCATCGTAAATAATTATTGAGTAGTGCCTTTCACGTAAGGATCAATAATTTAATAAATATCAGCAATACCGCAAAGTGCTATCGCAAGCATTATCGCGCAGACATCGTATTTTAACCACCGGGTATTCCAACAAAGTTGTTAATTCAGAACGATTACGCCGTTATTTGTAACAACTCAAATTTGTCGCTTTTCTTCATCCGATAATTATCTGTTATGGGGCCCACAAATGATCACCATCATTGCATTTGATATTCCCTACAAAAAAAGAATATTCCACGACCAAACTAATATTCCCTACGTAAATGAATATTTTATAACCACTTGCTTATTTTGTAAAATTTGCACATTTCACCCATAACCAAAGTATTATATCAAATTAACTCCTTATTATTTCAAGATAATAAATAGAGAAAATTTAATTTTATTCATAATAAGTTGGGGTCTTACAACCTCCCTCCTTATGAAATTTCGTCCTCGAAATTGACGACGCACTTCGTGTGTTTCAAAAGGTGAGGGTACCTCGCTTTTTTTTTCCGATTCCAACTCCCAAGTCATTTCCTCAATAAAGATGGTTCCTCCACAAAACCTCGACTTGTGGTATAACCTTTGTTCGTAGGATATGCTCTTTTTCCTATCCAATATCTTGACAGTACCTCCTCGTACGTTAAATCTTCTACTATCTCGTCTGTTCTAACTCAATAATGTGGTTTGGGTCTTTCACATATTTACGAAGCATAGATATGTGAAAAACATTATGAACACGAGACATACTTGAGGTAATGCAAGTCTATAGGCCACATTTCCTATTCGATCAAGAATCTCAAATGGTCCAACAAATCGTGGATCGAGCTTTCCTCTTCCCAAATCTTGTAACTCCCTTCCATGGAGCAACACGTAATAATACATGATCCCCAATATTAAATTCCACGCCCTTTCGATAAAGATCAAGATAACTCTTTTGTCGATCTTGTGAGGTTTGAATACGCTTGTCGAATCATTTGATCTTTTCTCGTAGTCATGCGTACTAATTCGTCCCAACAACGTTGCTTTCTCCCAATTCTCCCCAAAGATACCGAGAACGACACTTTCATCCATATAACGCCTCAATGGAGCCATGCCTATACTTGCTTGATAACTATTGTTGTAGGAGAATTCCACCAATGGCAAGTACTTCTCCCAACTTCCTTTGAAATCTAGAACATAGAGTCTTAATAGATCTTCAAGGGTTTGAATAGTCCTCTCTAATTGTCCATCCGTTTGAGGATGGTATGTCAATCAATCAGAAATCCGCGCCCATAGCTTTTCGCAAGCTAACCCAAAATCTTGAAGTGAATCTTGGGTCACGATCCAAAACTATGGATACCGCATGCCATGCAATCGCACAATCTCATTCACGTATATACGAAAGCAAGACGCTCAAGGAATAAGTTTCAGAGATAGGTAAGAAATGAGCAGACTTGGTTAATCTATCAACAATAACCCAAATCGCATCTATGCCTTGAGAAACTTTGGGAAGACCCATAAACGAAATCCATGGTAATGTGTTCCCACTTCCATTCTCGAATCTCAAGTGGTTGCAATGAACCTTTGCACTTGATGCTCCACCTTTACACGCTGACAAAGTTAAACACCTCGAGATAAACTCCGCGATCTCTCTCTTCATATTGTTCCACCAAAATGTATGTCAAGATCATGATACATTTTGGTACTCCTGTGATGGATTGCAAATGGTGTGTTATGTGCCTCCATCATGATTCTATGCTTCAAGTCGATCGTTAGGGAACGCAAAGTCCGAGTCGACTCAAGTATTCCTTCTTCATCGATTCCTCGCTCGAATAAAGACCTTCTTGCACTTTCTTCTTCATACGATCGTCCCCAGTGTCCGTAGTTTGAGCAGCAAATTTAACTTTATCAATCAAAGTCGCTTCTACTCAGATGTTTGATATCATCACGCGGGTACTTGAGCCTTTAACTCTATCTCCATCCTTTGTAAGTCGTATAAAATGGGTCTTTGTGTTAACAACATCGCACTCGCACCAAGATATGATCTTCTACTCAATGCGCCACCACAACGCTTGCTTTTCCGTGATGATATCAATGCTATGGTCGTAATCCTTCAATAACTCGAGCCAACGCCGCTGCCGCATGTTGAGTTCCTTTTGGGTGAAGAAATATTTGAGGCTTTTATGATCCGTATAAATCTCCACTTTCTCCCCATACAAGTAGTGTTCCAGATTTTCAACGCAAAAAATGATCACCGCTAACTCTAGATCATGAGTAGGATAATTCCTCTCATATTCTTTGAGTTGTCGCGAGGCATAGGCTATGACTTTCCCATGTTGCATGAGAACACATCCTAACCCTTTGCCTCAAGCATCATCAGAGATAACAAATCCATCCGAACCCGATGGTATTGTCGTAATAGGTGCCAAAATGAGTCTCCTCTCGAGTTCTTGAAACCCTTCTCGCATTCCTCGCCCATACTTAATTTTGTATCTTTCCGAGTCACCGAAGTTAATCTGAGTAGCGATTCGAGAAAATCCTTCCACGAATCTCCGATAATAACCAAATTAGCCCCAAAAGCTACGTGACTTTGGCCACCGACTTCGATTGCTCCCAACTTTGTATTGCTTCAATCTTCACCGTCAACAGATACTCCATGTTTTGACACCACGCGCCCAAGGAATGCTACTTCCTTGCCGTAACTCGATTTCTTCAACTTGGCATATAGCTTGTTGTCACAAAGTCTTTGAAGTACCAACTTCAAATGGTGCTCATGATCTTCACTATTTTGAATATAGATGAGGATGTCATCAATAAAGACAACAACGAATCGATCCAAATATTCCTCAATACATGGTTCATCATATCCATGAAAGCAAAGAGGAGCATTAGTCAATCCAAAAGACATGACTAAGAATTCATAATGCCCGCATCGAGTTCCGAAGGCGCCTTTGAATATCCTCGCTTTTAATCTTCAAATTGATGATATCCAGAATCGAAGATCGATCTTTGAAAAGTATTGTGCTCTTGTAAATCGGGTCAAATAGTCATCAATGCGAGGTAGTGGATACCTATTCTTGATGGTGACATGGTTTAATTCTTGTAGTCAATACAAAGTCGCATACTCCCGCCTTTCTTCTTTACAAATAAAATAGAGCACCCCAAGGAGATGTACTAGACGAATAAAATCGATGTCTAACAATTCCTCAGAGTTGGACTTTTAACTCCTCAAGTTCAATAGAGCCATTCGATATGGGGTTTTAGAAATGGGCTTTGTACCTTGCTCAAGATCAATAAAGAATTCAACTTCACGCTCCGGGGTAGACCAGAAGTTCTTCAGAAATACGCCGTGAAATTCATTAACAACAGAATATTATTCAAATCGACGTGTTTTTGTTCAAGTCCATAATATGGGCTAAGAAAGCTTGACATCCATTTTTCAATAAACGAATAGCTTTTTTATGGCTTGATATGACAAAGGATCGATTTTAGTGGTTTAGTTGTTTGAATTCAGATATAACAAAGTTGGTTAGGAATATGAAAACTAACAACCTTACGAAAATAATCAATTTTGGCATGATGAGTGGTTAACCAATCAATCCCTAAAATCACATCAAATGCAAGTATCTTTAAAGAGATAAGATCAATAGTAATGTGATTGTGCCAACTTGGATCAAGCAAGATTTATAAACCGTAGATGTAACAAAGGTTTCACCCAATGGAGTTTCAATAGATAAGTTAAAGTCCAATTTCTCCGAGTCAAGTTTAAACGCTTGAGCACAAGCAGAGAGATAAAAGAATGGGTAGAACCCCAGATTCAGTAAGGTATAAACTTCAAAGAGTTCAAGATTAGCTTACCCGTGATCACCTCATTTGGGTTTTCTCGCTTTTTGGCACCACGACAAACGCCTTTCCTCGAACCAATCGACTTTGGTTTTGTTCAGAGTCGCTTTTGGTGCCGCCATCCCCCAGCTTGGACTTGACTTTCTTACACGGACAAAATCGGCTATGTGACCGCGTCTTTTCCACAATTGAAACACACCTTGAAGGTCAGGAATAGTTTGGACTTATGTGTCCCTCCTCTCCGTGATCTCAGAAGATCTAATCAAGCGGTCGCTCTCTCCCCTAGAATTTGTTGTTGGTGCTGGTGCTGGTGCTGATGTCTTCCCGCCATTGTTGAATCTCCTCTTTTTGAAATTTCCACTTGACTCACCTCTCCTATTATCATGGCCACGATGACCACCAGAGTGGTTACCGCTTTTGTTCAGTATTCTTCCTCCTCGCCGGTTATCATCACTCGATGATCACTGCCACCCAGATGACCTCGTCAGGTCCCCATTGAACATACTCATTATCACGCCTAATAATTGAGCCCTGCTTACAACATCCAATATAAAGAAAATTTATGAGAGATAAGATATTGTCAATCTCTGGTTTTAGACCTCTCGTAAACATCCGCGTCATACGCTCCTCATTTTCTACCAAATGAGGTGCAAACTCGATAACTCCGCTAACTTTTCGCCAGATCGGACACCGCCATGTTATTTTGTTCCATCTAATAAACTCTACCTCCTTCATATAGACGAATACTTTCGTGAAAGTACTTGTCATTAAACAATTTCAAATCTTTCCCAAGACATGTTGAAAGCGGTCCGGATGGGTACGCTTCACGACTCCCACCAATAATCATTTTTCACCACGGAACATAAAGTGGCGAATGGAACCTTCTTCGCTTCTCCGCAAGTACCAAGACATCGAATATCTTGGTAATTTTCTTAACCCACGCTTCACTTTAATCGGATCCGCTTTTCCCGTAAATCGGTGGTCCCAACTCCTCGAATCGCTTCTGTCAGTGATGTATCACAAGCGCATTCTATCATTTCCACCAGTATTTTGTACACGAGTCTCCCTCGTCTCGATTTTGCATGAACTCGCAAAAAGCTTCTAAACATCGCATCATTCATCGCTTGCTTTGGAGTGTTGTTTACAGGAGGAATATTGCCTTCATGTTGCACGCCTTCTTGGTCAGGTAATCAAAGGTTGTTCCATACGCCTCATGACTCCATTGTTAACGCTTCTCACCGCCATTCTTAAAACTCCATATAAAACAGGGTTAATTAAACAAATTAACATATCACATAATATCCCTATATTACGACCGACCAACAAATAAGCTTAGTAGACACACACTAAATAAGGATTTACTACACTCTCCTCCTCCTAGTTCTATTCCCCGATCTCCGCCAGAGACCATATCCCTAAGCTCGATATTAACCGTGACGCCCCCAAAATAGGTATACATCACCCATTCTCGAGTCGCCAAATACATGGTACAAAAAAACAACTACAACTTTATTAATACAATTGTCGTGCAAAATACGACGACAACACATACCGTGAGTTTAAATACAATATTGTCTTCTGATAATATCCACACCCAAATAAAGTCCTCATTATAATTATTGATGCACTATTTTACAAAATAGTGAGGACTACTAAAACAACTATCTTGAATCATCACTCCGCACCTCCTACTAGTCCCTCGCTAAACTCTCACCTCCTGAGAAGAAAAAATGGAACAAAAAGGAAAAGGGTGAGCTCAACTAGCCCAGTAAAGAACATTATGACTAAGATAATATACAAAAAATTATCCTTAGTCTTCAACAGGAAAAAATCTGATAGAATACAATAGACAACAAGTTTTAGATCAACAATCGCAATGAAAACAACAATTCATTAGAAGAGTTAAGAGAGAATGAAATCTACTATCATCTATGAATTTAAAAGTCCATCATCAATATTTTATCTCCTCAGAATATCAATCAATATAAATCTTTGCACTACGGCCAAAGATATTCATTTGTATCACCAAATTGGTCATGTTCATCTCAACACTGCTCATCTTTGCACTACGCCAAAGATATTCATCAGTAATCATTCATCTTTGCACTACAAAGCCAAAGATATTCATCAATTATCACCATTAAGGACCGAGGATGATGAAAAACATTTTAGAGAACGAATCCAAAGGAAATGTAAGGACAAATATTAGGGATTCGCATTTTGGTTCATCCAAATTCAATAATACTCCATAATAACCAAGTGTGAAGTATAATTCAAAAATAAAGATCAAAACATGGATACAATCAAAGATAAGAACCATAAAAGACATCCGGAAGAAAAAGAGAAAATTTTATTTTCTATGAATAATAGGTCGATTTGTGAATAATGTCAGAATAAAGGCCGATATATGTGAATAGTAACCCCCACACAACAAGTTCCAAATTTGATTAAAAGTTCAGATCAATACTTCTAAGATAATGATATTGAAAGAAATAATATCATATATGAAGAAAATAACATCCCTTACCTCAAAGAAACAATACTTTCTAATGAAAGGCTCAAGTGATGTCGAATGAAACTTGTAGATCAATAAAGAACTCTCAAAGTATCTAAATACTCACAAAATACGCTTCGATAATATAGAGAGAAAAGAGAGAAAGCTTATGTTTCTAGTGTGATTTTCAATTCTAACTTAGCCCTCTATTTATAGGAAAATGTTAGCTCACCAAGGCATTTCGACGCACCACCCGATGGCTTTACTCGCTACTATTGCCACCCACCACATTTGAAATAAAATTCAGCACATTTCTTCACCAACCACAAGTGGGGCCCACTCAATTTTAGAATTTTCCACCAAAATCATTTATAACCCTAATTTCCAAGCAACATACCTCTTAAAATTCATAACAAATCATTCGTTCATTTTAATTCGGCTCAAAATTTGTGGACATATACCCAACTTATATATATATAACATATCCAAAAATCACAACGATCCAACGGTCAGATTAAAAATTATAACTCACGCAATATATCGTAAAAATACTAATTTGATTTTTAATACCTCCATTCCGATAAAAATACAGATAAAACACCTCAACATTAACTCCTTCAATTATAATCACATAAAATAAATAAATTCATCATTTATATAAAATAAATATTTCCTTATCATATGAATCAATAATTAATTATTCACAAATAATATTACAGAATCACAATTATGACAACCAGGCCGTTCCCAGGAAAGAGGGGGCTTTCCAATAAGGATTTCTCCTTACCGGCGCGCAATTAGATGACCTAACCTCTCCTTGACAGAACTTTCTAGACATTGTCAATAATGCTATCTAATAATATTATTCAAATAATATGAATTATTGATCTAATAATGGGAAATATAATGTAGTGACAATTATTGAAACAACAATAATATAAACTATCAATGCAAAGAATTATTGAATCAATAAAATAAAATATTAAACATTAACTTCATCGTAATAATTATTGAGTAAAGGCTTTTTACGTAAGGATCAATAATTCAACAATACAATCGCAATACCGCAGTGCTATCTTGTGCCATTACGCCAGACATCGTATTTTAACCACCGGGTATTCCAACAAAGTTAATTCAGAATGATTACGCCGCTATTTATAAAAAACTCAAATTTGTCATTTTCTTCATCCGACAATTATCTCATTATGGGGCCCACGAATGATCGCTACTTCGTCAGACATTTGATATTCCCGACAAAAAGAATATTCCACGAAACAAACGAAATATTCCTTGCTTATTTTGTAAAATTTTCATATTTTATAATATCACTTAACTCCTTATTTTGATAAAATTTTAATTTTATTCATATAAGTTCACCCATAACTAAAAGTATTATATCAAATTAACTCCTTATTATTTCAAGATAATAAATAGAGAAAATTTAATTTTATTCATAATAAGTTGATCTTGGCAACTACCAATCTTGCTCTCTCTGTCTGATACAATTGACACTGGAACTCCATGTCTTGAGATGATCTCTTTAATGTATAGCTTCGCCAGCTGATCAAGATTAAATCTAATCTTTATTGGCAAAAAGTGTGCAGATTTCGTCAATCTGTCCACTACCACCCATATCGCATCGTATCCTTTCGGAGTCATTGGAAGACCTACCACAAAATCCATTGTGATATGCTCCCACTTCCATTCTGGTATCTCCAATGGTTAAAGTAATCCGCTTGGTCGTTGATGCTTGGCGTTCACTTTCTGACATGTCAAGCACTTTGCAACGCATTCTACAACGTCTCTTTTCATGTTCAGCCACCAAAAATGACGCCGCAAATCTTGATACATTTTCGTACTTCCTGGATGAATCAAATATCTTGAGCTATGAGCTTCCGTCAAGATGTCTTCTTTAATATCTTGTACTACTAGATCCCAAATTCGTCCCTCGAATCTTAGCATTCCCTCAGTATCGACCTTGTACTTCACTTCTTTACCCTCGCCCATGCTTTCCTTTATTTTCTTGCATTCTTCATCCTGTAGTTGCGCATTTTTCACTTTGTCCACCAAAGTTGGACTAGCTTCTATCTGGAACAATTTTTCATCGGACTCTTCTGGAAATTTGATTTCCATCTCTAACCTTGTCATTGTTGTAATAAGCTCCTCCTTATCTGTTAACAACATCAACTTTTCTCTGCCTTTCCTACTCAAGGCATCTGCAACCACATTAGCTTTGCTTGGATGATAAAAGATCTCACAATCGTAATCCTTTATCAATTCCATCCATCTCCTTTGCCGCATGTTCAGGTCTTTCTGTGTGAAAATATACTTCAGACTTTTATGGTCTGTGTAGATCTCACATTTCTCTCCGTAGAGATAGTGTCTCCATATCTTCAGTGAAAACACAACCGCCGCCAACTCTAAATCATGAGTCGGATACCCTTTCTCGTAGTCTTTTAGTTACCTTGATGCATATACAATAACCTTGTCGTTCTGCATAAGGACATAGCCCAATCCTTTGTGTCAAGCATCACTATACACCACAAAGTTTCCTGTATTATCTGGTAACGACAACACAGGTGCCACACTTAACTTCTTTTTCAGTTCTTAAAAACTTTTCTCACACTTTTCCGTCCAAACAAATTTTACAGATTTTCTCGTCAAATTTGTCAACGGAGTGGCAATCTTGGAAAAATCTTAAATAAATCGTCTGTAATATCCTGCCAACCCTAAGAAACTTCTTACTTCTGATGGAGTTCTTGGTTGTTCCTAATTTATCACCGCTTTGACTTTTGATGAATCTACAGAAATCCCATCCTTATCAATTACATGCCCAAGAAATTGTACACGTTCCAGCCAAAATTCATATTTAGAGAATTTTGCATACAACTTTTCCTTTCTTAACGTCTCCAACGTCAGACGTAAGTGTTCCACGTGTTCCTCTTGAGTTTTCGAGTACACCAGAATATCATCGATAAATACCACCACAAACTTGTCTAAAAATGGTTTAAACACCCTGTTCATCAAATCCATGAACGCTGCAGGGGCGTTTGTCAAACCAAATGACATCACTAAAATTCGTAATGTCCATAGCGAGTTCGAAATGATGTCTTCGGTACATCCTCCTTCCTTACTTTCAGTTAGTGATACCCACTTCTCAAATCTATTTTCGAGAAATATCTAGCACCCTTCAATTGATCAAACAAGTCACCTATTCTTGGCAATGGATATTTGTTCTTAATAGTGACTTTATTTAATTCCCTATAATCAATGCAAAGACGCATTGACCCATCCTTCTTCTTCATGAATAACACCGATGCTCCCCACGGTGACACACTCGGCTGAATGTACTTCTTGTCTAACAGTTCTTGTAGTTGCACCATTAGTTCTTTCATCTCCACCAGAGTCATTCTGTACGGGGCCTTCGATAGAGGAGCGGTTCATGGCGCTAAGTCGATCACGAACTAGATTTCTCGGTCAGGCGGAAGTCCTGGAAAATCCTCCGGAAACACGTCCATGAACTCCCTAACCACTGGTATTTCCTCCAATTTCACACCCTTCTCCTTTTGAGTATCGACTATGTAAGCTAAATACCCTACACAGCCCTGACTCAATAACTTCTTGGCCTGCATCATCGTCTGACATTTCATTTGTCTAGGTGATTTGCTACCATGAAAAACTACCTTTGACGGAGTCATAAGGTTTACACACTTCTTTTGGCAATCAATTATCGCTCCATAATTGAATAGCCAATCCATTCTCAAAATAACATCGAACTCTCCGAGTTTTATCGGGATTAAATCTACTTTCATAACTTTCCCCTTAATGTTCACCCTACAGCTCTTGTATACGAACCTAACAAGAATCACTTCCCTATTCGCAATTTCTATGTTTAAAGGGAAATTCAACTCTTCACTAGGTATTTCTAACCTCTTAGCAAATTCATCAGATATAAACGAGCAAGTAGCACCCGACTCAAATAATACATATGCATTTATATCATTGATTGGGATAATACCTGACACGACATCTTTTGATTGCACCGCGTCTTGCACCGTCATATTGAAGGTTTTTGTTATAGGTTTATTTGTTGATGTTGGTCCAGCAATAGTCAGCACACCTCCACCAGCATTTCCCTTGCTTCCATTTGCCTCACCAGATTTCTTCTTAGGGCATTCATGAGCAAAGTGATCCTTGGACCCACACGTGAAGCAAACGTTCTTCTTAGGTTGAGTGTAATTTGGGGCACCCTTGTGAAATTTCCCGCATATAACACATACGTCGAACTTCTTCTTTTGCTAGTTTCCTTGCTGATTTCCAGCTCCCACATTCGCATTCCACTTCCTCTTTATATTGTTGTTGCCATTTCCACCGTTACCACTACCACCATTCTTAGCTTCACCTTCACTCTTCTTCTTTCTCTGCTCTTGGTTATGTTTTGTTACAGCCTCTCCTCCACTTTCAGCAAGAATTGCCTTTTCCATTACCACTGCAAATGTCTTTAGTTGGAACAAGGAGACCCTACTGTATAGTTAGGGCTTCAGTCCTTGTTCAAATCTCTTCGCCTTGTGTTCGTCTGTGCCGACTTGATATGGCACAAACCTCGCCAACTCGTTGAATCTTGCGGCATACTCAGACATCAACATCATTCCCTGCTTCAATTCCAAAAACTGTACTTCTAGCTGACTCTTTGAACTTTCTGGAAAATAGGTCTCAAAGAACATCTCCTTAAACCTTTCCCAAGACATAATCCCTTGACCTCCTCAGGTTTTATTGGCCTGCCACTAATAACTAGCCTCTGCTTTTAACATAAATGTTGTAAAAGTAGTCTTCTGATCCTCCCCTACTCTCGCAATATTGAACACTTTCTCCATCTCTATGACCCAGGTCTGTGCCTCAACCGAGTTTATGGTTCCACGGAATTTTGGTGGTCCAACCGCCTTGAAATCCTTAAACGTTGTACCTTGATTCTGAGGTTGATTCTGCAAAGCACTCGTCAGTAACGTCACTAGCTGCTGAACTGGGTTATCTTCCACATTGTTATTTTTGGGTTCCTCAGTGGTTCTCTGTCGTGGTGGTTGACGTCTTGGAGGTATTTTCTGTTAAAATACATTTATTAGCTTTTATTCAACCTTTTAAGTATTATATACTTAAGTTACACATCATAAACGTTTATCACATAACACTTAACACTTTGAATAAAACAATAACTTTTATTCATTCATAATCTTTTTTTTTTAAAAAAAACATCAAAACAATAGCATCACTGCTATTCACATTACTTTCCTGAACTATAACAGTTACAGGATAACATCATCACCATCTATCCCATTGGTTATATCATACCCGGGATTTACATCTTATTATTCACTAATCACATAATAATTACATATCACTATGATGTCCTGCTAAGATACTGCGTAGCCTTACGACGCTCTTCCTCCATAATTCGGAACATTGTTCGGTGATCTAATATGTATGATGGTAGCGTCTCGAACTGAATTGGATAACACATGACCCGATCCTGAGCTCGATTGATCACGGTGTTGAATACGTTATTCATTTCTTCCATCTTCATCCTCTTTGACTGTGTGTCTCTCTCTGCCATTCCAGCTCGTTGATAAGCTTCATTATACGCATCTTCAGCTCTTGCCCTCTAAGTAGATTCCTCTTTCAACTTGTTCTTCAACTCTGCAATCTCTGCTATCATGCGATCGTTCTCTCCTTCGGTGTGAACCAGCTTCTCTTCAACGTTGTTCAACTGTTCCTCTCGATCCTGGATCTCTTCGTCCTTCTGTGCAACTCCTCGACGGTATCTTGAAGTTCCACATTGTGGTCATACACCTCGTCGTACATATGGGCAGCAATCAAATTAAGTGGAATCTCTTCCTCCTCATTCTCCTCATCCCCCGACTGTGGCAGCTCAACAGGGTCCTCCTCATCCGTCTCTATCTCATCCTCCTCATCAGGTACTCTCTCCTGCTCAACTACTATGACCGACGTAACTGTTTCCCGTGGCATTAGTTGTTCCCAAATCACCTGAATATCTCGAGGCTCCTCCTCTCTAGGCATCTGGGATCCTTCCTCCCTCGCCTGACTGGATCCTCCTACATTAGCCATCCTGACAGCAAAATTTTAAGTTTTAATTACTAATCATTACTACTCGACACTCACGAGCACATAAGTTATAATCACATAAGCACATAAGTGTTTTATTACTTTCTCTTTCCTAAAAATCAATAAGAGTTTATTGTGACGCCCCCAAAACAGGTATACATCACCCATCTTGAGTCACCAAATACATGGTACATAAATCAAATACAAACTTAATTATACAACAGTCGTGTACAATACGATAAAACATAGCTGAGAGTTTAAACAAGAATATTGTCATCTAGACAATATCCACACTCAATGGTGTCCTCATTACAATTATTATCACATTATTCCGTAGAATAGTGAGGACTACTAAAGCCATTTATCCTGGACCATCACTCCATTCCCCGACTAAGTCCCCAAATATATCTCATTTCAAGAGAAACAATGAAAGAAAGGGTGAGCTCAACTAGCCCAAAGAAGAAATATTATGACTAAGATAATGCGGAATAAATTATCCTAAGCCTTCAACAGTATAACAACTGATAGAATACAATAGACAACAATTTTTAGATCAACAACTGCAGCGGAAATAAGCAATCAATTAGAAGAGTCAAGTAGAGCATAAAATCTATTATCTTCTATGATTTAAAAAGTTTTTCATCAACTTTATCGCTAAGACTCAGCTTAATAAATAAAATTGAATCATCCCTGCACCACGACCAAGGATATTCATGTAATCATCAATGGTCATGATTATACCGAATAATCCCTGGTCATAATCATACCAACAACTGTCCATCAATGAACTACAGGCCAATGAGGACTTTTACCACATCATTCATTACATTACTAAGTTATGATTATCTTAGAATAATCTCTCAGTCATAATCATACCATGTTCATCTATGCACATAAGCCAAAGATGACTTTAATCACAATATAAGCATGAGGATGATGACAATGACATAATAATTCAATAAAACAAGTTCAAGGATAAATTTTAAAGATTTATAATTTAATTTATCAAGAAATCAATAACGTCCAAATTGTCAACATGATACTGCTTTGTAGAGTAAAATTCAAGAATAATATTCATGTACCAAAAATAATTTGGACATAAAAGAAATATATTTTTTGGGTGAATAGTATCCCGTGAATAGTACTTCAGGAATAGTACCCCGTGAATAGTACTCTAACACAAAAAGTGTCCCGAATACCCGAGTGAATGATACTAGAGTGAATAGTAATTGGGTGAATAGTAACTCATGAATAGTAACTCGTAAATAGTACTCCGACACGAAAAGTACCCCGAATACCCGAGTGAATAATACTAGAGTGAATAGTAACCGGGTGAATAGTAACCCATGAATAGTAACTCGTAAAAAAAATACCAAAGAAAATGATATTCCATGACGAGTACAAAAGAAATGATATCTCAGATGAGTATAATAGAATATTTGAAACTGCAAATGGATTTCACCCGTCATGCGGTAATCCACGTAAACAGATCATTTCCACAATTTAATAAGGAATGAATACAAAAGATCATTCACTATGCATGCGGTAATCCACATAGACAGGTTATTCCAACAGAATAATAAAGAATGGAATAACAGAAGAATTCACCATGCATGCAATAGATCGCAGCAGCATGAGTTATTCCCAATGTAATAATAAAGAATGGAACCAGGTCATGAGTAATCCGCACAAACATGATATTCCAACAGAATAATAAAGAATGGAACCAGGTCATGCGTAATCCACACAGACAGGATATTCCAACAGAATAATAAAGAATGGAATAACAACAAAATTCACCAGTCATGCGATAGACTGCACAGACAGGTTATTCCAACAAAATAATAAAGAATGGAATAACATAAGAATTTCACCATGTATGCGGTACTTCGCATAGACAGGTTATTCCAACATAATAATAAAGAATGGAATAACACCACTTACGATTATTGAAAGAAAATAACTATCTTCATGAATACGAAAGAATAATACCCCTTACTATAATAATAATATCCCTTACCTCAGAAGAAGACTGGTTACAGGAATAGTGAAGTAGCAGACTTCGCTTCTTCTTTCTCTCTATAGCTTCTCTCTCTATAATTTCTCTATAATAATTGCTCTTGTGAGACTTGGTGAATTGGTGAAAAATAATGAAGGAATGAGCTTCTATTTATAGGAAAATATAATTTTGATAATTGCACGTTTTGGGGCTCGAAATATTACAGTATAATACCTTCCTCTTTTCCTTCATTTTTAATTTAGTCCTGCAAGTATTATCAAACTTGCACCACCTCCCCTAATAGTAAATAATGTGAATTAATAGTTCAATCATGTGAATCAAAAGTTATAATTATGTGAAAATACGAATTATAGTATAATACCTTCAACTATACGTCCATTTTTAACTTAGTCATGCAAGTATTATCAATCTTGCACCAACTCCCCTAATAGTAAATGAAGGTGAATCAATAGTACACACATGTGAACAAATAGTTATAATCATGTGAATTAATAGCAATTAATTGCTCATTTATCCGATTAATTACCCGATTGGTTAGTATAACTTCTAGACATCAATTATTATCGAAATAAATGTCGATTTTCACTAACACTAATAATTCCAACACAATGGAACTATCAATTTCATCTTTAATCAACACGAACTTATTCATCATTAATATTATAACTCACAATATTTAACAATCAGGTCGTTCTCAAGAAAGAGGGGGCTTTCGGATAAGGATTTCTCCATATTGGCGCGCAATTAGATTATCTAACCTCTCCTTGACAGAACTTCTAGACATTGTCAATATTGCAGATAATAATATGAATAACTTTGTCATCTCAATTATTGATTTAATAATATAACATATTATACGTATTGATCTGTGACAATAATTGAATCAATAATATGAGAGATATGATGCGGCAATTATCAGTAGCAATAATTGAGTATAATGAGTGACTTCTTACGTAAGCATCAATAATCAATACCGTGTCTTCTATGTAACCACACGACATCTTTATACTTTACTACTGAGGTAGTTCAACGGTTTTTAACGGTAACACTTTAAATTTGCGTTATTTTTATAAAATGATAATTCATCATTTTCTAACTATGATAATACTTCCGTTGTGGGGTCCACCAATGATTGTGCCGTCATGCGGATATTCTCCGACACAACGAATATTTTATAACAACTTGCATACTTTGTAAAATTTTTAAATATCACCCTTAACTTTAACATTTTATCAATTTAACCATTTATTAAATATAATAATTATAAGAAAATTGAATACTTTCATTTTATAAAATTCGGGGTCTCACATTTATCATCACTATCTTTTCAAAGGTTACTTCCTAAGGTTTTTCACCCACCTAAGGTTCATAACCTAAAGCTTTGATACCAACTTGTGACACCCCCAAATCTAGGTACTTCATTCCCACAAGATTTGGTGCTCACTATCCATACATTCATACTGTCTACCCAAATAAATAATATTTAAAACATAATCCTCCCTTTAAATAGGGTTACATCATTAAATTCAAAAACATCCCAGGTTGTCTAACCTTTAAACATCATTCAAGTGCGGAAAATAGAATTATTACATTACATCATTATTAAAAAGTCTATGACCATTACAATAAATAAAATTACAAGTTTGCATCACTTGTACATTTTTTCCTTTGCTAGTTGAAGGCTCATCTACCTTCTCAACTTTAGCTGCAATGAGTATATAAAAATGCAAGAGTGAGCAAAACAATTGCTCACTGGATATAACAATGAATCAACAGAATAATAATAATAATAATAATAATAATAATAATAATAATAATAATAATAATAATAATAATAATAATAATAATAATAATAATAATAATAATAGCCAACAATAGGCTCATCAAACTGAATGGTACTCTAACGATGATAATCAGAAACTGGAATCCAAAATATGGAATATATCTAACTGAGGTTCATAAGACCATGAACTATGTCCACAGTTGCGAGTAATCTTTCAACTCCAACTTTAACAATCATAAGACTATAAGGACTCCTCGTACTTAGGGGGATCAGCCCTTCGTACAATGTATTGTGCACAAACATTTCAACGCTAAGCGTAAATTATCCCCTAATAATAATAATAGGGTTGTTCATCTCAGTATTTAGAGTACAAGTCCGCACCAAAGAAAGTTTGGTTTGGATAAGCTTTCAAGGGTAATTTGAAGTTTAACGAACATCAACTAGAGGACTAGTTGAATCAATAGTGTGAAATAACACAACAGTTGATCAATAATAACATAATCTGGAACAATGAATAAATGTAAGCGAACTATCTATATTCTAAACTCATGCTTGGAAACAACTACAAAGCATAAGTATTGAATGACAATAAACCTTGTTTGAATAATATTAAACTAGGTCTATTAATTATTGAATATACATTAAGTAATAGCAAGCTGAACATAAAGTTTGCTCATTATGAGAATAGCTTGTGTCAAATAATTTAACTAAGATAATTCAACATTAGAAATTAGAATTCAAAAAAATTGCATTCTTTGTACATGAAGGATAATAAAGAAACTTGTCTAATAATAAACAAGTTAGAATACATCAATAAATATTGGAATTCAAACTTGTTCGAGTTAAATAAGGTCATAGCTAGCTTGTTCAAATCATGACTAAGACTACAAGAGTTCGTTTAATGAAACTTTAAAGTACGAACTTGCTCAACATAAATGTAGAGTTAAAAGGGTTGCTTAATTTAAAAAGAGAAGTTTAGAAAACTTGCTCAATCAAAAGAATGAAGTTACACAATGTAATAATAGAACTAACTCAATGAAAGTGTAGAGTTAGAAAACTTGCCTCGAGCGTAAGTTATAATATTAAAACTCACGTTCACCTATACACAGTATTAAAACCACAACATCTATTAGACATAATAATATTCACTTCTCAATATAAAACGCATTACTAGCTAAACTTGTTCTTTTAACACAAGTCCCATGCTACCATACATATCTCAGAATTCCCAAGTGTTAACATCGCAACACTTATCTAACGTTCATTGTATAAACTAAGTTATCACATAATGCGTTCGTAACCTTCTAATTACTTTTACAACTTTGAATTTATACTCAACATAACATGACTCTGTTTTAACCTTGTTGCTACATGATTCTCACATTAACCTAACATTAAGGTAAGTTAAATTGAACGCCCAAAGTCTGCTTAATTAGCAGACTTCACTATCTCATGATAGGGAATCATGCTTGGCAGCGCATTGATTTTATCTTAGCATGGCGATAATACGCTTGCATACACACACGCATGTATTCTAGTTTTGCATAACAGAGCTACGACACTTTTCTTAAGCCAACTAACACGAATTTCACCCACCAAACAGGGATAATAACATGTAAAAATGGTATAAAACTATCACAAACATGTTTGTGAACATATTCCACCAATTAAAACAATTTAACAACAATTTAAGCTAGGTTAATTTCTCAAATTCCATGTTTTTCATATAAAACTCATTTTTTGATATTCATCCCAAAAATCAACACTATGATTTCAATACTTGACCAAATCACTTCATTCAAATTATGCTACGCTCGTTTCTTAATGAACTAACATAATTAAGTTTCAATTTACAATTTCACATACTAATTGGCCACTACAATTGATACTTTTCATGAACCATATGAAAATACATATACTGACATTATTTTCCTCCTACTGTCAACGAATTTAGCATACAAATTTGTTGTTTTAAACATAACTCTAGCATCATAAGCATGCATCATCACAGTTACAACGTATATATCCACAATTCATCAAATTTGATTTCACAGAACACAAACAACTATGCCATGAATTCATATATCCATATATATATATATATGTATATATATATATATATATGAAATATCAAGGTTAGATAAATTACCTTAAAATAGCTTGAAATCCTTGCTAACTCTTGTAATCTTTACTAAAATCTCTGGAAATTGCTTAAGTTTCCTCACAATTCTCTCAACTCTCTGTAATCTCTAGGCTAGCAAATAGAATGCGTAGAACCAACTGATAAACAACGTAAGAAATAAAACTGATAACCCTTAATAATACTAATTGTTATTTCAGTTACTAACGTATATAACATAAATATATTATATTTATTATTTTATTTTATTATTTTTTTATATTCTTTATTTTATTTAAATTCAAAAATTAGAAATTCAAAAGCCATAAGGCTTTGTTTGGCAAAACCCTTTAAATTTTAAAGAATTAATATATTAAGCCTTGTTTGGCAAAAAAAAACTAAATTAAACCCTTTTAATTTATTTTAATAAACACTTTAGTTAATAATTTATAATCACATATTATTTATTTGGATTTCCATATCCAACATTAACCCATTAAATTAATCACATACTATATTTTAATTAAATATAGCATTTTAGTAAATATCACAAAATTATAATTTTCATTATAACTTTATTTAATAATCTAATATACCATCTAAATTATTAAATCAAAACAACAATATAACATCTCATGTTATACTACAATTCTCTAAATTATAAATTAATTTAGTTTAGAATATTATCTAATAAATTTAGATTCATAAATATTTACTAACAACAATCACATCAATAAAATATTTATTTCATCAATTCAACAATAGACACATCAAATAAATATTTATTTTATTCGATTAATATTTAATATTACTATTTGAAATTTCGGATCGTTACAAAAGTTGTATGTGGTAAAGAGTGAAGAGATTTTTTTTGTTTTTCTGTAGTTAGACTGGACCATAAAATGGCTGCCTACGTACTCTCGTGTATTGGGGAGATCAGGTCTACGTAGTTCATCCCTGATGGGACAAACTGAAGTTGTGAAGAAGGTTTTTGTTGTTGTTCTTGTAAAGGTTAGACCGGACCATAAAATGGCTGCCTACGTACTCCCATGTATTGGGGAGATCAGGTCTGCGTAGTTCGTCCCTAATGGGACAAACTGAAGTTGTGAAGAAGGTTTTTGAAAAACATGAATTGATTGATGGATCTGATGATCCAGAACCAGGATGCTGGTTTGCAGGTAACTTCAGACATAGTACCGTTTCCCAATCGTTGGATTACTAAAAAAAGGATTAATGAATCAGGATAGATTGGTACATACATTGCTTGCTCATTGGATGAGGATGATTGATCTCATGATCATTTGTGTGGAGACACTAAAGTAAGTATGTAGGTGTTTATTAGAGAATAAGTTCACTGAACCTAGCTCGCTAAGGAATACCTAATGGAGTTTTACTTGCCTGTCAATAGGAATTCCTGAAGTGATAGTAGTACAAGTGATCCTTGGACTTAAGATCATCATAGTATCTTGTGTATGGTGAGTTATACTTTGTGGATGCCGGGATTTTTATTTGTCCCTTTCTGTTCTTATCTTTTGGTGTTCTCATTTTAAGTGAGATTTGTTTGAAAAAACAAGTTTGAAAAGGTCTGACATGTATATATCGATTATTTGATTGTTAGAGTTGCCAATTGGTATTTTTAAATGGTTGCACCAACTCAACCGAGAAAAGGTTTGCACAAAGACCCAATGATTTGACATTGTTTAACTGGTCTGAGAAACCAAAATTCGTTAGGGTCCGGGGGCTTGATTAAGCAGAGGGAAGGTGTTAGGCAACCCCCGACTTCCTTGATAACACGGTTACCGCCACTTTTCATTAAACTTTTATCTGTGTATGTGTGCGTCTGTGTAGGGCTTATGTGCAGTTATTTGGAAGTAATGCTATGCCTCGTTCGCACCTATATACAAAGGGTTTAACTTTTGTATAAAATTTCAATTTTAACAAGATATAGCAGTGAAGTTTTGTAAAACAGATTTTTCAAACACTTGTGCTCAATAGTAATTGAGGCCTTTGATACTTCCATTTTTTTATGTGTTCGGCTTGATTGCTTTTATTTTTGAGATGCGAGGCATCCTCGAGAAAAAAAAATACATAGCAGCACCGAACTCTTTGTGGGCATGAGAGCCATCTAAGGAAATTCAAATACAGTAGATAATTTACAAGCTGGTTGCAGCTGCAAAATGTCCATCACGGGAATCGAATCTAGATTCAGAGGCTGAATCTGTGATCACATGATACCTAGGCTCACATGAAAAAACAATATGTACCAAAGCTAGAAAAAGAACTAGATTTGAGTAAATCTAAACCATTCTAGTTTCGACGATTCCAGTTTAGTCACTTTGAACCGGTTAAAATTAGAAGTGGCCATATTAAGGCCAATGTAGCCCGCATGCTGAAAGATTAAATATCTACGTTATAAAAGCAAAGCGATATATATATATATATATAAAAGCAGTAAAAGGTCACGAAGTGAACTCCAGGCCATACAGGAATGTAAATATATATATATATATATATATATATATATATATAAACGGTATATGGCCACAAAGTAAACTCTATGTCGATAGAAATGTAAATATATATATATATATATATATATATATAAGTCAGAACGCACTGCACTCATTCGAGTTCGAATTCGACAGTATATATATACAAGCAGTAAAAAGCCACGGATCGACGATCTGAGCATACCCACATAACGTGACTCTCAACATTAGTAGATATAAATATATAGAAGTAGTAGAAAGCTTAAAAATCTGTAAAATCTTACAGTGGGCTGCTAAGAAGACTTTTGATAGCTTTTGATGCCTGAAAACTCGGTTTCCACCAGTTAAACTTTAGTAGGTTATAAAACACGAGCTTACAAGTGTTTAGAAAGAAGAATCACTCGATTTAGAGCACTATAAAGGGGTTACAAAGTTTGAAATTGATAGAGTTTCTCTCCTTTTTCCTTTTATTTTTCAAATGAGTCGCCAAAACACATATTTAAAAAATGAGATGGTCATGGATCTACCCTCGGCGGCATGGTGGCTCTACTGCGGCATACCGTGGATCTACTTCGCATGGTTGCCGGGTTGCCCTGGGCTATGCGGGTCTCATCATCTTAAAGTACATGCACTTTGGCTATGCGTTGTCCGCTCGAACCTTCATAACTTTCAATCCGGGCATCCGATAAAGGAGTGTTGTACCTTTTTGGAATGTTGTTTTCGAGAGCTACACAATGACATGGGATTAGAGGTTGTACGAAGCCGGGAAGATGGGTCCATGACCAGATCTCCAAGTCTTTAAAGTCTATCCATTGTACTGTCTTGTGTAGTTATGAATCGAGATTTGAGCTATGGTTCTTGTGGGACACCTTGATACGCAGTGTGGATTGAAATGTGTTGAGACGATGTGAATGGATGTTGAGGTGGCAAAATGATGATTTTTCCCCCACCCGGGGTTATCTCCGGCTTTTGCGCAGATGTAGCAGTCGTTGCTCAGGGTTATTTCAGAGATTGGGCTGTTGTGAATGCTGAATGTTTTCAGAGTTATCTCTGAAGTGTGCTTGACCTTCCGGGGTTGTCTCCGAGGTTGAACTGAGTATCTCGGGGTTAAAACTGACTTTTCCCGGGTTATCTCCGGAACTTGGATTGCATCCCTTGGGGTTATATCTGGGATTTAAATTGAGTTTCCTGGGGTTTTCTCTGGGATTGAAACTGAGTATCCCGGGGTTGTCTCCGGATTAAAAAGCGCATTCCTCCGGGGTTGTCTCATGGTTGAAACAGATTTGACTTCTAGGGTGAAAAGGTATGACATGTATATATCGATTATTTGACTGTTAGAGTCACCAATTGGTATTTTTAAATGGTTGCACCAACTAAATCGAGAAAAGGTTTGCACAAAGACCCAATGATTTGACACTATTTAACTGGTCTGAGAAACTAAAATTTGTTAGGGTCCGGGGGCTTGATTAAGCGGAGGGAAGGTGTTAGGCAACCCCCGAATTCCTTGATAACACGGTTACCGCCACTTTTTATTAAACTTTTATCTGTGTATGTGTGTGTGTGTGTAGGGCCTATGTCCAGTTGTTTGGAAGTAGTGCTATACCTCGTTTGCACCTATATACAAAGGGTTTGACTTTTGTATAAAAGTTCAATTTTAACAAGATATAGCAGTGAAGTTTTGTAAAACAGGTTTTTCAAACCCTTGTGCTCAATAGTAATTAAGGCCTTTGATACTTCCATTTTTTTATGTGTTCAGCTTGATTGCTTTTATTTTCGAGGTGCGAGGAATCCTCGAGAAAATAAGATACGTAGCAGCACCAAACTCCTTGTGGGCATGAGAGCCATCTAAGGAAATTCAAATACAGTAGATAATTTACAAAGTCGGTTGCAAATTGCAAAAAAATGTCCATCACGGGAATCGAATCTAGATTCAGAGGCTGAATCTGTGATCACATGATACCTAGGCTCACATGAAAAAACAATATGTACCAAAGCTAGAAAAAGAACTAGATTTGAGTAAATCTAAACCATTCTAGTTTCGACGATTCCAGTTTAGTCACTTTGAACCGGTTAAAATTAGAAGTGGCCATATTAAGGCCAATGTAGCCCGCATGCTGAAAGATTAAATATCTACGTTATAAAAGCAAAGCAGATATATATATATATATATAAAGCAGTAAAAGGTCACGAAGTGAACTCCAGGCCATACAGGAATGTAAATATATATATATATATATATATATATATATATAAACGGTATATGGCCACAAAGTAAACTCTATGTCTGATAGAAATGTAAATATATATATATATATATATATATATATATATATATATATATATAAGCTGTAAACGCACCAGACTCATTCGAGTTCGAATTCGACAGTATATATATACAAGCAGTAAAAAGCCACGGATCGACGATCTGAGCATACCCACATAACGTGACTCTCAACATTAGTAGATATAAATATATAGAAGTAGTAGAAAGCTTAAAAATCTGTAAAATCTTACAGTGGGCTGCTAAGAAGACTTTTGATAGCTTTTGATGCCTGAAAACTCGGTTTCCACCAGTTAAACTTTAGTAGGTTATAAAACACGAGCTTACAAGTGTTTAGAAAGAAGAATCACTCAGTTTAGAGCACTATAGCAGGGGTTACAAGCTGAAATTGATAGAGTTTTCTCTCCTTTTTCCTTTTATTTTTCAAATGAGCTGCCAAAAACACATATTTAAAAATGAGATGGCCGCGGATCTACCCTCGGCAGCCGTGGCTCTACCTGCGACAGCTGTGGATCTACCTGCGGTTGCCCGGGTTGCCCTGGGCTATGCGGGTCTCATCATCTTAAAGTACATGCACTTTGGCTATGCGTTGTCCGCTCGAACCTTCATAACTTTCAATCCGGGCATCCGATAAAGGAGTGTTGTACCTTTTTGGAATGTTGTTTTCGAGAGCTACACAATGACATGGGATTAGAGGTTGTACGAAGCCGGGAAGATGGGTCCATGACCAGATCTCCAAGTCTTTAAAGTCTATCCATTGTACTGTCTTGTGTAGTTATGAATCGAGATTTGAGCTATGGTTCTTGTGGGACACCTTGATACGCAGTGTGGATTGAAATGTGTTGAGACGATGTGAATGGATGTTGAGGTGGCAAAATGATGATTTTTCCCCACCCGGTTATCTCTCCGCTTTTCAGATGTAGCGAATCGTTGCTTTCGGGGTTATTTCGGAGATTGAAATTTCATTGTGAATCTTTGAATGTTTTCAGAGTTATCTCTGAAGTGTGCTTGACCTTCCGGGGTTGTCTCCGAGGTTGAACTGAGTATCTCGGGGTTAAAACTGACTTTTCCCGGGTTATCTCCGGAACTTGGATTGCATCCCTTGGGGTTATATCTGGGATTTAAATTGAGTTTCCTGGGGTTTTCTCTGGGATTGAAACTGAGTATCCCGGGGTTGTCTCCGGGATTAAAAACTGTACCTCCCGGGGTTGTCTCCGCGGTTGAAACAGATTTGACTTCTAGGGTGAAAAGGTATGACATGTATATATCGATTATTTGACTGTTAGAGTCACCAATTGGTATTTTTAAATGGTTGCACCAACTAAATCGAGAAAAGGTTTGCACAAAGACCCAATGATTTGACACTATTTAACTGGTCTGAGAAACTAAAATTTGTTAGGGTCCGGGGGCTTGATTAAGCGGAGGGAAGGTGTTAGGCAACCCCCGACTTCCTTGATAACACGGTTACAACCACTTTTTATTAAACTTTTATTTGTGTATGTGTGTGTGTGTGTAGGACCTATGTGCAATTGTTTAGAAGTAGTGTTATGCCTCGTTTGCACCTATATACAAAGAGTTTGACTTTTGTATAAAATTTCAATTTTAACAAGATATAGTAGTGAAGTTTTGTAAAACAAGTTTTTCAAACACTTGTGCTTAATAGTAATTGAGGCCTTTAATACTTCCATTTTTTTATGTGTTTGGCTTGATTACTTTTATTTTTAAGATGTGAGGCATCCTCGAGAAAATAAGATACATAGCAGCGCTGAACTCTTTATGGGCATGAGAGCCCTCTAAGGAAATTCAAACGCCGTAGATAATTTACAAGCTGGCTGCAGCTACAAAATGTCCATCACGGGAACCGAATCTAGATTCAGAGGCTGAATCTGTGATCACATGATTCCTAAGCTCACATGAAAAAATAATATGTACCAAAACTAGAAAAAGAACTAGATTTGAGTAAATCTAAACCATTCTAGTTTCAACGGTTCCAGTTTAGTCACTTTGAACCGGTTAAAGTTAGAAGTGGCCAGATTAAGGCCAATGTAGCCCGCATGCTGAAAGATTAAATATCTACGTTATAAAAGCAGTTAAAGTAGATATTTACATAAAAAAGGTATATATATATATATATATATATATAAAGCAGTAAAAGGCCACGAAGTGAACTCTAGGCCAGACAATAATGTAAATATATATATATATATATATAAGCTGTAAATGCACCAGATATTCTATCCAGACTTATTCGAGTTTGAATTCGACAGTATATATATACAAGTAGTAAAAAGCCACGGATTGACGATCCGAGCATACCCACACAACGCGACTCTCAACGTTAGTAGATATAAATATATAGAAGTAGTAGAAAGCTTAAAAATCTGTAAAATCTTACAGTGGGCTGCCAAGAAGACTTTTGATAGCTTTTTATGCCTGAAAACTTGGTTGCCACCAATTAAACTTCAGTATGTTATAAAACACGAGCTTACAAGTGTTTAGAAAGAAGAATCACTCAGGTTAGAGCACTCTAGCAGGGGTTACAGGCTGAAATGGATAGAGTTTTCTCTCTTTTTTTCTTTTTTTTTCAAATGAGCTACCAAAAGCACATATTTAAAGACCAGATGACCGCGGATCTACCCACGGAAGCCGCGGCTCTACCCGCGAAAGCCGCGACTCTACCAGCAGAAGCCGTGGCTCTACCTGCAGCTGCCCAGGTTGCCCTGGGTCATGTGGATCCTATCGTCTTAAAGTACGTGCACTTTAGCTACGCGATGTGCCCTCGAACCTTCAAAACTTTCAATCCGGGTATCCGATAAAGGAGTGTTATACCTTTTTAGAATGTTGTTTTTAAGAGCTACACAATGACATGGGATTAGAGGTTGTACGAAGCCGGGAAGATGGGTCGATGACTAGATCTCCAAGTCTTCAAAGTCTATCCGTTGTACTGTCTTGTGTAGTTGTCACTCGAGATTTGAGCTATGGTTGTTGTGGGACACCTTGATACGCAGTGTGGATTGAAATGTGTTGAGACGACGTAAATGTAATGTTGAGGTGGAAAAATGATGATTTTTCCCCCACCCGGGGTTATTTCCAGCTTTTGTGCAGATGTAGCAGTCGTTGCTCAGGGTTATCTCAGAGATTGGGCTGTTGTGAATGCTAAATGTCCTCAAGGTTATCTCTATATTATCTAAAAAGTCGTTGATCGCTAAGGAGGCTTATCCTTTTCATAGAATAAATGTTATTTATTTAAATAAATTAATAGATTAATTTATTTATTTAAATAAGATTAGAATTATTCTAATTGATTTATTCACAACCAGTTTAATATGGAGAACCTAAAGCGTCACACTGCAAAATGAAGAATATTTATTTAAGAAAAAAATGGCATAA
Source organism: Panax ginseng (assembly GCA_020205605.1). Taxonomy (NCBI): domain Eukaryota; kingdom Viridiplantae; phylum Streptophyta; class Magnoliopsida; order Apiales; family Araliaceae; genus Panax; species Panax ginseng. Next base: position 83,629,612 of record CM035149.1, read on the forward strand.
TCGTAATAATAAGTTATGTGTATTTATTTTAATCTATGGTGATAGAATAAATTAAATAGCTTAATATATTAATATTTATTATTTAATATGTTTGAAATATTAAATATAAATTAATAGGAGGAGTCTTATTCTCATTATTGCTATTATTATTATTTAATTCCTAAAGGAGTTTGGGAATTAATTAATAAAAGTACTTTCATATCTTCCAAATTTGATTAGGAGGCTAATTAATTAAAAGATTTTAATTAACTATTTGTTATAAGATTAGGAGCCTAATTAATTAAAATAAAACCCAATTCCTTAATTGTTAAGGAGGGTTGCCTATATCTATAAATTAGAGGAGTCTTATTATGGGTGGTGGTTGTTGATGTTTTCACAAGACATGTGAATAACAATTTCAAAAGTTGGGAGAGTACGTATTTTCTATAAAGATAAAAAAACAAAGGTTTTTCCAAACACCCATCTTCTTGAATACTTTTTCTTCCTTGGTGGATCACCTCTAGAGGCCAAACACTTTGGTGGCTAACATTGATTAAAGGAAGGAATCAAACTCGGTGGATTCAAGTTGAACGTGAAAAGGATTTGGAGGTGAACTTGTACCTGAGGAAGCTCGAATCTTTAAGGGTATTATTCTTGTCCTTCATCTTTTCGTTTAATTGATAATTGTGCATAAATGATGATACGAGTATATGGTTTTTAAAATTTTAAAACTCTGATTTTTACGCTTCCGCTTTACTTTGATGCAATTTGATTGTGTTCATGAATATTACAAACCTAACAATATCGACACTCCACGTCTTGAAACTATTTATTTGATATACAATTTGGCTAGTTGCTCCAGATTGTATCTAATCTTGATCAGAAAAAAGTGTGCTGACTTTGTTAAACGATCCACAATCACCCATATAGCGTCATAACCCTTCTGAGTTGCTGGAAATCCCACCACAAAATTCATCGTGATGTGCTCCCATTTCCATTCAGGAATCTCTAACGGTTGCAATAATCCGCTTGGTCGTTAATGTTCTTCCATGATTCGTTGATAACTTAGGCATCGACTGACACATTCCGCAACCTCTCTCTTCATATTTGGCTACCAAAAATGTTGACGTAAATCTTGGTACATTTTCGTACTACCCAGATGTATCGAGTATCTTTTACTATGAGCCTCTTACAAAATCTCTTCGCTTAGTTCCGGTACCAAAGGTACCCAAACTCACTCTTTGAACCCTAACAATCTGATGCCATCAATTTTATATTTCAACTCTTCACCTTCAGCTAACCACTTCTTAATGTTATCATATTCTTCATCATTTCCTTGAGCCTCTTTCACCTCATCTAATAAGGTTGGACTTGCATCTATCTCCGTCAATTTCTCCTCCGAATGATTTGGATTTTTCACCTTGAACTCTATTCTATCCATTTCCATTACTAGTTTTTCCTGATCTGTTAATACAAACAACTTCTCTCTAATCTTTCTGCTTAAAGCATCTGCCACCACATTGGCCTTTTTCGGGATGGTATAAAATATCACAATCATAATCCTTGATTAATTCTATGCATCTCCTATGTCTCATGTTCAAGTCATTTTGTGTAAAGATATACTTCAAACTCTTATGATTTGTAAATATCTCACATTTTTTCCCATAGAGATAATGTCTCCAAATCTTAAGGAAAAAAACTATCGCTGCCAATTCTACGTCATGGGTATGATATCCTTTTTCATAATCCTTTAACTGACGTGTGCGTACGCAATGACCTTACCGTTTTGCATCGGTACACAACCTAGTCCATTGTGTGATGCATCACTGTACACCGTAAAACCTCCCGTATTATCTGGTAAGGTTAACAAAAGTGCTTAACTTAGTCGCTTCTTCAACTCCTGAAAACTCTCTTCACATTTCTCCATCCACACGAACTTAACCGTCTTCCTTGTAAAATTGTCAACGGCGTTAATATCTTTGAGAAATCCTTAACTAATCTCTAATAATATCTTGTCAATCCTAAGAAACTCCTAACCTTTGTCGGCGTCTTTGGTTGTCCCCAATTTTTCATTGCTTCTACCTTTGCAGAATCTACAGAAATTCCCTCCTTGTCAATAATGTGTCCTAAAAAAAATTAAAAATTGAACTCTCTTCAACAAGAATTCACACTTTGAAAATTTTTCATACAACTTTTCATTCATTAACTTCTCCAGCACTATCCTTAAATGTTCGGCATGCTCATCTTCAGTTTTAGAATACACCAAAATATCGTCAATGAACACAACCATAAACTTGTCTAAGTATTTCTTGAACACTCTGTTCATCAAGTCCATAAATGCAGGTGGCACATTCGTTAGTCTAAACAACATCACTAGAAACTCATAATGGTTGTAACGAGTTCTAAATGTTATCTTCGGTACATCCTCCTTCCTCATCTTCAACTGATAATAACTAGTTCTCAAATCAATCTTCGAAAAATGCGCGCTCCTTTAAGTTGATCAAAAAGATTGTCTATTCTTGGTAACGGGTACTTTTTCTTGATCGTCACTTTGTTCAATTCCCTATAATCCATGCAAAGTCTCATCAATCTGTCCTTCTTCTTTACAAACAATATCGGTGCTCCCCATAGAGAGACACTCGGTTGAATATAGTTCTTGTCCAAAAATTCCTATAGCTAAACCATTAACTCTCTCATTTCCACTGGAGCCATCCTATACGGTGCTTTTGATATTGGCATTATCCTCGATACTAAATCAATCACGAACTCTATCTCTTGGTCTGGTGGAAGTCCTGGCAATTCCTCTAGAAAGACATCCACGAACTCATTAACTATAGGTATCTGTCCCATTTTAGAATTCATCATCTGAGTATCCACTACATGAGCCAAATACCCTTCACATCCTTTCTTTAACATCTTCTTGACCTGCATCATCGTTAGAAAACACGATTGTCTCAGCAACTTGATACCATAAAATACAACCTTAGACTTATTTGGTGTCTGAAGGCGTATGCTCTTCTTCTAAAAGTCAATAACTTCCTCATGGTTAAATAATCAATCCATTCCTAGGATCACATCAAATTCTCCTAAATGTATCAGAATTAAATTAACGCTTAACTTATATCCCCTTATTTCCACATAACAATTTCTATGGATATACTTAACAGGGATTACTTCTTTATTTACAACCTCTATATTCGTTGGGTTTACTAACTTTTCACGAGGTAAATCTAATCTTCTAGCAAAATTATCAGACACAAATGAATAGGTAGCTCCTGAATCAAATAATATGTAGGCATTTATATTATTAATCAAAATAATAACTGACAACACTTCCTTTGATGTTATAGCATCTTTCACAGTCATGTTAAACGTATGGGTTGTCGGCTTGCTTTGCTAAATTTGCCCTCCAATAGTTACATTGCTATTACTACCCTTGTTGTTGCTTCCTCCATCATTACCCTTCTTCAATGGACAGTCCTTGAATTGATGACCTTTTTCTTTACACAAAAAACATCTCCCTTCATAGGTTTAGGATAATTGGGAGCGATATGTCCTTCCTGTCAACAATTATAGCACACATTCTTACCCCTCATACATTCCCCATAATGATTTTTTCCACACTTACTACATGCCTTCTTTTTCTGTTGAGCCCTTATTGGTTTCCTGAGTTATCACCACTTTTGTTGTTCCACTTGTGCTTGTTGTTGTTACTACTGCCACTACTGACGTTCTTACTTCCACCTTCGTTCTTTTTCTTATTTGTCTTCCGATTATACTTTGATACTGCTTCACTTCCTCCTTCTGCAATGATCTTTTTTTCTAACAGAGTAAAAAATGAATCAATCTGCAACACAACTACTTTGCTGAATATCCACGACTTTAGTCCATTCTTAAAATGTTGTGACTTTCGTGCCTCGGTGTTCACTTGATGTGGAACGAACCTAGATAACTTGTTAAATTTGGCGACGTACTCCGAAATTGACATATTCTCCTGTTTTAATTCCAAGAATTTAACCTCCATTCTTCTTTTCATACTTCGCGAAAAGTAATTATCAAAAAATAATTCTTTAAATCTCTCCCACGTTACAACTCTTTCTCCGATCCCACCAGAAGTGCGCCTCACCTTTCATCAAGTAGGTAGCAAAAGTTGTCTTTTACTCCTCAGCGACTCACAATAATGAAGGCTTTATCCATTTCCTTTATCCAAGTTTGAGCTTCAATTGGGTACGTTGTTCCCTTGAACTTTGGAAGACCTACTGCTTTAAAAGCTTTAAAATTTGCCAAACGATTATCTGTCGGATTCCCTGCAACTGGTGCTCGATTCTGCATTGCTTCTGCGAACATATTCACAAAGTTTTGCATCGGGTCTGCTTGACCTCCTTCATCATTAACAAATTCTTCCACCCTTGGATATCGTGGTTCTCTTCTTGGCGGCATTGTCTGATTAAACAAAACTTTAAATTATTTCTTCGTGTTTTACATTTTATGCCACATCTTATTAGTGTTTAACATTTAAAATTTAATGCGCAATTCAACCTCAATCAAACATGTAATCATAACTTCACATTTATATCAATATACCAAATTATAGTGTCACACACTTACATCTTTTTTGGCATATTCCTATAAATGCTATATATCCCACTTATGCAGCAAAAGATGGGATTTACAAAAACTATATTCCCCTAAACACATAAAGTGGGGATGCATTATATTCATATACTATGTGTTATAGTCTAAGGTTTACATCATATATATATATATAACCCTATAAACAAAAAGGGTTCTATCTGCATCTATATACAACATATGACAACTGACTCATAACATCACAACATATCACGATGAACCGCATCCGCATGCTCCTGCTGCATAACTCCGTCCATCACTCGACGTCGTAACGAATGACTAGACTATCCTTCCTCCATGGAATACCTCCTATCACTGCCTCTCTAACTTCTATAGGTCGTATCCAATGCCAATCCTATAGTCTCAATCCTAACTACACCTGCTTGAACCTCTCTTTCCACCTGGTCTACTCTTTAGGCAGCTTGCACCCAAGCATCCTCTATCATGATCTTGTCAGTAATCTCTAAGTTAAACTCTAGCTTCATAGACTCATGCCTAACCCTCAGCTCTCCCAACTTCAGTTCTTCCTATTATAGCTTCTCTCTCAGCTCAGTATTTCTGGCGACCAACTGATGCAGTAATAGCCCCATATATTATGCTGAAGTCTCGTAGTCTTGTAATTGTACATTCACCACTGCTAACTCATTCTACCTGATAAGATAATTCTTTGTACTGAACCTCCATAAACTGATGCGTCATATTCTACTCTTCTAAATGAGCAACTCTGTCTTCTAACTCTGCATTTCAATCTTTCAATTCTAAATTTCTGTACATTAATTCCCCAATTACAACACCCTCAGTAGTGCCTTCGTTCTCCTTACAATTTATAGGCTCCTCTTGTTGTTCTGGTTCAGCCAGGACCCTGGGTGAGGTCCATCTGCTCTTCCTCGACTGTGTGACTATCCTGGTCACTCTTAGACATCCTATAATCACAACAACTAATAAAAAAACAACATCATCATCGCAATAAAATATATTCATTGATGAAATGATAGTATATTTTATTATGCACAACCATACTCGATGAATTTTCACAATCCATCTCCTAGCATACTCTATACAAGTTTTCTTCTAAGGTTATAACCCAGGTTTCAGATCCTAATGTTTAGAACCTACAACTTTGATACCAACATGTGATGCCCCCAAATCCGGGTTCCACAACCTAGGCTTTGGTGCTCACGATCCAACATCTTGATACACATTATATAACTAACACGAAATATATAAACATATATTGTTCATTACAATGGTTTTATAACATTTCCCAAGGTCTACTAACCTTAACTTAATACATACCCTTAATAACTCAAAAGGGTTACATAATCTATAAGACCCCAAATTTTATGAATAAAGATTTAATTTTCTCAAAATATTTTTTTAATATTATGGTGTGGATTTGATATAATGTTATAGTTGTGGGTAATATTTATAAATTTTACAAAGTATGCAAGTTTTCGTATAATATTCGATTGGTCGGGGAATATTTGTTTTAACAGAGAATATTCGTACGAGGGCACAATCATTGGTCGACCCTATAACGGAATTATTGTCGGAGTTAGAAAACGATAAAAATATCTTTTTATAAAAATAACGGAGAAAGTTTTACTGTTAACTGTTGAAATACCCGGTCGTAAAAGTACAGTAATACACGTGTTTGCGTAGTAGCACGCGGTATTGATTATTGCTGCCTACGTGAAAAGTCACTCAGTTTTATTCAATTATTGCTACAATAATTACTGCATAGTATCTCACGTTATTTGATTCAATTATTGTCGATATTTTATATATTATTAAATCAATAATTGAGACGATATAGTTATTCATATTATTATTTCAATATTGACGATGTCTAGAAAGTTCTGTCGATGAGAGGCTTGATCACCTAATTGCGCGCCAATAGGGAGAAATCCTTATTGGAAAGCCCCCTCATTCCTGGGAACGATCTGGTTGTTAATATTGCGAGTTATAATAATGATGAATAAATGTTGTTAAAAATATTGAGAGAATATTTATAAAATATTTGTTGTAAATTTTGCTTATTATTTTGGACCCCCATTTACCCATTTTTTAAAATAATCGATAGAAAATTATTTAATATAATAAAGGTGGGGCCACATGTGGGGCCCACAAAAGAAAAAATGAATTGCCTGGGAAGGAAGAAAATTTTGATTCACTGGGGAGGATTCCAAAATGTCACATGTTATATATATATATATATATATATATATATATATATTATAATAAGTTTTGTTTTTTATGAAAAATAGAATATATTATATTTTATTGCATAGTGCTGCATAGTAAATCAAAAAAATTCTTCAGAATTGCGCCCGTGACTTTCTCCTCCACTGTGCATTCAAATAGTATCATTTTCATTCTCCTATAAATAGGATGCTCAGTTAGAATTGAAAATCAAACCAAAATTAGAGAATTCTTCTTCTATAATATTGAGCGTATTTATTTAGAGTTTAAGGAAGCTTTGAGTGTAAAAAACAGTAAAAGTTTTCTTCAAGAATATCCCCGCTATACCAGTCAGAATACTCTTCTTTTTAAGGTAAGGGGTATTATTTATTTCATATTCGCTTACGATATTATTTTTCGTATTCGTAAGAAATTTTCTATCGTTCAATATTCGCAAGAAATATTATATTCGTTTAATATTCGTAAGGAATATTATATTCGTTTAATATTCGTAAGGAATATTATTTTCGTTCAGTAGTTGTAAGGGATGTTATTTTTGTTCAATATTCGCTTGAAATAATATTTTCTTCCATACTCTGTAGTATGTAAGTAATATTATTTCGTTTTAGATTTCGAATTCTATACTCATTTGGTTAAAGTTTTGGTTTCTATACTCCATGAATTAGTAGAACATACTTGATATTTGCGCTTCATCCAGTATCTTTTCATGGAAATATTATTCTGAGCATTCTGGATAAGTTTTAATTTTTTCATGCCGGAGTACTATTCACGGGATTACTATTCACGGGGTAGTATTCACTCGGTTTCTATTCACCCAGGGTACTATTCATGACAAAAATTGATTTCTTTTCGATCCAAATTATTTTTGATACAATATTATTCTTGAATTTTACTCCACAAAGCAGTATCATGTTGACAATTTGGACATTATTGAATTCTGGATAAATTAAATTATAAATCTTTAAAAATTTATCTTTTGCTTTCTTTTAATTGAATTCTTATATCATTGTCATCATCCTTATGCTTATATTAATTGTTATGAAAGTCATCTTTGGCCGTAGTGCATAGATGGACTTGGTATGATTATGACAAGGGATTATTCGGTATAATCATGACCGTAATATTACAAATGATGTGGTAAAAGTCCTCATTGGCCCGTAGTGCATTGATGGACAGTTGTTGGCATGACCATGACCATTGATTAAAACACGAATATCCTTGGCCCGTAGTGCATGAATAATTTGTGGTCGTGATACTAATGAATATCCTTGGCCGTTGTGACGCCCCCAAAATAGGTATACATCACCCATCTTGAGTCACCAAATACATGGTACAAAAATACAAATACAACTTAATAATACAACTGTCGTGTAAATACGACAAAACATAAACTGAGAGTTTTAATAAGAATATTGTCATCTAAACAATATCCACACTCAATGGAGTCCTCATTACATTTATTGTCACACTATTTAACAGAATAGTGAGGACCACTAATGCTATCATCTGGACCATCACTCCGTTCCCCTGACTAAATCGCAGCCTATATTCTCATTTCCTGAAGAGAACAGTGAAAGAAAGGGTGAGCTCAACTAGCCCAGTAAGAACTATTATGACTAAGATAATACAGAATAAATTATCATTAGTCTTTAACAATGTTAAACTGATATAATACAATAGACATCAAGTTTAACTGTAGCGGAAAAATCAATCCATTAGAAGAGTCAAGTAGAGCATGATATCTACTATCTTCTATGATTTAAAATGTTTTTATCAATTTTTATCGCTAAGACTCAGCTTAATAAATAAACCACATCATCAAGTCATCCCTGCACTACGGGCCAAGGATATTCATTAAATCATCAATGGTCATGACTATACTGAATAATCCCTGGTCATAATTATACCAAAAACTGTCCATCAATGCATTACAGGCCACTGAGGACTTTTATCCCATCATCTATAACATTACGGGTCATGATTATACCGAATGATCCCATGTTATAATCATACTATTAAACAATTTATCTTGCACGTAAGCCAAAGATATACACCCGTAAAACCAATAATCAACAGTACATCTTTCACGTAAGCCAAAGATATAAAACTGTAAAACCAATATTCAACAGTACATCTTGCACGTAAGCTAAAGATATTCAACTGTAAAATTATTTTTAGTGTGTAGCTAAAAAATTTAGCCCTATCATGCTTAACTCCAGAAATTTCAATATCTTGACACAATCTTATGCATGTTAACGTGAGCCTCCAGTTTAAATTTCGTGGCCATCCGAGTTATAGAACTCCAGTTATAGCCGTTTTCGTCAGAAAATCACAAAACATAAAATGGTCATAACTTGGTCATTTTAAGTCGGAATGAGCTCATTATTGGACAGTAGGTACTTTATACCATATATTTTAATGTCCCAAAAGACCGAAATTTATTTTACAAACTAAGTTGCCAAAAATGCCCTTTTAAATTTCTAGGTAGTAGCTTTTTGGTACTTTGCAGTTTTTGACTCCTTTGCTAAAATCAGTCCTCACAAAAATCTACAACACCTTTTCCAGTGATTCCACTTGGATAGGTTAGAAAACTCATAGATCTAACTCTAGAACTTGACCACACTCAAAAATTCGAAATATAATAGGAGATATGGTCAATTGAATTTCATGTTCCATTTTCACCAAAATCTGATTTTCAACCCTTTGTGATTTCTAAGAAACTTTCATGTTTTCACATAATAACCAACATAACTCATCATAACACTTACTAATACTACATATACCCATGATTTTCATCAGTCCAATGCTTTTATTATGATTTTCATCATAATCAACAGTCCAATGCTTATATTATGACTTTCATCATAATCAACAGTCCAATGCTTATATTATGACTTTCCAGAATTTTTGAGGGTCAGAAAAATTACGAAACTGCAAATGGATTTTCACCCACCATGCAATAATCCACGTAGACAGATCATTTCTATAATTTAACAAGGAGTGAATATAAGGGATCATTCACCATGCATGTGGTAATCCACATAGACATGTTATTCCAATAGAATAATAAAGAATGGAATAATGTAGGATTCACCACGCATGTGATATACTTCACGCATGTTTATTCCCAATGTAATAATAAAGAATGGAACCAAGTCATGCGTAAACGCATTGCATGTGATATTACGACGTAATAATAAATAATGGAACCAAGTCATGCGTAAACGCACAAAATGTGATATTTCACGAATAATAAAGAATGGAATAATAGAAGAATTTCACCATGTATGTGGTACTTTCCGATGACAAGTTATTCCAACATAATAATAAAGAATGGAATAATGTAAGAATTTCACCATGTATGCGGTATTGGCATGTATGTGTTATTCCAACATAATAATAAAGAATGGAATAATGAAGAATTTCACATGTATGCGGTATTTCGCAGATAGACAAGTTATTCCAACATAATAATAAAGAATGGAATAATGTAAGAATTTCACCATGTATGCGGTACTTGGCAGACAAAAGTTATTCCAACATAATAATAATGAATGGAATAATGTAAGAATTTCACCATGTATGCAAAGATTTTTATAAAGCAAGTTATTCCAACATAATAATAAAGAATGGAATAACTAAAGAATTTCACCATGTATACAATGTCCCACAGATATAGATTATTCCAACAGAATAATAAGGAATTGAATAACAATAGCTCTCTTCATGAATACGAAAGAAATAATACCCCTTACCTTAGAAGAAATTGGATATTGGAAAAGTGAGGTAGCAGACTTCTCTTCTTCTTTCTCTCTCTAGAGTTTCAGTGAATTTGTAAGAAATAATGAAGGAATGAGCTTCTATTTATAGGAGAATGGACTGAATAGTAACTAATTTATGAACGGTCCAGATTGATTTACTTTTAAACGAATGGTCCATATTGATTTACTATTAAAACTTAAAGCAACGGTCCATACTGATTCACTATTAAAACTTTAAACCAGCGATCCATATTGATTCACTGTTAAAACTTTAAACCAACGATCCATATTGATTTACTATTATAATTTCAACCAACGGTCTGAAAAATTAGCACATCTCCTCATGGAATAATATTGTACCCAAAAATGATTTGGACCGAAAAGAAATATATTTTTTGGGTGAATAGTATCCTGTGAATAGTACTTTAGGAATAATACTCTGACACGAAAAGTGTCCCAAATACCCGAGTGAATAATACTAGAGTGAATAGTAATCGGGTGAATAGTAACCCGTGTATAGTACTCCGACACAAAAAGTGTCCCGAATACCCGATTGAACAATATAACCTCCAGACATCAATTATTATCGAAATAAATGTCGATTTTCACTAACACTAATAATTTCAACACAATGGAACTATCAAATTCATCTTTAATCAACACGAACTTATTCATCATTAATATTACAACTCACAATATTTAACAACCAGGTCGTTCCCAGGAAAGAGGGGGCTTTCCAATAAGGATTTCTCCCTATTGGCGCACAATTAGGTGACCAAACCTCTCCTTGATAGAACTTCTAGACATTGTAAATATTACAATTTAATAATATGAACAACTTTGTCGTCTCAATTATTGTTTTCATAATATATCATATTATGCAGATGATACTGTGACAATAATCGAATCAATAATATGAGAGATATGATGCAGCAATTACTGTAGTAATAATTAAGTATAACTGAGTGACTTCTTACATTAGCATCAATAATCAATACCGTATGCTACTATACAACCACGTGTATTATTGTACTTTTACTACCGGGTAGTTCAACAGTTTTAACGGTAACACTTCCGCCATTATTTTTATAGAAAGATAATTCTGTTGTTTTTTTTACTACGACAATACTTTCGTTGTGGGGTCCACCAATGATTGTGTCGTCGTACAAATATTCCCTGTTAAAACGAATATTCCTCGACCAATTGAATATTATATAACCACTTGCTTACTTTGCAAATTTTGTAAATATCACCCACAACTATAACATTATATCAAATCCACACCATAATATTTAAAAAAAATATTTCAAGAAATTTAAATCTTTATTCATAAAATCTGGGGTCTCACAATCTCCCCTCCTTATGAAATTTTGCCCTCAAAATTTACGTACGTACCTGGTATGCTGAACAGAGGAGAATACCTTGACTTTATTTCAGATTCTAACTCTTGAGGTATAACCTTTGAGTGTTGATTAGGATCCTTCTTTTTCAAGATTTTAACACGTATTTCCTCATACGTTAAATCTTCTGCTATCTCGTTCGGTTATAAATCAATAATGTGGTTCGGGTTGTCCACATATTTACATAACATCGGTATGTGATAAACGTTATGAACACACAACATATTTGGCGGTAAAACGAGTCTATAGGCCACAGTTCCTACTCGATCAAGGATTTCAAATGGGCTAATAAAATCGAGGGTTGAGATAACGCCTTCTTGAACCTTCTTCTTCACATTCATCAGCTCCAGGTGTGTAGTTTGAGCGGCTTTAACTTTATCGATTAAAGTCGATTCTACTCGTATATTTATTATCTTCACGTGGGTCCCTAGAGTCTTTAACTCTATCTTCATCATTTGTAAGTTATAAGAAATGGGTTTTTGTACTGGGGTCAATACAAAATTCAATTTCACGCTCTAGGGGTAGGCTAAGAAGTCTTCAAGAATACGTTAGGAAATTTATTAACAATAGAAATATCATTCAAAACTGTGACTCTCATCCAAGACTTGGATAACACGTCACATTGATACCTATCAACTTGCCATCGTCATTCACCACGTCCCCTACGGAAAGTTTGGCTTCGGTGCATTCTACACAAGGAAGTCAACAATGAAAGGATCAGGGCTCTTTACTTATGGCTTGATATAACAGTGATTAACTTTAGTGGTTTGGTTGCTTGAATTCGGATAACAGGTTGGTTAGGAATATGAAAGCTAACAACCTTACGAAAAGCTTGATGAGTAGTTAACCAATCGATTCCCAAAATCACATCAAAGTCAAGTATTTTCAAAGAGATAAGATCGATAGGTAAAGTGAAAGTGTCGATTTGAATTAAACAAGATTTATAAAAAGTGGAGGTAACGAACGTTTCTTCCGACGGAGTTTCAACAGATAAATCAAAGTCTAATTTCTCAAGTGCCAAGTTCAAACATTGAACACAACTAGGTGAAATAAAAGAGTGGATAGAACCGATATCTAACAAGGTATAGACTTCGCAAGAGTTTATGATTAACTTACCTGTGATAACTTTGCTCAAGTTCCTCATAAAAAAAATGCTCTCTCTTAAACTACCGATTTTGACTTGTCTAGGACATCCCAGTTGGACTTAACTTTGCTGTAGAGTACATTCCACCCTTAATTGCTTATTCACATTCCTGATCCATGATTTGAATCATTACTCTCTGATCCATATCAAATTGGGATTGACCGCTCTGCACAGGGTAATTCTGAATTCGATGTTGGATTCTCCCAATTGCTGTCCAAAAAGCAAAATCCATTTCATCTATTTTGGTCTTATTGGATCGGACGTCTTTTTCTACAATATCTAAGCGTCGTGCGGCTTTTACTCTCATTCGTTCAGTTGCTTCTTCTTTCATCAGAACTTTGATCATAGCATTCTCAGATTCCAGCTCTAATATTTTATACTCTGCCAAAGAGTGCTTCTGTTCAAGCATCGCACATCGGGTAACACAATTTTGAATTCTTACATCTCTTTGCTCCACGACCGCCTGCCGTTCTTCAGCCTGCTTTTCTAACTCATGAATATGATTTTGTAATTTTAAATTTTGATCATAAAATTCTTCTAACCAATTCTCCTCAAGTTCCTCTTCTTCCTCACTCTCAGCTGCTACCTCTGCAACTAGTTCTGGTGCAACTATTAGTTCTTCACTCACCACGTAGATATCTATAATTTCTTCTTCGTCTGACATCACATTAACCTGGTTAGTGATTAAAGGTGTCTCAACGGTCTTATGTGCTTCATTGTTTATCTCAACATTTTCAGATGCCATTTTCAAATACTGCCACAAAACAAGGGTTAATTAACATATAACATATTATCCCTATACTCTGACCGACCAATTAAATACCAAATAAACTTAGGTAGGTCATACTAGAGAAGGAATTCCCCATCTCTCCCCTCCTAGTTCTTGTCTCACATCTCAGCCAGGGATCATATCCCTAAGCTTTGATACCAACTGTGACGCCCCCAAAATAGCTATACATCACACATCTTGAGTCGCAAAATACATGGTACAAAAATACAAATACAACTTAATAATACAACTGTCGTGTAAATACGAAAAAACATAAACTGAGTTTTAATAAGAATATTATCATCTAGATAATATCCACACTCAATGGAGTCCTCATTACATTTATTGTCATACTATTTAACAGAATAGTGAAGACCACTAATGATATCATCCGCCATCACTCCGCTCCCCGACTCTCGTCCCAAATTTATATTCTCATTTCAAGAGAACAAAGGAAATAAAGGGTGAGCTCAACTAGCCCAATAAGAAATATTATGACTAAGATAATGCAGAATAAATTATCATTAGTCTTCAACAATGTTAAACTGATAAAATACAATAGACATCAATTTTAACTACAGCGAAAAAAGTAATCCATTAGAAGAGTCAAGTAGAGCATGATATCTACTATCTTCTATGATTTAAAATGTTTTCATCAATTTTTATCGTTGAGACTCAGCTTAATAAATAAACCACATCATCAAGTCATCCCTGCACTACGGGCCAAGGATATTCATTAAATCATCAATGGTCATGACTATACCGAATAATCCCTGGTCATAATCATACCAAAAATTGTCCATCAATGCATTAACGGGCACTGAGGACTTTTATCCCATCATCTATAACATTACGGGTCATGATTATACCGAATGATCCCTGGTTATAATCATACCATTAAACAATTTATCTTGCACGTAAGCCAAAGATTTACACCCGTAAAACCAATAATCAACAGTACATCTTGCACATAAGCCAAAGATATACAACTGTAAAACCAATAATCAACAGTACATCTTGCACGTAAGCCAAAGATATTCAACTATAAAATTATTTTTAGTGTGTAGCTAAAAAATTTAGCCCTATCATGCTTAACTCCAGAAATTCCAATATCTTGAAACAATCTTATACATGTTAACATGAGCCTCCAGTTTAAATTTTGTAGCCATCGGAGTTATAGAACTCCAGTTATAGCCGTTTTCGTCAAAAAATCACAAAAATTAAAATGGTCATAACTTGGTCATTTTAAGTCAGAATGAGTTTTTTTTTGGACAATAGGTACTTTATACCATATATTTTCATGTCCCAAAAGACCAGAATTTATTTTACAAACTAAGTGGCCAAAAATGCACTTTTAAATTTCTAGGCAGTAGCTTTTTGGTACTTTATAGTTTTTGACTCCTTTGCTAAAATCAGTCCACACGAAAATCTACAACACCTTTTCTAGTGATTCCACTTGGATAGGTTAGAAAACTCATAGATCTAACTCTAGAACTTGACCACACTCAAAAATTCGAAATATAATAGGAGATATGGTCAATTGAATTTCATGTTCCATTTTCACCAAAATCTGATTTTCAACCCTTTGTGATTTCTAAGAAACTTTCATGTTTTCACATAATAACCAACGTAACTCATCATAACACTTACTAATACTACATATACCCATGATTTTCATCAGTCCAATGCTTATATTATGACTTTCATCATAATCAACAGTCCAATGCTTATATTATGACTTTCCAGAATTTTTGAGGGTCAGAAAAATTACAAAACTGCAAATGGATTTTCACCCGCTATGCGGTAATCCACGTAGACATATCATTTCTATAATTTAACAAGGAATGAATATAAAGGATCATTCACCATGCATGTGGTAATCCACATAGACAGTTTATTCCAACACAATAATAAAGAATGGAATAATGTAAGATTCACCATGCGTGCGATGAAGATCGCATGCATAAAAGTTATTCCCAAATGTAATAATAAAGAATGGAACTGTGTTATGCGTAAACGCATGCATAACAAGATATTCTCACGGTAATAATAAATAATGGAACTAGGTTATCGTAAACTCACACATGTGATATTTCGACGAATAATAAAGAATGGAATAATAGAAGAATTTCACCATGATGCGATACTTGATGACAAAGTTATTCCAACATAATAATAAAGAATGGAATAATGTAAGAATTTCACCATGTATGCGGTAGATGTATATGAAAGTTATTCCAATATAATAATAAAGAATGGAATAACAAAAGAATTTCACCATGTATGCAGATTGCATGTATGCAAAAGTTATTCCAACATAATAATAAAGAAAGGAATAATGTAAGAATTTCACCATGTATGCGGTATTTCACATAGACAGGTTATTCCAACATAATAATAAAGAATGGAATAATAGAAGAATTTCACCATGTATGCGGTACTTGTGATGACAAAGTTATTGAATAACAAAAGAATTTCATCACGTATGCGGTGATTGATGTATGTGTTATTCCAACATAATAATAAAGAATGGATTAATGTAACAATTTCACCATGTATACGGTAGTCCGTGTATATAGATTATTCCAACAGAATAATAAGGAATGCAATAACAATAGCTCTCTTCATGAATACGAAAGAAATAATACCCCTTACCTTATAAGAAACTGGATATTGGAAAAGTGAGGTAGCAGACTTCTCTTCTTCTTTCTCTCTCTAGAGTTTCAGTGAATTCGTAAGAAATAATGAAGGAATGAGCTTTTATTTATAGGAGAATGGACTGAATAGTAACTAATTCATGAACGATCCAAATTGATTTACTTTTAAACAGACGGTCCATATTGATTTACTATTAAAACTTAAAGCAACGGTCCATATTGATTCACTATTAAAACTTTAAACATGCGATCCATATTGATTCACTATTAAAACTTTAAACCAATGATCCATATTGATTTACTATTATAATTTCAACCAACGGTCTGAAAAATTAGCACATCTCCTCATGGAATAATATTTTACCCAAAAATGATTTAGACCGAAAAGAAATATATTTTTCGGGTGAATAGTACCTCATGAATAGTACTTCGAGAATAGTGTCCCAAATACCCGAGTGAATAATACTAGAGTGAATAGTAATTGGGTGAATAGTAACCCATGAATAGTACTCCGACATGAAAAGTGCCCCGAATACCCGATTGAACAATATAACCTGCAGACATCGATTATTATCGAAATAAATATCGATTTTCACTAACACTAATAATTCCAACAAAATGGAACTATCAAATTCATCTTTAATCAACATGAACTTATTCATCATTAATATTATAACTCACAATATTTAATAACCAGGTCGTTTCTAGGAAAGAGGGGGCTTTTCAATAAGGATTTCTCCCTATTGGCGCGCAATTAGGTGACCAAACCTCTCCTTGACAGAACTTCTAGACATTGTAAATATTTCAATTTAATAATATGAAAAACTTTGTCATCTTAATTATTGTTTTAATAATATATCATATTATGCAGATGATACTGTGACAATAATCGAATCAATAATATGAGAGATATGATGCAGCAATTACTGTAGAAATAATTGAGTATAACTGAGTGACTTCTTACGTTAGCATCAATAATCAATACCGTGTGCTACTATGCAACCACGCGTATTACTATACTTTTACTACTAGGTAGTTCAACAGTTTTAACGGTAGCACTTCCGCCGTTATTTTTATAAAGATAATTCTGTCATTTTTTTTACTATGACAATACTTTCGTTGTGGGGTCCACCAATGATTGTGCCGTCGTATGAATATTCCCTGTTAAAACGAATATTCCCTGACCAATCGAATATTATATAACCACTTGCTTACTTTGCAAATTTTGAAAATATCACCCACAACTATAACATTATATCAAATCCACACCATAATATTTATAAAAAATTGAGAAATTTAAATCTTTATTCATAAAATCTGGGGTCTCACAGCCGTAGTGCAGGGGTGATTCGATGATGTGGATTATTTATTAAGCTTAGCTCAACGATAAAATTGATGATAAATTCTTTTAAATCATTGAAGATAGTAGATATCATGCTCTACTTGACTCTTCTAATGGATTGCTTGTTCACCGCAGCTTAAACCCGGTGTCTATTGTATTTTATCGCTTTAACATCATTGAAGGCTAACGATAATTTATTCGCATTATCTTAGTCATAATATTTCTTCGGGCTAGTTGAGCTCACCCTTTGCTTTCATTGTTCTCTTCGAGAAATGAGAATATAAATTTGGACTAGTCGTGGAACCGGAGTGACTATCCAGTATATTTGCATTAGTAGTCCCTCACTATTCTCGTGAAATAGTGTGATAATAAATGTATTGAGGACTTATTTTGAGTTTGAATACCGCCTGCACGAAAATATTTGTATTAAAACTCACACTTCATGTCAGATATTTAAGTTTGTATTTGTATTCTGTACCATGTATTTGGTGACTCAGAATGGGTGATGTATACCTATTTTGGGGGCGTCACAGTTGGTATCAAAGCTTAGGGATATGATCCCTAGCTGAGATGCGAGACTAGAACTAGGAGGGAGAGACGGGTAATTCCTTCGCTAGTATGGCCTACCTAAGTTTATTTGTTATTTAATTGGTCGGTCAGAATATAGAGATATTATGTGGCATGTCAATTTCTTTAATTAACCCTTATTTTGTGGCAGTATTTGAGAATGACAGCTGAAAATGTTAACAATAGAGTGAATGAGACCGTGGAGACACCTCTAATCACCAACCAGGATAATGTGATGTCAGGAGAAGAAGGAATTAGAGATATCCTTGTGGTGAGGGAAGAATTAATAGTTGCACCCGAGCTAGTTGAAGAGGTAGCAACTAAGAGTGAGGAAGAAGAGGAACTTGAGGAGAATTTATTAGAAGAATTTTTTGATCAAAATATAGAACTACAAGATCATATTCGTGAGTTAAAAGAACTGGTTGAAGAACGGCAGGCGGTCGTGGAGCAAAGGGATGCAACAAATCAAAATTTTGTTACCCGATATGTGATGCTTGAACAGAAGCACTCTTTGGCAGAGTGTAAGATATTAAAGTTAGAATCTGAGAATTCAAATGTCAAAGATCAGCTGAAGGAAGAAACAACTGAACAAGTGAGAATGAAGGATGCATGGATAAAAGTCACACGACGTGTTGATGTTGTAGAAAGAGACGTCTGATCCAAAAAGGCTAAAATAGATGATGTGTATTTCTCTTTTTGGACAGCAATTGGGAGAACCCAACATCGAGTTTTGAATTACCATGTACATAGTGGTCAACCTCAATTCGATATGGATCAAAGATTGATGATTCAGATCATGAATTAGGAGTACGACAAAGAAGTTGAGGGTGGAATATGCCCTATAAAAAAGTTAATTCCAACGGTAGTGATGACACCAAATGTTACCCCAGACAAGTCAAAGCTGGGTAGTTCAAGGGAGAGCGGTTGTCATGACTTCCCAACAAGTGAGGAACCCAAATAAAGTTATCACGGGTAAGCTAATCATAAACTCTTGCAAAGTTTATACCTTATTCGATACTAGTTATACCCATTCTTTTATTTCTCCTACTTGCGCTCAACGTTTAAATTTGACTCCGGAGAAATTAGACTTTGACTTATCTGTTGAAAATGTGACACCCCCAAATCTGGTACTTCCATTTCCACAGGATTTGGTGTTCACTATACAAATATCATCTATCTATCTACCCATAATAAAAGCAAACCATGCAATAGATAGAATTAAATAAATAAATATCCACTTATGGGGTTACATTAACTGCATAAAAATAAAATCCCAGGTTGCTCTAACCTTAAACATCTGTGCGGAATCATAAACAAATAATAAGTCTTTAAATAACATAAATCCTAAATATCATTACATAAACACCTAAATAACCAGTCTTTATTACTTGCTAATCTTGCCCTTGCCTTTACTAGTGGAAGGCTCGTCTGATCTTTCGTTCTTAACTGCAATGTTATTATTACGCAAGAGTGAGCACGATTGCCCACAAGTATAACAATATAACAAATGAATAATAACATGCGAATAAATCAAAGGCTTCTGAAACATAAAACTCAGCTTTTGAATCAAGAATGAATAACAAGAAACAAAAGAACTTCTGAGGGTAATAAGACCTTGAACCATGTCCTAGGTTGTCAAGGGTTTATACTTGAAACCTTTAACAGTCATAAGACTATGGACTTTTCTTCTCGTACTTAGGGGGATCAACCCTTAGTACCATACTGTGCACAATATCTTAACGCTAACACATAAGTAATCCCCTATACAGGGTTATTCATCTCAGTTTGACATTAGAGGCCGCACCAATGGAAGTTTGGTTGGATAATTCATCAAGGGTTCTGAAATTTAGAACGCTCATCAACTATGGACTAGTCGAATCATGAAGGGTTCTCTAGTCTAACAAAGTTCAACAGTATCTGATAATTTAAAATTGAATAGCAATCTCAAAAGGTATACAATAGAATAATTATTGTATAACAAAATCATACTTTGAAATATTAATACACTTTAATATAATAAATGGACTTGATCAATAATAACGAGTATTTGCTCGAAGTACAGAGATAACTTATATGCTCATATTAAGATAATGAGTAAGGTTAGGAAACTTGCCTCGTGCGTAGATTACACGTTAATTAAACTCGTTCCCTGATTTAAATCCTACATATCATTTACGTTCACAATACCAGTCAATTATAACGTACTAATCATCACAAGTTCGTTCTTTTTGTCTAACTCAAGTTCATGGCTATACTTAGTAAATTACTACACTCATTGCCATAATTAACACATCATGAACAATAAGCTAACTATGCATTTACTCATTCAATTCATACATATATGTGTTATTGACATGTTAAGAATTTATTTTAACACCTCATTATATGTCTAACATGTTTTTATGATCATTAGATTAAGTTATTATCACATTGCTAGACTTGAACATTTAAAAAAAATTCATTTCTGGACATTCTGCTAAGTGGCGCTGTGGTGCCACTGTTATACTTGTTCTTGGCCATGCTGCGATTTATGACTTAGCATTTGCATGGGACTTTAGTTCGAGTTGGCCACATGAGACTCCGATTTCGAGCTCTGCATTCGTGAAAATTGCAGAACATGGCCGAAAACCTCCAATTAACTTATTTTTACACGAATTTAGACATACCCAAACATTGTAATACACAATTAACTAATATTCAACCCTTCTAGCATGATTTTAACAAGTTAAAACACATAATCACATAATTAAATCATGTAATTTTCACTATTCTTGATGTTCTTGAAGGTTTTGGACATGAAACATAAAATTTAACTCCACGGATTCGATATATGACCAAATTTGTTCATTTGAAGTTCGATTTCTTCATTTTAACATGTGATAACAATATCTACCATTAAATTTCAAATTAAACAATAATTTGTAGCATACAAATTCCCATAAGGGCCATACATATGAAACTTATACTCAGTAACTTCATAAATCGATTTATAACATGTTTGAATGACATAATGTTATGAAAACATACATATATGATAATGAAACATATTATGATTATATATATATCATATATAAACACATAAGTCATTAATTTTTCAATTACAGAGACTTACAGTATATTTTCATAGAAAGTATAAACAACGTAAATTTGAGTTTTGGGGAAAAAGAGATTACCCAAAGCGTAGATGAGTAGAATTGAATTCCTTCTTAACTCTTCTTCAATCACACACTCACAATCTCCTCAAGAATTTCTCAAACTCTCTCTGATTTTACTTTTTCCAGACTTAGAAAAATGAAAAGAAAAGAAGAAGACGTATAATAAATAAAGAAGACTGACGCGTTGTGGAGGTTAGTTACCCATTATGGGTTAACTGCCCTCAACTCCCACAAAGGCCATGTTTGGCTATCTTTACAAACCTTATACCCATTTAATTTAATAATCCCTTATACTATAGTTTAAATCATGTCACACCCAATTGCTCACTTATTCAAATATCTTATTTAATTTATTTTAAATAAAATATAATAATTTCTCATTAATTCACATAGTCACGTAATTAAATTTCTCATTTATTAATTATGTCAAATTATTAAATCTCTAATTAATTATTAAATTAATTAAAATAACATTAGGCTTATTAAATATTTCATTTAATTCAATAAGCTCACATAAATACATACTTCGAATAATAAAAATTCTCCACATTAATTTAATAAATATAACACATATAATTAAATTAATCTACCACAACTTCATCAATTAATTATTTAATCTAATAATTAATTCATCGAAAAATATTTATTCAATTCAATAAATATTAAAATTAAATTACAAAATCTCGGTTGTCACAAAAACTCCGTTGGGAGAAATCTTCCTTACATCCACTGTTTATAAGTCTTATTTGGTTCAAATCGGTACCCTCAAATTACCTGTCGATCTTATTTCATTGAAAATACTTGCATTTGACGTAATTCTAAGGATTGATCGGTTAACTACTCATCATGCAAAAAAAAATTGATTGTTTTCGTAAGGTTGTTAGCTTTCATATTCCTAACCAACCTATTATGCGAATTCAAGCAATCAAACCATTAAAATTAATCACTGTCATCTCAAGCCATAAAGCTATTCAAAAACGGATGTCAAGCTTTCTTAGCTCATGTCACGGATTTAAACAAAAATGCATTAGATTTGAATGATATTTCTATTGATAATAAATTTCCTAACGTATTCCGTGAAGAACTTTTTGGCCTACCCCCAGAGCGTGAAATAGAATTTTGTATCGACCTTGAACCCGATACAAAAAATATTCAAATATTTCTTCCCCCAAAACGAACGTAGCATGCGCCAAAGATGTTGGCTGGAGCTGTTAAAGATTACGACTATACCATTCTATAACATCATGGAAGAACGAACATGGTAGCTGACGCGTTGAGTAGAAGATCATATGCGGTTACAACTGCGACGTTGTTAACACAAAAACCTATTTCGTATAACTTACAAATGATGAAGATAGAGTTAAAGACTCTAGGGAAATAACATTTTTTATGTATCGATGTTACGTAAATATGTGGACGACCCGAACCACATTATTGAATTAGAACTAGACGAGATAGTGAAAGATTTAACGTATGAGGAAATATCCGCTAAAATCCGTATGGAAGGGGGGTGAACTCACGGAGTGCATTCCCGAGGAACAAAGAATGGTAAAACCCTGCAGAATAACGTAGGCTCTCACTCTCGTAAGTGAGGGAGAGACTGCAGAGAGCTACTGAGCTACCTTTATTTCTTAGAGCTATCGAGCTATCGAGCCACCGAGCCACTTGAGCTCTTGTAGTTTAGAGAGCTAGAGCTAAGGAGCTAAGGAGCTACGGAGCTAACCCCTCCCGAGGGAGGAAGAGCGAGCTTCGGAGGGGAAAGCGCTCACCGCCTGCCGTGGCTCGTGGGTATTCACATTTTTGGCATATGCCCGCTCCCGCCAAAAATCTTTGGATTATGGTGTGGATTTGATATAATGTTATAGTTGTGGGTAATATTTACAAATTTTGCAAAGTATGCAAGTTGTCATATAATATTCAATTGGTCGAGGAATATTCATTTTAACAAATAATATTCGTACAACGGCACAATTATTGGTGGACCCCACAACGGAATTATTGTCGGAGTTAAAAAATGACAAAAATATCTTTTTATAGAAATAACGGCGAAAGTTTTACCGTTAACTATTGAAATACCCGGTCGTAAAAGTACAGTAATACGCGTGTTTGCATAGTAGCACACGGTATTGATTATTGATGCTTACGTGAGAAGTAACTCATTTTTATTTAATTATTGCTACAGTAATTGCTGCATAGTATCTCACATTATTTGATTCAATTATTGTCGATATTTTATATATTATTAAATCAATAATTGAGACGATACAGTTATTCATATTATTATTGCAATAGTGACGATGTCTAGAAAGTTCTGTCGAGGAGAGGTTTGGTCACCTAATTGCGCGCCAATAGGGAAAAATCCTTATTGAAAAGCCCCATCTTTCTTGGGAATGATCTGGTTGTTAATATTGTGAGTTATAATAATGATGAATAAATGTTGTTAAAAATATTGAGAGAATTTTTATGAAGTATTTGTTGTAAATTTTGCTTATTATTTTGGACCCCCATTTACCCATTTTTTAAAATAATCGGTAGAAAATTATATATATATATATATATATATAATAATGATTTAGAAATTTGGGGAATCAGGAACACAGAGAGTACTATTATTATTATTATTATTATATATATATATATATATATTATAATAAGTTTTGTTTTTTTATGAAAAAATATAATATATTATATTTTATTGCATAGTGTTGCATAGTAAATCAAAAAATTTCTTTAGAATTGCGCCCGTGAATTCGCCCGTGACTTTCTCCTCCACTGTGCTCTTAAATAGTATCATTTCCATTCTCCTATAAATAGGATGCTCAGTTAGAATTGAAAATCACACTAGAATCAGAGAATTCTTCTTCTATAATATTGAGCATATTTATTTAGAGTTTAAGGAAGCTTTGAGTGTAAAAAATAGTGAAAGTTTTCTTCAAGAATATCCCCGCTATACCAGTTGGAATACTCTTCTTTTTAAGGTAAGGGGAATTATTTATTTCATATTTGCTTACGATATTATTTTTCGTATTCGTAAGAAATTTTATATCGTTCAATATTCGCAAGAAATATTATATTCGTTTAATATTCGTAAAAAATATTATATTCGTTTAATATTCGTAAGGAATATTATTTTCGTTCAACAGTTGTAAGGGATGTTATTTTTGTTCAATATTCGCTTGAAATAATATTTTCTTCCATACTGTAGTATGTAAGTAATATTATTTCGCTTTCTACAAAATAAGAATAGACAACGCTTAAACCACAACGTTTTTATAAAAAATATTGTAATATTTTTTTTATAATTTTTTTTAACAAAACGTTGTAAATACTATAAAAAAAAAAAAAGTTATCTATTTAAGGTTATAAATTTTTTTTTAAACAAAAAGTTATCTTTTAGAAAAACACGGAGTTATGTGCTAGGAGTCGGGTAAGAAAAAAACACACGGAGGTTTTCATTTGTTCCTTCTCCTTTTCAAAGTCCTCAAACTCTCCCAGTATACTCTGGTAAATCTCGTACCCAGCCATATCTAACTCCCTAAATCTCATTCCCAACCATATCTCTCTCCCTAAATGTCTCATATCCACCCTTAATATCTTATACAAGAGCCTAAATCTCTCATACCGAGTCAAGCCCTAATCGCACATAGGAACTGCATCTGATGGGAGGCGGAATCAGTCAAAATCAGTCGGTGGGGGATTTTAGGACCGGAATCAGCCTAAATCTCTCATACCAAGTCAAGCCCTAATTTTGATGACGGAGGGTTTAGATCTGCATCTGATGTGAGACGGAATCAGTCGGTGGGGGATTTTAGGAGCGGTGGAGGGGGCGAATTGTTCAGACTCGACGAACTTGGAATTGTCAGATACGTTTTCTTTTGTCTTTGATCTGTGTTTTAGGCTTGGTATTAACTATTGTTTGTTTGTTTGTTTTTGTTTCTTTTTCTTCTTTTTGATTGTGATAATTTTAGATAGTGTGAATCTCTGTCGATGATTCGATAATTAGGTAACTTTTTTTCTGTGTTATATTTGTTCGAGCGCCATTCCATTTTTTATTTTTTTAAAAAATTTGTTTGCTGGTAATTTGGCTATGAGTTTGATTTTATGAGTGGAGTCGAACTTTTTGCAGGAGATGATGATATCTTTGTGAGTTTTCCAGATTGCTTCTAATGTGGGATGTTATGAATGTTTTGCACTACTTAGGTATGTAATTGGAATCTCTCTGTTCATAAGTTCTAGGAATGGGTGATACAGCAGATGGCAACCTCTTTTTTTGTTTCAGTGGTTGCATCATTGTCGAATGGTAATGCAAATACTTTAGTGTAGTGACTGACCGTATGGTATGCTCTAGCTATGTATATCGAATGTTTTGTTTTGACTACATGAATTTCTATCTTGTGGAAGTAGATCACAGTACTTATTCCACGAATCATTTCTATCACCCAACAAATGGTTATCTTTTAGAAAGTTCTGCTGAGTTGAGTTGCAAACATGAGCCAAAATTTTATGCTACCCTATATATACACACTGCGGAATCATGTCGTAGTATCTTATCTCATCTTGATTATATTTTGAATCAAATTGGTGTTAAATAGTGAATGTCCGTTGAATAGGTTCTTCTATATATTTAGAGCATGTATATTTCTGTGCACCTTGATAAACATGATGTGTAATTACGATTTCGTGCCCCCTTAGTTCGAGATATTCCAATCAACACATGAGCCTAAACAGTTTGTCATCTGGAAAGGATCAAAATTCCTTATAATTTAGAACTTGTACATTGAGGCAGTTATATTTTGTTTTCATTATTCCGAGAAAATTGGCTGTTACATTCATTCTGCAAGGCTGATTTGGATTTCTTTGGCAGTTCCAACGAAGAAACCGGGTTTACAAAGAGGAGCAACGTCAACTAACAGCGGCTGCACAAAAAGCAAAAGGGGGAGGTGGAGATAAAGCTCAGAACCACTAGTATTATATTTTACTTTTACCCTCGAGGAGTTTCCAATAATGATTGAGTTGTGCAATCTAATTTGACAAAGATTTAGTAAGATATTAAACTCAGTGCCTTTTTGTTGTTCCGAAAGGAGTGAATGTCTTGTTATAGTCCAATATTTGCAACATATCGTTATATATACTTTGTTTATGGCAGTCACATCAATGTTGTTTATTGATGAAATCGTAATTTTTTCTTCTAGAAATGCTTTCTGAATCTCATAGCTATTTAATTGTTAATGACCATCAAAGATTATCACTTTGATAATGTTAGTCCTTTAGGCTATGTTTGTGAGGGAAAGGAAGGGAAAGTTCTTCCTTCCAATATTTTTTTGGAAAGAAGGAACTTTCCCTTCCCATCCCCCAAAATACAACTCACAAACAGGGGGTTAGGCATCTAGGTGTGCCATCTTTCAGCAGTATCAATGATATTGGAAGCTGGTTCTGGATTCAGTGTTCAAAAGTGTAGCAGCTCTAGAGGATCACTCACTTTATATACATGTCAATGTTGTTGTTACCATCATTAAAGGATAATCTGTTTCCTCAATATATTCTAATTGTTGTAGTTTGATGGACCTAGGCAAATGTTGTGAATGAATTAGTAAAATGGGTAAGTCTAATGGACCTTTATCATCAGTAGGATACTATTGTCATAACTGCTGTGTTCTATGATATTTTTGGTCAAGCTCATTTGTTTTCATCTGATCATGTTTGTGAGAGTTTTAATTTGCCGTCTCTTTATGTCTTTATTGGTATCGTTATCCATAATCACCCCTATTATAGGACCATTCAGGTTTATTGATCTTATTTCACTTCTGGCTATAATTCCCATTCAAGTGATGAGACCCCCTATTTGATTGTTGGATAGCTTAATGAGGAAATTTAACAGAGCAGAACTAGTTTAGTTTACAATATCATGCGCTGGATCCAACAGGCAAGTGTTGAACTAGACTCTAGAAGAGGTAACATCCAGATGGTTTGGAAATATAACCATTTGTTGGGTGATAGAAATGATTCGTGTTCATAAGTTCTAGGAATGGGTGATACACATGTTTTGTTTTGGCCTTGTTAAGCATTTAAGTTAATGTGTTAAAATTACATACGGTCGTGTATGTCCCCATTCGGTCGAAGCTAGTATTTATATTCTTTTTCTCCCTTCCCAGCTAGTATTTATACTTGAAGTTTTTATACTTTGAATCATCGCTACTGGATCTGAGTTGATTCCACTGTAGTGGAGGTAAAAATGGCCGTAGTGGAAGTAAAAATGGCCATAGTCGAGTTGCATATGCCGATTAATATTGTTAAGTTTCTGAACTTCATTTGAATATTTTTATTTCTAGATTTTAGCACAGCTGAACTTCTGAAATTGATTACTTTCAGGTATATTTTGCAGAAATTCAAGTATCTTTTTTAGCTGAATACTGCAGAAGGTGGACTATTGAACTAAGAAATGTATCTGTTCCACGATAACATAACTTTCAAGTAAATATTGAATTAGAAACATGAACTACTAACTAAACTTGAATTATTAGGTTCATTAGTTTTTGGTTGCTTCTAGTGATCTAATTTGTGGATTTTGTCTTGCTCCTCTTTTCTGGCCATGTTGAGTAGCCCAAATTGGTGATAAACAATATCGATGTCCTTAAGAATGCGGATTTAGCAGACGATTCAACAGTCTCTGCATCAATGTATCATGACAGTCTGATCTGGAGAATAATTGCATTGGGTGCCAATGAGAGATGTCTGCCTATCATTCTTGTAACATCAGATAGGTAATTCTGTCCTTAAGTATATAGTGTTTCTGTTTCCATTTAAGATTGTTATTCATCTATCCTTGCTCCTTTAGCAAACATAGTGTTTCTTCCTTTTGTTTTCTGTTCAAATCAAGAAAGCCTTACCTACTGAGTTATAAAGAAAATCACATAAGGTCAAAACAAACTAGTGGCCTTGCCTATTTCATAAAAATGGCCGATGTGCTACTTATTTTTACTCATTAATATTCTGCTATATATGTTGACTTAATTAATTAATTAATTTATTTATTATCATGTAATAACTCTTTTTATTGATTTTTGTTTTTATGATATGGAAGTTGAGGTTCGTTAATACTCTCTGCAGCTATTATTCTTACCGAGCTTATATGGAATTTGGATTTCCAGATATTTTCATCTCTCGAGAGGTAACCAAGCTGAAATTATTTGACTTCCAATCATTTTAGTGTTATGTGTTTGTTATGAGATTGTGTCTGTTTTTTGGTTCTGATTATGAAGTTTGGGAAGGGATATAGCAGTCTGCTCTATATTTTTAAGGTTATAAAGTGTGTAGAATGTAGAAGTGTTTATACTATTATTTCAAATAATGATTTTATATGGTTGTTCTTGATTTCAATGTCTAATATACTCAACAGTTGGAGTAAGTTGCAAGGCAATTATTTTCCTGCCTTTTTATTAGAATACTTGTATGTGCGTGGTATGGCAAATGGAACCCCTTTCATCTTCTTGTTGCTTTGTTTTGCATGTCCATGTGTTCTAGATTGCATTAATGAATTTGCTTTGTTCAATTAGTTTTTTTATCTAATTCCATCGAGTTTCCTGGTTTGCAAGATTTTGGGGGATCAGAGATACACCAAAAGTTTAAATGATAAGCAAATTACTGCTCTTTTGAAAGTTACGTGCCAAAGACCAAGGGATCGATAGAATGATATTTTGCAGGTACATAGTTTTTTTTTATTTTGCAATCTCTGAACTATTTTTTGTTGGTTTCTGATAAAGCTTTACTATAGTTGGAACTTTTGTCTTTAGCGTGTATCTACATTGCTTTATGCAAGTTGTTGTGTATCTACATTGGTTTATGCAAGTTGTTGCTAATTAATTGGTAGGAAACTTGAAGTTGGAATCTTGGAGATTCACGGAATTGGTTTCTGTAATATGCATAGGTTGTGAACAGTGAAAGAAAGTGATTGAGAGAGCATTTGTTTGTTAATCTACATTTTTAAACAAGTGGTTCTTATAGAAAATAAATTGTGAATAGGGATGTATTATTGGGATGTATTTTGAATGGTATTATTGGGATGTATTTTGAATGGTAGATACATTTTGGCTTTAAATTAAAATGAGAATTTAGACCTTTTAGCTGTATATTATGGCATTAGCAGATTGCAGGTGCACTGGTAATATAGGTGAACCACAATTTTTTTTCCTCAATTCAATCTACAACATTTTAAAAACGTTGTGTAAATGTGCCTAAACGTTGTCTGATATACTAAACAACATTTTTATCCAGAAAACGTTGTGGAATCATACCTTCTATAACGTTTTTAAGCATCTGCTAATTTTTGGATAACAAATCTACAACGTTTTTTCATAAAAAATGTTGTGTATTGTGCTTAACTACAACGTTTTAAAAACGTTGTGTAAGGGTGTCAAATAGATAACACCTTTAACCACGACGCTTTTTCCTCGACTAAAACCACAACGCTTTTTTCGCGTTGTCTATTTACTTTGTTTTGTAGTTTAAATCATAAAAGATAATAGATATTATGCTATACTTGACTCTTATAATGGATTGCTTGTTCCGCTGCAGTTAAACTTGGTGTCTATTGTATTTTATCAGTTTAACACTGTTGAAGGCTAACGATAATTTATTCTGCATTATCTTAGTCATAATATTTTATACTGGGCTAGTTGAGCTCACCCTTTGCTTTTATTGTTCTCTTCAGGAAATGAGAATATAGCTGGGACTAGTTGGGGAACGGAGTGACGGTCCAAATATTTGCATTAGTAGTCCTTACTATTCTGTGAAATAGTGTGATAATAAATGTATTGAGGACTTATTTTAAGTTTGAATACTGTCTAGAAGATAATATTTGTATTAAAACTCACAGCTCATGTTGTATATTTAAGTTTGTATTTGTATTCTGTACCATGTATTTGGCGACTCAGAATGGGTGATGTATACCTATTTTGGGAATGTCACATAATTAATTTGCATAGGTTAACATGATAGATAAAAGTGCATATTTAAACTACTCTTGGACTTTTTCTTTACCTTTGTCTTTCTTCGAACACTCGGGTTTAACTGAAATAAATATCATGATATAGCAAGAGTGGGCAATTAATTTGCTCAGTAAGTTTAAATACAAGAATAATATATCATGCTTGAAAAAGAATCAACTTTCTCATTTTCAATAATATATAATGATTATGAAAGAATAAGAATCAAGTTTCAATAAATGAAAGATTAAATTAATAATGTTGAGTGGCCAACAATGACCATGAACAAATACGGAGGTATATCAGTAATTAAACTGGATCTCTTAGTAGGTTTTGATACCAAAGGGGATCAGCCTCTTGTATCCAGTGAATATTCATAAAACTTAATATACGGGCAATTATTTATTTTCCGATACAACGCCTTAATAAAAATTGTTGTTTTTAAATCGTATTTGAATTTAACAAATTTAAACATGCTTGGTCTAGCTGATACAACTAGTTTAGACTTAAAATAGTTGATGAATAATAGAACTTCAATGGCTTCACAGTTCAATAATGAAACAAAGCTTCAAAGGCAGACAAGTGCAATCAACAATAATAATATTGATGTGGAATAATTTTCAATAATTAAAATCCACTTAGAGATCTTTAAAATTGATACAAGTCTGAATATAAGAACGTACACTAATTACGAATATTAATAATTATCATTGATGTAGAATAATTGACAATAATTAATCCACAAACATGCTTGAAAAATAATTACTCAAGTTTGAGTTAGGAAATTTGCCTGCTCCAGCGACTACCGCTAAGCATTCTAATTTAACCTCTTAGGAAAAAAACATATCATTAATAAAATTGATCTTTCAATTAGCATAACACATCTTGACTCATAACACTACTATTCTATAATAAATTATCTAATATTTAATCACATAAATAAACATTAGATACCTTAACTCATTAGTAATATTATCATCCTTTTATAATATTACTATTGTAACATTCTAGACTTTTTTTAAATTGTTATATTAAATATTTATTGGATTATATAAGTATTTGATGGATGTGTTTATTGTTGAATAAATAATTATTTAAATTTGATTTGATTTGGTTAATTATTTGTTAAATAAATAATTAAGGAAATTAATTATTATATTCTAATTTAATTTAATTATTAGGTTAGAGAGTTTTGATTGAATGAATTATTATATTTTAATTTGAATTTGTAATTAAAAGGATGTGTTTGTTGATTAAATAAAGTTATAATTATATAGAAAATTATAATTTTGTGGTATTGATTTATGAGTTAAAGTAATTTAATAAATTGTTATTAGAATTAATTTAATTGGTTATTGAAAAATTTAATTAAATAAAAGTGTGACAAATAACCTTTTATAAAGGAGTTATTAAAATAAATTAAAGGAGTTTAATTCAGTTTTGTCAAACAAGGCTTAATGCATATTAAGTCTTTATTTTAAACGTGTTTTACCAAACAAGGTGTAAGAATTAATGGATTATTTTTAGTTAGTTAGCCAAACAAGCCTTATGGCTTTTGAGTTTAAAAAAAAAGAAACTGATGTCAGTTAATTGATATAATTATATTATACAATTATTACATATTATATTATATACGTTATATTTTTGTAAGTACGTTAGTTAGAGTTAGGAAGAAAGACTCAAAGGAAGAAGAAGAAGAGTGAGAGAAAAACTTGAGAGAATCCTAGAGAATTTGAGAGTGAAGTTGGAGAAAAGCTTGTTGATCAAGGAGAAAAGTATCATCTTCTAAAACAAGGTATCATCCTACCTTTTAAGTTTTTAAAATTTTAATTTTCTCTTCCCTACTTCTCTGTAAAATTCTTATGAAAGGATAAATTGTTTGATTGTATGTGGCTTTATATGGTAAACTAGTGTTGTAAAACTATTTTCATAAGTTTATATATGAGTATAGTCAATGAAGTTATGATATGTATGTAATTTGTGAAGAAAACTATATTATAGTGAGTTTATATGAATACATATGAATATGGTTTAATTTAAGGTAAAATTAAAGTTTAACTAGTTGTTTAATTGATAAATTGACTATTGAATTTGAAAGAGTATGTATAAACATAGATAAGGTGCTTTGAATTAACTGTTTTGGTTGAAAAACAAAATCACAGTGTTGATTTTCATTAAAAACATCAAAAAGTGAGTTTTATCAAAAACAGTAAAATTGGATGTTTTAAATTCGATGTTTGTGTTGTTTTATGTGTATAATCATGTTAAGAGTCTTTGAAATATGTTTATATAAAGTCTCTATATGAATTACATGCTAATTAGGCTGTTAGAAAGTAGCTTGTAGGCCAAAATTGGCTTTGTTCATGTGATTTCCGTAGTAGTTGTTTCAAGTTCCGCGCAATTGAAGTCACAGTGATACTGCTGTAAAGAAGTAGTAACTCTCGCAACTCGTGAGAATAATTCTCGCCATGCCACCATACATGTCATGATGGCCTCAGAGTATAATTCTCTGCCTTGCATGTGCATGAAGTTAACGAAAGGTCGACGATTGTACTTTTTTTGTACACAAAGTCTGAAGAAGTTGTTATGTGTTAATAGTAGAACCATTAAATTGTGATTTTAGTATTTCTATACCATGAATGAGCATGTTATTAACAATTAACATGTTTTGTAACTTGATTATGTGATTAAAAATCAAAACTTACATGATGAATGTACTTAGTTATGTTTGTAAAGTGGTAGTGACTAACTATGCCATGATGACATATAAATATAGGGTATTGTGATTCAATTGTTCTATTAGCCTCACGAAGCAAAGCAAGTTCTCTAAATCTATTATCTTGTTGAGCCAATTATTGTTTCCAATTCGATTACAATATAATGATGCAAGATTTCTAAACTTTATTGTGATATTGAGCAAGTTATTCTTGTATTTAACTTGTTGTTTAGCATGCAAACTTATATATACTAATGTTGAACAGTTTTATCGTTCAAATTGCTATGCATGCTTAGTATTCAATTCTAAATAACCTTGGCTTATATTGTTCAAGCAAGGAGTGATATAGTTATTCAATATGTATGCTATTAGATTATTCCTAAAGCATGATTTTAATTTACCATGTCGATTCAGTTATGAGTTTTCCATAGTATAACGTTATTAGTTTTATTCAACTAATCCTTAGTTGATGTTCGTTCATTTCCAAATTACCTTGAAATGTATCCAAACCAAACTCACTTTGGTGCGGACTTGTACTCTAAATACTGAGATGAACAACCCTATTATTAGGGGTAATTTACGCTTTGCGTTGAAATGTCTGTGCACAATACATTGTACGAAGAGCTAATTCCCCCAAGTATGAGGAGTCCCTATAGCCTTATGACTGTTAAAGTTTAAGTTGAAAAATTACTTATAACTATGGACATAGTTCACGGTCTTAGGACCCTCAGTATATACTTCAGAATGTTGGTAAATCATATTGTTTAATTCTATCGAGCCTCTTATTTGACAATTGTTGTAAAGATTTTCATTCATTGTTGTTTCAAGTGAGCTTTGTTTGCTCACTCTTGCTTATACAACTATTACAGTTAAGGATGAGAAGGTTGATGTACCTAGCACCAGTAAAGGAAAAGGAAAGATGAACAAGTATTGAAGACTTGTAATATGATGATATTTTATTATCAGTTTTTAATTAAATGGTTGTAATGAAGTTTATTTATTTTCCGCATTTGAATGATTGTATTTAAAGGTTAGACAACCTAGGAGATTTTTATTATGTAACCCTTTAATGAGGAAGGTTATATTTATTCAATTTTATTATGATTGGGTAGTTAGATATGAATGTTTGATTAAGTGAACACCAAATCCTGTAGGAATGAAATACCTGGGTTTGGGGGTGTCACAAGTTGGTATCAAAGCCTTAGGTTATGAACCTTAGGTGGAGGAAAAGCTTTAGGAAGTAACCTTTGAAAAGATAGTGATGATGAACACTTATCGAGTTTTAAGGAGAAAGTAATAAAACACTTATGTGCTTATGTGATTACAACTTATGTGCTCGTGAGTGTCGAGTAATGATGATTAATAACTAAAACTTAAAAATCTTGTTGTCGGGGTGGCTAATGTCAGAGAATCCGATCAAAGCTAGGGAGGAAGGACCTCGGATGCCTAGAGGAGGAATCTCGTGACATTCAAGTGGTTTGGGAACAACTACTTCCACGGGAGTAAGCCCCGTTGCTTACAGTAGTTGAAGATGAGGATGATGGTGTGGAAATAGATGAGGAAGACCCCATTGAGTTGCCGCAGGTAAATGAGGATGACGAGGACAAGGAGGAAGAGATTCCACTGACCTTGATGGCTTCTCGTATGTACGATGAAGTCTACGACCGCAACGTGGAACTTCAAGATACTGTCGAGGAATTGCATGAGATAGTAGCTGAGCAACAGACCTCAATGGCACAGAAGGACGACGAAATCCAGGACCGAGAGGAACGTCTGAACAATGTTGAAGAAAAGTTGGTTCACATGGAAGGAGAGAACGACCGAATGAGAGCAGGGATTGCAGAATTGAAGAACAAGTTGAAAGAGGAATCTACTAAGAGGGCAAGAGCCGAAGATGCGTACGAGGAAGCTAATCAACGAGCCGAAATAGCAGAGGGAGAAATGAATAACGTGTTCAACACAGTGATTAATCGAGCTCAAGATTGGGTCATGGGTTATCCGATTCAGTTTGAGATGCTGCCATCCTATATACTAGATAGTCGAACCATGTTCCGAATTATGGATGAAGAGCGTCGTAAGGCTATGCAGTATCTTAGTAGGACGTCGTAGGGAGTGTACTTGATTTATGATTTATGTTATGATAAATAATATGTAAATCCCAAGTGTTATGTAACCTATGGGATATGATGACGGTGTCCTGAAAACTTTAGCAGTTCAGGAAAATAATGTAAATAACAGTGATGCTATTGTTATGATGTTTTCAAAGAAATTATGAATGAATAAAAGTTATTTATCTTATTTTATCCAAAGTGTTATGTGTTATGTGATTATTACTTCTATGGGGGCAAGTTAAGTAGAAATTACTTAAAAGAGTTGAGTAATAATATAATGAGTATATTTTTAACAGAAAATGCCTCCAAGACGTCAACCACCCCGACAGAGAACCACTGAAGGAACCAATAACAATAATACTGAAGCTAACCCCATTCAACAGCTGGTGACGTTACTGACAGGTGCACTGCAGAATCAACCGTAGAATCAACCACAAAATTAAGCTACAACATTTAAGGACTTCAAGGCAGTTGGACCACCAGAATTCTGTGGGTCCATGAACCCGGTTGAGGCTCAGGCCTAGGTCATGGAGATAGAGAAGGTGTTCGATGTTGCGGGGAGTAGGGAAGATCGGAAAGACTGCTTTTAAATATTCATGTTGAAAGCGAAGCTAGTTTTTGGTGGCGGTAGATAAAACTCGAGGAGGATCAGGGGTTATGGCTTGGGATAGGTTCAAGGAGATTTTCTTCGAGACCTATTTCCCAGAGAGTTCAAAGAGTCGATTGGAAGTGCGCTTTTAGAATCAAGGCGAGGAACGATGATGGTTTGAGTATACATGAAAATTCAACGAGTTGGCGAGGTTTGCGCCATACCAAGTCAGCACAGATGAATGCAAGGCAAAGAGATTTGAATAGGGACTGAAGCCCTGGTTGTGTAGTAGGGTTTCCTTGTTCCAGTTTAAGACATTTGTAGCCGTAATGGAAAAGGCAATTCTCGCTGAAGGTGGAGGTGAGTCTGTAACCAAGTTCAATCAAGAGCAGAAAAAGAAGAAGAATGAAGTGGAGGTTAAGAATGGAGTTGGTGGTAATGGAAATGGTAACAATAATCTGAAAAGAAAGTGGAATGGAAATATGGGTGCTGGAAATCAGCAAGGTAACCAGCAGAATAAGAAGTTTGAAGCATGTGCTACAAAAGGAAGTTTCACAAGGTGTATGCTTGATGGGGAAACAGTATGTTTTAACTGTAGTGGTCGGGGGGTCACATCGCCCCAAATTGCAATCAACCCAAGAAGAACGTTTGCTTCACTTGCGGGTCCAATGATCACTTTGCTCGTGAGTTCCCTAAGAAGAAAGTTGGAGAGACAACAGGAAGCAAGGGAGGTAGCAGTGGAGGTACTTGGGCCATTACTGGACCAATGACATCAAACAAACCTGCCCAAACCTTCAACATGATATGCAAGATGCCATGCAAATCAAAGGATGTAGTGTCGTATTATCCCAATCAATGATATTGATGCTTATGTATTATTTGATTCAAAAGCTATTTGCTCATTTATATCTCGATGAATTTGCTATGAGATTAGGATTCTAGTGAAGAATTGAAATTTCCTTTAAACATAGAAATTGTGAATAAGGAAGTAATTCTGTTAGGTTCAGTATACAAGAACCTGTAGGTGAATATTAAGGAAATATTATGATGGTAGATTTAATTACGATTAGGCTTGGAGAGTTTGATGTTATTTTGGAAATGGATTGGTTGTTCAATTGTGGAGCGATAATTGATTGCTAAAAGAAATGTGTAAACCTTATGACTCCGTCAAAGGTAGTTTTCAATGGTAGAAAATTGCCTAGACAAATGAGATGTCTGACGATTAAGCAGGCCAAGAAGTTGTTGAGTCAAGGTTGTGTGGGTTATCTAGCTTACATAGTTGATACTCAGAAGAAGGGTGTGAAACTGGAAGAAATACTAGTGGTTAGGGAATTCTTGGACGTGTTTCCGGAGGATTTGTTAGGACTTCCGCCTAACAGAGAAATCGAGTTTGTGATCGACTTAGCGCCAAGAACCGCTCCGATATCGAAGGCCCCATACAGAATGGCTCCGGTAGAGATGAAGGAACTGATGGTACAACTACAAGAACTGTTACATAAGAAGTACATTCAGCCAAGCGTATCACCGTGGGGAGCACCGGTGTTATTTGTGAAGAAGAAGGATGGGTCAATGCGTCTTTGCATTGATTATAGAGAATTAAACAAAGTCACTATTAAAAACAAATATCCATTGCCAAGAATAGATGACTTATTTGATCAATTGAAGGGTGCTAGATATTTCTCGAAAATAGATTTGAGAAGTGGGTATCACCAATTGAAAGTAAAGAAGAAGGATATACCGAAGACGGCATTCCGAACTCGGTATGGACATTACGAATTTTTAGTAATGTCATTTGGTTTGACAAACGCCCCTGCAGCGTTCATGGATTTGATGAACAGGGTGTTTAAACTATTTTTAGACAAGTTTGTGGTGGTATTTATCGATGATATTCTGGTGTACTCTAAAAATCAGGAGGAACACGTGGAACACTTACGTCTGACGCTGGAGATGCTAAGGAAAGAAAAGTTGTACGTGAAATTCTCTAAATGTGAATTTTGGCTGGAACGTGTACAATTTCTTGGTCATATAATCGATAAGGATGGGATTTCGGTAGATCCATCAAAAGTTGAAGTTGTGATAAATTGGGAACAACCAAGAACTCCATCAGAAGTGAGAAGTTTCTTGGGATTGGCAGGCTATTACAGACGGTTTATCCAGGATTTCTCCAAGATTGCCACTCCATTAACGAATTTGATAAGGAAGTCTGTAAAATTTGTTTGGACGAAGAAGTGTGAAGAAAGTTTTTAAGAACTGAAAAAGAAATTAAGTGTGGCACATGTGTTGTCGTTACCAGATAATACAAGAAACTTTGTGGTGTATAGTGATGCTTCATACAAAGGACTGGGTTGTGTCCTTATACAGAACGGTAAGGTTATTGCGTATGCATCAAGGCAACTGAAAGACTACGAGAAAGGGTATCCGACTCATGATTTAGAGTTGGTGGCAGTAGTATTTTCTTTGAAGATATGGAGACACTATCTCTATGGGGAAAAATGTTAGATCTACACAAACCATAAAAGTCTGAAGTACATTTTCACATAGAAAGACCTGAACATGCGGCAAAGAAGATGGATGGAATTGATAAAGGATTACGATTGTGAGATCTTTTATCATCCGGGCAAAGCTAACGTGGTTGCAGATGCCTTGAGTAGGAAAGGCAGAGAAAAGTTGATGTTGTTAACTGATAAGGAGGAGCTAATTTCAGCAATGGCAAGGTTAGAGTTGGAAATCAAATTTCCAAAAGAATCCGATGAAAAATTATACCAGATGGAAACCAGTCCAACTTTGGTGGACAAAGTGAAGAACGCTCAACTACAGGATGAGGAATGCAGGAAAATAAGAGAAAGTGTGATCGAGGGAAAAGAAGTGAAATACAAGGTTGATACTAAGGGAATGCTGAGATTCGAGGGACGAATCTGGGTTTCAGCGGTACCAGATATTAAAGAATACATCTTGACAGAAGCTCATAGCTCGAGATATTCGATTCATCTGGAAAGTACAAAGATGTATCAAGATTTGCGATGACATTTTTGGTGGCCAAATATGAAAAGAGACGTTGCAGAATGCGTTGCAAAGTGCTTGACATGTTAGAGAGTCAAGGCCGAGCATCAAAGGCCAAGCGGATTGCTTCAACCGTTAGAGATACCGGAATAGAAATGGGAACATATCACAATAGATTTTGTGGTAGGTCTTCCAACAACTCAGAAAGGATACGATGCGGTATGGGTGATAGTGGACAGATTGACAAAATCTGCACACTTTTTGCCAATAAAGATTAGATTCAATCTTGATCAGCTGGCAAAGCTATATGTTAAAGAGATCGTGACAAGACATGGAGTTCCAGTGTCAATTGTGTTAGATAAAGATATGAAGTTCACATCAAACTTCTAGAAAAGACTACAAGAATGTATGGGAATACAGTTGCGAATGAGTACGACATATCATCCGCAAACAGATGGCCAAAGCGAAAGAACAATCCAGACATTGGAAGATATCTTTGAGAGAGCGCGTCATGGATTTCAAAGGAGCTGGGATGAACAATTACCATTGGTGGAATTTGCCTACAATAACAGTTACCGTGCAAGCATCGGTATGCCGCCTTACTAAGCATTATACGGTAGGAGGTGCAGAACTCCACTGTGCTGGATGAAGTTGGTGAACGTTAACTGTTAGGACCAGAACTGGTACAACAAACTACTAAGGTTGTCAAACTCATTAGAAAAAGATTGATAGTTGCTCAAGACAGACAAAAAAAATATGCTGATCAGCACAGATAAGATCGTGCATTCGACGTAGGAAATTACGTATTCCTAAAAGTTTCTCCTTGGAAGGAAAAAATTTGGTTTGGTAAAAAGGAAAACTAAGCCCTAGGTTTATCGGACCCTTCGAAGTGCTGCGAAAGGTTGGAGAGGTGGCTTACGAGGTAGCTCTACCTCGAGAGTTGCAAAACATTCATAATGTTTTTCACGTTTCGATGTTACGACCATATAAATCTGATTACAAGCACGTGATCGAGTACGAACCATTGTAGTTTGATAAAGACTTGTCCTATGAAGAGGTTCCTATCCAGATAGTCGACAGGAAAGAACAAGTGCTCAGAAATAAAGTGATACCTTATGTGAAGGTAATATGGAGGAACCACAATGTCGAAGAGGCTACGTGGGAACTCGAAGCTGAAATGATGAAGAATTATCCTGAGTTATTTGTTTAATTTGTGTCTTTAATTTTGGGGATAAAATCTTTGTAAGTAGGAGAGAATGTGACGAATGAGTTGTTTGAATTGTGATTCTGAGGACAGAATCCTTGTAAGGAGGGAATGATGTAACATTCCAGACTTTTTTTAAATTGTTATATTAAATATTTATTGGATTATATAAGTATTTGATGGATGTATTTATTGTTGAATAAATAATTGTTCAAATTTGATTTGATTTGGTTAATTATTTGTTAAATAAATAATTAAGGAAATTAATTAGTATTTCTAATTTAATTTAATTATTAGGTTAGAGAGTTTTGATTGAATGAATTATTATATTTTAATTTGAATTTGTAATTAAAAGGATGTGTTAGTTGATTAAATAAAGTTATAATTATATAGAAAATTATAATTTTGTGGTATTGATTTATGTGTTAAAGTAATTTAATAAATTGTTATTAGAATTAATTTAATTGGTTATTGAAAAAATTTAATTAAATAAAAGTGTGACAAATAATCTTTTATAAAGGAGTTATTAAAATAAATTAAAGGAGTTTAATTCGGTTTTCAAACAAGGCTTAATGCATATTAAGTCTTTATTTTAAATGTGTTTTACCAAACAAGGTGTAAGAATTAATGGATTATTTTTAGTTAGTTAGCCAAACAAGCCTTATGGCTTTTGAGTTTTAAAAAAAAAATCGATGTCGATTAATTGATATAATTATATTATACAATTATTACATATTATATTATATCGTTATATTTTTGTAAGTAAATACGTTAGTTAGAGTTAGGAAGAAAGACTCAAGGAAGAAGAAGAAGAAGAAGAGAAAAAAAACTTGAGAGAATCCTAGAGAATTTGAGAGTGAAGTTGGAGAAAAGCTTGTTGATCAAGGAGAAAAGTATCATCTTCTAAAACAAGGTATCATCCTACCTTTTAAGTTTTTAAAATTTTAATTTTCTCTTCCCTACTTCTCTGTAAAATTCTTATGAAAGGATAAATTGTTTGATTGTATGTGGCTTTATATGGTAAACTAGTATTGTAAAACTATTTTCATAAGTTTATATATGAGTATAGTCAATGAAGTTATGATATATTTGTAATTTGTGAAGAAAACTATATTACAGTGAGTTTATATGAATACACATAAATATGGTTTAATTTAAGGTAAAATTAAGGTTTAACTAGTTGTTTAATTGATAAATTGACTATTGAATTTGAAAGAGTATGTATAAACATAGATAAGGTGCTTTGAATTAACTGTTTTGGTTGAAAACAAAATCACAATGTTGATTTTCATTAAAAATATCAAAAAGTGAGTTTTATCAAAAACAGTGAAATTGGATGTTTTAAATTCGATGTTTGTGTTTTTTTGTGTATAATCATGTTAAGAGTCTTTGAAATATGTTTATATAAAGTCTCTGTATGAATTACATGCTAATTAGGCTGTTAGAAAGTGGCTTGTAGGCCAAAATTGGCTTTGTTCATGTGATTTCCGTAGCTGTTTGCCAAAATTCAATTCAATTAACACACAACGGACTCAAGATATAACTCTCATGTACAGTGGCGCCACAGCCCATATGCAATCTGACCTCATAGTATATTCTCATGTTATATGCAATGTAACCACAATAATAAAAGCGTGGCTGCTAGCAGTGAAAGTTAGCGAGAATAATCGAACGATGTACTTTTTGTACACAAAGTCTGAAGAAGTTGTTATGTGTTAATAGTAGAACTGTTAAATTATGATTTCAGTATTTCTATACCATGAATGAGCATGTTATTAACAATTAACTTGTTTTATAACTTGATTATGTGATTAAAAATCAAAACTTACATGATGAATGTACTTAGTTATGTTTGTAAAGTGGTAGTGACTAACTATGTCATGATGACATATAAATATAGGTATTGTGATTCGAATTGTTCAGTTTAGCGTACGAGCAAGGCAAGTTCTCTAAATCTATTATCTTGTTGAGCCAATTATTGTTTCCAATTTGATTACAATATAATGATGCAAGATTTCTAATCTTTATTGTGATATTGAGCAAGTTATTCTTGTATTTAACTTGTTGTTTAGCATGCAAACTTATATATACTAATGCTGAACATTTTTATCGTTCAAATTGCTATGCATGCTTAGTATTCAATTCTACATAACCTTGGCTTAATATTGTTCAAGCAAGGAGTGTTATAGTTATTCAATATGTATGCTATTAGATTATTCCTAAAGCATGATTTTAATTTACCATGTCGATTCAGTTATGAGTTTTCCATAGTATAACGTTATTAGTTTTATTCAACTAATCCTTAGTTGATGCTCATTGAATTCCAAATTACCTTGAAATGTATCCAAACCAAACTCACTTTGGTGCGGACTTGTACTCTAAATACTGAGATGAACAACCCTATTATTAGGGGTAATTTATGCTTTGCTTTGAAATGTTTGTGCACAATACATTGTACGAAGGGCTGATCCCCTTAAGTACGAGGAGTCCCTATAGTCTTATGA
The DNA here is from genome assembly GCA_020205605.1 of Panax ginseng. Lineage (NCBI taxonomy): Eukaryota > Viridiplantae > Streptophyta > Magnoliopsida > Apiales > Araliaceae > Panax > Panax ginseng. Next base: position 83,672,325 of record CM035149.1, read on the forward strand.
CTGTTAAAGTTTAAGTTGAAAAATTACTTATAATTATGGACATAGTTTGCGGTCTTAGGACCCTCAGTATATACTTCGAATGTTGGTAAATCATATTGTTTAATTCTATCGAGCCTCTTATTTGACAATTGTTGTAAAGATTTTCATTCATTGTTGTTTCAAGTGAGCTTTGTTTGCTCACTCTTGCTTATATAACTATTACAGTTAAGGATGAGAAGGTTGATGTACCTAGCACCAGTAAGGGAAAAGGAAAGATGAACAAGTATTGAAGACTTGTAATATGATGATATTTTATTATCAATTTTTAATTAAATGGTTGTAATGAAGTTTATTTATTTTCCGCATTTGAATGATTGTATTTAAAGGTTAGACAACCTGAGAGATTTTTATTATGTAACCCTTTAATGGGGAAGGTTTTATTTATTCAATTTTATTATGATTGGGTAGTTAGATATGAATGTTTGATTAAGTGAACACCAAATCTCGTGAGAATGTAGTACCTGGATTTGGGGGTGTCACAACTATCACTTAATCATCATCTTAAACTCTCGTCTAATATAATTAATCCTTTAATATTATTATATTCACTTCCTAATATTATTAATCATTTAATAATATTTTAATCAATTACTAATATTATTAAACATTTAATAATATCTTAATCAATTACTAATATTATTATTCATTTAATAATATCTTTATCATATACTAATATTATTAATCATTTGATAATATTTTAATCAATTACTAATATTATTAATTATTTAATAATATTTTAATAATTTAATAATATTATTAATCATTTAATAATATTTTAATCAATAATATTATTAATCATTGAATAATATTATTAATCATTTACTAATATTATTAATTATTTAATAATATTTTAAGTAATTACTAATATAAGTAATCATTTAATAATATTTTAATCATTTAATAATATTATTAATTATTTAATAATATTATTAATCATTTAATAATATTTTAATTATTTATAAAAAAATTAATTTAATTGTTTATCTCTTACTATTTAATTTATTTAATAAACATAACATGCCATTCTCATATCATTTTATTAAAAATGGCCAAATTACCCTTATAAAGTCTTAATACATCAATTTAATGATCATTTGTAAGACCCCAAATTTTATGAAATGAAAGTATTCAATTTTCAATTTTATGAAAGGAAAGTATTCAATTTTATTATAATTATTATTTCATTTAGTAAATGGTTAAATTGATAAAAGGATTAAAGTTAAGGGTGATATGTGAAAATTTTGCAAAGTAAAGTAAGTTGTTATAAAATATTCGTTTGGTCGGGGAATATTCTTTTTGTCGGGGAATATTCGTACGATAACACAATCATTGGTGGACCCCACAACAGAATTATTGTCGAAGTTAGAAATTGACAAAATTATCTTTTTATAAAAATAACGGCGAAAGTTTTACCGTTAACTGTTGAAATACCCGGTAATAAAAGTACAGTAATACGCGTGGTTGCATAGTAGAACACGGTATTGATTATTGATGCTTACGTAAGAAGTCACTCAGTTATACTCAATTATTGCTACATTAATTGCTGCATAGTATTTCACGTTATTGATTCAATTATTGTCACAATATCATATGCATAATATTTTATATTATTAAATCAATAATTGAGACGATAAAGTTATTTATATTATTGACGATGTCTAGAAAGTTCTGTCGAGGAAAGGGGTTTGGTCACCTAATTGCGCGCCAATAAGGAGAAGTCCTTATCGGAAAGCCCCTCTTTCCTGAGAATGATCTGGTTGTAAATATTGTGAGTTATAATATTAATGATGAATAATTGTTGAAAGATTAAAAAAATGTGTTGATTGAAGGTAAAATGTTTTGTAGTAAATATTTATTCAATCTTTGATATAAATAAGAAGTCTATTATGAGACGTTTGTTATATATTTGGTTTATTCTATAGGGTTCATATGTCATCATCTAAGAGTCACTTTCGCCAATAGTACTTGCCTTTACCAGACGTCAAACCAATTGCCGTTTCATATTACAGGCGTCGAACCACTTGTCGTTTCATATTACAAGCGTCGAACCACTTGTCGTTTCACATTACTGGCGTCAAACCACTTTTCTTTTCACATCACCAGTCGTCAAGCCACTTGCCTCTTCCCATTGTAAGGGCTTAAGCTGGAAATCTTCTATAAATAGAAGCTTATTTCTTCTTTCATTCTCTCCAATTCATTACGACTCACAAGAGAATTCAATAGAGAGAGAATCAGATAGAAAAAAGAAGAGTATTCTGTTACTACACTATTGCAGTATCTAATCTCCTACTAAGGTAAGGGGTATTATTTCTTTCGTATTCATAAAGAGAGTTATTTCTTTCAATACTCGTAAGGGTTATTATTCCATTCTTTATTATTCTGTTGGAATAACCTGTCCACACGGACTACCGCATGCATGGTGAAATCCTTTTATTATTCCATTCTTTATTATTCTGTGAGAATAACCTGTCTACGCGGACTACCGCATGCCTGATGAATAACCCTTCATATTCATTTATTATTAAATTATGGAAATGATCTATCTACGCGGACTAGCGCATGACAGTTGAAAATCCATTTACAGTTTTGTATATTGTTCATTTCAGATTCCTAACTCTAAACTTACTGTGGTAAGTATTGCTTCTATAATTCCTGAAATGATCAGAAATTCTTTGATATTTGCGCTTCATCCAATATCTTTTCATGGAAATATTATTCTGAGCATTCTTGATAAGTTTTAACCTTTTTATGCCAGAGTACTATTCATGGGGTACTATTCCTGAAGTACTATTCACAGGGTACTATTCACTCGAGTACTATTCATCCGGGCACTATTCATAACAAAAATTGATTTCTTTTAGGTCCAAATCATTTTTGATACAATATTATTCTTGAATTTTACTCCACAAAGCAGTATCATGTTGACAATTTGGACATTATGGAATTCTGGATAAATTGAATTATAAATCTTTAAAATTTATCCTTTGTTTTCTTTTAATTGAATTTTTATATCATTGTCATCATCCTCATGTTTATATTATGATGAAAGTCATCTTTGGCTTACGTGAATAGATGGACTGTTGATTGGTATGATTATGACTAGGAATCATTCGATATAATCATGACCTGTAATGTTACAAATAATGTGGCAAAAGTCCTCATTGTCCCGTAGTGCATTGATGGACAGTTGTTGAGATGAACATAACCATTGGTGATAATAATGAATATCCTTGGCCCGTTGTATATGGATAATTCAGTGATATGGATTATTTATTACGCCGAGTCTAAACGATAAAATTGGTAATAACTTTAAATCATAGAAGATAGTAGATATCATGCTCTACTTGACTCTTCTAATGGATTGCTTGTTCCATTGTAGTTAAACTTAATGTCTATTGTATTTTATCAGTTTAACACTGTTAAAGGCTAACGATAATTTATTCTACATTATCTTAGTCATAATATTTCTTACTGGGCTAGTTGAGCTCCCCCCTTGCTTTCATTGTTCTCTTCAGGAAATGAGAATATAGTTGGGACTAGTCGGGGAACGGAGTGACGGTCCAGATGTTTGCATTAGTAGTCATCACTATTCTATGAAATAGTGTGATAATAAATGTTTGACGACTTATTTTGAGTTTGAATACTGTCTAGAAGACAATATTTGTATTAAAACTCACAGTTCATGATGTATATTTAAGTTTGTATTTGTATTTTGTACCATGTATTTGGCGACTCAGAATGGGTGGTGTAGTCACAGTTGGTATCAAAGCTTAGGGATATTGTAAGACCCCAACTTTTATGAATAAAGAATAATTTTCTCGAAATATATTTTTGAATATTATGGTGTGAATTTGATATAATGTTATAGTTGTGGGTAATATTTATAAATTTTGCAAAGTAAGCAAGTGGTTATATAATATTCAATTGGTCGGGGAATATTCGTTTAAACAGGGAATATTCGTATGACGACACAATCATTGGTGGACCCCACAACGGAAGTATTGTCGTAGTAAGAAAACGACATAATTATTTTTTTATAAAAATAACGGCGGAAGTGTTACCGTTAAAACTGTTGAACTATCCGGTAGTAAAAGTACAGTACTACACGTGGTTGCATAGTATCACACGGTATTGGTTATTGTCGCTTACGTGAGAAGTCACTCAGTTATACTCAATTATTGCTATAGTAATTGCTGCATCATATCTCTCATATTATTGATTGAATTATTGTCACAGTAACATTTGCATAATATGATATATTATTAAATCAATATCTGAGACGACAAAGTTATTCATATTATTAAATTGCAATATTGACAATGTCTAGAAGTTCTGTCAAGGAGAGGTTTGGTCACCTAATTGCGCGCCAATAAGGAGAAATCCTTATCGGAAAGCCCCCTCTTTCCTGAGAACGACCTGGTTGTTAAATATTGTGAGTTATAATATTAATGATGAATAAGTTCGTGTTGATTAAAGATGAAATTGATAGTTCCATTGTGTTGGAATTATTAGTGTTAGTGGAAATCGACATTTATTTCAATAATAATTGATGTCTAGAGGTTTTATTGACCAATCGGGTAATTAATCGGATAAATGAGGAATTAATTGCTATTAATTCACATGATTATAACTATTTGTTCACATGTGTGTACTATTGATTCACATTCTTGTACTACTAGGGGAGGTGGTGCAAGATTGATAATACTTGCATGACTAAGTTAAAAATAGAGGTATAGATGGAGGTACTATACTGTACTTTGTATTTTCACATGTCTAGAAATATTGATTCACATGATTTACTATTAGGGGAGGTGGTGAAAGTTTGATAATACTTGCAGGACTAAATTAAAAATAAAGTTAAAGAGGAAGGTATTATTCTGTAATATTTCGAGCCCTAAAACGTGCAATTATCAAAACTATATTTTCCTATAAATAGAAGCTCATTTTTCCTTCATTTCTTACCAATTCACTAAATCTATAGAGCAATTATTATAGAGAGAAATTATAGAGAGAAAGAAGAAGAGAAGTCTCTTGCTCACTATTCCAAAGATCCAATTTTTTCTAGGTAAGGGGTATTATTCTTTCGTATTCATGAAGAGAGTTATTTTCTTTCAATACTGTAAGGGTTGTTATTCCATTCTTTATTATTATGTTGGAATAACTTTTGTTTATCTGGTACCGCATACATGGTGAAATTCTTCCATTATTCCATTCTTTACTATTATGTTGGAATAACTTTGTATGTGCGGCCTATCGCATGCCGTGTGAATTCATTGTTATTCAATTCTTATTATTCTGTTAGAATATCCTCATGCATGCGGATTACACATGACCTCGGTTCCATTCTTTATTATTACGCTGGAATATCCCGTGCATGCGATTATTGCATGACCGGTTCCATTCTTTATTATTACATTTGGGAATAACCTATCTGCAAAGGTCTATCGCATGCCTAGTGAATTCTTCATATTCCATTCTTTATTATTCATTTGGAATAACTTGCCTATGTGGATTACTGCGCATGCATGGTGAATGATCCTTCGTATTCATTCCTTATTAAATTGTGGAAATGATCTCATCTACGTGGATTACCGCATAGCGGCGAAAATCCATTTGCGCTTCATATATTCTATTATACTCAAATGGTTAAAGTTTTGGCTTCTATACTCCATGAAATTAGTAGAATATCCCGGATATTTAAGCTTCATCCAATATCTTTTCATGAAAATATTCTTCTGAGCATTCTTGAATTTTACTCCACAAAGCAGTATCATGTTGACAATTTGGACGTTATTGATTTCTGGATAAATTAAATTATAAATCTTTAAATTTTATCCTTGAACTTGTTTTATTGAATTATTATGTCATTGTCATCATCCTCATGCTTACATTGTGATGAAAGTCATCTTTGGCTTACGTGCATAGATGGACTTGGTATGATTATGACCAGGGATTAATCGGTATAATCATGACCGTAATGTGACGAATGATGTAGTGAAAGTCCTCAGTGGCCTGTAGTGCATTAATGGACAGTTTTTGGTATGATTATGACCAGGGATTATTCGGTATAGTCATGACCATTGATGATTTAATGAATATCCTTGGCCCGTAGTGTAGGGAAGATTCGATGATATGGTTTATTTATTAAGATGAGTCTCAGCGATAAAAATTGATGAAAACATTTTAAATCATAGAAGATAGTAGATATCATGCTCTACTTGACTCTTCTAATAGATTGCTTATTCCGCTGCAGTTAAACTTGATGTCTATTGTATTTTATCAGTTTAACATTGTTGAAGGCTAATGATAATTTATTCTGCATTATCTTAGTCATAATATTTCTTACTGGGCTAGTTGAGCTCACCCTTTCTTTCACTGTTCTCTTCAGGAAATGAGAATATAGCTGGGACGAGTCGGGGAACGGAGTGACGGTCCAGATGATAGCATTAGTAGTCCTCACTATTCTGTTAAATAGTGTGACAATAAATGTAATGAGGACTCCTTTGAGTGTGGATATTGTCTAGATGACAATATTCTTATTAAAACTCTTAGTTTATGTTTTGTCGTATTTTACACGACAGTTGTTATTAAGTTGTGTTTGAATTTTGTACCATGTATTTGGCGACTCAAGATGGGTTATGTATACCTATTTTGGGGGAGTCACAGATATGATCTCTGGCTAAGATGTGAGACTAGAACTAGGGGGGAGAGACGGGTAATTCCTTCGCTAGTATGACCTACCTAAGTTTATTTGTTATTTAATTGGTGGGTCGAGTTAGAGAATAAACATGTGAATGATATTCCTATTTATATATGATTTGATTATGATATATATGATGAATGATTATGCAAGTATGCTTGCATTAAAAAAGTCAGAAAGTCCTCTAATAGATTATAGAAACATATGTACAAGGACTTAGAATGAATTGATCAAATATGTTAGGTTGATCCTACATAAGCAAAATATTCCTATTTACATATGATTTGATTATGTAAAGTCCTTAAAAAGAAATGATGTACAAGGACTATAAACATAGATAGATCAAGCATGTTAGGGTGATCAATGATGTAATAGATAGCAAAAGCTTTCTGATCATCGAAAAAAGAAATGCACTGTAAATCGTAGTCCGCCAGAGAGTCAAGGATAACTCGAGAGCTATCGAGGCGTAATCGTAGTCCGCAAGATAACTCAAGAGATCTCGAGTTTCGAGACTCGCCAGAGAGAGAGAGGAAGGATCATAGTAGTGTCGAGTAAAGCTTCCTCGAGCCGTAGTCCGCCGAGGAAGTCATGTTCAAAATCGTAGAGACAACGCCACCAACGAGCCGATCGAGCATCCGCCAAAGCCAAGTTAAGAATTGTAGACTACACTTGGAGTCATAGAGTCTACTAATGTCAAAGTCAATTCAAGAATCATAGACTACACTCAGAGTCGTAGAGTCTATTGATCGTATCAAAGGCAGAGATCGTAGTCGAGCAAGATCAGATGAAGAACAAGCACAATGACAGAAATCGTAGTGTCAAGATCTCGATCTCGAGTCATAGTGTTCTGCATACAAAAAAAGTCAATCGTAGAGTGCAGAGCTAAGACCTCAATAGATGTGCTCACAAAGCCAAGGAAGAATCGTAGAGCAAACACGATTCTCAAAACAATTGAGCACTCCTGCATATCCAAAGGAATGAAGCCTCTGGTTGATACTCAAAAAGATACATCTCACCTAAAGGAAGCCAAGAGAGCACTCAACGAATGGCATGCAAGCTAATAGAAGATCTAAGCATCAACCCAATCAACATCCCATTGAGAGTTGTGAAGCCATTCAAGATGAAGTCTTCCACAAGATGATCATAAGAAGACTTCAATAAGAGTGACAAGGAAAGTCAAAGATATGCGTAGAATCATTGCAGTGGAAAGATGACAACGATCTTGGAAGTAACCAGGATCGTAGTGTTTGCCAAACGAAGAAGGAACTGATGGAGTATATACAAAGATATTGGTCAGCCTCCGAAGAACAAGGCTAAAATGATTAAGCATTGGGTCACCCATTGATGATAAGTGAACGGGAGATCACAAGGAGAAAGCGAAATGGACACGCCACAAATCAAGAAGTGTCTTGTTATTCGGCGGGCCGAGCAAGGAGTCAAGCCATCAAGATCTCGAGAACAAATGAGGCAAACAAGTGTTGAAGCATCGCACGAAAAGAAAGAAAGAGTTGTTCTTCACTAGAGATCAAGTGAACACTCTTCAAGATCGTAGTGTTGACTTTACATGTCAATAAACATCACCAATAAGACACTACGATCGTGTCCAAGAAGAAGTGCATCGTAATCGTAGAGTTCGAACAACCGAGGATCAAGCATTGGCAACCGCTCAATCAAGGTCGCATTCGGACAAAAGCTTATTGAGAGCATCGATGCAAGGACAACCTCTGATCAAGAAATCAGAAAGAGGAAATAAATTCGTCGACCTGCACGAGACATCAAAGTAACACATCTGACGAGGTAGGTGAAATAAAGAGACTCGCAGTGTCGTAAAAGTCGTAAAAAGATGTCATGTCACATCTCGCAAATTCGCACTAAATAACTCGAGATCTGTGAAGCAATTTGAATAGCTTTCAACGGCTACCTTCCAATGGGAAGATTGGGAAGTAGTATAAATCAACAAAGCTTCAAAGATCAAGAGTTGTTGATGATGAACGCTATGTTGCGTAATCGTTGAGTTGTTGAATGCTATTGTTGACTCTACGAGTTCCACCAAAGATCAATGTAACAAGTCTCAAAGATAAAGAGACTACCAAGGTGGAAGTGAAGCAGCTTTGAAGAAGGACTTAAACGGATTAGAGCTTCACTCAACAAAGATGAGAATGCCATTGAAGATGGCAGCCAAGCTGAGAGCCGAGAAGGCCAAAGAGATAGCATTTAGAAAAGTGGCAGAGTACAAAGAAGATCAGGAGAGCCACTCTACGAATCACCATGAACCTAAAGCTGAAATTGAACAAGTGCAGAACCATGTCTGCAAAACATTCAAGAAGGGTTCAGGGATTGCTAAGTCCCAAAAGAAGTCTACCAAAAGTTCAGGGACTTAGCAAATCCAGATGGTGATGGTGCACAACTGACATCAGATGAAGATGAGCAGAAAAGAGTAAAGATCAGCTGCACCAAAGAAGATGTAGTCCAAACTCAAAGAAGAATGCAAAGAGGACCACACCAAGCTGCTAAGTACAAAAGATGTTCAGAGCTTAATGACATCTTAGCAAAGCCAACACCAACAACAACAACAACACAACAACAAACAACAAGAAGCTGTGGCCGAGGGTCCTTGTCCCGAGGGACTAAATGAAGTTTCCAAGCTCTGTTGGGCTTGAAGAGTTCCTAGGGAACTAGAGAAGTTCCAAGGTGTTGGGCCTTGAAGAGTTCTTAGTGAATCAAGTCCCAAGGTCACCGCCTCAAGGAATCTTAGTGATTCGTGGTGTTGCCTTCCTTAGTGGAAATCATGCTAGTTGAAAGCGTAAGAGTGGATTAGAGCTTGAGTCTCTAACCACTTAAAACCCTTGTGTCTTTTACTTTATGTCATTTACATTATGTACATTAACTACTATAACTCTATGTGTATAACTTAACCGCTTACTACCGAATTAACTATAAGAACAATGTATGTCTGATTATGAATATATCAATGAAGGGGATCTTTTACTTATTCTGTTGTGCTTGAAAAGATTCTTATGTTTGTCATATGCTAATTCATGAGCAATACAAAATAAATGAGAAAAGGATTTTAAATGAAAAAAGATCTATTCAACCCCCTCCCTTCTAGATCTATATTGTGCCTACTGGGAACTAACAATTGTTATTAGAATGGGTTCTCATGCTATATTCAAAAGCTAATCGCTTTGAGTCTGATCCTAGGCACAAACATTGTTCTAAACTTAGTTTAATAGTAAGTCACTCGTTATATGCAGATGAGCTCACATGTTGGAAATATTGTGTACAGGTAAATGTGCATATATACCTGAAGCTGCTCAAATTGGTCCATATTCTTGATTACCATATCAACAAGACCAATCCTTGCTCACGGTCAATCTTGCAGTCTGAAGACTAGGCTAGAAAGCTCAAGAGACATCAATAGAAAAGAATCAAACATCCACCACCTTTAAAAAAGATGAAAAGGCCATACATGCTAAGTAATGCTTATCCGCAGAAGAAAGAAGAACTTCTCAAACATGTGTCCGCCAACTCATCAATGGATGTAAACCCTATGAACTCAAGGATGTCAAAGAACTAAAGATGCTGATATTCTCTTAGCTTGCATCTTCAAGACCACAACTAATTGATTGAAGGTCAACTGGAGCAACTAGTCGTCGTGAGAAATTGAGAAACTATGCACATCAATGCCTAAACTCAAGATATCTTAGATAAATAATCATTAAAAAACCGACAAAAAAAAGGTACGGTTCCTCATATAAATATATACATCATGATTGCACCTTCTTATGAACTATAATAGTATTCTTTCAAGGAATCATAATCTGCCTAAAAAAGGTGAAGAGAGAAAGTTCACTGAGGGTGGAAACTCAAATGCCTATAAACTTTCTCTCCATCCAAGTTTTAGGTTGAAGATGACATCTTGAAAGAAATCTAAAATGGGTCATAATAGCATCACATGTTAAAATAATTTCATCAGAAGTAATCTTTGTTGATGGGTTAGTACGTATGAACAACATATGGTCTAAGTGTTTAATAACACACAGAGTATGATCAGTTCTACTAGAGCATCTTGAAGATTCGTAGAAACTGATCACCTCCATGAATCAACCAGATACAAATAAATCATAGAGTTGATTCTCACTCTGTGAACATTTAAATCCTATGAACATAACCTAGCAAATGATGAAACCATCACATAAAGAGTGTGTTTTATTAAAACAACAAATCTTACACACACTCATCATCATGCATCTCAAAATGCATTATCTAAATTAGTTACATGCATGAATATGACTGTTGGTGATAAATATAATGATTATCCAAATATATGAGGAACAGGGGTTTAGAAAACTAACCTAGCAGGACCCATCTAACCATGGGTACCAAGAATAGAAATTTATCACCTGCAGGTACTTGGTCTATCTGACCACACTAAGGAATGCTAAAGCAAAAGACTTCAGTCAAGAAGAGTCAACCAGCAGAAGGCTTAGGACTGTTCAGAAATAATTCTGATAAAACTCCTATATGTCAAAGCCTGATCCTTGAAGACCTGCTGAGCTAATCTAAATGAAGCTCAAATGGCTGCTAACCTTTATATGAAAGTAGGCCACTCAACCAAAGATGAAAAAGGGTCTTAGATGCTCAAGCATGAAAAGCTTGTCCTCAAGAAAGCTCACATCAGAGGATCATCAAGCGTCAAACATAAGGAACTCATTATGGGAGCAGAACTCCACAAGTACAAGCTGACAAGGAAAACTACGTTCATAGTGCTGTCACAATATCGTAGAATGATCAACCCTGAAGATAATAATTTCTACGTTATAAGAAGATTTAATGACTTCAGGCAGAAAGAGATATGCAGAGATGCTTCCTAATGTACATGAAGAAAAAGGAATCACACCTCACTGAAAAGACAACATCAACCATGGGGGAGCAGTGATCTGTTCAGGAACAACAACACTGAAATATTCTATGAAGCAATGTACCAGCTACAGAGTCCCAAAACTTTGTAGCTGATGAAACAAATGAAGATCCATAGTCAGTATGAATGTCTCAAAACATACTACTGATAACCTATTTTCCACCCAACTTAAAATTGTGGAGTGCCTACGATCAAACATCTGATTGTAGTGTAAGAGCATGAGGACACCACAATAACAACAAATGCAATTGTCTAAAGTTGGTAAAGGACCTCCCCACTAGAAAATGTCAAATTAGATATCAGTGCAAACTACTCCTAAAGTACTTCATCTGGAAAGTACCTCAGGGACAAACCTGACCCTTAGCTCACTCTAAGAGGTTGGCCCTTCCTGAGCTACCTTAACCCAGAAGAATTGCTTGATCAAATTCATCTCAAGAACCAAGACAGTCAACGATCGCAGAGTAGAGGTTGAGAGAACTCAACGATCGTGATGTAACCTCAACGATCGTGGTACAACCTTAGCGATCGTAGAAACAGACTCGACGATCGTAGTCTTACAGGAGGCTACTCTTAACTAATGAGGAGCTTGGAAAAATATGATAATTTCTCAACCATTCAGATTATGAGGAGATAAGTTCGAATGCTAGTTGGAAAGATGTCTTGCTAAAGAGAAGTGCCCAAGGCTTTATAAAGCACATCAGTGGCTGAACCATGCGGGTTCAAAATGAGAAGTAATGCCAAAAACCATCCACTGCAACATCTCTCAAAAGTTGATCGTTGAATCAACAAAGGAAAATGTAGAGTCCATAGCTACCTTATCATGCAACTCTACGAACTCAAGATGTCAACGGTCAATCCACGTCAATTAAACGTCTACTTCTCTAAAAGAGACATCTAACTGAAAAGTTAATGGGGAGTTACAGCTCGTTACTGGGCATCGTGCAACCAATGGCTAGTTGACACATCACAGCGTATGCAGAGTTAGAAGGAACTGCCATAAAGACAAATTCAAAATTTGCAAACAATTACCTGGAGCTATCGAACCTCTTTCCCTCCCATTTTCAAACCCTAGAATCCTCTTCAAAACTTAAATCAATTAAACCTCAAGTACCCAAAATCACAATCAGCTATCTCTCAAAAACCTCTCCGAATCATAAGCCCTCATCTCTCGAACCTCTCAAATGGCAGAATAGCGGTCATAACTAGAATCCAACTCGGCTTCACAAAGTTTGAAAAATCAGAGACGAAGTTCAAGGACATACTTGAGCTCGTGAAGAAAGCTGGGTTCTCTGAGTGCTTGGAGGCCGACACTCCAGTCTATACGAAGCTAGTGAAGCAGTTCTACTCAAATGCTTCAACGAGTCTTGGGCTACTGACCACTAAAGTGAAAGGATCTAGTCTGAAGATAAGAGCATCAGACATCAATCAATGTCTAGGGTTTCCCAATCAAGGTCTGATAAACCTGGATGAAGTCGATGTTGAAGAAGGCAAGAGACTAATGCGGTACCAAAGAAACCCTAGCCTGAAGGATATGAAGAAGAAGGAGTTTCCTGAGGAATTCGAGTTCCTTGCTAAGATAGTGGGAAAATGTATACTATGCAAGGATACTGCACATGACACTATACTTGACCAGCAATTGAAGATTATGTCTGCGATAGTTCTGAAGAAGTAAATCAATTTTGGAGCCATCCTGTTCGATCAAATCTCCAAATGGATAGAAAAGGCTGAGTCGAAAAAGTCTACAGAGAAACCACTTACAAAAGTATTTCATGGAAGATTGCTAAGTATTGTGATGAAGAAAAAGCTGGGAAACAAGATCAAGGATGATGAGGGAGAACCTCTGAATGTTCACAAAGTAATGTCTCCACAACTATTTATAAATTGGAAGAAAAATCCTAAGGAAAACAGGAGGCTAACACAAACTGAAAGCAGCAGAAAAGTCTCTGCAAAGAAGAGAAAGGCAAGGGAGGAAGTAAGCTCTGAGTCTGATGACTCTACATCAGTTGCTGCCACACCAGCAAAGAAGAAGTCTAAGAATGTAAAGAATGCAAAGGCTTCGTCAAGCTATGTCTCCACTGAGAAAAAGAAACAAGAAGCAGAAGAAAAAACCAAAGATCAACTCATTTGAAAACCCAAAAAAGAAGAAGAAGCAACAGACTGCTTCAAGAGCCTTCAAGAAAGAAAGCTAAGGTGGTAAACAAACTAGCCCCAGTTCCCCAGGAAAGTTCATCCAACAAAGAAGAACATGAAGAGTCTGAAGATGGGAAGGGAACTGAAAGTTCAAAGATTGAACCCTCAAGGAGTAAGTTCAACAAAGAAGAAGAAGTTGAATCTATGGAAGAAAGAGCCAAGGTTGATGATGAAGAAAAGGAATGTGCAAGTCCTGTGAGTAACTCTCAGAGCATTTACTCTGATGATAAAGAAAAGCTATAAGATGACCCAACTACATCTCCAAATGCAAATGCTCCAACAAGCCCAAATAATGGGTCAAATAATGGTGATTCTGAAGAAGAAGGACATGCTCCTGCAAATGCTGAGAGTCAAGGAAGCTTGCCTGATGACTCAAAGGCCTCAGAGTCTGAAGAAGAAGAAGAGTCTGATTCTCCTATAGCTGAACCTCCAAGGAGAAGGAAGAGCTACAGATTAATTTCTAAATTTGCCTCCAAAAAGAAAATTGATAACTCTACTGACGTCATTGAATTAAGTGATGAGGAATATGAATGACAGAAAGAAAGTGCTAAAGATGAGACTAGCATTGAAGAAGATTATTCCAAGGAAGATGTTGTTAAAGAAGGTTCTGAAAATGAAAATCTACAAGAAGACTTCACTGATGAATCATGAAGAAGGAGTCAACAAGATTCGTGCTCAAAAAGGGAAGAAATGGAGAAAGATTTTGATTCTGCACATCAAGAATCAGAGGAACTGGAATACTATCATGTTCTCTCTCCAGCCAAAATTAGCAGAAGAATAGTAGTGGAAGTCTTTGATGAACCACCAGCTGAACCAGCAACAAGATAGATAAATCATGGAAATGAACAACTTTGAGTTATAAGAATGACCACAGATGAAGTGCTTCATAATTGGAAAAATATGGAATTAGATTGCTCAACGATACTCTATAACTCTGAAGATCTTCTGATGAGATGGTTTTTCCCATGGATGCCATGGTTAAAGTCACATACTGATAAAGATGAGAGATACTTCAGCTGGTGCTACTCTCAGTTTCCAAATTTGGAACTTGTGTCACAAAACTTCCCAAGGATAAAGAAGTTTGCAACCATGATGATCAATGACCATCCCCATTACAAAGTCTATCGACATGCTGGCAATCACTATATTCCCTACGATCGTAGAGTGAACTCTGAAGGCAAAAGGCTTATCACCAAGGAGATAATCATAGAGTCTGTTCACTCTACCACTGATAGTGTTCATGTCCAAAAAGAGAAGCCTTCATCTGCTCAAGCACTATTGCCCAACATCCCTTCATCTTCCAATATCGATTGGTACTCAACAATTTTTTAGATTGTCAACAATTTTGAAAATCTGTCCAAGGATGAAAATCGTAGAGTCCAAGCTAGTGTTCAACAAGAAGTTGCCAAACCAGATGACCAAATTCCTATGGAGCAGGAGTTGTTGAGGAATTCTGCTGAACTGGTTGAGAAGACATCTCTAATCAATGAAGAGTCAAAGATGTTGACAAAGAATGTAAGATAACCCGCTTAAGATGTAATCCAAGTCACTATGGCGATGTATCTCTCAAAATCAAAGAGAGAGATCACATCTATCTCAAGGCTATAAATGATCAAAAGATGAAGCTCTACGAGCACGTAAGGCAAATGAAGAACAACTCAAGTCCTCTTTGACCAAGATTGACAACATGAATCATCTCTTTCTCTGCATGCAACTTGAGTTAAGTCAACAAGAACTCAAGATTAAAGTCGCTAACTCCTCCTATCAAATGGAGCAACTAATGTCCAACATGGAACAACTCTCCCAAATGATTAATGACAAAAAGGGGGAGAAAAGAGGCATAGAAAAGAGGCAGAGTAAGAGGCATTCAAGAAAGAAAAGGAGAGCGAGAAGAAAAGAAGACAAGAAGACAAAGAAGAAGAAGAAGAAGAAGAAGAAGTGGGTTATCATCCGAGGGGGAGCCAAAAGATGATGAGCCTATATTTGCAAAAGGGAGAGGGGAGCAAACAAGAAAATGAAGTCGACGTCCGCAGAAGAGAAAAAAAAATAAATGAAGTCAACATCCCAAAGAAGAGAAATCAAACAGATGATATATCAATCAATAGACATCCTAGAAGCATACAGGAGCCAAAGAGGTACATCTCTAACTAGTTAGGTATGTTCTGATCCGTGGATGTAAAATGTCATAGTGTATTAAAATTTCACATCATTATAAATGACATTCATGATTATCTGCTTTTAGAAATACAAATAGCTCACTCAGATATATAAGATTCATTCATAACATGCATATGCACTTATTGTTTTTGTCATAATCAAATAGGGGAGATTGTTAGAATAAGCATGTGAATGATATTCCTATTTACATATGATTTGATTATGATATATATGAATGAATATGCAAGTATGCTTGCATTAAGAAAAGTTTAAAGTCCTTTGATAGATTATAGAAACATATGTACAAGGACTTAGAATGAATTGATCAAATATGTTAGTTGATCCTACATAAGCAAAACAACTTTGTAAAGTTCTTAAAAAGAAATGATGTACAAGGACTATAAACATAGATAGATCAAACATGTTAAGTTGATCGAATGATGTAATAGATAGGCTTGTCGATATCGTCGAGCACCGCACTGTAAATCATAGTCTCCAGAGAGTTCAAGGATAACTCGAGAGCTATCGAGGCGTAATCATAGTCTGCAAGATAGTAGATCTCGGAGTTCGTAGACTTCCAAGAGAGACGAGGAAGGATCGTAGTGTGTCGAGTAAAGCTTCTTCGGAGCCGTAGTCTGCTGAGGAAGTCATGTTCAGAATCTTAGAGACAGCCTGCCTACGAACCGACCGAGCATCTACCGAAGCCAAGTCAAGAATCATAGACTACACTCAGAGTCATAGAGTCTACTAATGTCAAAGCCAAGTCAAGAATCGTAGACTACACTCAGAGTCGTAGAGTCTATTGATCGTATCAAAGGCAGAGATCGTAGTCGAGCAAGATCAGATGAAGACAACAAGCACAATGACAGAAATCGTAGTGTCAAGATCTGATCTCAGAGTCATAGTGTTTGCACAAAGCTGAATCGTAGAGTGCAGAGCTAAGACCTCAATAGATGTGCTCACAAAGCCAAGGAAGAATCGTAGAGCAAACACGATTCAAAACAATTGAGCACTCCCAGAATATCCAAAGGAATGAAGCCTCTGGTTGGTACTGTAAAGATACATCTCACCTAAAGGAAGCCAAAGAGCACTCAACGAATGGCATGCAAGCTAATAGAAGATCTAAGCATCAACCCAATCAGCATCCAGATTGAGTTGTGAAGCCATTCAAGATGAAGTCTTCCACAAGATGATCATAAGAAGACTTCATGAGTCGATCGAGGAAAGTCAAAGATATGTAGATGAGCTATCAAGTGGAAAGATGACAATGATCTTGGAAGTAACCAGATCGTAGTGTTTGCCAAACGAAGAAGGAACCGATGGAGTATATACAAAGATACTTGGTCACCTCAAGAACAAGGCTAAAGTGATTAAGCATTGGGTCACCCATTGATGATAAGTGAATGGGAGATCACAAGGAGAAAGCGAAATGGACACGCCACAAATCAAGTGTCTTGTTATTCGGAGGGGCCGAGAGCAAGGAGTCAAGCCATCAATGTCGAGAACAATTGAGGCAAATAAAAAGTGTTAAAGCATCGCACAAAAGAAGGAAGAGTTGTTCTTCACTAGAGATCAAGTGAACACTCTTCAAGATCGTAGTGTTGACTCTACATGTCAATAAGCATCAATCAATAAGACACTACGGTCAGGTCCAAGAAGAAGTGCATCAGAATCTTAGAGTTCGAACAACCGAGGATTGAAGCATTAGCAACGGTTCAATCAAGGGTTGGCATTCGAACAAAAGCTTATTAAGAGCATCGATGCAAGGACAACCTCTCGATCAAGAAATCAAAAGGGAAATAAAGTCATCGACCTTCCCCGAGACATCAAAGTAATAATATCCGACGAGGTAGGTGAAACAATAGATCGCAGTGTCGAGAAAAGTCGAAAAAAGATGTCATGTCACATCTGCAATCACACCAAATAACTCGAGATCTGTGAAGAAATTTGAATAGCTTTCAATGGCTACCTTCCAACGGGAAGATGGGGAAATAGTATAAATTAACAAAGCTTCAAAGATCAAGAGTTGCTAATAACTGCTATGTTGCAGAATCGTTAAGTTGTTGAATGCTACTGTTGACTCTACGAGTTCCACCAAAGATCAACAGAACAAGTCTCAGTGATAGTGAGACTACCAAAGTGGAAGTGAAGCAGCTTTGAAGAAGGACTTAAAAGGATTAGAGCTTCACTCAACAAAGATGAGAATGCCATTGAAGATGGCAAATAAGTGAGAGAGCCGAAGGCCAAAGAGATAGCATTTAGAAAAGTGGCGAGTAAAAAGAAGATCGGAGAGCACTCTACGAATCACCATGAACCTAAAGCTAAAAAGCTAAACAAGTGCGAACCATGTCTCAGAAAACATTCAAGAAGGGTTCAGGATTGCTAAGTGCCGTAAGAAGTCTCACCAAAAGCTCGGGGACTTAGTAAATCCAGATGGTGATGGTGCACAACTGACATCAGATGAAGATGAGCAAAAAAGAGTAAAGATCAGCTGCACCAAAGAAGATGTGGTCCATACTCAAAGCAGAATGCAAAGAGGACCACACCAAGTCGCTAAGTACAAAAGATGTTCGAGCTTAATGACATCTTAGCAAACTTCAAAGACCAACCACCACCACAACAACAACTACAACAACAAAGCCGGGGCTGAGGGGTCCTTGTTCTCTGGGACTAAATGAATTTCCAAGCTCTTTGGGCTTGAAGAGTTCCTAGGGAACTAGAGAAGTTCCAAGGTCACTGGCTTTGAAGAGTTCTTAGTGAATCAAGTCCCAAGGTCACCGGCCTTGAAGGAATCTTAGTGATTTAGGTGTGCCCTTCCTTAGTGGAAATCTCGCTAGTTGAAAGTAGAAGAGTGGATTAGAGCTTGAGTCTCCTCGAACCACTTAAAACCCCTTATGTCTTTACTTTATGTCATTTACATTATGTACATTAATTGCTATGTATGTTTTATAATCCTACTACTATATCAATTAACTCTTTTACTTAGAACAATATATGTTTGTATGATTATGAATATATCAATGAAGGGATCTTTTACTTATTCCGCCATCGTGCTTGAAAAAGATTTTTTGATGTTTGTCATATGCTAATTCATGAGCAATATAAAATAAATGAGAAAAGTATTTAAAATTAAAAAAATCTATTCAACAACCTTTAAGGAAGGAGAACGACCGCCATGGTCGTATGTTACAAATGCGCGAGGGGAGGACACATCGGTCAAACTGTATACGCAAAGGCGGTCAAAGCATGTTATAATTGTTGAAGGGAAGGTCACCTAGCTCGATTTTGTCGTGTAGTGAAGTCAAGTCCAGCTGGGATGGTGACGCCAAAGGATGTCCCAGACAAGTCAAAATCGGTAGTTTAAGAGAGAGCATTTTTTTTGTGACGAGGAACCCGAACGAAGTTATCATGGGTAAGCTAATCATAAACTCTTGTGATGTCTATACCTTATTTAATACCGGTTTTACCCATTCTTTTATTTCTCCAACTTGTGCTCAACGTTTAAATTTAACTCTGGAGAAATTAGACTTTGATTTATCTGTTAAAACTTCATTGGGAGAAATCTTCGTTACCTCCACTATTTATAAATCTTGTTTGATTCAAATCGGCAACTGCACATTACTTGTCGATCTTATCTCTTTGAAAATACTTGCATTCGATCTGATTTTAGGGATTGATTGGTTAACCACTCATCATGCTAAAATTGATTATTTTTGTAAGGTTGTTAGCTTTCATATTCCTAACCAACCTATTATGCGAATTCAAGCAACCAAACCATTAAAGTCAATCACTATCATCTTAAGCCATAAAGCTATTCGTTTATTGAAAAACGGATGTCAAGCTTTCTTAGCTCATGTCACATATTTAAACAAAAATACGTCAGTCTTGAATGATATTTCTATTATTAATAAATTTCCTGATGTATTCCCTGAAAAATTTCCTAGCCTACCCCAGAGCGTGAAATCGAATTTTGTATCGACCTTGAACCTGATACAAAACCTTCAAATATTTTTTCACCTAAAACGAACGCATTATACGCCAAAGACGTTGGCTCGAGATATTGAAAGATTACGTACAACCATACCATTCAATTCCATCTTGGAAAAGCGAACGTAGTAGCTAACGCATTGAGTAGAAGATCTTATACGGGTACGAGTGTGATATTGTCAACGCAGATGCCCATTTTGTATGACTTACAAAGGATGAAGATATAGATAAAGACTCTAGGGACCCACGTGATGATGACAAATATACGAGTAGAACCGACTTTAATCGATAAAGTTAAAGCCGTTCAAGCTACAGACTCAGAGTCGATGAATGTGAAGAAGAAGGTTCAAGAGGGCGTTATTCTAGAAGAAAGAATCAATGAAGAGAAGAAATCTCAAACCTCGATTTTATTGGCCCATTTGAAATCCTTGACTGAGTAGGAACTGTGGCCTATAGACTCGCTTTACCGCCAAGTATGTCTCGTGTTCATAACATTTTTGACATATCCATGTTACGTAAATATGTGGAAGACCCGAACCACATTATTAAGTTAGAACTGGACGAAATAGCGGAAGATTTAACGTATGAAGAGGTTCCTATTAAAATCTTGGATAAGAAGGAATATATTCTACGCTCCAAGGTTATACCTCAAGTCAAAGTTTTGTGGAGAAACCACGATGTTGAGGAAATGACTTGGGAGTTAGAATCTGAAATGAAACCAAGGTATCCTCACCTCTTCGACATACCAGGTACGTACCCTAATTTCGAGGGTGAAATTTCATAAGGAGGGGAGATTGTAAGACCCCAAATTTTATGAAATAAAAGTATTCAATTTTCAATTTTATAAATGGAAAGTATTCAATTTTATTATAATTATTATTTCATTTAGTAAATGGTTAAATTGATAAAAGGATTAAAGTTAAGGGTGATATGTGAAAATTTTACAAAGTAAAGTAAGTTGTTAAAAAATATTCGTTTCGTTTGGGAATATTCTTTTTGTCGGGGAATATTTGTACGATGACACAATCATTGGTGGACCCCACAACAGAATTATTGTCGAAGTTAGAAAATGACAAAATTATCTTTTTATAAAAATAACGGCGAAAATTTTACCGTTAACTGTTGAAATACCCGGTAATAAAAGTACAGTAATACGCGTGGTTGCATAGTAGCACACGGTATTGATTATTGATGCTTATGTAAGAAGTCACTCAGTTATACTCAATTATTGCTACAGTAATTGCTGCATAATATTTCACGTTATTAATTCAATTATTGTCACAATATCATCTACACAATATTTTATATTATTAAATCAATAATTGAGACGATAAAGTTATTCATATTATTATTTATATTATTGACGATGTCTAGAAAGTTTTGTCAAGGAAAGGGGTTTGGTCACCTAATTGCGCGCCAATAAGGAGAAGTCCTTATCGGAAAGCCCCCTCTTTCCTGGGAATAATCCAGTTGTCAATATTGTGAGTTATAATATTAATAATGAATAATTGTTGAAAGATTAAGAAAATGTATTTATTGAAGATAAAATGATTTGTAGTAAATATTTATTCAATCTTTTATATAAATAAGACGTCTGTTATGAGACGTTTTTATAAATTTGGTTTATTCTATGGGGCCCATATGTGATCATCTAAGAGTCACTTTTGCCAATAGTACTTGCCTTTACCAGACGTCAAACCACTTGCCGTTTCATATTATAGGCGTCAAACCACTTGTCGTTTCATATTACTAGCGTCGAACCCCTTGTCGTTTCACATTATAGGCGTCAAACCACTTGTTGTTTCACATTACAGGCGTCAAACCACTTGTCATTTACATTATAAGCGTCGAACCACTTGTTGTTTCACATTATAGGCGTCAAACCACTTGTTGTTTCACATTATAGACGTCAAACCACTTTTCTTTTCACACCACCAATCGTCAAGCCACTTACCTCTTGCCATTGTAAGGGCTAAGCTAGAAATCTTCTATAAATAGAAGCTTATTTCTTCTTTCATTCTCACCAATTTACTACGACTCACAAGAGAATTCTATAGAGAGAGAATCAGATAGAAAGAAGAAGAGTATTCTATTACTACACTATTGCAGTATCTAATCTCCTACTATGGTAAGGGGTATTGTTTCTTTTGAATTCATGAAGAAAGTTATTTATTTCAATACTCGTTATCGACATCAGGATTTTTGAGTGTCCCTTTTCGTTACTTGTTCTTTGGTGTTCTCATGTTAATGTGAGATTTGTTTGAAAAAATAAGTGAAAAAGGTCTGACATGTATAATGTCGATGATTTGACTTTAAGAGTCGCCAGTTGGTGTATTTAACTGGTTACACCAACACAACCGAAAAGGTTTGCACATTGACCCAGTGTTTTGACACTGCTAGACGGGTCTATGAATCCGAGATTCATTTTGGATATGGGGGCTTGATTATGCGGAGGGAAGGTGTTAGGCACCCCCCGACATCCGTGTTACCACGGTGACCTCCACTCTTCAAAGAAATTGTTATATGAGTGTGTGTGTGTGTGTGTGTGTGTGTGTGGATCAATGTGCAATTATTTGAAAGTAGTGCAAGACCTCGTTCGCACCTATATACACAAGGTTTGAATTTTATAGAAAAATTTAGTTTTAACCAAGATATATCAATGAATTTTTGTAAAAGTGGTTTTTCAAACCCTGTGCTCAATAGGAATTGAGACCTTTTCATACTTCCATTTTATTATTAAATGTTTGGCTTGTTTTCTTTTATTTTTCGAGATGCGAAGCATTCTAGAAAAAATAATATCTGACGATCTTAGAACTCCTCATGGGCATACAAATGCCATCCAAGGAAATTCGAGACCTTTGTAAAATAATGTACAAAGTCAACTACAATTGAAAAATGTCCATCATGGGAACCGAATCTAGATTCGATAAATTGAACACATGATCACATGATTCCTAGGCTCACATGATCTTTTGCAATTTGTATGGAAAGCGATGGCGATTATATATATATATATATAAAAGCTATAAATATATATATACAAACATGATCAACCACCACGAAGCAACTCCATGGGGGATCGGAAATGTAAATATATAAAAGCGGTAAATATATATATATGGACATGATCAACCACCACGAAGTAAACTCGGTGGGGACGAAATGTAAATAAAGTCATAAGCGATCAACTGCCACGAAGTAAACTCCAGGCAGGACGAAATGTAAATAAAGCTGTAAAAGTCCACGAAGTAAACTCCAGGCCGGACAAGAATTTAAATATATATATATGTACAAATATATATATATAAGTAGTAAACGCACCGGATGTGAATCCAGGCTCATCAAATATGTCCGACAACAATTATATATATAAGTATATATATATATATATATAATTAATTAAACGTACCGGATATAAAATTCAGGCTCATCAGACAGATTCTGACCACAATTTATATATATATATATAAAAGCAATTAAACGCTCCAGACCAAAGTCTAGGCTCAATCGAGGCATAACTCGATAATGTTAGTCCATATATGAAATATATACACACATATATATATATAAGTATATATACAGACAGAAATGAAAACCACGGACCGAAGTCCAGGCAAACACACTCACACGACTCTCAACGTGTACAATAGTGTGTGCTAATTTGAGAAGAAGGCTTTATAGAATATGAGAAGGCTTACAGTGGACTACCAAAGTAGACTTCTATGACTTTAAATGGATAATCATTCAGCTCCCGCCGGATAAAAGATAGCTATATGTGAGCTAACTAGTGTTTAGAAGTGAGAAAACACTCAAAAGATGTGTATGCAGAGCAAAATGGACAGGGCTTCCTCACCTTTTTCCCTCCCTCTTCTTCTCAAATGGCTGACCCCAAGGCTTGTATATATATAGAGCGGATGGCCGCAGTACACTGCGCGCCGGTCGTGGTGCATTCGAGCCTCGCGTCTCGCGTCAAATCTCGTGAAATGCGTGCACTCATGCATCGTTGTAATATCCGCTCGAACTTGCGAAACTTTAATCTGAGCATCCGAAAGAGGTATATTTGACCTTCTTCGGACCGCTTGTGTCGAGAGTTACGCAATGACATGGATTAGAGGTTGTATGAAATCAGGAAGAGGGGTTTATGCCAATGGTCTTCAAGCTTCAAATTATATCCAAAGTACTGCCACGCGTAATAGTCACTCGGGATTGTCAATCCTCGGCTCTTGTGGGACATTGTTGGATGTATGTATGTATGAAGTGTTGAGACGACGTGCCATTGTCGAAGGAAACAAGATGATGTTTGACTCCTCGCCGGGGTTATCATCGGTTTGAGTTGAAAGTAGACGTTGCTCAGGGTTACAACGAAGATTGGACTACTTGTTGGTATGCCGCGATATCATCTTGTTTATATGGTAAGATGACGTTGTGACTCCTCATTGGGGTTATTTCCGGTTTAAGCGGAAAGCAGACGTTGCTCAGGGTTACATCTGAGATTAGACTGCTGCTTGTTTGTATGTCTTACTGTCATCTGTGGATGTTCCTGTCTGCCCGTTGTTATCTCCGGGTATGAGGTGTGTGTGCCTCGACAGGATATCTGAGGTTGAAGCTGATTACATATGTTTGAAACAAGCATTTTTGGGTTTATCGCCGGAATTGCAATGGCATCTCTTGGGGCTATCACCAAGGATGGGGTTCTACTCGATGTTATCTCCGGACCGGGCCGAAACATCGTGGTGTTATCGCCGAGGCAGAACTATCCTCTTCGGTGTTGTTGCTGGTCTTTTGATCTGCATATCTCGGGGTTATCTTCGAGATTGGATATGACATTCCCGGTGTGTGTTCCGGGTTTGAGATGAAGTTTCCGGTTTGTGTTCCGGGTTGGAACTGAACTTCCAATAGTATCCGGAATGGATGTAAGTTGTCTTTCAGGGTTATCCCCAAAAGACAAATCTACCCTCCTGCAATGTTAGTAATAGGAGTGCAGAAAATTTCGAGTGTTTACAGATGCCCCTCTTTATTATATTCATGCAATGCAAGGCATGGATAGGATAAAGAATACTAGACACTTGAAATGCAAGCAAGATAAACATGATGCTATATGCAGTAACATAATGCAAATGCGTGTAGAATTCATGAATGATTGTCAGGTAATCCTACTGGGATGACAATCAGTGATGGCTTGGACATGCGATCCAAGTTTCCAAGGATGTTGACATTGGGGCTATCACCAAAGTCTTGAATCCTAGACACTGGCTTATATTCCATAGAGGTACCTCTTATGTGTAAGAGATATGTGGGATAAAGCTCTGTCTATTTGAGGATGTGTATAACATATTCCCTCATTCTGTCGGAGTTACTGCCAATAGTTTGTTGTTATCAGGGTTGCCTGATCTTCACTGATGTGTGTATCACCGGATAAATCCCTGCTAGATACATTGTCAAGGTTGCTTGACCTTCATTGATGTATATGTCAATGGTAGCATTGCATTGTAGCCCCCATCGGGGAAGGTTGTTTCGATGGGTTTACTTGCCATCAGCTGACATTATGTCAAGGCTGCTTGACCTTCATTGATGTGTGTATCAATGGTTGCATTGCATTGTAACCCCCACCGGGGATACGTAGATGCTTGAAAGATGCGCGTTGTGACCCCCTCCGGGGATACGTAGATGTTTGATAGATGCGCGTTGTAACCCCCGCCGGGGATACGTAGATGTTTAATAACTTCGACGTTGTAACCCCCGCCGGGGAGGTTTGATATTTCATGGTTTTGCGTTATAACCCCTGCCGGGGATACGTTAGGGTTGCCTGACACTCATTAACGGCATCGAACCTTTGTGGGGTATTGTCGAGCATGATCTGTGAAAGCTGAGCTCATCGGTGTAGTATACCCTACATTCAGGCAAATACTTTTGAGACGACGGGAGTTTAACTCTGACCGACGAGAAACCAGGATTTTAGGCTATTTCGCTCAATCGTGTAGCACTTTTATTCCTGATTTGGCCTTTTCAGCTTGTGAGACCTCCTTTGCAACTCTAACTGAAGCGAGTCGGAGGTGTGGGACCTAGTAGGAGTGTCGCAGGTGTACCTGCAGGAGCCACAGGTTAGCCTACGGCCAATCGTGCCTATGTATAGGCAACTGGTTCGGGCAACTTTCTTCATATCTGCTGAGTTCGGGCAACTTTCTGCATATTCTCACTTACGCAGTACAAGCGTTCTTCAACATCCGGCAACACATGCATGTATTTTTTCCAATTTTTATGCGTTGGAAAATGACTTATCGCATGAAATGCATTTAGACACATAGTAGTGAATATGCATGCTGATATGACTTGATAAAAAATATTCAACATAGCAAGTGTTAGTATTAAACCATGCTGAACATAATGATGTGAAAAAATTTGACTTTTGAAATAGTCAAATTGGCACCTTTTATTGTCATTTCTTATCTTATATGAGGACAAATGAGTAAAGGTAGACAAGCAAAATAATCCTGGAAATTAGACTACACTTACGGATTTTTCTTGCAATGTGTATTGATGCATGGGATGTATATATTTGTATATAGGTGTGCTCTTTGAATGGCCACCTAGTCATGCCTATGTGCATGTGGATAGTCCCATTTACAAAGGGGCTATGGCAAAATTTTCCCAAAATGTAGGTAGTGGGTAGTCATGCATTTTTAACTCTACTGTAGATGTATGTTAAAGCAATGCATGCATGCATGTAATCATAGAATGCATTTTGAAAAGACTCCAGGTAAGAAATTACCACACCCTTTCTGAGGTGATTTGGAGACTTGCTGTCCAAATATCATGGATCCGGATCAGCCGAGTAGTTCCCACAAGACCACTTCTGGTGTACGAAGGAGGGCTTTTGAAGAGCCTTAGCGCCGTTCTGTTAGACAACCTCGTCGCTTGGTGGAGGCGGTGATACGTCCTATTTGGGTTGAAGTGCCGAATGTCGAGGACAAGGAGGAGGATGCACCGATCGAGGTTCCTGCTCCTGCTGTACATGTTCCCCGTAGGGAATTTCCAGGTATTCAAGTGGCGAACCCAGATCTTCTAGGTGACTTGAGTAGGCATCATCCTTGATATACTGCACGCATAAACGAGGTATGAAGTTAGATCTTTAATCTTCCTTATTTCCTATTGATGAGGAGTCAAGGAGTCTGATGTTGATCTGCATTTAATGTAGGTTCTCGGCTTCACACAGCCTCGAGGGAACTGGTTTAGCATCCACTCTATGTATCAAGCCTTGCATGATGACTACAGAGAGATCGTCTATGGCTGGGGATTTGGGAGGTTCTTCTCCATTCTACCCTGTTGCTGTGACTCAGTCACTCCATTTGCTGGACTGCGAAGTGATGATGATGCCGATGGATTGGCGGTTTATCACAGGTATGGAGTTTGTAGGGGAGCCGGTGCCTTGCACGGCGGATATCACCCATACTACCGTCAGATCCTTGTTGGGAGTTCCGGCGGAGGCGCTCAAGGGCAGGACTGTTTGTACAGGTCCTTTGAGCATAGATGCTATGAGCGGACTTTTGAGTGAGCCCATACCCGATGATGTGAGAGTCAGGGATCACATTCTTCGGCGATTGTTCCTGATGATCATTAGGGGCTGCTTCATAGGAGATAACTCTTATACAGTGTCCTTCGCTTTGATCAGCGCCACTCGACACGTGGATCGTATAGGAGAGTATGATTGGGTTCCTACACCTTTTCCTATTTCCTCAGGGGAATGCGCATGCGATCGCAGGGCTTGACCGAGGCGTGGTAAGGATTTTACCCATTTCTGTTGGTGAGTGTTTCTCTTGTCTTTTCCCATGTATGGGTTAAGAGTGTTGACTGACAACAGATGTTTGCCTTTGTGTTGGCAGTTTTGGGCCTATGAGAGGCTTCCTTGTTTGCGTCCTGTGAGCGTGTTAGGTTTAGACACCTATCCACGAGGATGGAGATGGCATCATTCCATACTGGCGGAGGTCCCTGTTGCTGAGGGTTTCACTCATTGTCGCCTACAGTTGGAGTTATTGACATCCGATGTCATTACATGGATTCCCTACTCTGGAGAGCATTTGGGAGTTGGTTTTAAGGATGGGTACCCGACTGGAGTTGAGTACGTCATTTCCACCCGCAGGATTCCTCTCTTTACAGATGGAGGATGGGAGCTCTATTTAGGAGAGCGTGCTATTAGGAGCACTACGGGAGAGATTCGTATACCGATCTTTCCTCTTGCCAGGCGTTATTGGCCTGTTTCGCAGTCACCCGTCATTGACATCCCATTGATGGGGATTGACGATTTTACATTGTCAGAGGGCCCTTGTCCTCAGGAGATGTTCCAGCATTGGTGGATCCCTCATACAATTGGAGCTCAGACCCGCGCCACATAGTTTATGGGGGATATGGTTCCAGGATCCGTGATGATGACGGATTGGCTAGCCTGTGTCAGAGATCCAACTCATGTGACACAAATTGACAAATTGACTCGGCAGCTGGACCGGTCACATCTTTTCATTCGGCATTTAGGCAGAGATCCTGTAGAGGTAGATACTTTTGATCCTTCCAGCTCTAGCGCTGGTCCCTCAGGTGACCCATATGGTTTTCCCGATGTAGATCCTCCTTTGTATCTTTGACATCCCCGAGATAGAGATCCGATGACTCGGGAGGAGTTACATCAGGGTGGACAGGATCGATGATGTGAACATCGACACTCTTGACTTTTTTCCGATGTATTTCATGCTATCTCTTTTGATAGGCCTCATTTGTATGTTGGGAAGCTTACTTCCCATTTCCTTGTATTTTAGCCGTCTGAGAGATGTATTAGATGATGATATACTTAAGAATGTATGTACAGTTTTCTATTCCCTATATCATATTGCCATCTATTGTATCATGCATGTTATCATGTTATGCATATGTATGTATGTCCAAAGATATTCAGCATTGACCCCTGGATGGTCTTATGACCGCAGGCCCGTCTGATGTCTTCTTGACGATTAGTCAGTATTGATCATACCCCACTATTTGTGGTGGTAGCTAGTACGCGCTCATGGTATGATAGTATATCACCATCAAACATGGTAATCGTAGATGATTTGTTGCAGCATAATATGACTCTGTTGATGTTTTAGGTTCCCACAGGATTTGTAGAGGGCATGCTAGAGCACTGGGTATCGGAGAGAGAGGTTTTTCGATTTGGGACCCAGGAGTTGACTCCTACTTTGGAGGAGTATGCATGGTTGACGATCTTCATCTTTGGAGCCAGACCTTGCGTGCATATGGCTATTAGAGACATGAAGCGAATTGAGTTCATGACCCTCACCGGATTGAGACGTAGAGTGGTCCAGGACGAGATTACATCCGGCCACGTGATATCCCAGTGTTTCCTGTTTGACAGGTTTGGCTTTGAGGACAGCTATACACGGCATTCCGGGGATTTCACCACACCGGAGGATCATTGGCGTTCAGCCAGAGTAGATGTACTGCTTCTATGCGTATTTTCATACGTCTTCATGCCGCGGTACATGGATGAGCTGGATATCGGCGTCATTATGGCAGTGAGAGCTCTCAAGGAGGGTCGTACCATTATCTGGATGATGATCATTGCGAGACTACGAGGTCGACTACATATTCTTTGCGCAATTATCCGTGAGGAGTGTTTCTGAGTAGTTCGGTCATCTTTGTATGTGTGGTTTATGTCACACTTGAGACCGATTGGAACATTTAGACGGCAGGGGTTTTGTTTCACCCAGGAGATAGCCATGTCATACTCCTTTCAGCCTGCAGAGTGCACAGATGCTGCATCGTGGTCAACTTTTCTGGCAGGGATTAGGGATCTGTTTGCCATATTGTCATGTTCAGGGCTTAGTTCACCCTACAGCTTCATTACTCATGCTCCGGGCATGGATTATCTCCCTCTGGCTGGATTGAGGGGCATGATTACTTACCACCCATTGGCCGTGATGTGTCAATTTTGTAGGGATTTCGGCATAAAAACGCAGTGGAAAAAGAACAATTTAAGGCAATTTCAAAACCCTAAACAGGATCCATGCGAAAATCAATTAACTCAGTGGTTAGAAATTATACCGATTGTGATACTGAAATTGATGCGCTCGAAACTCCAACACAATCCAAATGAATCGCGCCTCTACGGTATCCACACGAACGCTCCGAGAATCGTCCTACGATCTACAAAAGAAGGAACCGTGGTACTAGCCGCCAAGGATGAGGATTTTCAGAACTTGTTTCTCCCTAGTTTCTCTCTAAGAGCGGCTAGGGTTTTCAGTTTATGAATAATACCTAAAATGGCTGCTACATATCATATATATAGCCATTAAAAAAAATATTATTCAAAATCTAATTTAATAAAATCCGAATTTATATATATATATATATATATATATATATATATCTTAATTAAGTCTTACTTAATTAATATACCTATATATAAATTATCCTATTAATTTAAATTCGTAATTTAAATACTATCAATCATATTGATATATTTAAATATTTACAATTTAAATTAATTCCCTTTTAATTACGTTCTATGTGTGTGATCCTATAGGTTATTATTACGTTGGCAATAATTTTAAAATCATATTATAAAATTATAAAAAGTGAGCGGCATCTAGTAATGCATCACTGCTACCCAAGTAATAATAAGATCGATGATTCGATGCAACCTTTTTGTGACCAATGTTTCAATGTAATTTAATCCTTTTAACCTTAATATCCTAGATTAAACTCGAGTCATGGAATGTGTCACACTCTTCATAATTTAATCTGAGTTTTCTTGATCAATGAGTAGACTATATGAAACAAATCACTATTTGAGCATGGCCATGCATTTCATAGTTCTACTTAATCAAGAGGCCTATGGATATCACCCCTAATATCTAAGAAGGTTAAATTCCATCTAGATCACTCATATTCCTCACACAATTCATGATGTACCCAATAATCACCTTTATAGTCCACCTTATTAAAGGTGACATTTGATGATATCAAAGTATATAAATTCACGTGTAGTAATATAGTGATTTCAGTTCGGAGGACCATTACATCATTGTCACTTTGAGAATTGCTAATGAAACTTCGCATAATGCTCCATATAGAATTCTCATGGTGGGTCTGTCCAGTACATCATTCTCTAACATGTACCTATGCATTGACTTAATATCTCATATATTTATGACCAATGAGATTTGGTCATCAGTCAATCCACATACTAGTCTCAATGCATCATTGTTGTCCCATCAACAATAATACTCGACTAGGGACATTTAAGAACAATGATACTAATTATAATTATATAATCTCATGTTCAAGTCACATACTTGAAACTATATAATTTGTATCACTATTCTAAGGAATTTTATTATGTTAACATTTATATAACGCAGTAAATAAAATCATATATTTATTCAATCAAATATAATATCAGAATGTTAAGCAATTATATCAAATAATTGGCCTCTAGGGCATAAACACTAACAAGTTTGACCCGGTTCGAGATTTTTCATCCGTATGAGAAGCGATGAGTCGACGCATTGCATCACAATCGTTTATCGGCGGAGGATGATCCGGGTTTGTATGCTGTTGGGATCGGCGAAGTGGTGAGAGTTTTGTCGATCATCCGGGTTGTTCTCAGAGAGTATTTATGGATGGAGACAAAGATCGCATCAATTGCGGCGATATCCACAGTCACGGAGTTTGATTCTGTCGATGAGGAGCCTATAGAGGAGGCATTATTCCCACCGATGACTTATTTGCTAGGTCATCGGCATTTATGATGGATTCTCCCACCCCCGAAAGTGCCATCATTACAATTATTAACCTGACATTTGGAGCAGAGCTTACATCTGATGAACTATGAGAGAGATCAGGTTAGGGGCGCGATGTTGATAGCTCTTGATGAGAGAGATACCGCTCTGTTGGAGAGGGATGAGGCTAGATCAGCCAGGGATGTATTGATAGTGGAGCGGGATGCCGCCTTATCTGCTAGGGATGTGGCCATTGCAGACATCACTTTAGTAAGATCCCAGATGACTGTCAGTCTTGCCGACATGAGTGCCTACATTGATGGGCATTATGCCACCATGCAGTTAGCCTCTGATCTGCTAGCTCGTGTAGATACCCTTGGGTAGGAGCTTGCAGTGCTTCTTCTATCTTTAGAGAGGGATGCTATGTTAGATCTGATAGTTCGCATACACACAGATCTGTAGATAGCTTTGTATTTTCCTGCACAGACTAGCTTAGCAATTTTGTCATATACTGACCATGGATGTATATATCAAGCGATATTATATATGGCGGGGAAATATATTTTGATTCACTTCCCTCTTAGTTATGCCTTGATACTTGCTTGATGTTTGCCTGTTTTTCCAGGGCCTTGTGATCTTGATGCATTCTGAACTTATCCTTGATAGATGGACATTGAGGCGTCGCAAGATCTCTCGAATGGATCATTTGATTTACGAAATCCTACCATCTTTGGTGTCTTGGGACCGGTATCCGTATGGAAAAGTGGAAAGGAGGGTAGTTTCTTCCTCTCTGAGATTGACCACACCACAGATGGTCGCCAAAGCTTCTATTTGTGAGAAGCTAGTTAATTCCATCTCTTATGGGTTGGTATTGCTCTTTGAGGCACAATCGCATGACTTAGATGGTCATCGAATCTTCTATTTGTGAGAAGAGGTTGGGTAATTCCATCCCTTTGATCCTCAAACCAGATGAAATGGGGCGAATTAAAGATTGATCCCAAAGATCTTTGTGTGACAAGTATATTATTACGGTAGGGTTAGATCGCACCATGAATGGTCGCCTACGTACTCTATTGAAGAGAGATCAAGTCTGCGTGAGTTCGAACCTAGTGTAGGAGGTTCAACGCCGCATCTGAAGAAGCGGATGGGTGTAGAAGTATTTTTGTTGTTTTTGTTGTTTTGTAGAGAAAGGGTAGAAATGTTTTTGTTATTTTTCTTTATTGTGACCAGACCATAGAGAATATGGTTGCCTACGTACCCCCGGGTATCAAGGAGATCAGGTACGTA
The DNA here is from genome assembly GCA_020205605.1 of Panax ginseng. Classification (NCBI taxonomy): domain Eukaryota; kingdom Viridiplantae; phylum Streptophyta; class Magnoliopsida; order Apiales; family Araliaceae; genus Panax; species Panax ginseng. The sequence continues at coordinate 83,705,371 of CM035149.1, forward strand.
GTTCGCCCCTCAGGACGAATTGAATGCGAATAGAAGTGTGAATCCCATGTGCAGGCTATACTGCGGGTAGAAGAAATTTTGATCCCATAGTGGGGACAAACTGCAAGTGTGTAAAAAGTTTGATCCTGTCCTCAGGACAAACTGTAGGCGTAGAAAAGTTTAATCCCGTCTTCAGGATAAACTGCAGGTGTGAAAGGTTCAATCCCGTCTTCAGGATAACTGAGATTGTATGAAAGGTTTGAAATGAAGTAAAAACCAGACTGCTAGCTTGAAGTGTATGTTTCCCTGAGGGGCAGAAGAGTATGTAGAAAGGAAAGGGTTCAAAACCGGAATGACTGGTGATTTGAGAATCAAAACCAGGATGTTTGTTTGATGGCAACTTTAGACATAGTACCGTTTTATGGTGACCGAGTTGATAAGCTGTGGAAATTCATCACCGTCCATTTCTTGCAATCTTAGAGCACCTCCTGTCAATACTTCCTTGACAACAAATGGGCCTTCCCAATTAGGAGCAAATTTTCCCTTAGATTGATCTTGGTTGTCAATGATCTTCTTCAAAACTAAATCATGTTGTTTGAATTATCGTAGTCGGACTTTTCTGTTGTAGGATCGTGTGATCCTTTGCTGATATAACTGACCATGGAAGATTATCGCAGTTCTCCTTTCGTCTATCAGAGACAATTGGTGATACATGTCTTGTACCCATTGGTCTTCATCCAACTGAGCATCCATTAATACTCTGAGGGATTCCATTTCCACTTCTATGGGGAGCACTGCTTCCATCCCATATGTAGGGATTTCGGCACAAAAATGCAGCGGAAAAAGAACAATTTAAGGCAATTCCAAAACCCTAAACAAGATCCATGCGAAAATCAATTAACTCAGTGGTTAGAAATTAACCGATTGTGATACTGAAATTGATGCGCTCGAAACTCCAACGCAATCAAAATGAATCGCGCCTCTACGGTATCCACACGAACGCTCCTAGAATCGTCCTACAATCTGCAGAAGAAGGAACCGTGGTACTAACCACCAAGGATGAAGATTTTTAGAACTTGTTTCTCTCTAGTCTCTCTCTAAGAGCGGCTAGGGGTTTCAGTTTATGAATAATACCTAAAATGGCTGCTACATATCATATATATAGCCATTAAAAAAAATATTATTCAAAACTTAATTTAATAAAATCCAAATTTATATATATATATATATATATATATATATCTCTTAATTAAGTCTTACTTAATTAATATACCTATATATAAATTATTCTATTAATTTAAATTCGTAATTTAAATACTATCAATCATATTGATATATTTAAATATTTACAATTTAAATTAATTTCTTTTTAATTACGTTCTATGTGTGTGACCCTATAGGTTATAATTACGTTGGCAATAATTTTAAAATCATATTATAAAATTATAAACAGTGAGTGGCATCTAGTAATGCATCACTGTTACCCAAGTAATAATAAGATCGATGATTCGATGCAACCTTTTCGTGACCAATGTTTCAATGTAATTTAATCCTTTTAACCTTAATATCCTAGATTAAACTCGAGTCATGGAATGTGTCATACTCTTCATAATTTAATCTGAGATTTCTTGATCAATGAGTAGACTATATGAAACAAATCACTATTTGAGCATGGCCATGCATTTCATAGTCCTACTTAATCAAGAGGCCTATGGATATCACCCATAATATATAGGATGGTTAAATTTCATCTAGATCACTTATATTTCTCACACGATTCATGATGAACCCAATAATCACCTTTATAGTCCACCCTATTAATGGTGACATTTGATGATATCAAAGTACAAAAATTCTCGTAAGTAATATAGTGATTTTAGGTCTGGAGGACCATTACATCATTGTCACTTATGAGAATTGCTAATGACACTTCGCATAATGCTCCATATAGAATTCTCATAGTGGGGTGCATCCCGATTATATCATTCTCTAACATGTACCTATGTATCGACTTAATATCTCATATATTTATGACCAATGAGATTTGGTCATCAGTCAATCCACATACTAGTCTCAATGCATCATTGTTGTCCCATCAACAATGATACTAATTGTAATTATATAATCTCATGTTCAAGTCACATACTTGAAACTATATAATTTGTATCACTATTCTAAGGAATTTTATTATGTTAACAATTATATTACGTAGTAAATAAAACCATAATAAAATCATATATTTATTCAATCAAATATAATATCAAAACGTTAAGCAATTATATCAAATAATTGGCCTCTAGGGTATAAACTCTAACACTATAGACTAATGAGTAGGGGGTTTCCCCAGTGGAAGTTCGCATGGAAGTTCTGTAGGCTAATAAAGTCAGAGGCAAGAGGTCAGGCCATCCTTTATGATTAACGGATATTTTCTGCATGATCTTCTTGATGTTTTTATTAGCCGCTTCAACAGCACCATTCATCTTTGGACGGTAGATGACGGAGTTGAGATGTTTGATGTGGAATTTTCTACATAACTCCTCCATCATTTTGTTGTTGAGGTTCTTAGCATTGTCTGACACAATGACCTCTGGTTGTCCATATCGACAGATGACATTGTTTCTGATGAAAACAATGATAACTTCTTTAGTGACCTTGGGGAAGGACGTTGCTTCTACCCATTTGGTGAAGTAGTCGATCATGGTGAATATGAATCGATGTCCATTACTGGCTTTGGGCTCGATGGGCCCGATCACGTCCATTCCCCACATTGAGAAGGGCCATGGCGAACTCATATTGTGGAGTTCCCTTGGAGGGGCGTGGATAGCATTCCCATAAATCTGGCATTGATAGCACCTCTTGACGTGATCATCATAGTCAGCTTTGAGTGTAAGCCAATAATGTCTCGTTCTGAGAATTTTCTTGACAAGTAAGGGGCCACTCATGTGTGCACCACATACTCCACCTTGGATCTCATCCATGAATCTCTGAGCTTGGTCTTTGTTTAGACATCTGAGGAGACCTAATCATGTATCTCTTTTGTAGAGTGCATCTTCACTCAGGTAGAATTTCATAGCAAGTCGATGAATCCGCCTCTTCTCAGTTAGGCTCGTTTTAGCGGGTGTAGATCCATCTCGTAGATACTCCTTGATGCATTGATACCAAGGGTTGTGGATGGGAGGTAGCTCATCCGATACTTCTCCAACGTAATTCCCATAGACTAGAGCTCTTTGCAGAGTAAACGTGATGCTTGGCATGTTTTCCTTGTCCGGTATATAAACCAAGGAGGCCAACATTGCTAATGCATCTGCAAAATCATTCCTATTACGAGGAATGTGTAGAAAGAAGATTTCTTCGAACTCCAAAGCCATCTGTAAAACTTGCCGATGGTGAGGCAGCAAATGTAATTCTTTGGTTTGATAGATTCCTGTGGATTGCTTGATTACCAATTCGGAATCCCCAAAATAGTTAACCGCCTGATGCCCATTGAATAGACAAGTTTTAGCCCCATGATCTGACCTTCATACTTTCGGTGTATGTTGGTAATCGACAAATCGCAATTTCACGGCGACGGATATCGCTCCCTGCTTAGGATATTAAAAGCGCCTCGATTCAGAGCCTTACAGATAATGCAGCTCCATCAAAATACATTCTCCACGTACGACATGTATTATACTGATGTTGTAACTGAATTGTCATTACCCCTTCATCGGGAAAGTATGTTTCTAAGGGTTTGTAATCCCCTGCAGGTGCAGCGGCCAGTTGATCCGCAATTCCATGACCTTTGACAGACTTTTGCGTCACGTAGACGATGTCAAATTATTGTAGGATCAACTGCCATCTGGACAGTCGACAATTCAGTATGGGCTTACTGAACACATACTTGAGAGGATCCATTTGGGATATGAGATGGGTTGCGTGACCATGGAGGTAATGTTGTAACCTCATGGAAGCCCATGCTAAAGCACAACAAGTCTTCTCAATCAGAGTGTACTTGTGTTCACTAATGCTGAATCTTTTGTTGAGGTAATAGATAGCTCGTTCTTGGCCTCTATTATCTTTCTACTTTGACATCGTTCCATGGCATTGTCATTTATGGACAGGTACATGAACAGGGGAACATCATCCTTGGGAGGTACCAAAACAGGAGCGTTAATTAGTTGCTCTTTAATGGTAAGGAAGGCTTTCTGACACTCATCATTCCATTTCATGGAGGAGTTCTTCCTTAACAGCTTGAAGATAGGCTCACAAGTTGCTGTGAGTTGAGAAATGAATCTGCTAATGAAATTGATTCTTCCCAAAAATCCCCATATTTCCTTCTCTGTCTGAGGAATGGGCATTTCCTTGATGGCCTGGATTTTGGTAGGATCCAGTTCAATCCCTTTGTGGCTGACTAGGAAACCTAGCAACTTGTCTGACTTAACACCAAAGGCGCACTTGGCGGGATTCAACTTCAAGTTGTACTTACGTAACCTATTGAAAAGTTTTGTGAGATGGTCTAAGTGGTCATCCTCCTTCCGGGATTTGACAATGATGTCATCCACGTAGATCTCTATCTCTTTGTGCATTAAATCGTGGAAAAGAGCCATCATAACTCGCTGATAGGTTGCCCCGGCGTTGATGAGGCCGAATGACAACCGTCTGTAGCAAAAGGTTCCCCAAGGCATGATGAAAACAGTTTTCTCACGATCTTCCTCAGCGACCATAATTTGATGGTACCCCGCAAAGCAATCAACAAAGGAGTACATGTCGTATTGAGTAGTATTGTCAATAAGAATGTGGATAAAGGGCACGGGAAAGCTATCTTTAAGGCAAGCTTTGTTAAAATCCCGATAATCCACGTAAACTCGCACCTTTCCCCCTGGTTTAGGCACGGGAACAATGTTGGATATCCACTCCGGATATGTAGACACCATGATGATGCCAGCTTGAAATTGTTTCACAATTTCCTCTTTGACTTTTAAACTCCATTCAAGTTTCAATCGCCTTAGCTTTTACCTAACTAGCTTGAATCCTTCTTTGATGGGAAGGCGATGAAGAACAATGTCAGTGGACAAACCTACTATAAGACCCCAACTTATTATAAATAAAATTGAATTTTCTTTATTCATTCTCTTGAAATAATAAGGAGTTAAATTGATATAATGCTTTGGTTATGGGTGAAATATGCAAATTTTACAAAATAAGCAAGTGGTTATAAAATAATCATTGTTGTCGGGGAATATTCTTTTTGTCGAGAATATTAAATGCACGCCAGTAGTAGTCATTTATTAGGGCCCATATAATGAATAACGGTCGATGAAGAAAATGACAAATTTGAGTTTTTATAAATAACTACAGTAATCGTTACTGAATTAACACTATTGGATTACACAGTGGTTAAAATACGATGTCTGGCGTGGTTACATAGTAGCACATGGTATTGCATGAGTATAATTGAATTATTGATTCTTACGTAAGAAGGCCTTTACTCGATAATTGTTACGAGTGAATTCTTCGCTCAATATTTTATTTTATTGACTCAATAATTGCTGCGTTGATATTTAATATTATTGTTGTTTTAATAATTGTCTCTGCACAGTATTTCCCATTATCAGATCAATAATTCATATTATTTGAATAATATTATTAGATAACATTATTGGCAATGTCTAGAAAGTTCTGTTAAGGAGAGGTCTGGTCACCTAATTGCGCGCCAATAAGGAGAAATCCTTATTGGAAAGCCCCCTCTTTCCTGGGAACGACCTGGTTGTCATAATTGTGATTCTGTAATATTATTGTGAATAATTAATTATTGATTTATAAGATAAGGAATTATTTATTTTATGTGGATATAAATGAAGGAAGTTTTAACATGAAATAATTGTTAAAATTTGGCATATTTTCTGTGGAATTACAATTGTTTCTTCGATAAAAATATTCATTCAAGAATATATATATATATATATATATATATGTATATGATTAAAAGTGGTGGGTGGTGGAATTTTTCGTTGCTTGCAAAGTTAATCAAAGATTGTGGGCACCAACCTTTGAAATGGTAAAGTTAAAGCATTGAATTTGGCAGAGGAAAAATGGGAAGAGTTAGGCTAGCTTTCTTTATTTTCAAACAATTGGTGGGCTCTCATCCAATCAAAACAAAGGAAAAGTTAGGCATGTGCAGTAGGTGAGACGGAGGGAAAAATAAGTTTGGCAGAGTTAGGCTATTTCAGTTGGCTTTCTCCTTCTCGCTGCACTATAAATAGGGGGTAACCCCTCCTTCCTCAACACACCACTTTAAATCAGAAATTCATATTCTAAAGTATTGTGAGTATTTCTTAAGTATAAGAATATTTTGAGCGTAGTTTTTCTGCAAGATTTTCTCAGAATAATATCCAATATTTAATTCAAATCCAGCTTCTACAAAGGTAAATGATATTATTTTATTGCAATACTCGTGAGAAATATTATTTTCTTTCGTACTCCATATTATGTAAGAGATATTATTTCATCTCGTATTCTTGAATTTGAACTTACTATGGTAAGTATTGCTTCTATAATTCTTGAAATGATTAGAAACTTCGCTTTATCTAATATCATTTCATAGGAATACTGGTCTGAACTTTTAATCAAATTTGGAACTTTTCATGAAAGTTACTATTCACGGTTACTGTTCACGGTTACTATTCATGGAGTCTTGCTCACGGTGTACTATTCATGGGTCTTGTTCAATCGTTACTATTCACGGTCATCGTTCATGGGTACTGCTCGCTCACATTCTTTGTTCATGGGTACTATTCACAAAAGAAAATAAAATATTTTTTTTCTTCTCCTTCCAAGTTATCAGTTGTGACCCTTATTCTTGAAATTGAATCCATGTTTTGATATTTATTTTGAATTTTGCTTCACAATTGGTTATTATGAAGAATTATTGATCTTGGATAAATTGTTTATACGAATCCCTAATATTTGTCCTTCTGTCTCACTGGATTCGTTTTCTTTAAAATATTTTTCATCATCCTCATTATTAAATGATGATATTATTGAGTATCTTTGGCCTGTAGTGCAAAGATGAATGATTAACTGATGAATATCTTTGGCCGTGGTCTGCAAAGATGAGCAGTGTTGAGATGAACATGACCGATCGGTGATACAAATAAATATCTTTGGCTCAGAAAAAAGATGAATATTTTATTAAAGATGTATATTGATTGTTGATACAGGGATAAAATATTGATGATAGACTTTTTAGAAGATAGTAGAACGCATTCTCTACTTAACTCTTCTAATGAATTGTTATTTCCGCTGCAAATATTGATCTAAAACTGGTTGTCCATTATATTTTATTTGATTTGTTGAGGGCTAACGATAAATTATTGTTCTTTTTATCTTAGTCATAATATTCTTTACGGGGCTAGTTGAGCTCATCCTTTTCCTTTTTGTTCCATTTTTCTTCTCAGGAGGTGAGAATATAACAGGAACCAGTCGGGGTAAAGAGTGATGGTCCTAGACAGTTGTTTTAGCAGTCCTTACTATTTTTGTAAAATAGTGTATCAATAAATGTAATGAGGACTTATTTGAGTGTGGATATTGTCTAAAAGACAATATTTGTATTTAAACTCACAGTGTGTGTTGTCGTATTTTTCACGACAAATGTATTATTGAAGTTGTAGTTTGCTTTCTGTACCATGTATTTGACGACTCAGAATGGGTGTTGTATACCTATTTTGGGGGCATCACACCTACCATGTCTTCATGAGACCATGCAAACACATCCTGGAATTGGGTTAATAGTGCAACCATGTCATTCCGTTGATTTGTGGTAAGGTCTGAACCAATCTGGATTAGCTTAGGGTTGTCTAAGGTTCCGAGATTGAAAGGAGTGGTTTGATCAAGATTGGGTTTGGGTTTGTCTCCGACCCATTCCTTAATCTCCTGAGGCGTCTCAATGTCCTCTTGGATGTCCATCAAGTCTGAGTCCAACTTTACATCAAAGTTCTGACCCTTGTGGGAGAGAAGGCATGTCATCGGCAAGACAGTACATCTAAATTCGTAGTCCTGAAACAAAAGATGCTTTCACTTAATATATGCAACTGTTCGATCATACAAAAGTGTTAGCATGTACTTGATAAAATAACTGCTAGTGCTGTAAAGGAAAGAAAGCAATTAAAGTTATCTACACGGCAGAGGGATTTTTTGCCCATTTTACCCTTGTCGACCAATGAAAAGAGTGTTGTTCCAATTGTCGAGGGCAAAGTCCTGATGGACTGCAGTGATGGAAGGATCATCATTGTCCTCCTTCTCTCGAATGATAATCATGACATCTGGGCAATCATCGTCTGGGGTGTATCTGTTTGTATGTTCATCATGAACAATGACACGAATGCTTGCCATCATCAAGGCAAGGTCATGTTTACGTTTCCGTTCCTTTTCTTCCACTTCGGGATCAGGAATCAGCACATCTTTTGCTTTGATTGGCACTGGTTTCAGAAATAGCATAGCCACAACATGTGCTGGAACCTTTACTGGAGATTGCATTAACTCATGAGGTAAAGGTATAGAAAATCGCGTATGCGACTTGAAGCTCGAGGAACTCCTTGTGCTTATGAGGATTCTCATGAATCGAATCGGCGAGAATAGCCTCATCCAATTTGTTCCAATTTGATTGGACATTTGAATAGGGTGTTTAATACCCCGCTTATCTTTACCAAGCCCTTGTCCGGATTGATGACCCAATGACATCATTTCTTGAGTGGTAATATAACCTCTAAGTAAATCTTGGAGTACGGAAGTGGCGCTCCAATAGAATGGTATTGCGTGTTACTTACTTCCGTAGTATGGAACCGTAGGCTCAACTTCTAAATTGAAGTTATATTTGGTAGAGTTCCTTATTCGGACAATCCGGCTCAGGCGTTGACAATGACTAGATCATTGTTGATAATGTATTTGAGTTGTTGATGTGGCGTGGGGAACGGCTCCGACCATGTATCCATGGTCTCCCCAATATAGCGGTTGTATCCTGATTCTATCTTGAGGACGTGGAAGGATACATTGAATGTATTTGGACCAATCTCAATTGGCAACTCAATCTTTCCAACGGAATTTCGCCGGGATCCATCAAAAGCTCTGATGACCATGTGGCTGCTTTGGATCCGCTTGAGATTAATATTCATCTTTACCAAGGTGGCATAAGGACAGATATTTAGAGATGAGCCTCCATCTATCAATACTCCTGCTAGCATATACCCGGAAGACAAAACTGTAATATGCAAAGGCTTGTAATGACCGGTCCCTTCGGGAGGTATGCCATCATCAGTGAAGGATATCACATTGTTGTTGAAAATGTGATCAACCAAATGTTAAAATTTTTCTATTTTCACTGATTTTGGCAAATAGGTTTCTTCTAAAACCTTCAGCAAGATCTTCCGATGATCTTCGGAAGAGAAAACCAAATCCAGTATCGAAATCTGGTGTGGAGCTTCTCGCAAGCTTAAAACCACTTTGGCTTCATTGTGGCCCATAGTGCGGAGGAATTTTTCAATCTTCTCCACGGGAAACTTCCCCTTTGCTTCGCAAGTAGGTTTAACAATCCGTTGAGGAAGATACGATGGATTTTCCTTCGACACCAGAATAGCGAGTAGTATGAGACGTGGATCCTTCAGCTTCTCCATAATTCCATGAAACGTTGTGTAAGCTGACAACAGGATATTGTGGTCTGAAAGATAAAGAAATTGGCTCTGCTGCGGCCACTTTCAAAGGATTATCAGCTCCTTTGAGTTGAATTGGTTGTATAGGAAATACATTGACAGTCTCATCATCCACTTTGGATATAATCACTCTCGATCCTTCCATTTGGTAGGACATGCATTCCCACCCTTGAGTTGTACAGTGTAATCATCTGCTATTTGCAGGACACCGCTATCAATAAGATTCTGAATAAGATGGCGGTGTGACCAGCATTCTTTTGTGTTGTGACCGCGAGAATGTGAATGATATTGACACATTTCATCAGGATTGAACCGCCCTGAGCGGGGATTGATGGGAGGGAGAAGGAAGGTAATTCTTCCTTCGTTGATCAACATCTGTAATATCTCCTCCATAGATTGGCCCAAATAGGTGAATTCTCTCTTATTGGCAAAATCCCGACGGGCTTTAGCATTTTCTTCACAACCTTATCCTCCATAGCTTCGCTTTCTAAAGGTGGTGAGGAGGCATTCGTAACAAAAGGAAGGAGATAGGCATGCTCCTGCCTGATTAATTGGCGTGTAACTTGATGCTGGTGGGTCACCAGTTCTGCCAATTGTTCAAGTTGTTTGGACTTTCATCTTTCATTCCATGGTAAACTGGATATTTTCATAATCCCATTTGTCAACACCGTCTTTGATGGGTTGGGATGATTCGCCGTTAGAATTGGAACCTTGTATAGTGCTCCAACTGATCATGTTGACCTCTTCTTCTTTGTGTTGAGGAAGAGGGTTATCTTGCACATGAGGTTGATCTGGTTTAGTGACCACAATCTCACCGTTGTCTACTAGATCTTGAATCTTATGTTTCAAGGCCCAACAATCTTGAGTATCATGTCCAGGTGCCCCGGCATGATAAGCACACTTTCGAGTAGCATTAAAACCCCTCCCATTAGGGTTGGTTGGTGGAAGAAGATGTGTAATTTTCTTCTGAGCAGTCAGAAGAGCAAGAATATTCTCGAGAGAGAGTCCCCTAAGGGTGTGAACGTTCGAGGTCGCTTTACTTCTCCACTTTTAGGCAATAGAGGGTTTGAAGGTTGTGCTGGAAAAGGGGAGTAGTTTCTCCTCTACATAGGCATGCTTGGATTGCCTTTTTGTCCTTGTAGTATCAAGAAAACATCCTCCTCTTTCTTTTTATGGACCCTCAGGAAGGTTGTTTCCATAAGATCCGGATTTGGATGTGCTCAAATAATGACTTTAAGCGGCTAGGTCTTGAATTTTATCGACTTCAATCCCATCTCACCATCTCGTCGTGTTTGATCATTTCAAAAATGGTTTGACAATACCAAATTAAAACTCTTTCATAGAAAGGAGCTTCTCAGACATCTATGAAGGTCATGAACATTTCGATTATGTCATGGAAGGAATAACTTGAGCGTGGCGCGCTCCACCTTTGAGCATACTCTCTAAATGACTCATTAGACTGTTTCTTGACCTTGGTAAATTGGCACCGGTCAGGAGCCATCTGAGATTGAAAACTGTATTGAGTAAGGAAGGCGTGAGCTAGCTCTTCCCAGCTATGGATCTTAGAGTTGTCTAATCTGGTATACCATGAATCCAAGCTTCTCCAAATCAAACTTTTTGAAACAACCATTTTGGAGCTTTTCATTTCTGCATAAGACCCAAGTTCTCCTATGAACACCTTTAAATGTGTATAAGGATCCCCTAATCCGTCATATTTCTCAAAATCAGGGGTCTTGAATTTCTCTGGATATTGAACACCAGGAAATATGCAAAGGTCTGTATATGAAACACTGCCATGTGTTCCAATCCCTTTGAGAACGCGGATAGTTTCCTCCATTTGAAGGACTTTTTTCCTGATATCACCGGTGTCTGGATCTCCTTTAAGATGGGTGTTTTCAAGGTCTTTGTTGGTTATATCCAACTGATGTTCTGGAACTATTTTTTCCAGACCATGAACTCCCCTTGTGTAGAGGATTCTGTATGTGTAGGTATCTTCGTACCCTGAGTAGACTGGTGTAATTCTTTTAGTAGGACAGACAAGTCTGTGATTTGTTTACTCAATCCGTCAAATTCTTCTCGGGAAATAGCATTAGACTGATCAGAAGAAGACATGATTGGTTGTAGGCCTATGGTCTTTTTGAACTTTGAACGGGTAACAGGCCCAATTGCTTCCCTACAAAAGACTTACGTAGTTTAGTCTTAGGGTAATATAAATGTTATCATAACATGTCCGTTTAGGAATTTTGTCCTGCAAAACTGGTTGTTAATTGATAACATGTCATGCATGCACAAATATTCTTTATATTTTCCATTACATATGAATGAACATGGAATAAAATTACAAGTAAATGTTTTTTACAGGTAATTTAAAATGGAAAGTATGAAGAGACTTCCCTCCGCATTTGGTTTATCAGAGGTTGACCTATCTTAGGGTTACTCTCGCGGATTTTCGGCATGAAGGTTCCCAGATCATTGCAATCTACTTGACGGGAAGTTAATCTGGTCGTTCAACTGGAGAAAATCTGAGTGGTGCCTTTCCTGAGCCCCGGGGAATCATTCTTCCCACAAGTCCTGTAATCAAACACCGACAGGATAGCCTCCTGGTGGAGGGACCACACAACATACATTCACATACAACGTGTCTCACCGTTTATGCAAAATGATGACATGTGCGAAGCACTAATATCACAGATAGATATTTAGCAGTGCAGTAATTTTAAGATGCACTCGTACACATTCATCATAAATGTAAATGCAACATTCACACACAAGCATATAACAATTTTGAAAAGCTTGTAATGGCGGCTTAAGACCTCTTACTGGAGTCCCCAGCAGAGTCGCCACATATCGACGTCAGGATTTTTGAGTGTCCCTTTTCATTACTTGTTCTTTGGTGTTCTCATGTTAATGTGAGATTTGTTTGAAAAAACAAGTGAAAAAGGTCCGACATGTATAATGTCGACGATTTGACTTTAAGAGTCGCCAGTTGGTGTATTTAACTGGTTGCACCAACGCAACCGAAAAGGTTTGTACATTGACCCAGTGTTTTGACACTGCTAGACGGATCTATGAAACCGAGATTCATTTTGGGTTCGGGGGCTTGATTATGTGAAAGGAAGGTGTTAGGCACCCCCCGACATCTGTGTTACCACGGTGACCGCCACTCTTCAAAGAAATTGTTATATGAATGTGTGTGTGTGTGTGTGGATCAATGTGCAATTATTTAAAAGTAGTGCGAGACCTCGTTCGCACCTATATACACAAGGTTTGAATTTCATAGAAAAATTTAGTTTTAACCAAGATATATCAATGAAGTTTTGTAAAAGAGGTTTTTCAAACCCTGTGCTCAATAGGAATTGAGACCTTTTCATACTTCCATTTTATTATTAAATGTTCTACTTGTTTGCTTTTATTTTTTAGATGTGAAGCATTCTCGAGAAAATAATATACAAAGAAGCGTTAGAACTCCTCATGGGTATATAAAACCATCCAAGGAAATTCGAGACAATCGTAAAATAATGTACAAAAGTGCTTACAATGAAAAATGTCCATCATGGGAATCAATCTAGATTCATGGAAATCAATCTATGATCACATGATTCCTAGGCTCACATGATAATCGCAATTTGTATGGAAAGCGAGTAGCGCTATATATATAAAGTCAGAATATATATATACATACATGATCAACCACCACGAAGCAACTCCATGGGGGATCGGAAATGTAAATATATAAAATCGGTAAATATATATATATATATATATATATATATATATATATATGGACATGATCAACCACCACGAAGTAAACTCTGTGTGGGACGAAATGTAAATAAAGTCAGAAAAGCGATCAACTGTCACAAAGTAAACTCTGTAGGGCCGAAATGTAAATAAAGCTGTAAAAGGCCACGAAGTAAACTCCAGGCCGGACAGGAATGTAAATATATATATATGTACAAATATATATATAAAAGCAGTAAACGCACCGGATGTGAATCCAGGCTCATCGGATATGTCCGACAACAATTATATATATAAGTATATATATATATATATATATATATATATAAGCAATTAAACGTACCGGATATAAAATCCAGGCTCATCAGACATGATGAGTTTGACCACAGTTTATATATATTAGTGTGTGTGTGTATATATATATATATATATATATATAATTAAAAGCTTCTGCATCAAGTTCAGGCTCAATCGAGGCATAACTTCGATAATGTTAGTCCATATATGAAATATATACATATATATATATATATAAGTATATATCTGAATGTAAATAAAAACCAGGGGACAAAGTTTGGGAAAACACACTCACACGACTCTCAACGTGTTTAACAGTGTGTGCTAATAGGAGAAGAAGGCTTTATAGAATATGAGAAGGCTTACAGTGAGCTGCCAAAGTAGACTTCTATGACTTTAAATGGATAAACACTCAGCTCTTGCCGGATAAAAGATAGCTATATGTGAGCTAACTAGTGTTTAGAAGTGAGGAAACATTCAAAAGATGAGTATGCAGAGCAAAATGGACAGGGCTTCCTCACCTTTTTCCCTCCCTCTTCTTCTCAAATGGCTGACCCCAAGGCTTGTATATATAGACGGATGGTCGCAGGTACACCTGCGATAGCCGCAGTTGTACCTGCGGCTGGTTGTGGTGCATCCGAGCCTCGCGGGTCCCGTCGTCTCATAGTACGTGCACTCATACACTGTAATGTCCGCTCAAACTTACAGAACTTCAATCCGAGCATCCGAACGAGGTATATCTGACCTTCTTCAGACCGCTTGTGTCGAGAGTTACGCAATGACATGGATTAGAGGTTTTACGAAGTCAGGAAGAGGGGTTTATGCCCATGGTCTTCAAGCTTTAAATTCTATCCAAAGTACTGCCACGCGTAATAGTCACACGGGATTGTTAATCCTCGGCTCTTGTGGGACATTGTTGGATGTATGTATGTGTGAAGTATTGAGATGACGTGCCATTGTTGAAGGAAACAAGATGACGTTTGACTCCTCGCCGGGGTTATTGCCGGTTTGAGTTGAAAGTAGACATTGCTCAGGGTTACCGCTGAGATTGGACTACTTATTGGTATGACGCGATATCATCTTGTTGATATGGTAAGATGACTTTGTGACTCCTCCACTGGGGTTATTGCCGGTTTAATCGAAAAGCAGACGTTGCTCAGGGTTACATCTGAGATTGGACTGCTGCTTGTTTGTATGTCTTACTGTCATCTGTGGATGTTCATGTCTGTGCGTTGTTATCTCCGGGTATGAGGTGTGTGTGCCTCGACAGGATGTCTGAGGTTGAAGCTGATTGGATATGTTTGAAATAAGCATTTTCGGGGTTATCGCCGAAACTGCAATGGCATCTCTTGGGGCTATCACCAAGGATGGGTTTGCTACTCCCAGTGTTATCTCTTGGGGCTATCACCAAGGATGAGCATCGCGGTGTTATCGCTGAGACAGAACGGTCCTCTTCGGTGTTGTTGCCGGTCTTTTGATCTTCATATCTCGGGGTTATCTCCGAGATTGGAAATGACATTCCCGGTGTGTGTTTCGGGTTTGAGATGATGTTCCCGGTTTGTGTTCCGGGTTGGAACTGAACTTTCGGTAGTATCCGCAATGGATGTAAGTTGTCTTTCAGGGTTATCCCAAAAAGATGAATCTACCCTCCTGAAATGTTAGTAATAGGAGTGCAGAAAATTTCGAATGTCTACAATCGTAAGGGTTGTTATTCCATTCTTTATTATTCTGATGGAATAACCTGTCTACGCGGACTACCGCATGCATGGTGAAATCATTTTTTTATTCCATTCTTTATTATTCTGTGGAAATAACCTGTCTACGCGGACTACCGCATGCCTGGTGAATAACCCTTCGTATTTATTTGTTATTAAATTATGGAAATGATCTGTCTCCGCAGACTACTGTCATCCATTTCTAGTTTCATATATTGTTCATTTCAGATTCCTAACTCTAAACTTACTATGGTAAGTATTGCTTCTATAATTCCTGAAATGATCAGAATTTCTTTGATATTTGCGTTTCATCCAATATCTTTTCATGGAAATATTATTCTGAGCATTCTTGATAAGTTTTAACCTTTTCATGCCGGAATACTATTCATGGGGTACTATTCCCGAAGTACTATTTATGGGGTGTTATTCACTCGAGTACTATTCATCTGGGTTACTATTCATGACAAAAATTAATTTCTTTTATGTCCAAATCATTTTTTATACAATATTATTCTTGAATTTTACTCCACAAAGCAGTATCATGTTGACAATTTGGACATTATGAAATTCTTGATAAATTGAATTATAAATCTTTAAAATTTATCCTTTGCTTTCTTTTAATTGAATTCTTATATCATTGTCATCATCCCCATGCTTATATTATGATGAAAGTCATCTTTGGCTTACGTGCATATATGGACTGTTGATTGGTATGATTATGACCAGGAATCATTCGGTATAATCATGACCTGTAATGTTACAAATGATGTGGTAAAAGTCCTCATTGGCCCGTAGTGCATTGATGGATAGTTGTTGAGATGAACATGACCATTGGTGATAATAATGAATATCATTTTACTGTTGTGGCATGGATAATTCAAAGGATATGGATTATTTATTATCTTTGAGTCTCAAATGATAAAATTGGTAATAACTTTAAATCACGTAAGATAGTAGATATCATGCTCTACTTGACTCTTCTAATGGATTGCTTGTTCATTGCAGATTAAACTTGATGTCTATTATATTTTATCGCTTTTAACATGTTGAAGGCTAACGATAATTTATTCTCGCATTATCTTAGTCATAATATTTCTTCGGGCTAGTTGAGCTCACCCTTGCTTTCATTGTTCTCTTGAGAAATGAGAATATAGCCGGGACTAGTCGGAGAACTAAGTGACGGTCCGAGATGTTTGCATTAGTAGTCCTCACTATTCTGTGAAATAGTGTGATAATAAATGTATTGAGGACTTATTTTGAGTTTGAATACTGTCTAGAAGACAATATTTGTATTAAAACTCACAACTCATGTTGTATATTTAAGTTTGTATCTGTATTCTGTATCATGTATTTGGCGACTCAGAATGGGTGATGTACACCTATTTTGGGGGCGTCACATCATTAGTTAATAAAATCACATTAAAATTTTTATGACTTAATATAACTTAATTTCCTCAATTATTCTTAACTCATTCATAGGCATTAAAAATACCTAATCAAATTATTATTTTCCTATCTTGTAGAAAACTTCAATATATCATATTGTAGTCACAAAATAATTTTCTTGTAATTTTCCAACTTAATTTCCTATTTTTAAATAGGCCATTACAGTCCAAAACCACAACATTTATTAATAATTATCATTTTATCCAAAAAATTTGAAAATTATACAGTAGCATTATATCGTCATAAAAGAACTTCTGTAAAAAATTTATAATTTTCTAAGTTCTAGATCTCTTCTTATAATAGTTTCTTTTAAACAATCTCATCTTCTTTGATGAACCATAAATCTGTCTCACGACATCAAAAATTTTCCATCTTTGGAAATCAACTAGTTAACTTCATATATTAATATATCACAAAAGACCAAAATTTTTAGAGCTCATTAACTAACCTAATTAGCCCCCGAAATAAACTAGACAGTAGGGTTTTTGCTTTTTCCCAGCAAAAACTGTTTTGGTAAAAATTGCACTATGGTCGGCTCGTTTGTCATTTTTAGTGATTCCAATTGGGTTCATTTGATAACTCATAGATCTAACTCACGGCTTTGACAAATCTCAAAAATAATTTATGGATCAAAAATGGTAGTTGTCCAAAGTGGATTGAATCTAGGGTTTTCATGCCAAAAACAGTTTTTGTTCTTCTTTATCAAAGCTCATCAACACTTAAAATAGCTACATCTAACCATAAAACATCATATAACACATAGATATACTATCATATGGCCTAAGAACACAAACTTGTCATGTAATCTAAAACAACCATAAGAAATACACATTAAACTAACTAGGGTTTAAGATAAGAGAACTTTTGAACCTTGATATAGTGGAACTTCTTCTCCTTCTTCTTCCAAAGTAAGTTATGAATCTTGAAGTCATGAACCAAAACCTCCTCTCTTTCCTCCCCTTTATGGTTGGAAGTGTAACGCCCCCAAATCGGGGTCTACCTGAAAACCCGAGTCTGGTGCTCAATAATGCTAATTAATAATATCATTTCAAATAATATGAGTTACTATGTCGTGACAATTATTGATTTAATAATGTGAAATACTATGCAATTATCACTATAGCAATTATTGAATCAATAATCAGAAAATACTGTGCAATGATGTGTACTACTATTGATTACCGCGTGCTACTATGGAATTATGTGTATTACTGTACTTTTATCGCTGGGTATTTCAACAGTTAACGGTAAAAATTATGCTGCTAATTTTTAAAAAGGTTATTTTTGTCGTTTTCTATATCTGAAAGTTATTCCTTTGTGGGTACCACAAATGATTGGTTATTTCGGCGTCGTTGTACTTTATCAAATATAATATTCCCGACCGAAAGAATATTCCCTGACAAAATGAATATTCCCCGAAAATGTATTTATCTGATAATTTACATATATCACCATTAACTATAACATTATATCAAATCAATACTTTACTATTTAGAATAATATTTAGAGAAAATTAAATCTTATTCATAAAAAGTTTGGGTCTTAAAACCTCCCCTCCTTATGAAATTTCGTCCTCAAAATTGATGTACGTACTTGGCATTTCGAAGAGGTGAGGATACCTTGCTCTCATTTCAAATTCTAATTCCTATGTCATTTCCAATGTATCATAGTTTCTCCGTAAAATGTTTACTTGATGTATAACCTTTGAGCGTAGAATTTGTTCCTTCTTATCCAAGATCTTGACATGTATCTTCTCATACGTTAAATCCTCTGCTATCTCTTCTAGTTCTAATTCAATAATTTGGTTTGGTTATTTCACATATTTACGTAGCATGGATATGTGAAAAATATTATGAACACGAGACATGCTTGGTGGTAAGGCAAGTCTGTAAGCCAAAATTTATACTCGGTCGAGGATTTCAAATGAACCAATAAATCGATGGTTGAGCTTTCCTCTCTTTTTGAATCTCGTAACTCTTTTCCATGGAGCAACACGTAATAATACATAGTCTCCGACATTAAATTCCATGTCCCTTCAATGATCAGCATAACTCTTTTGTCGATCTTGTGTTGTTTGAATATGTTACCGGATCATTTGAATCTTTTTCGTAGTCATGTGCACCAACTTTGGCCCCAACAATTTTGCTTCACCCACCTCGCCAACATACTGGAGAATGACACTTTCATCCATACAAGGCCTCGAATGGAGCTATGCCTATACTTACTTGATAACTGTTGTTATAAGAGAATTCCACCAATGATAAGTACTTATCCCAACTTCCTTTGAAGTCTAGTACGCGGAGTCTCAATAAATCTTCAAGAGTTTGAATAGTCCT
Source organism: Panax ginseng (assembly GCA_020205605.1). Classification (NCBI taxonomy): domain Eukaryota; kingdom Viridiplantae; phylum Streptophyta; class Magnoliopsida; order Apiales; family Araliaceae; genus Panax; species Panax ginseng. The sequence continues at coordinate 83,724,568 of CM035149.1, forward strand.
TTTCGATTGCCCATCTTTCTAAGGATGGTATGCAGAACTGAATCGTAATTCAGTGCCCATAGCTTTCTACAAGCTGACCCAAATTGTGAAGTGAATCTAGGTTCTTGATCAGAAACTATGGATATTGGCATACCATGCAATTTTACAATCTCGTTTATGTACATACGAGCAAGACGCTCAAGAAAATAGTTCTCTCGTATAGGCAAGAAATGAGCAGACTTAGTTAATCTATCGATAATGACCCAAATTACATTTAAGCCTTGAGAAACCTTAGGAAGACCCGTCACGAAATCCATGTTGATGTGTTCCCACTTCCATTTTGGAATCTCAAGTGCTTGCAATGGACCCTTTGGCACTTGATGTTCTGTCTTGACACATTGACAAGTTAAAAACCTTGAGACAAACTCTACGATGTCTCTTTTCATATTTCTCCACCAAAATTTATGTCGAAGATCACGATACATTTTGATACTTCCAAGATTTAATTTATACCAAATGGACCTTTGTGTTGACAATATTGCACTCATACCCGCATATGATCTCTACTCAACGCATTAGCTACCACATTCGCTTTTCCAAGATGGTATTGGATGGTATGGTCGTAATCTTTTAACATCTCAATTCAACGTCGTTGCCGCATGTTGAGTTCCTTTTGGGTGAAAAAATATTTAAGGCTTTTATGATCTATATAGATTTCCAATTTCTTCCCATACAGGTAGTGTCTCCAGATCTTTAATACGAAAATGACTGCTGCTAACTCTAGATCATGAGTAGGATAATTCCTCTCATATTCTTTGAGTTTTCTAGAGGCAGAAGCTATTACTTTTCCATGTTGCATGAGAACGCAACCTAGACGTCTGCCTGAAACATCGCTAAAGATGACAAGTCCCTCTGAACCTGATGGTATGGTCAGTACTGAAATGAGTCTCATCTTGAGTTCTTGGAAGCTCTTCTCACATTCCTCTCTCTATTCAAATTTTGTATCTTTTCGAGTTATCTGAGTTAATAGAGTGGTAATTCGAGAAAATCCTTCTACGAATCTAGCTCCGATAATAACCAGCTAGACCCAGAAAGCTTCGTACTTTGGTTGCTGACTTAGGTTTTTCCTAATTTGATACTACTTCAATCTTCACCGGGTCAACTGATTTTCCATGCTTATAGATCACGTGCCCAAGGAATGTTACTTCCTCAAGCCAGTACTCGCAATTCTTTAACTTGGCATATAGTTTGTTTTTATGAAGTTTTAGGAGTATTAGCCTCAAGTGTTGCTCATGATCTTCACGAATTTTGGAGTAAATGAGAATGTCATCAATAAAGACAACCATGAAATGATCCAAATATTCCTTGAATATCCGGTTCATCATATCCATGAAGGCGGCAGGAGAATTAGTCAATCCAAAAGACAAGACTATGAATTCATAATTAACGTATTAATTTCTAAAGGCAGTCTTTAGAATGTCATTAGTTTTAAGCTTTAACTGATGATATCTAGAAAGGAGGTCGATTCTTAAAAAGAATTGAGCACCTTGCAACTGGTCAAACATGTCATCAATGCGAGGTAACGGGTACCTATTTTTTATGGTGACATGGTTCAACTCCCGATAGTCAATGCAGAGTACTCCAGTCTTTCTTCTTTACGAATAAAATAGGAGCACCCCAAGGACATGTACTAAGACGTATGAAGCTGATGTCTAACAACTCCTGTAGTTGGAATTTTAACTCCTGAAGTTCAATAGGAGCCATTCGATATGGGGTTTCGGAAATGGGTTTTGTACCGAGTTCAAGGTCAATACGAAATTTGATTTTACGTTATGGGGTTAGGCCATGAAGTTCTTCGGGAAATACATCAAGGAATTTATTAACAACAGAAATATCATTCAAATATGATGTATTTTTGTTTAAATCGGTGACATGGGCTAAGAAAGCTTGACATCCATTTTTTAATAAACGAATGACTTTATGGCTTGAGATGATATTGATTGATTTCAACGGTTTAGTTGTTTAAATTCGCATAACAGGTTGATTAGGAATATGAAAACCAACGACCTGACGAAAATAATCAATTTTAGCATATGGGTAGTAAACCAGTTGATTCCTAAAATCACATCAAATTCAAGTATTTTCAAAGAGATGAGATCAATGGGTAATGTGAGGGTGCCGATTTTAATCAAACAAGATTTATAAACAGTGGATGTAATGAAGGTTTCTTCTAACGGAGTTTCAAAAGATAAATCAAAATCTAATTTATTAGGAGTCAAGTTTAAACGTTGTGCACAAGTAGGTGAAATAAAAAAATGAGTATAACCGATATCTAATAAGGTATAGACTTTGTGAGCGTTTATAATTAGCTTACCGGTTATAACTTCATTTGGTTTCCACGCCTTTTGGGCAGTTACACAAAAGCTCTACCATGCACCACAGACTTTGACTTGTCCGTAACAGCCTTTGGTGTCATCATTACTATAACAATCCAAAATTTTTATATGTAATTTTAAATATTTATTGAATTAAATAAATATTTTAGTTGATGTATTTATTTTTAAATAAATATTTGTTCAATTTGATTATTTATTAGTTAAATAAATAATTCATGAGTTGTGGGGGAATTAACGTGATTAAGTGTAATATGATAATTAAGTTGATATTCGGTAATTTTGTATTTTGAAGTTAATTAATTAAAAGAGTGATGAATTAGTTATTATGTGGTAATATTCTAATTTAATTTAATAATTAAATTAGAGAGTTGATAAAGATTAAATAAATTGTTATAATGTTGTTTTAATTTAATTTAGTATGATGTGCTAATTTATTAAATAAAATTATAATGAAAATTATAATTTTGTGGCAATTTGATTATGTGGTATTTTGATTTAGTAAGTTGATATGACTTTATTTAATTGAATTTGAATATTAGAATTTAATTAAATAAAGTGTGACAATAAACTATATAGTAAGTGGGTTATTGAAATAAAATAAAAGGAGTTTTAATTTAGTTTTACCAAACAAGGCTTAAGGATTTTAAGTCTTAATTTTAATTTTGTTTTGCCAAACAAGTCTTAGTGGCTTTTAAATTAAAAAAATATATATAACTGATATGTATTAAGTAGGGTTATTATGGTTATTATTACACTTATTAGTTTTATTTTATGTTAATATGTATTATATGTATACGTTTGTTTTTTTTACGTTAAGTTAGAAGAGAGAAGAAGAGAGGTTACAAAGAAAGAGAAGAGGGAGAACTCTAGAGAAATTTGAGAGTAAAATTGGAAGAAAGGGGGTTATCAAAAGAGATTGTTATCATCTTTGTTGGCTAAAAATTAAAGGTAGTAATCTAACTTTCAATTATCAGTTTACAGCCTTCATTGTTCTTCATTGAAAAAAAAATTATTTTTTTTGTATTTCTCTGTAATTTGAATTCTATGATAGTTGTTGAATATGGGGCTTACATATTCTAATTTGTGTATATGAACTATTTTTATATGTTTTGTATATGATTTGGAGTAGGTTAATCCATGAAAACATGATATATATATATATATATGAAGAAATCATGTTCATAGTGAAATATAGTGATGTACTTATAATATGGCTTATTTTGGAATCAAATTTATGTTCAAATCATGTTATAATGAGTAAATTGATTTCTGATTATGAAAATACATGAAGAAACGAAAGCAAAGTGATTTAAACGGGTTGTTTTGGTTAAAAAATGGATTTACAGTAAATTATTTTGCTAAGAATGTCAAAAAGGGAGGAAATAATAAAAAATAGTAAATTTAAAGGTTTTAATTTGTGGTTTATGTTGTTTTATGGATTGAAACATGTTAGAAGCGTTAGTTATTGTTTTTGTAAAGTTTGTAAAACTTGGGTAAGTTAAATTTGTTGTTAGAAAGAAGTTTTTAGGCCTATTTGACTTTCTGTTGTGTTCATTCATGAACCGAGAATCGATATCGGGTACCCTACAGCTTCCTACGTTACTAGAGTATTTTATGCCTCCCGTGGGAAATAGCAGGTCAGGCGCTTCTGGTTTTTTTTAATGCAATCCATTGTGTGTTAGTCTAACCTAATCTAAAGAACATGATAACGTATTGAACATATAATGAGATGTTATATCAGGTTGTTAACGTTCATATGATGAAATGGCATGATAAATTTATAAGTTGTAAAATGGCTAAAATGTGATGTTTATGAGAAGATGTAATGTTTTTAAACTTAAGATTCAAGACTTCGGTCTTGTAATATGTGATTTGTGGTAGTAAGCAAAACTTAAACTAAGTTAACGAACTAAACTTATAAAGTTAACATTAGTGTAACTAATGAGTGTTGTCAATACATATGGTATGTGAGTAGGATTTGTGGTGAACGTGGGTAGTGATCGTTTAACCTATACACGAGGCAAGTTTCCTAATCCTACTCTTATTTGTCCTAACTTGATTACGTTTATGCAAGTTTCCCTACTCTATCTTGATTATAATTTGAGCAAGCCTTACCTTGATTACAATTTTGCAAGTTCACCTTGTTTATAAGTTATGCAAAGTTCTTTATCATGTTTCCTTATCGGAGAAATGTAACCTTGGCTTACTATTATTGCTCAAGAAATGTTTATTATATCTTTCATTTCTTTACACTTTATCCCTAAAGCATGACTTTGATGCATAACGTTATTAGTTCGTGGTTCATAACTATTCTATATCATATCGTTATCGAACCCTTAAGTTGTTATTAAAATTTTAATTCAACTAATCCTTAGTTGATGTATGTTGAACTCGAAATTACCTTTGAAACTTATCCAAACCAAACATTCTTTGGTACGGACTCGTATGTTAAAACTGAGATGAACAATCCTATTATAGGAAATTATTTACGCGGAAGCGTTAAGATGTTTGTGCACAATATATGTGACACCCCCAAATCTGGGTACTTCATTCCCATAGGATTTGGTGCTCACTATCTAAAACAATTACATCTAACTACCCGTAATCAAGGATAAAGACAATATTAAATAACTTAAACAATAATCATCCCCATTAAAGGGTAACATCCACTTAAAACAAATCTCAGGTAATCTAACCTTAAATTATTACATAAGTTTGCAGAATACATTATATAAATAAATATGTCTCATAGCATAAATTCTTTCAAATAAATTTAAGTAAACCCAATCTTCATCATTTGGTCATCTTGCCTTTTCCCTTACTTGTAGACGGCTCGTTAACTTTCTCAACTTTAATTGCAGTGTTATATGCAAGAGTGAGCAAACAAGTGCTCACAAATATAATGATGACAATAATAACATCATAGAATAAATAATGAGTACTGAATAATGAAGAACTCAACCTTTGAATCAAGACTTGAAGGTTAGATAGAGTTATATATCTGAGGGTCTCTAAACCACAAACTATGTCCCAGGTTATTAACTATTTCTACTTCAACCTTTAACAATCGTTAGAGTATATGGAACTTTCTTCTTGTACTTAGGGACATCAGCCTTTCGTACCATGTATTGTGCATAAACATCTTAACGCTAACGCGTAAATAATCCCCTATAATAGCGTTGTTCATCTCAGTTTGACTTAAGATTTCCACACTAAAGAAAGTTTAGTTTAGATTACCTTAACAATGGTTCTAGAATTTTAGAACGCTCATTGACTATGGACTAGTCAAATCAATAAAGACTCACTAACCATTTCACGGTTCGATACAATAAAATGATATTGAACTACAAGGTTTGAATCAATGATTAACTCACAACAATATACAATTGAATAAAGCATTGTATATTCAATGTACTATCTTCAAAAGATTTAGAAAGTTTTATACGAATTAATGATCAATTTAAGCTTTGCATTAATAAGAGACAATGGATAAGAACTTGAACAGTTATAATCACAACATTAACAAGCTCAAGATTAGAAAACTTGCTCAATGAAAAGTAGAATTAGGAACTTTCGTGATAGTAGACAAGATAAGATAATGAACTTGCTCTATATAAAGAAATAAGGTTTAAGAACTTGCCTCGTGTGTAAGCTATACAATTATAACACACGTTCGTCAAAAACCCTACATATATCATTAAAATCGCAATACCGATTAGTTACACTATATCACATATAGGGTTAGTTACACTAACCCTATATGTTTAGTTCTCATTTAAATCCAACTTGTTAACATAATTCAAGTTCTAACTTTTAAATTAATATCACATCACTAATCTGAAATCATAAGTCTAACATAGCAACGTAACTTTTAAACCACATCTCAAGACTTAGACAAATAACAAGTTAAAGTTTTTCACAACGTATTAACTTTACAATTTAAAATCATTGAATACATGTTTACAATCTATTATAGAACCTCATTACACGTTTAACACATTAGCATGCACCTTAAACTAGGTTAGGCCAACATGTCAAGGACTAAAAACTAAAAAAACAAACAAACTGTTTTACGCTGGGAGAGGGCGCAGGTTGTGCTACCCCAAACCTTAACAGGCCTCAAGAATTGGTGCTTAATTCCCCGAAAAAACTTAGCGGTAGCAGCCTATGCCATTTCGCCTTTGATACCCAGTATGAATCGCGCCATTCATGAGAATAGAAACTTGCAAATTGCATCCTTGCTTCACAGTTCAACCCAAACAAACCAAAATTTTCTCCAACTTAACAGAAATTTAACAAACCCAAAAGCTATAAACTTATTAACAACATCACTAAGCATGCGTATTACACTTTTAACAACAAAAATAACCAAATTTAAAGGATTAAAATCATATTTTTGTTGTTTTCTCTATTTTTAACACATTTTGCGAATTCAATCACCAAATCTTCACTTCGTAACCAAATTAGTCCATTATACATGCATTGTTTTTGTTTCTTGACATATTAACATAATCCATAACCAATTTATAGATTACCATATAATTCAAGCATAAATTTTTAACTCTAAAATCAACCTTTTAGTAAATATTCAACCAAAAACTAATTTCTTCTTCTTAAAAATGACTACACATGAATTTGATCCTTTAAAATCATTTGTAAGCAATATACAACAGATTATAAACCATCTATAATACACATAACCACCATTCTAACAATTCATCAACCAAATTTTCTTTTTTCCCAAGAGAAAACTCAAGAACACAAAAATCCTCATTCCAAAACATGATTTCATGAATTTTCTTACTGAAAATAGTTTCTAGTTCAATAACTATCATATTGTAAACATCCAACAACACATGCATAACATTTATTTAGCAATTTGCTCATCACTACTAACTACAAAAAACTTATTGAACCTAATCCTTCACCAAAACTGATTATAAAGAACTAAAATTGTAACATTATCTTTGATTTTATGTTTAGCAAAGATGATTAGAGTGGTCTGTCTAATCCCCCTTCTCCTTAAAACCTTCAACCTTGATGCTCAAATCTCTCAGAGAATACTCTCAAGTTCTCTGTTTCTCTCTAAGTCTTGGAAACAAGATACACGTAATATAAAACCAACTAAAACATAGTACACGTAATATAAACTGATAAAACGTGTGTTATCAATTTAACCAAGCAAAGGTCATCAGCTGTTACATTAACTAAAAGCCACAAGGCCATGTTTGGTTTACTTAAAATAACCCCCTTTTAATTTATTTTTATAATACTTATATAATATGGTTCAATTGTCACACCCCTAAATTAAATTATAATATTAATTTAATTAAATTTTAATATAATTTCCATTATAAATTATTATTAAATCTCTAATTTAATCACTAAGTTAAATTAGAAATATCACCACTACACAATTTGGTAACGACTCATCTAATTTTTAATTATCTCATTAAATCAAAACTTCAAACTATAAAATTATTTAAAATTCATTTAATTAAATAATTCCACAAAAAATTTCATCAATTATTTATTTAACTCAATAAACAAATCAATTAAAATATTTATTTAACCTAATAAATATTTTTAAATTAAATTTAAAATTCTCGTTCGTTACTTCATTCCCTCTTTAAAAGGATTCTGTGTAAGACCCCAACTTATTATAAATGAAATTAAATTTTCTCTATTTGTTATTTTGAAATAGTAAGGGTTGATTTGATTATTGTGGTTAGTTATGGGAAAAAATGCGCAAATATTTCAAATAAGCAAGTGGTTATAAAATATTCATTGTTGTCGGGGAATATTCGTTTGGTCGTGGAATATTCTTACTGTCGGAGAATATTCATACGATGGCGCAGCCTTGTGTGGACCCCATAACGGAAAGCGATTGGATGAAGAAAACGATAAGTATAAGTTGTTTATAAATAATGGCGTAGTTGTTACCAATTAATCTTCTTTGGAATACCCTTGGTTTAAAACACAAGAAGCACACCAGTATTGCACCAATTATTAATTCTTACATAAGAAGGCACTAATCAATAATTGTTACAGTAATTACTGTTCAATATTTTATTTTATTGATTCAATAATTGCTACGTTGATATTTTATATTATTATTGTTTCAATAATTGTCAATGCACAGTATTTTTCTTTATTGAATCAATAATTCATATTATTTGAATAATATTATTAGATAGCATTATTGGCAATGTCTAGAAAGTTCTGTCTAAGGAGAGGTTTGGTCACCTAATTGTGCGCCAGTAAGGAGAAATCCTTATTGGAAAGCCCCCTCTTTCCTGGGAACGGCCTGGTTGTCAGTATTGTGATTCTGTAATATTATTTGTGGATAATTAATTATTAATTTACATGATAAGAAAAATATTCATTTTATGTGGATATAGATGGAAAAAAATTTTAATGTGACAATTGTTGAAAATTGATATTTTATCTTTTTTGATAAAATAATTCATTTAAATATATTATTATATTTTAATAATATAATAATGGTGATATTTTTACAATGAATGTGGCATATATGAATAAATGAGGAGGAAGAGTATTTTTGTTATTAAAAATATTTTAAACATGTTTTTCATGTTTGTGGACTCCATTTCTTAATTTAAATTTGATTATAGACTGTAAAATCGCCCGTTTGTGGATTTCGGTCAACTTCTGTTTGAAATTTGGAAAAACGTAAAATTACAAAGTTGTAGAGAATTGAATTTCATATGGAATGGACATAAGATTTGAATTTTTCTGATAAAAGGGCTATTTATTGTGAATTATTGAAGTTCCGGTATATCGGGTCTAAATTGATTTTTGGAGTATTAAATATTTTTGTTTAGAAAAACATTTTTGGTGAGTCCCACAAGTGTTGTAAACATGCTAAAATTAGATTCTTTTGTGGTAGGCTTGAAAATTTAATAAATAATATTATTTTATTAAATTTTCTACTTTGGTGTTCTAACCATTTTCCTATAAATAGGGTGCTTAGGTTAGAATTAAAAATCACACCAAAAACTAATGTTTTCTCTCTCTTTCTCTCTCTATATTATCGAGCGTATTCTTGTGAGTATTTTGAGACTTTGAGTGTTACTATACGGTACTGTAAGATTTTGTGAAAATCAAAGAAGCAATCAAATTGCAAAAATAGCGGAAGCATAATAAAATCAGATTTTAAAATTTTTCACAAACTAATTACCCGGATCATCCTTTATGCATATTATTAATTAAACGAAGAATAAGAAGTTATAGAATCATACCCTTGTAAAAACAAGCTTCCTCAAGTACGAGTTTACCTCCTACTTCTCCGCGATTTCCTTGAATCTCCGGGTAGATTCCTTCCTTTGATCAATGTAAGCCACCCAAGTGTATGGCCTCTAGAGGTGATCCACCAAGGAAGAAGAATTTTCAAGAGGAAGGGTGTATTGGCTCAAACCCTAGTTTTTCCTATCTCTATAGAAAAAGGGGGCGTACTCTCCAACTCTTGGAATTACGTATATATTGATATCTGATATAAGACTCCTCTTATAAAGATATCAGGTAACCCTATTTAATTAAAAATAAGGTATCATTTATTTAATTAAACTCTTTTAATTAAATGGGCTCCATAATCTTATTAGGGATAATTAATTAAACTCTTTTAACTAATTTCCCTCCTAATCATATTAGGAATAAATGAGAGTACTTATATTAAATTAATTCCTAAACTCTTTTAGAAATTAAAATAATAATAATTGTAATAATATTAATAAGACTCCTCTTATTAATTTATATTTAATATTTCTAAAATATTAAATAATAAATATTAAGTTATTTAATTTATTCTATCACCATAGATTAAATTAAATATACTCAACATATTATTACGATTATGCCATTAACTTCTTAAATAATTATTCTTCCTTTTATGGTGTGACCCTTTAGGTTCTCCATATTAAACCGGTTGTAAATAAATCAATTAGAATAATTCTAATCTTATTTAAATAAATAAATTAAATGATTAATTTATTTAAATAAATAATATTTATTCTACAATAGGGATAAGCCTCCCTAGCGATTAACGACTTTCTAGATAATATAGATTTCAACATTAATCATAAAAGAACCTTTGAGTAAATAGTTACCGTACAATTCAATCCTTCCACCATACAATGTCCCAATTAAATATAAGACATGGAATTCTTGTCAAGTCTTATTTTATTTAATTATATGTATTTCGATTCCTAAATGCATGACTCTAATGAATGAAAATTAGAAACTACTTTCTAATTTCATTCCACCTTGGCCAAGGATTCTTGGGTTGTCATTTATCGAATCACATAGGACATTTCTCTTCTTTTACTAGAAATGATAGATTCTTTATTGATCATTCACTATCTTCATATATAACTTATTACACCCAAGCATACCTTTTGATATACTCTAAGAGTCTTAAGGAATAAGTCAATGTGTAATTCATTATATATAAGATACTATGATGATTTCAAGTCTAAGGATCATTTGTACTACTATCACTACAGGAATTTCTATTGACAGGCAAGTAAAACTCCATTAGGTATTCCTTAGCAAGTCACGTTCAATGAACTTATTCTCTAATAAGCACCTACATACTTGCTTTAGTGTTTCCACACAAATGATCATGAGATCAATCATCCTCATCCAATGAGCAAGCAAGGTACGTACCAATCTATCCAGATTCACTAATCCCTTTTTAGTAATCCATTGATTGGGGACATTTTAGTTTTAAGTTATCTAAGAATTTAGATCTCATTAGCATGATTTCATCATGATTCTAAAAGCATTGCTTAAAACTATGGGTTTATCACATATTATTAAAACAGCACCATGTATTTAATAAATGCCTTTAATAAATAATTCTTTTATTAATAAACAAAAAAGATTGATTACAAAGTATATATATGCTTTATCATCATACATGATTGGCTTGTATGAATACTACTTTCAGGTACAAGTTCCCTTCAGCACTATATCCAGTATTTCAGTCAGAAGTACTGTCTTTTCGATGTAAGGGATGTTATTTTTTAAAATAATAATATTATTTCTTCTAATATCATTATGCCAGAATATTGGTAAGATTTTTCTTATGAAATTCTTGTCTTTTAGTGTCGGGGTTACTATTCATGTATACGGCACTATTCACGTATACGGCACTATTCACAGAAAAATTAAATTTTCATTTTTTGTCCAAAATATCTATTATGGATACTAGCTTTGATTGTATCCATGTTTTGATTATTCTTGAATTTTACTTCACTATGGTTATTTATGAAGTATTTTTGAACTTAGACTATTTAAATTATGAATCCTTATTATTTGTTCTTTTGTTTCACTGGATTCGTTTTCTTTAAAAAGTTTTTCATCATCCTCAGTCCTAAATGATGATATTACTGAATATCTTTGGCCAGTAGTGCAAAGATGAATGAATTTTTTATGAATATCTTTGGCCTGTAATGCAAAGATGAACAGGTGTTGAGATGAACATGGCCAACTGATGAATATCTTTGGCCTGTAGTGCAAAGATGAATATTTGATTCAAGATGTGTATTGATTGATGTTAAAGGGATAAAATATTGATGATGGACTTTTAAATTCATAGATAATAGTAGATTCCATTCTCTACGTAACTCTTCTATGAATTATTATTTCCGCTGCGAATATTGATTTAAAACTTGTTGTCTATTGTATTCTATCAGATTTTTCCCTGTTGAAGACTAACGATAATTTGTTCTATATTATCTTAGTCATAATATTCTTTACTGGGCTAGTTGAGCTCACCCTTTTCCTTTTTGTTCCATTTTTCTTCTTAGGAGGCGAGAATGTAGCGACTACTAGTCGGGGTATGGAATGAAGGTTCTAGAAAGTCGTTTTAGTAGTCCTCACTATTTTCTAGAATAGTGTATCAATAATTGTAATGAGGACTTATTTGAGTGTTGATATTGTCTAGAAGACAATATTTGTTTTTAAACTCACAGTTTATGTGTTGTCGTATTTTGCACGAGAATTGTATTAATAAAGTTGTAGTTGTTTCTATACCATATATTTGGTGACTCATAATGGGTGTTGTATACCTATTTTGGGGCGTCACAGTTGATATCAGAGCTTAGAGATATGATCTCTAGCGGAGATCGGGGAATTGAACTAGGAGGGGAGAGACGAGTAAATCCTTCGCTAGTATGTCCTACCTAAGCTTATTTATTGGTTTGTCAGTATATAGGGATATTATGTGATATATTGATTTCTTTAATTAACCCTTATTTTATGGCAGTATTTAAGAATGACGACTGAGAATGTTAACAGTAGAGTAAATGAGATCGTGGAGACACCTTTACTCACCAATGAGGAAAATGTGCAACAGGCCGACAATGTTCCTCCTATAAACAACACCATTGATCAGACGATGAACGATGGAATGTTTAGAAGCTTTTTGCAGTTCATGCAAAATAAGACGAAGGAGACTCGTGTGCAAAATACAGGTGGAAATGATAGCAATGCACGGTTTGTCATAGCCAAACAGTTCAAAGAGTTGGGACCACCAGAATTATGGGGAAAGTCGTATCCGATTAAGGCGGTGACGTGGGTCAAACAAATTACCAAGATATTCGATGTCTTGGGATGCACGGAGGAACAGAAAGTTCCATTCGCTACTTTTATGTTCCAAATGTGAGGCGATTCTTGGTGGGAATCTGTGAAGCGTACCCATCTAGTTGCACTCAGCATGTCATGGGAGACGTTTCAGAAACAGTTCAATGACAAGTACTTCCCTGAAAGTATTCGTCATATGAAGGAAGTGGAGTTTATTAGACTGAGCGAAATAACATGCGGTGTCCCAAAGACGAATGAAGTTCGCGAAGTTATCCGAGTTTGCACCTCATTTGGTGGAGAATGAGGAGCGTATGACGCGGATGTTTACGAGAGGTTTGAAACCCTAAGATACGTCGTCGATTTTATTTCTCATAAATTTTCTCTCTATTCGATGTTGTCAACGAGGGCTCAATTATTAGAAGCGAGATAACGAGTATGTTCAACCGAGGGACCACAACTAGGATCATATTGCATGTGGCAAAATCATATCGAATAACGATAACCAAATGAGAAAGAAAAATACGGACAAAAGCAGTAACCACTCTGGTGGTAATCATGGCCATGAAAATAGAAGAAGCGAGTCGGGGGGTGATTTTAAAAAGAGGAGATTCAATAATGACAATGCGAAGACGTCAGCACCAACAACAAATGGTTCTAAGGGAGGAGAACGACCATCGGTGATATGCTATAAATGTAGAAAAGAGGGACATATCAGCCCAAACTGCCCACAACAGTTCAAGGTATATTATAATTATGGAAAGGAAGGACATATCGCTCGAGATTGTACGGTAGCGAAACCAAGTCCAGCGGGGATGGTGACTCAAAAGGCTGTCCCAGAAAAGTCAAAGTCAATGGTTCCTGGAAGAGCGTTTGTCGTGACTGGTCAAAATGCGAGGAACCCAAACGAGGTGATCAGGGGTAAGCTAACCATAAATTCTTGCGAAGTTTATACCTTACTAGATACTTGAGCTACCCATTCATTTATCTCTCCTTCTTGTGCTCAACGTTTAAACTTGACTCCGGAGAAATTAGACTTTGATTTATCTGTGGAGACTCCGTTAAGAGAAACTTTCATTACATTCACTATTTATAAATCTTGTTTGATCCAAGTTGGCACCATCACATTACCTGTTGACCTTATCTCTTTAAAGATACTTGCTTTTGATGTGATTTTAGGGATTGATTGGTTAACTACTCATCATGACAAAATTGATTTTTTTATAAGGTTATTAGTTTTCATATTCCTAACCAACCTGTTGTACGAATTCAAGCAACTAAACCACTAAAATCAATCATTGTCATATCAAGTCATAAAGCTATTCGTTTATTGAAAAACGGACGTCAAGCTTTCTTAGCCCATGTTATGGATTTGAATAAAGACACGTCGGATTTGAATAATATTCCTGTTGTTAGTAAATTTCTTGACGTATTTCCTGAAGAACTTCCGGTCTACCCCCAAAACGTGAAGTTGAATTCTTTATTGACCTTGAACCCTGGTACAAAGCCCATTTCTAAAACACCATATCGAATGGCTCCTATTGAACTTCAGGAGTTAAAGGTCCAACTACAGGAGTTATTGGACATCGGTTTCATTCGTCCTAGTACATCTCCTTGGGGTGCTCCTGTTTTATTTGTAAGGAAGAAAGACAGAAGTATGCGACTTTGTATTGACTATCGATAATTGAACCATGTCATCATCAAGAATAGGTATCCGCTACCTCGCATTGATGACCTGTTTGACTAGTTGCAAGGAGCACAATTCTTTTCAAAGATCGATCTTCGTTCTGGATATCATCAGTTGAAGATTAGAACTGAGGATATTCCAAAGATTGCCTTCAGAACTCGGTACGGTCATTTTGAATTCTTAGTCATGTCTTTTGGATTGACTAATTCTCCTGCGGCTTTCATGGATATGATGAACCGAGTATTCAAGGAATATTTGGATCAGTTCATTGTTGTCTTTATTGATGACATCCTCATATATTCCAAAAGCTGTAAAGATCATGAGCACCATTTGAAGCTGGTACTCCAAAGGCTTCATGAAAACAAGCTATATGCCAAGTTGAAGAAATGTGAGTTCTGGCTTAAGGAAGTAGCATTCCTTAGGCACGTGGTGTCAAAACATGGAGTATCTGTCGACCCAGCGAAGATTGAAGCAATACAAAGTTGGGAGCAACCGAAGACGGTGACCGAAGTTCGTAGCTTTCTGGGCTTAGCTGGTTATTATCGATGATTCGTGGAAGGGTTTTCTCAAATCGCTACTCCGTTAACTCAATTGACTCGGAAGGATACAAAATTCTTATGGAGGAAGGAATGCGAAAAGAGTTTTTAAGAGCTCAAGAGGAGACTCATTTTGACACCTATTCTGACAATACCATCTAGATCGGATGGATTTGTTATCTACAGCGATGCTTCAGGCAAAGGGTTAGGATGTGTTCTCATGCAGCATGGGAAAGTCATAGCCTATGCCTCGCGACAACTTAAAGAATATGAGAGGAATTATCCTACTCATGATCTAGAGTTGGCAGCAGTCGTTTTCGTGCTAAAGATCTGGAGGCACTATCTATATGGGGAGAAAGTGAAGATATATTCAGACCATAAAAGCCTTAAATATTTCTTCACCCAAAAAGAACTCAGCATGCGGCAACGACGTTGGCTCGAGCTGTTGAAAGACTATGATACCATCCTAGAAAAGCGAACGTGGTAGCTGACGCGTTGAGTAGAAGATCATATGCGTGAACGAGTGCGATGTTGTCAATGCAAAGGCCCAATTTTGTGTGATTTACAAAAAATGAAGATAGAATTCAAGACTCCGGGGACCCATGCGATGATGTTAAGTATACGCATAGAACCAACTTTAATCGATAAAGTTAAAGTTGCTCAAGCCACAGACCCGGAGCTGATGCATATGAAGAAGAAAGTACAAGAAAATGCCATCCTAGAAGCAAGAATCGATGAAGAAAGAATACTTCGAGTCAACTCCAGACTTTGTGTTCCTAACGACTCTGATTTGAAGTACAAGATCATGATGGAGGCACACAATACCCCATTTACAATCCATCCTGGAAGTACCAAAATGTATCGTGATCTTCGACATACATTTTGGTGGAACAATATGAAGAGAGAGATTGTGAAGTTTATCTCGAAGTGTTTAACTTGTCAACGTGTAAAGGCGGCGCATCAAGTGCCTAAGGATCCATTAAAACCACTTAAGATTCTGAAATAGAAATGGGAACACATTACTATGGATTTCGTTACGGGTCTTCCCACAGTTTATTAAGGCATAAATGCTATTTGGGTTATTGTTTATAGATTAACCAAGCCTGCTCATTTCTTGCCGATATGGGAGACATATCCCCTTGAACGTCTTGCTCGTATGTACGTAAATGAGATTATGAGATTGAATGGCATGCCAGTATCCATAGTTTCAGATCGTGACCCAAGATTTACTTCACGATTTTGGGTTAGCTTGCAAAAAGCTATGGGCACGGATTTACGATTCAGTTCGACATACCATCCTCAAATGGACGAACAATCAAAGAGGACTATTCAAACTCTTGGAGATCTATTAAGACTCTGTGTCATAGACTTCAAAGGGAGTTGGGATAAGTATTTACCATTGGTGGAATTCTCCTACAACAATAGTTATCAGGCAAGTATAGGTGTGGCTCCATTCGAAGCATTATATGGACATAAGTGTCGCTCTCCAGTATGTTGGGATGAGGTTGGTGAAGCAACATTGTTGGGACCAGAGTTGGTACGTATTACTACAGAAAAGATCCAAATGATTCGACAGCGTATACAAATGGCACAAGATTGACAAAAGAGTTATTTGGATCTTCATCGAAAGGACGTGGAATTTAGTATTGGGGATCATGTATTGTTGCGTGGGGCTCCATGGAAGGGAGTTACAAGATTTGGGAAAAGAGGAAAGCTCAATCCATAATTTATTGGTCCATTTCAGATTCTTGACCGAGTAGGAAATGTGGCCAATAGACTTGCGTTACCTCCAAGCATGTCTCGTGTTCATAATGTTTTTCACATATTTGTGCTTCATAAATATGTGAAAGACCCGAACCACGTTATTGAGTTAGAACCGGACGAGATAGCCGAAGACTTAACGTATGAGGAGGTACTTGTTAAGATCTTGGATAGCAAGGAGCATGTCCTACACACAAAGGTTATACCACAAGTCAAAGTTTTGTGGAGGAATCATGCCATAGAGGAAATGATCTGGGAGTTGGAAACGGAAATGAAAGCGAGGTATCCTCACCTTTTTGAAACACCAGGTATGTACGTCAATTTCGAGGACGAAATTTCATAAGGAGGGGAGGATGTAAGACCCCAACTTATTATAAATGAAATTAAATTTCCTCTATTTATTATTTTGAAATAGTAAGGGTTGATTTGATTATTGTGGTTAGTTATGGGAAAAAATGCGCAAATATTTCAAATAAGTAAGTGGTTATAAAATATTCATTGTTGTCGGGGAATATTCGTTTGGTCGTGGAATATTCTTATTGTCGGGGAATATTATGCGGCGGTAGCGACCTTATGTGGACCCCATAACTGAAAGCGATTGGATGAAGAAAACGACAAGTATAAGTTGTTTATAAATAACTGGCGTAGTTATTACCATTAATCTTGTTGGAATACCGGTGGTTAAAACACAAGAAGATACTTCGGCATTGCACCAATTATTGATTCTTACGTGAAGGCACTAATCAATAATTGTTACGATGAATCTTGTTCAATATTTTATTTTATTGATTCAATAATTGCTACGTTGATATTTTATATTATTGTTGTTTCAATAATTGTCACCTTTGCGATATTTTCCTTTATTGAATCAATAATTCATATTATTTGAATAATATTATTAGATAGCATTATTGGCAATGTCTAGAAAGTTCTGTCTAAGGAGAGGTTTGGCCACCTAATTGCGCACTAGTAAGGAGAAATCCTTATTGGAAAGCCCCTCTTTCCTGGGAACGGCCTGGTTGTCAGTATTGTGATTTTGTAATATTATTTATGGATAATTAATTATTGATTTACATGATAAGGAAAATATTCATTTTATGTGGATATAGATGGAGAAAATTTTTAATGTGACAATTGTTGAAAATTGATATTTTATCTTTTCTGATAAAATAATTCATTTAAATATATTATTATATTTTAATAATATAATAATGGTGATATTTTTACAATGAATGTGGGATATATGAAGAAATGAGGAGGATGAGTATTTTTGTTATTAAAAATATTTAAAACGTGTTTTTCATGTTTGTGGACCCCATTTCTTGACTGAAATTTGATTATAGACTGTAAAATCGCCCGTTTGTGGATTTCGGTCAACTTCTATTTGGAATTTGGAAAAACTTAGACTTATAAAGTTGTAGAGAATTGAATTTCCTATGGAATGGACAAAAAATTTGAATTTTTCTGATAAAAGGGCTATTTATTGTGAATTATTGAAGTTCCGGTATATCGGGTCTGAATTGATTTTTGGAGTTTTAAATATTTTTGTTTAGAAAAACGTTTTTGGTGAGTCCCACAAGTGTTGTAAACATGCTAAAATCAGATTCTTTTGTGGTGGGCTTGAAAATTTAATAAATAATATTATTTTATTAAATTTTTTGCTTTGGTGTTCTAAGTATTTTCCTATAAATAGGGTGCTTAGGTTAGAATTGAAAATCACACCAGAAACTAAAGTTTTTTCTCTCTTTCTCTCTCTATATTATCGAGCGTATTCTTGTGAGTATTTTGAGACTTTGAGTGTTACTATACGGTACAAGTTCCCTTCAGCACTATATCTAGTATTCCAGTCAGAAGTACTATCTTTTCGAGGTAAGGGATGTTATTTTTTAAAAAAATGATATTATTTCTTCTAATATCATTATGCTGTAATATTGGTAAGATTTTTCTTGTGAAATTCTTGTCTTTTAGTGTCGAGGTTACTATTCACGTATACAGCACTATTCATGTATACGGCACTATTCACGAATACGGCATTATTCACAGAAAAATTAAATTTTCATTTTTTTTCCAAAATATCTATTATGGATACTAGCTTTGATTGTATCCATGTTTTGATCATTCTTGAATCTTACTTCACTATGGTTATTTATGAAGTGCTTTTGAACTTGGACTATTTAAATTAGGAATCCTTATTATTTGTTCTTTTGTTTCACTGGATTCGTTTTCTTTAAAATATTTTTCATCATCCTCAGTCCTAAATGATGATATTACTGAATATCTTTGGCCAGGAGTGCAAAGATGAATGAATTTTTATGAATATCTTTGGCACAGAATGCAAAGATGAGCAGTGTTGAGATGAACATGACCAACTGATGAATATCTTTGGCCTGTAGTGCAAAGATGAATATTTGATTCAGGATGTGTATTGATTGATGTTACAGGGATAAAATATTGATGATGGACTTTGAAATTCATAGATAATAGTGGATTCATTCTCTACGTAACTCTTCTATGAATTATTATTTTCGCTGCGAATATTGATTTAAAACTTGTTGTCTATTGTATTCTATCAAATTTTTCCCTGTTGAAGACTAACGATAATTTGTTCTATATTATCTTAGTCATAATATTCTTTATTGGGCTAGTTGGGCCTACCCTTTTCCTTTTTGTTCCATTTTTCTTCTTAGGAGGCGAGAATGTAGCGAGTACTAGTCGGGGTATGGAATAAAGATTCTAGAAAGTCGTTTTAGTAGTCCTCACTATTTTCTAAAATAGTGTATCAATAATTGTAATGAGGACTTATTTGAGTGTTGATATTTTCTAGAAGATAATATTTGTTTTTAAACTCACAGTTTATGTGTTATCATATTTTGCACGACAATTGTATTAATAAAGTTGTAGTTATTTCTGTACCATGTATTTGGCGACTCAGAATGGGTGTTGTATACCTAATTTTGGGGCGTCACATTCTGTCCCCGGAATCACAACTCAATAAATTTATTTGTCACATTCTTCCCTCCTTAACAAGATTCTGTCCCCAGAATCGCTATACAAAAATTAAGCAAATAACTGAGGATAATTTTTCATCATAACGTCGTCAAGTTCCCACGTAGCTTCTTCAGCATTGTGGTTTCTCCAAATTACCTTAACAGAATGTATCACTCTATTCCTTAGTACTTGCTTTTTCTGTCAACAATATGAACAGGAACTTCTTCATAAGACGAATCTTTTTCAAACTATAACTATTCATATTCTATAACATGTTTATAATCGGGCTTATATGGTTTTAATACCGAAACATGAAAAATGTTATAAATATGTTTTAGTTCCGGAGGTTGAGCTACCTCATATGTCACTTCACCAACTCATCGTAGCACTTCAAAAGGTCTTATAAACCTAGGGCTTAGTTTTCCCTTTTTACCAAATCAGATTTTCCCTTTCCAAGGAGACACCTTGAAGAAAACAAAATTGCGGACATCAAATTCTCGATTCTGTCGGTGTTGATTATCATATTTCTTCTGCCTATCCTGTACAACTATCAATCTTACTCGAATCACCTTAATGATTTCGACGGTCTGTTGCACCAATTCTAGACCTAATAGTTGACGTTCACCAACTTCGTCCGAACACAACGGGGTTCTATACTTTCTGTCGTACAACGCATCGTAAGGCGACATGCCAATACTTGCGTGATAACTGTTATTATAGGTAAATTCAACCAACGGTAGATGGTCATCCCAATTCCCTTTAAAATCCATAATATAAGCTCTGAGCATATCCTCCAATGTCTAGATTGTCCCCTCACTTTATCCGTCAGTTTGAGGATGATACGTTGTGCTCATTCTCAACTGCGTCCCCAAGGACTCCTGTAGTCATTTCCAGAAATTTGATGTGAAACGTGGATCTCTATCTGATACAATGGACACCGGGACACCGTGTCTTGATACAATCTCCTTCACATACAGTTTTGCCAACTGATCTAGGCTAAATTTAATTTTGATTGGCAAAAAGTGTGTGGACTTCGTCAATCGATCCACAATCACCCAAATCGCATCATAACCTTGTTGAGTCGTCGGAAGACCTACCACAAAATCCATTGTGATATTCTCCAATTTCCATTCAGGTATCTCTAACGGTTGCAACAATCTGCTTGGCCTTTGATGTTCAGTTTTAAATTTCTGACACATTAAACATTTTTCCATACATTCAGCAACATCATTTTCCATATTTGACCCCCAGAAATGATGTTTGAGGTCCTGGTACATTTTTAGTACTTCTGGGGTGAATCTAATATTGTGAGTTATGAGCCTCAATTAAAATTTCCTCTTTAACTTCCGGTACTAGTGGAACCCAAATTCTTCCCTCAAATCTAAGCAACCCTTCCGCATCAATTTTAAATTTGTCTTCCTCACCTTCAAACACTTTCCTTTTTATCTTTTCATAATTTTCATCTTGAAGTTGTGCATTATTCACCTTATCCACTAAAATTGAACTGGTTTCCATCTGGAACAATTTTTCACCTAATTCTGTTAGATATTTAAGTTCCAACTCCATCTTGGCCATTTCTGCTACAAGCTTTTCCTGAGCAGTTAACATCATTAATTTCTCCCGACCCTTTCTACTTAAGCCATCGAAAATAACATTCGCCTTTCAGGGATGATAAAGAATCTCGCAGTCATAGTCTTTAATAAACTCCAGTCATCTTCTTTGTCGTATATTCAAATCCTTCTGCGTAATGATATACTTAAGACTTTTATGATCTGTATATATCTCACACCTCTCTCCATAAAGATAGTGCCTCCAGATCTTAAGAGCAAACACCACCGCAGCCAACTCCAAATCATGAGTCGGATACCCTTACTCATAATCCTTCAATTGACGCGATGCATACGCAATGACCCTGCCGTTCTGTATAAGCACACAGCCTAGTCCTTTATGCGATGTGTCACTCTATACCACAAAATTCCTTATATCATCAGGCAATGACAACACAGGTGTTGAACTCAATCTCTTCTTTAATTCTTGGAAACTCTCCTCACACTTCTCCGTCCAAAACAAACTTAACTGCCTTCCTAGTCAAATTTGTCAATGCAGTTGCGATCTTGGAAAAATCTTGAATAAAATGCCTATAGTAACCTGCCAACCCCAAGAAACTTCTTACTTCTAACGGTGTCTTTGGCTAATCCCAGTTTTTTACAGCTTCAACTTTTGATGGATCTACTGAGATTCCGTCCTTGTCAATAACGTGCCTAAGAAACTGCACACGTTCTAACAAGACTCACATTTTGAAAATTTCGCATATAACTTATCTCTTCTTAATGTCTCCAACGCCACCCTTAAGTGTTCAATGTGCTCCTCCTTGGTTTTAGAATATACTAATATATCATCAATAAACACCACTACAAATTTATCTAAGAAAGGTTTAAACACCCTATTCATCAAATCCATGAATGTTGCAGGTGCATTGGTTAAAACAAATGACATAACCAGAAACTTGTAATGACCATACCGAGTTTTGAATGTCGTTTTCGATACATCCTCCTTCCTTACCTTCAACTGATAATATCTACTTCTTAAATCTATCTTCGAAAAGTACCTAGCTCGCTACAGTTGATCAAACCAGTCATCAATTTTCGGTAACGGATACTTATTTTTAATTGTGACCTTATTCAATTCCCTGTAATCAATGCAGAGCCACATTAATCCATCTTTCTCCTTAACAAATAACATCGGCGCTCCCCAGGGCGATACGTTCGCCTGGATATACTTCTTATCTAATAATTCTTGCAACTGCACCATCAGCTCTTTCATCTCTACTGAGGTCATTCTATACGGGGTTTTAGATATCGAGGTCGTTCCTAGCTCTAAATCAATCACGAATTCAAGCTCTCTATCTGGCAGAAGTCCAGGCAAATCGTCCGAAAATACATCCGTAAAATCTCTAATGACCAGTATCTCTTCTAATTTTGCAATCTTCTTCTGAGTATCGACTATGTAGGCTAAGTATCCTACACATCCTTGTCTTAGTAACTTCTTGTCCTGCATCATCGTCAGACAACTCGCTTGTCTAGGTGACTTGCTGCCATAAAACACCACCTTTGACAGAGTCATAAGGTTAACACATTTCTTTTGGCAATCAATTACTGCTCCGTAATTGAATAACCAATCCATTCCCAGTATAACATCAAATTCCCCAAGTTTAATCGGTATCAAATCCACCATCATCTCGTGGCCCTTTATATCCACTATACAGTTCTTGTATATAAACCTAACAGGAATCACCTCCCTATTCGCAATCTCTATGCTTAAAGGAAAATTTAATTCTTCCTGAAGCAAATCTAAGTTCTTAGCAAAATCATCAGATATAAATGAACAAGTAGTACCCAAATCAAATAACACATAAGCATTAATACCATTGATCGGAATGATACCCGACACCACATCCTTTGACTGCAAAGCATCTTGCACGGTCATATTGCACCTACTACTGTCTTTCTAGGGCAATCACGAGACATATGATACTTCGACCTGCAAGTGAAACAAGCTCCCTTTTTTGGGCTAGGACAATTTGCAACAATATGACCCTCCTGGCCATAATTAAAACACACTCGCTTACCCTTCAGACACACACTAGTGTGGTTCTTCCCACAAGTAGTACAAGTTTCAAACTTCTTCTTTTGCTAAATTCCTTGTTGTCCTCCTGCATTTGGATTTTCATTCCACTTCCTCTTCTGGTTATTACTTCCACTATTGCTTCCACCAGCCTTGTTTTCATTCTCATTCTTCCTCTTCTTCTGTTCTTGCTTATACTTGGTTAATGTATCGTTTCCACCTTCTCTGATAATCGCCTTCTCTAGTACTGTTGCAAACGTATTTAACTGAAACATTGAAACCTTGCTATATAGCTAGGGCTTCAACCCTTGTTCAAACCTTCTCGCATTGCGCCCATCTGTATTGACCTGATACGGAGCAAATCTTTCCAACTCATTAAAATTCACTATATACTCTGGCACAGACATGGTTCCTTGCTTTAGTTCCAAGAATTGAACCTCCATCTGGTTCTGGGAACTCGTCGGAAAGTATATCTCGAAAAACATTTCTTTGAACCTATTCCAAGCTATTATTCCCTGTCCCCCGCAAACCTTATTCGCCTGCCACCTATAAAAAGCTTCAGATTTCAACATAAACATTGCGAAGGCAGTTTTCTGATCCTCATTGACCTTGACAATGTCAAAAACCTTCTCTATTTCCATGATCCAGGTCTAGGCTTCAACTGGATTTATAGACCCTTGAAACTCTGGCTGTCTAACCGCTTTGAAGTCCTTGAAAGTCGTGACTTGAGCTTGCAGCTGATTCGCAAGTGCTCTTGTTAACAAGGTCACCAACTGCTGAACCGGGTTAGCATTGGCCTCGTTATTGTTGTTGTTAGTAGACCCCTCAGGGGGTGGTTGTTGGCGTGGTTGTCTTCTTCTAACATGCATTTTTTTATTTGAGATATATGCTTATTAGATCACTACTAAATTTCTTGAATATTTAAGGTTTAACTTAAACATTTTTTGATCAAAACTTAACACATAACATTTCAATAAACTTCGATATCTTATTCATTCATAATTTCTAAAATATAGTAAAGGATAGCATCTCTTCTATCTACATTAACTTTCCTGAACTTGAAAATTTTTAGGGTTATATACTCATCTTACCTTATTATTTATCTCAAAACATGGGATTCACAATTTATTTAACACATAATTAATCACATAACTTATTACTCTTCCTATTTTGGCATATTAAGACGTCGAGCAGCTTCTCTACGCTCTTCTTCCATGATACAAAACATCGTTCTACGATCCAACATATACCATGGCAAGTCTTCGAACTGAGCTGGGTAATAAAAGACTCGGTCCTGGGCCCTATCAATCGCAGAATGAAAAGCATAATCCATTTCATTCATCTTGGCCTTTTTTGTCTGAACCTTGTCTTCAACACGATCTGCACGTTGAGTAGCCTTTACCCAAGCATCCTCCTCTCTCGCACGATTAGCTGTCTCCTCAGCTCCTCAACTTTATTCTGTAGTTCTATATTACAATCATACAATTCACCATATATCTCAGCTGCAATGGAGTTTGGTGGAAAATCCACAGGATCCTCTTCCTCATGGTCCACCTCTATCTCCTCCGAGTCCTACTCAAGATCAGATATAGGCTCATTCCTCTTTCCTTCAACAGTGACCAACAGAGATGACTCCCTCTGAACCAACTGCTCCCGAACAATATGGACATCTCGGGGCTCTTATTCTCTAGGCACCTGAGGTATCTCTTCCCTAGCTTGAATGGATCCTTCAACATTAGACACCCTGACAACAAAATATTTTAAGTTTTATTTACTACGTGACACTCTTCGATACTCACGAGCACATAAGTTGTTAACACATAAGCACTGTGACGAATGAATTGTTTGAGTTATGATTCTGAAGACAGAATCCTTGTAAGGAGGGAAGGATGTAATAATCCAGAATTTTTATATGTAATTTAAAATATTTATTGAATTAAATAAATAATTTAATTGATGTGTTTATTATTAAATAAATACTTGATTGATTTAATTATTTATTAGTTAAATAAATAATTCATGAATTGTGGTGGTGGACTAATTTGACTTAGTGTAATTTGTTAATTAAATTGATGTTTGGTAATTTTGTGATTTAGAATTTTAATTTAATGAGTTGATTAAATTAAATAAATTGTTAAATTTATCATCATATTACATAATGGTAATATTCTAATTTAATTTAATAATTAAATTAGAGAGCTATTAATCTGTTAGATAAAATTATGATTTATAAAATTTTATAATTATTTGATTTATGAAGCAATTTGATTTACGTGGCTATATGATTTAATAAGTTGATGTTAACTTTAGTTAAATTTAAATATTACAATTTAACTTAATAAAGTGCGATAATTAAACTATATAGTAAGTGATTTATTAAAATAAATTAAAAGAGGGTTAATGTAGTTTTACCAAACAAGGCTTAAGGCTTTTAAGTCTTTATTTTTATTTTGCTTTGCCAAACAAGCCTTAGTGGCTTTTGAATTTAAAAAAAAATAACTTATATGTATTAAGTAGAGTTATTATGGTATATGTCAGTTTTTATTTTAAGTTAATACGTATTATATGTATACTTCTGTTTTTTTTACGTTAAGTTAGAAAAAGAGAAAGAAACAGAGAAGAGAAAGAAGAAAGAAAAACACATAGAGAAAAAAGATAAAAGAGAAAAGAAAGAAGAAAGAAGAATTTTTTTGTGATTTTGAGAGCCAAGGAAGGAGGAGAGGTTAATTTTATCTCCTAGCTAACCTAAGCAAGCAATTAAAGGTATAATCCTATCTTCTAAAGTTTTAGTTTTTATATATATGAAAAGTTCTTTGTAAAATTTATGTGGAGGATTAATTGTTGATTATATGGGTGGTATATATTAATTTGTTGATATAAACTGTTATATGTGGTTTATATATGATTTAGAGTAACTTGCTCCATGAAATATATTTTAATATGGAGAAAATCATATTACAATAAGTTTACAGTGAAATATATATGAATATGGCTTATGTGATGTTAAAATTGATGTTGAATTCGTATGATAAACCGTAAATTGATTCTTGAATGTGTTAATTCATGAAGAAATGAAAACAAAGTAGTTTAAACGGATTGTTTTAGTGTAATAACGAATTTTTAGTGATTACTTTTGCTAAGGATGTCTAAAAATAGAGTTTTTGCAAAAATATGAAATTTAAAGGATTCAATTTGATTGTTGTTGTTGTTTTGATGTTTTAAATCAATATATACATGTTGGGTAACGTTTATATGAAGTTTATGTGATTTGGGTGTATTCAATTTGTTGTTTAAATAGTGAAATTCGTGAGTTTGGGTTTGAATAGAGCCAAAAAATAATCTATGTAGTTTTTGTACCTGGCAGTTAGCGATTCTTTGTCCCAAGGCTTTAGTCTGTGATTAGCAATTGCATGAAAACCTAGAACAAAGACAATGATGAGATGTTATTTGTTCAATAATTTAAATTTAGTCTAATATAGTTTAAAGTTCATGACAATTTGTTTGGCTTATATCAAGATATTGTAACAGATTGTTCATGTGTAATTGATGATTTCAAGTTGTGAAAATTTATAAATTATAATTTTAAGCTATTATTGTAAAGCTTTATTATGTGATTAATGAAGTTGAATCATTGACTAATAAAGAACTTTAGATTGGTTAAGTTTTATCGATTTAAGAAATCAGAATTTAAGTTGGGTTCACAAGTTATATAAAAGTGGAAGTTGAATCTTTGAGATTAATATTATGTGACTAAAGTTGTGTTACGATGTTAATGGAATGTTTACGGTGTTCGGGAAGCGTGAGTTATAACTGTGTATCTAACACACGAGGCAAGTATTATATCCCTACTATTACATTACGCAAGTATTCTATCCCTACTCTTACATTACGCAAGTTTCTTGAATCTATTATTCAGTTGAGCAAGTTTCTGAACACTAATCTATATTTGAGCTTATCCTACTTCATTGATAATTATGCAAGTTTGTTAATCTGTTTTATTATAAATTACGCAAGTTCTTGAATTTTATTGAGCAAAGTTCTTAATTATGTTTCGTGTAAACTTAGCTTACCATTTTTGTTCAAGCAAGGTTGATTATATCTTTTCAATGCTTTGAACTTTATTCTTAAAGCGTGACCTTAATATAGTACAATATTCATTTATGGTTCATAACTATCTTATATTACGTTGCTATCGAACCTTTGCATTGTTATTACACTTTTGATTCAACTAATCCTTAGTTGATATTCGTTGAACTCTAAATTACCTTTGAAACTTGTCCAAACCAAATTTACTTTGGTGCATACTTGTATATTAAAACTGAGATGGGTTGGGATTATTTACACGAAAGCATTTAGATGTTTGTGCACAATACATGGTACGAAGTGCTGATCACCCTAAGTACAGGAGTCCCTACAGTCTAATGACTGTTAAGGTTTAAGTTGAAAAAAAATACTTATAACCTTGGACATGGTTCATGGTCTTATAACCCTCAGATGATTTTCAGTATCAGTTCTTGATTATCGATATTAAGAAATGTTATTCAATTCAATTGAGTTTATTCATTGCTTGTTATTGTGTCCTTTCTAGTGAGCATTTGTTTTGCTCACTCTTGCATATATATAACCATTGCAGCTAAAGTTGAGAAGGTTGAAGAGCCAACCACCAATAAAGGAAAAGGCAAGTTGAACAAGTGTTGAAGACTTATTAATTTGTTGGGAATTATAGTTTCAGACTTAATTTTTAATTGTGAGATGTAATTAATTGTTTTTTTGCATTTGATGAATGTTTTAGAGTTAGATGACCAGGGAATTTATTGATTAAGTTATGTAACCCTTAATGGGATGATTTATTGCTTAAATTTTATTGAATTTGGGTAGTTAGAAATGAATTCTTGGATAGTGAACACCAAATCATGTGAGAATGAAGTACCCAGATTTGGGGGTGTCACAAGCACCTAAAATCTTTTATTATTTATCTTTAATGAATTCCTTAATCCATTCATTAAAACTCGATAAGAGTTTAACACCACTATGTTTTCTATCTTCTTAAAGGTTACTTCCTAAGGTTCCCCCACCTAAGGTTCATAACCTAAAGCTTTGATACAAACTTGTGGCACCCCCAAATCCGGGTACTTCATTCCCACAGGATTTGGTGCTCACTATCCAAAACAATTACATCTAACTACCCGTAATCAAGGATAACGACATAAGTTAAATAACTTAAACAATAATCCTCCTCATTAAAGGGTTACATCCACTTAAAACAAATCCCAGGTAATATAACCTTAAATTATTACATAAGTTTGCGAAATATATCATATAAATAAATATGGCACATAGCATAAATTCTTTCAAATAAAGTAAAGTAAACCTAATCTTCATCACTT
Organism: Panax ginseng; assembly: GCA_020205605.1. NCBI lineage: Eukaryota > Viridiplantae > Streptophyta > Magnoliopsida > Apiales > Araliaceae > Panax > Panax ginseng. The sequence goes on from CM035149.1 coordinate 83,753,528, forward strand.
GATCATCTTGCCTTTTCCCTTACTTGCAGACTGCTCGTCAACTTTATCAACTTTAACTGAAGTGTTATATGCAAGAGTGAGAAAACAAGTGCTCACAAATATAATGATGACAATAATAACATTATAGAATAAACAATGAGTACTGAATAATGAAGAACTCGACCTTTGAATTAAGACTTGAAGGTTAGATCAAGTTATATATCTGAGGGTCTATAGACCATGAACTATGTCCCAGGTTCTTAAGTATTTCTACTTCAACCTTTAACAGTCGTTAGACTATATGGACCTTTCTTCTCGTACTTAGAGGGATCGGCCCTTCGTACCATGTATTATGCACAAACATCTTAACGCTAACGCGTAAATAATCCCCTATAATAGGGTTGTTCATTTCAGTTTGACTTAGGATTTTCGCACTAAAGAACGTTTAGTTTGGATTAGCTTAACAATGGTTCTAGAATATTAGAACGCTCATTGACTATGGACTAGTCAAATCAATAGACTCATTAACCATTTCAGGGTTCGATACAATAAAATGATATTGAACTACAAGATTTGAATAAATGATTGACTCACAACAATATAAAATTGAATAAAGCATTATATATTCAATGTACTATCTTCAAAAGATTTAGAAAGTTTTAAACGAATTAATGATCAATTTAAGCTTTGCATTAACAAGAAACAATGAATAAGAACTTGAACAGTTATAATCACAATATTAACAAGCTCAAGATTAGAAAACTTGCTCAATGAAAAGTAGGATTTAAGAACTTGCGTGATAGTAGACAAGATAAGATAATGAACTTGCTCTATGTAAAGAAATAAGGTTTAGGAACTTGCCTCGTGCGTAAGCTATACAACTATAACACACGTTCGTCAAAAACCCTACATATATCATTAGAATCGCAATACCGATTAGTTACACTAACACTAACCCTATATGTTTAGTTCTCATTTATATCCAACTTGTTAACTTAATTCAAGTTCTGACTTTTAAATTAATATCACATCACTAATCTAAAATCATAAGTTTAACATAGCAACGTAACTTTTAAGCCGTATCTCAAGACTTAAACAAATAACAAGTTAAAGTTTTTCACAACTTATTAACTTTACAATTTAAAATCATTGAATGCATGTTTACAATCTATTATAGAACCTCATTACATGTTTAACACATTATCATGCACCTTAGACTAGGTTAAACCAACATGTCATGGACTGAAAACTAAAAAAAATAATTGTTTACGCTTTCGAAAGGAGGCGCGATTAAAGCTACCCCAAAAGTTTTAGCACCCGGTAGCAATTACTGTTGGTGCTAAATTCCTAGAAAAACTCAAGATAGCAATTTATTCGTCGTTCTACCTTTGATACCAATGCAAATGCATGCAGAATGCAGATGACGAAACTTGCGATCGCATCCTTGCTTCACAGTTCAATGCAAACAATCCAATTTTCTCCAACTTAACAGAAATTCAACAAACCCAAAAGTTATAAACTTATTAACAACATCACTAAGCATACGTATTACACTTCTAACAACAAAAACAACCAAATTTAAAGGATTAAAATCATATTTTTGCTGTTTTCTCTATTTTCAACACATTTAGCAAATTCAATCACCAAAACTTCGTTTCTTAACCAAATCAGTCCATTATATATGCATTGTTTTCGTTTCTTGAAATATTAACACAATCCATAACCAATTTATAGATTACCACATAATTCAAGCATAAATTTGAACTCTAAAATCAGCCTTTTAGTACATATTCAACCAAAAACTAATTTCTTCTTGTTAAACATGACTACACGTGAATTTGATACTCCAAAATTGTTTGTAAACAATATACAACATATTATAAACCATCTATAACACACATAACCACCATTCTAACAATTCATCAACTAAATTTTCCTTTTTCCCAGGAGAAAACTCAAGAACACAAAAATCCCCATTCCAAAACATGATTTCATGAATTTTCTTACTGAAAATATTTTCTAGTTCAATAACTATCATATTTTAAACATCCAACATCACATGCATAACATTTATTTAGCAATTTGCTCATCACTACTAACTACAGAAAACTTATTAAACTTAATCCTTCACCAAAACTGATTACAGAGAACTAAAATTGTAACATTATCTTTGATTTTATGTTTAACAAAGATGATTAGAGTGGTCTGTATAATCCCCTTCTCCTTAGAACCTTCAACCTTGATGCTCAAATCTCTCAGAGAATACTCTCAAGTTCTCTGTTTCTCTCTAAGTCTTGGAAACAAGATGCACGTAATATAAAACCAACTAAAACATAGTATGCGTAATATAAACTGATAAAATGTGTGTTATCAGTTTAACCAAGCAAAGGTCATCAGCTGTTACATTAACCAAAAACTACAAGGCCATGTTTGGTTTACTTAAAATAACCCCCTTTTAATTTATTTTTATAATACTTATATAATATGGTTCAATTGTCACACCCCTAAATTAAATTATAATATTAATTCAATTAAATCTTAATTTAATTTCCATTATAAAGTATTATTGAATCTCTAATTTAATCATTAAGTTAAATTAGAAATATCACCACTGCACAATTTGGTAACGACTCATCTAATTTTTAATTATCTCATTGAATCAAATCTTCAAACTATAAAATTATTTAACATTAATTAAATAATTCCACAACAAATTTCATCAATTATTTATTTAACTCAATAAATAAATCAATTAAAATATTTATTTAACCCAATAAATATTTTTAAATTAAATATAAAATTCTCGTTGGTTACATCCTTCCCTCCTTAAAAGGATTTTATCCCCAGAACCACAATTTAATAAATTCATT